>OY998245.1:1889115-3089115 GCA_963922005.1 Cornus suecica | reverse complement strand
ATATGTTGCGTGAGGAAGTTTGGGCCCCAAAGATTTTGATTTCTTATGATGATTGTGCAGTCCAGGGTCTTTCGTTCTTTGTAAATGCATGTGTGTGTCTGCGCGAGTATATCACTATATCTCTGTACTCATAATTTGAATCTCTTTTTTGACCTCCTTTTAAACGAAGTTTTATCAGATATACTAGATTTTTTGGTCACATGTGGCGCACATGATTCCGAGAAGTGTCAACTGTGGATCTGGGAGAGGAAATCTATTTAAAATTATAGACAAATTCAAAAGGTATAGGATGGCTTTTTTGAAATGTTATTTGTTGGACGTTTTCAGAATGTTCCAAATATGCTCAATTTTGAAACTTGTGTGCATGGACAAGGTTTGTCCTTATAAGTGGTGCTTAGTAGGCTGCCTCATGAAACCAGAACTCCTGCTCTTGAAATATTCTTATCTTTTATAGGGAATGGCTGATCAGGCTTGTTCTTAATCATTTCCATGATATATTTTTGTTAATGAGTTAAATCAATTGAGTGATGCAGACCAGCTTATTGGATGAAATATTCATGTTGGCAGATGGACGGCTTGGCTGGCCAGAGTTTGCACCTTATGACGCTATCCACGTCGGAGCAGCAGCACCAGAAATCCCTCAACCACTTATCGACCAGTTGAAGCCTGGAGGCAGAATGGTGATTCCAGTGGGGAACATATTCCAGGACCTAAAGGTGGTTGACAAGAACCTGGATGGTTCAGTCAGTGTCCGAACTGAGACGTCTGTTCGTTATGTTCCTCTTACAAGTCGAGAAGCTCAGTTGCGCGGCTATTGATGCTCAGATGATCCTTTCAAACCGCAAATCTCTGGTTTAGCACTGTAAAAATCACTCTTTCTATTGCATTTCAAGTTCTATATGTGTACATATAATGCTGTTACATCTTTTGAAGTTCACAATAGCGCAATAAGTTTGGAATTAATGTCTGATATACCCTTCTTGGTGGAATAGATCTTTACATTAGTTGGAGACTGAAATGACGGAAATCAGTAGAAAAGGCTGGTCTCTAGAAAATATATGCCATATGGGAAAGTTGGAACAATGAGTACATTTGGGATTCTACCTCTGTATATATACTGATTCTGCATCTTGTATGAGATGCGTTACAAGAAATTAGGAAATTGGTTGATAATATAGGATGCAAACTTGTTGGCTATTGTTTCGCTATTAGGATAGATTACCTCTTTTTAGATTGAGGCGAAGATAATTATTGCAGAAGCACGCTCAATCCACCCTACAATACGCTGTGTTAGTGTCTTTATACGATGGAATGAATACATTACAAGGTTAAAATTAGTAGTTTCCTACCACATCAAGCTAAACAATAATCTTCTAAGTTGAATGGATGGCAGTGAAAATAAGGCCTTGTGATTTTTTGTTTCACTTAAAGATTGGATATAAATGGGTTAGATATTAGCGTCGCTTAATAGCTTAAGTTTTTGGTTCGATGGTGAAATATTTTAGTGTTGGATATAAATGGAGCTTAAGTTTTTTGGTTCGTTGGTGAAATATTTTAGTGTTGGATATAAATGGAGCTTAAGTTTTTTGGTTCGTGGTGAAATATTATAGTGATTGGATATAAATGGGTTGCATGTTAGCCTAAGTTTATAATGATTGAATATAAATGGATTGAATGTAAGCCTCGTTTGAAACATTATACCCGTGATACTAATCAACATTTCGTTCGTGAAACATTATACCTGTGATACTAATCAACATTTCCATACATATATGGGATTCTGTATACGAGTTTTGCCCATAAGGAATTATGATGTATAATGCGTTTCTGATATTAGGTGTATGTTTCAAATATGTACTAGTAGGATGTATTTGTATAAAGGGTAAATTACACTTATATCACCAGTTGTTAATATAAATTACACCTGCATTTCATGTGGTTTCGCTAATTATAGTTTCCTGATCGACGTACATGTTTAGCCACCGGATAAGGGAAATGACATTTATATCCATCTATTTTAAATTAATTTTAATTGAAAAATATATATTTTGTCTTATTACCTATTTGCCATTTAATCTAAAAACAAACCCTAACCTTCTTCCTCTTCCCCTCTCATTCTCTTTCTCTTTCTCACTACATATACATATATACTTATAGATTTATATATATACACACACAAATACACATAAAAAAACCTAATGGAAGTATATACTAACCACCAAACCTATATACATTTACGGATACAAACACACAGAGCGCGCTCTTTAGTGAGAGAAGGTGAGCGTGGGGAGATTTTAGAGAGAAAGTGGGTTTGGAGGATTTTAGAGATGATATCAAGGTTATTATTATGTAATCAAGATTCTTTCAAATTGTTATGAGATTTGAAGGGTTTGATTAGAAATTCCTAATTTCTCATGACATGGGTTTGATTAGAAAACGCGCGCGTGCACATATATATATATTGATGAATATGTAAAAGAAATGATAGATTGGTCTATTCACATCAATATGAATGGGCAAATATATCTTCACAAATATTTAGGGATAATTTAGTCATTTCACGTCACAAAAATAATGACATCAGCGTTGACTACTTTTGATCTTCCCGGAGGTTGGACGGAGGGGTGTAATTGAAACAAATAAAAGGTAAAACTGTAATTAGTAAAATTACATGGAGTGTGAGTGTAATTTATATTAACAACAGGAGTGTGAAAATATAATTATTATTTGAATTCAGCTGGCCGGTGGTCTTCTCTTGAATCTTCCTGCTTTTTCTAACTTAGTGTGTATATAACAGCAACTGTGGGACATTTTTTTTCCCGCAAACAGCCAAACACGGCTTTGATATAACCATGCTTGCATTAAATTTGTTATGAACTTTTGAAAGGAAAACATGTATTACATAATTTATATTCCATAACCACATTAATGAGAAATAATCTTCACACACTTTAAACAGTGCCCAATCCAAGTACCAAGAAACACAAAACAAATTTTTTTTTTAAAAAAGACAAAAAACTAGATTCTTTTTTTAAAGGCCCACCCTACTCAAAGTACCTAGCATTTTCCTAATCATTCCTTAATTATAACTAAATTTAAAAGAGAATAGCCACTTCAGAAACTCCCTCACACTCGTCAATCGAAGGAAGGTTGAAGGTAAATCTTTCATCACTAGCCATCCATTCAAATCCAACATTGTCACCACCATTCGAAAAACACTTCGACAGTTTTTTCAAAGAACAGTTCAATTGCCCGAAAAATAGCTTAACCCTATTGTTTTCAAGGCGATCTGTTCTATATCAACAAGTTGCTCGAATGTGCCTTGAATAAGTTTTAAGGGCGAAGTTTGACTCCTCATAGAAGCCTTTTTCCTATACTTCGTTATCATTTATATCTGAGAGGTTTTGCCTATACCTATTATCGTATCACGTTTTTGGCATGGTTGTCAGGATCAAGATCCTAAGTAGGATTGATCGTTATGGGGTCCGTAGGATCGGGATCGTAGGTTCGTATAAAAATAGTCCAATTTAACTCCTTAATCAATGACATTTCTATAATACAAAAGAATATACTCAAAACACCAAATATAAACAAAATCATCACCTTAAAGTCGTATCAACGTGCGAATCCTTGAATTCTCTCACATATACTTCCTCAAAAATTTCAAAACTAATTAACAAAATAAAAATAAAACTAAAACTAAAACACAATTTCAAAAAGTTTAAACAAATATCATTTAACAAAGTTCCAATTTCCATCACATCTACTTCCTTAAAAATTTCAAAACTAATTAAGAAAATAAAAAGAAAACTAAAACACAATTATTTTTTTTAAAAAAGAAAAGAAAACTAAAACACAATTTCAAAAAATCTATACAAGTATCATTTGACAAAGTTTCAATTTCCATCAATGTATCATGTTAATCCAAAATAATAAATAAACATCAACTTGAAAACTAAACGTTCACAATATTAGTTAATAACTTGGAAATTTTCAACAACTCCATTTCTAGAAATGACACAAAGAAATTAAAATAAAAAAGATCAATGTTATCGTTAATAATCAAATTGGTGACTTAAAGGAATTTGGGTATTGGAAATCACATTTTAAGACACTTTTTTTTTTTCCATCTTGTCTTTTTATTTTTTCGTGGAAGAATTAACTCAAATCCATCTGAAATTATTAGAGCTTCAATTCCGCAAACTTTTAATTTAAATATAAAGGGAAGTAGAGTAGAAAAGGTTAATAAACATGAAATAAATGTTACAAATATTATATTTTAAACTAAAATTCAGGTTCTGATTCACGGAAGTTCTATAGGTTTTTTTTTTTCGTTTTCTAACACTTCAGTTGATTAAGAACCCAGTCTGGGAAATGGAAATTCATGATTATATATATATATATAAAAGTGGAGGAATGGAATTAGGTTAGACGTCAACCAATTGTATTTTTAATTTTCTGTTTTTTAATTTCTATTTTTTTAATATATTCAATTGAGCTAGGGCTTAAAAGACAAAAATATTTATTTGTTTATTTTTAAAAATTTTGGTCCTTTTATATGGACCCAACCCATTTTTCACCTAAAAAACCCAAAATAGTAGAATCGTAATAGGATAGTACGATCCTACTGATCCTTTGGTGATCCTACCGATCTTATGGCGATCCTACACCATAAGCGATTTTTGTGCGATCTGAATTATTTTGGGTTATAGGATCATAGGATCGCGATCTTAACAACCATGATTTTTGGTAAATCAATCCTCATACCAGAAAATCAATCCTCATACCAGAAAATCAAACTTTATTACAACAAGAAGCAAGCCTTTTCCCACCAATTGAAGGAGGCTTTATTTACATTAATATTACATAACATATAAAAGCTAACAAATCACTATTTTTATGTTTGTTGAACTTCATATGTGCTAAGTAAATAACCTTAATGACAATAATACTAAGTTGGAATAGGACTTTACTCCAGTCTTGTTCTTCTCTCATCGGACTTTGGTCCAGAGAGGATCTGACGGATCAGATTCCATCAAATTCTATGACGCATCCATATTGGTAGGATCCTATTACTACCAGATAGATTTTAATACATTAGATTCTCACTGGATACTGATAATTGGGAGCTTCGATGGAGAAGGTGGTAAATTTCTGTGGGTTTTCGGATTGGAGAAATATTTCAAAAGAAAGACTAAGGAGGAGAAGAACAAGAGTAGAAGAGAGTAAACTGAAGAGCTGAATGAGAACAGCATTTTTCGTTGCTCTAGGTTATAGAAAAAACTAAACATTTATTGGTGATTATATATAGCTTGCTCCCTATTCTCGCATACTGTGCTCACTCCCTAAAATTCTTCATCTAATGTTAAAATAGGAAATAAATATTCAGCATTATTCCTTGCTGATTATTTGATTTATTGCATTGATTTTGTTTACATGTATAGCTTCCTGATTGTAGGATGAATTAGCTGTGATTATTTTCTTTCCTAGTTCATTAGGGATAATCTTGTATATATGCTAGCCTTGTATCAGAATTGAATATACAATAAGAATACATAAAATATTTTCTCTCCAATTTTCTTCTTCTTCCCTTTTCTTCTTTCTCACAAATTTTCATGGTATCAGAGCATTAAGTTCTATACATGTCTTCCGCTGCATCAGAGAAAGTAGACGAAACCGTTTCTACTGAGAAGATGACAGAGAAAATTGTAGACAACAAGGATTCCTTCACCATACACCACTCGGATAATCCGGGTCTCGTTTTGGTTTCCAAAACACTTGAAGGAGACAACTATGGGCAATGGAGCCGCGCCATGCGAATAGTTCTAAGTGCCAAAAACAAAATCGGATTCATCGACGGGACGATACAAGCACCGCCACAAACCGACTCCAAATTTTCGGTGTGGCAACGATGTAATCACATGGTATTATCTTGGATCTTGAATTCGGTTCAATCTAATATTGCAGGAAGTGTTATCTATATAGAAACTGCGAGCGAGGTGTGGAACGATCTGAAAGATAGGTTTTCACAAGGGAATGATTCCCGAATCTATCAAATCCGACAAGAGATTGCAGAGCAACGACAGGGACAACAATCTATTTCCGCCTACTACACAAAGATGAAGTCACTTTGGGATGAGTTGGCTTCTTATCATGATCCAATTTCTTGCAATTGTGGAGGTCTAAAAAGTCTTGCTGAACATGATGAGAAAGAAAAGGTCATGCAGTTCTTGATGGGACTCAATGATTCGTATGCTACCGTGTGGGGTTCAATTCTCATGATGACCCCTCTCCCAGATACACGCAAGGCCCATGCCTTGGTGCTTCAACAAGAAAGGCAAACTGAAGTTGTTGCACGACGTGAGACTACAGGTTATGCTGCGATGGAAACCTCTAAAAATCAGCAAGGCTTGTATTTAAGTTCTTCTATTCCATCAGAGACCGGTCGATCGCTGGAGAAGGAGCAGACGATCACTAATGGTAAAAAGAAGAATTGTTCTTTTTGTGGAAAATACTACCACACGGTTGATCGCTGTTATTATATTCACGGTTTTCCGCCAGGGCATAAACTTCATGGCAAAGATGTGAAGCCTAAAGGAAAAAGACCCACTGCCAACAATTTAACAACATATGAGAACTCCGAGGCACAAAGACCCATCAACACTACTCTAACTCCCGAAGAGTACAACCAACTCATGGCTTTACTTCGGAAAGAAACTGGTAATACACCACCTTTTGCGAACACTACAGGTACTCATTCACCTTTTTGCTGTAATATTGAATCGTCGTCGATTGCTGAATGGATTATAGATAGTGGGGCTACAGATCATATTTCCAATACCTTGCAAACATTCAATAAGACAGCTCCTAAATATGATTTTGTTTAGTTACCGAATGGTGGTCAAGCAAAGATTGAATCTGCCGGGTCAACCAAGTTGTCTGATAGCATTACTCTAAATGATATACTTTATGTCCCAAAATTTAGAGTTAATTTATTATCAGTTGGCAAGCTTACTCAAGCATTGGATTGTAGTGTGACTTTTTATCCTGATTTTTGCGTGGTGCAGGACATGGCTACGAAGAAGACGATTGGCCTGTGCAAGCAGCTTAATGGTTTATACTATTTCGAATCAAGCCATCATCCACATCTCGCCCATCACATCAACTGTAGACCAAATCTTTGGTATCAACGGTTAGGACACCCATCTACCGCAACACTTCAGGCACTTTCCAAGAGCAACCCAGAAATTTATTTTGATTCTAATTTTTTTTGTGATATTTGTCCTTTAGCCAAACAGACTCGTTTACCTTTTCCTACTAGTTCCATATCTACTACTGCACCTTTTGATTTAATTCATTATGATATTTGGGTACCTCATACAGTTAATTCTACTTTGGGAGCTCGTTATTTTTTGACAATTGTTGATGATTATTCTCGTTACACTTGGATTCATCTTATGTGTTTTAAATCTGAAACGCAAACATTGCTTAAATCATTTTTTTCATGGGCTAAAACTCAATTTAATTGTAGGATTAAGGCTTTACGATCCGATAATGGAAAATAATTTTTATCATTACAACTTTTTTTTCAAGAAAATGCTACATTCTTTCAACACTCTTACACATCTACACCCCAACAAAATGGAGTCGTAGAACGTAAACATAGGCATCTTTTAAATGTGGGTCGCTCACTTCGATTTCAAGCCAACTTACCCTTACACTTTTGGGGGGAGAGTGTACAAACAACCTGTTACTTGATAAACCGTTTACCAACACCCGTTTTATCCTGTCAAACACCTTATCATCTCCTTCACAACAAATCACCCACATATTCCCATCTTCGCACTTTTGGTTGCCTATGTTATGCTACTAACCTTACTCCCCACCATAAATTCGATGCTCGAGCTCGTAAATGTATTTTTCTTGGCTATCCTCATGGACAAAAAGGGTATCGTGTTTATGATGTGAACTCTCAAAAATTATTTATCTCTCGTGATGTTGTATTCCATGAAACCATTTTTCCATACACCACCATACTCCACAATGATCTAAATGATCAAAATGACATTCCAACCTAACCTTTACCCTTAGAAACCCACATTGAAACACCTAACATCCCTGATATTGCTACACCTAACACCTCACACCATGGCGCTGCCCAACCTGCCACTGACAACTTCCACACAGACTTGACCGTCGCGGTACCCACTTCACCACCCCATGGCACCACCTATTTTGTCAATGATTCTGCAACAAAAACCATCATCACCCCCAAACGATCCTCTAGCATTACCCGACTTCCTTCCCATTTTCGGGATTATGAGGTAAACCATTCCAGTCTTCTTGCTTCAAGCTCATCTTCTTTTGTCATGTCTAGCACTCGCCACCCAATATCAAGGTATGTTTCATACTCCAATCTTTCTATTGCTCATAAAACATTTATCCACACTGTGTCTCACTTGGTTGAACCAGAAACATATGAGCAGGCCTGTCAAGATCCTAAATGGGTTACTGCCATGAATGATGAGATTTCTGCCCTTGAAACAAATCGCACATGGAGCTTGGTATCATTGCCTCCTGACCATCATCCCATTGGCTGTAAATGGGTGTACAAGATCAAATATAATTCTAATGGCTCCGTTGAAAGATATAAAGCCTGTCTTGTGGTAAAGGGATTTACACAACGAGAAGGGATTGATTACACTGAAACATTTGCTCCGGTTGCTAAACTTACAACTTTTCGATGTTTGTTAGCCATTGCTTCTATTCTTAATTGGTCTCTTCATCAAATGGACGTTCAAAATGCATTTCTTCATGGAGATTTAACAGAAGAAGTATATATGAGTCCTCCACCTGGCTTTCGTCGACAGGGGGAGCAACACTTGGTTTGTCGACTCCATAAATCTCTATACGGACTGAAACAAGCTTCACGCAGTTGGTTTCACAAGCTTCTTTCTGCAATTCAGAAGTTTGGTTTCCAACAGTCTCGGGCAGATTATTCCCTATTTACCAAGGTCAGTGATGGTTCTTTTACTGCTATACTTCTCTATGTTGACGACATGATCATCACAGGTAATAATGAGAAGGCAATTCAGAACGTGAAAGATTTTTTGGACAGCTATTTTCGGATTAAGGATCTTGGGTTCTTGAAATATTTTCTTGGGATTGAAGTAGCTCGATCTAAGGCAGGAATTTCCATCAGTCAACGAAAGTATACACTTGACATACATAAGGAAGCTGGTTTATTAGGTGCTAAGCCTGCAAAATTCCCCATGGAACAGAACCTAAAACTTGCTTCGAATGAGGGGGAGTTGCTTAATAATCCGACATACTATCGAAAGTTGATTGGAAATTAATTTACCTTACCATCACAAGACCGGATATCACGTACTCAGTCAATACGCTTAGCCAATTCATGCAACAACCCAGGAAACCACATCTTGAAGCTGTTCACCGTGTGCTACGCTACTTAAAAAATGCTCCGGGTCAGGGTCTCCTATTTTCTTCACATGACAAGCTACAATTGACAGGTTTTTGTGATGCAAATTGGGGAGGTTGTTTAGATACACGGCGGTCTGTCACAGGTTATTGTGTATTTCTTGGGAACTCACTTATTTCATGGAAAAGTAAGAAGCAAGTCACAGTATCTCGATCTTCAGCCGAGTCTGAGTATAGGTCCATGGCATTGATCACATGCGAATTAACTTGGCTACGGTATTTATTGCGAGATTTTCAGGTATCTCATCCAGAACCAACTCGACTTTTCTGCCATAATTAGGCAGCAATCTACATCTCGGCCAATCCTGTTTTTCATGAGAGAACAAAACATATTGAGATAGATTGTCATACAGTTCGTGAGAGAATACAGAAAGGAGAACTCAGAACTATTTTTATAGAAAGCGCGAAACAACTTGCTGATTTATTCACTAAGCCATTGGGACAAGTCGCTTTTCATACATTGCTTGGCAAGTTGGGAGTTCTTGATATCCACTCTCCAACTTGAGGGGGAGTGTTAAAATAGGAAACAAATATTCAGCATTATTCCTTGCTGATTATTTGATTTATTGCATTGATTTTGTTTACATGTATAGCTTCCTGATTGTAGGATGAATTAACTATGATTATTTTCTTTCCTAGTACATTAGGGATAATCTTGTATATATGCTAGCCTTGTATCATAATTGAATATACAATAAGAATACATAAAATATTTTCTCTCCAATTTTCTTCTTCTTCCTTCTTCTTCTTTCTCACAAATTTTCATCTAACATTCGAAATATAAAAGGTAGACAAAATTAGCAGCTTATAAATAGGCTTGTGATGAAGAAAAAGACATAAAAAGAAGAAGGTAAAATTAACCTTTCACAAAAATAATTTTATTTCTTGTCTAGTGTTTTTTTGAGTTTCAATATTTAGGAGGCATGGTGGGGTATGCATGATAGGTTATTTGCAGATAAACTGCATTTTTCATACTTAATTAGAATAACAAATATAGGAATGCTCAATCTACACTAATAATATCATGGTGGTTGTAGATAATTATTGCAGAAGCTCAATCCACACTAAAGATATGCTTGTCTTTATAATGTGTATGTTCAATCCACACTAAAGATATGTTGTGTTCTGTCTTTTATAGAGATAATGGAACATCAAGCCAAACCATATTCTTCTACTTGGAATGAACCACAGTGAAAATAACACGATGAGTTTATGATATCATTCTAGTTGTAACTGAGTCAGATACTTCCCCTAGTTATAACAGGATAAGATGTTTCGCAGTTCGATTAAAAAACTTGAGTTGTTAGGTGAGTTAGCATTCCAACCCATTTGTAACTAATCACTTTTTTCGATACTTCTCCAATCCGAAACCAATATAACTTGAGCCCTAAGTATTTGTAAGTGGCTTTTGCCTTTTGTCTTTATATATTTCTTACCTTTCAAAAACAAAAAAAAAATATATATAACTTGAGCAAGAAAATAATGGAATTCTATAAACAAATCATTATGTGCATACTGTATCAATTTTTTCTCGTATAAAATCAAGATATATAATGCTTTTATGATATTATGTGTATGTATGGTTTAAACGATGTTGTATGATTTATAATTACTAATGCTTTTATGATATTAGGTGCCCTAGATCTTGCAATCAAGTTGCTCATGAAGTGAGTCAAATAGCTCTTCAAGCTAAACAATCCAATTGTAAACGGATTTCTTTCCCTTCTTTGGTGAGAGTGGCCCTGTTGTTAAATGGGTGTTTCTGTCTTGTAGTTTCTGTTTCCTTTGCCTGTTGCCAAAAATAAATAAAAATAAATAAATTAAGTTAGGGAAATGTACATGCATGTGGTGTAAGTTCGTTCTTAAATTACATAAGTAATAGCTAACACATTTAGTGAGAGAGAGAAATAAAATTTTATTTAGATTTACATAGATATGTATTTTTGGTGTCTTGGGAAGTTTGAGGTCTCAGCTCCGATTCTCACTCAGTGCAAATAATTTGTTTATAAAAATGTAGATGTACATAGATATGTATTTTTTGTGTCTTGGGAAGTTTAAGGTCTCAGCTCTCATTCTCACTCAGTGCAAATAATTCGTTCAACCATGAATGCAACTTAATCTGAGTTTTAGTCGATCCGTTTGAGGGGTCCCTTTGCATGAGTCATGTGAATTAGTCGATCAATTGGAACCCCTAATGCCTCGGTTATTGCAACAAATATCCACAAATAAAAGAACATGTTCAATAAATCATGATGCACAACAGCAAGTCATGAAATGCATAGTAGATAAATTACTAATAATGAAATATTAATGTAAGAACATTTATTGTAATTATTTATGTTTGGCATGTTCTTGATAAAAATCATGTTAAGTGATTTGGGGAATCGAGAAGGTTTAATAGGCATTAACAAGCTCCGTTAAATTCAAATCAAGCCTAAAGAAGTGAAGAATACAAGAGAATTGAAGATAAAACAAGTTTAAGTAAAAAGTGCCTCCTGAATGATAGAAACGTCATTTTTTTGAGCCGCAATTTCAAGAATCATGATAAGCGAGTCGAGAAGGTTCAAATAACACTATTCTCAAGAAAAGTTGGTTCCAAAGATTTTGCTACGCTTCTAGTAGCTAAAAATGACTAAAAAGTGTTGTTTTGACGCTTGAGCTACGCTTCAAGTTTTTTGGCCTACACATCTGCCTATGCTCAAGTGTAATAACTCATCTGATAAAAATTATGCTGAAAAATGTCAAAATTGGTCCCGATTTGTTTTCTCTTATGGTGGCTGCGACTTTACACCTTAGTATACATGCTATACACATAATATACACCAGAGTATAGGGTTTTACTTGGTTCGGGGTGAAATTACGAAAAATGGTAAGATTAGGATTTCTACAGTTGAGAGGCAGCCTTTGGAGAGATCTCTGCAATTCTTCTACAGTTCATATTCTTCTGCAGAGTGAGAAATAGAGAGAGAAAATTATTGAGTGATCATCTTCTAGTTCTCTCTTGTTTAGGGTTTATTCAATTGTGTTTCTACATCGATGATTTTATACACAAATGGATGACCTAGATTCTGGAAAAATCTACACACAACAGATTGCAATGTGGTTGCTTTGATCAGTTGAGAAACAGAGCCGTCTGAGTGCGGAGATAGAAGCATGAGGCTTTGTGGTTATTTGATCTGTTGAGAAACGGAGCCGTCAGAGTACGAAGTGGATTGATAAGCTTCGTGGATAGCGCGTGATTCAAGTTCGTCAGACGTCTAGTGGAGAAAGGCAGATCAGGAGTGATTTGTAAGTTTAAAACTTTATAGAGTCTGTATACTGCTTGATTCATAGTGCATCGATACCCGAGCGTATCCGTGATTTTTATTTGGAGTCTTTCCAAGGTTTTCCACGTAAAAATATCGCGTGTATCTATTGCTTTATTTTATTCACTTAGAATAACCTTTGCATGATTTATCTTGTTAGAGAATTAGATTAAAATTGACTTTTCCACAATTAATTTTAATTTGTCAATAAATTCACAAAAAGTCTATTCACCCCCCTCTAGGCTATTTTCATTGATCGTCTAGGTAATTTCAATTAATATCGTAAAAAAATTTCTTAAAATAAAATTATTTTATATTCCTAATATATATATTAAAAGTTAGTATGTATTAGAAAGAAGAGGAATATTCATACAATATCGGTAGGGTAATCCCCATCAAGGATGCCCCAAACCCACCATAAGCTCAAAAACCAGAAATGGATGACAAAACCATTACAAGAGGAGAAACTATCTCCTATCCTAACCCAATGCCTAGGCTTGTAGAAGAAAGCACCAGGGAAGGCATTATAGGAGAAGCTAAAGGGCCTAATATTTCTATTATGTTTTCATATAAAACTTTTAAATGTATTTATGGTACCATATTTAAAAGACAAGTGACAATCTACACCTTGACTTTAATTCGTTTTCCGTTTTCATGATATTCATTAAGACAATCAGTTGTAACTTTAATCTTTATGGTGTGTTTTAAATTATTACTCGCAAGTGCACGAATCAATTGTAGTTTAAGTTATGCAAGAATGAGGTCGAACCCAAGAGAATGCTTTAAAGAGAACTTAATTAAACTCAAATTAATCTAAAACTAACCTAGTTTCTCAAAGTTTGTTTGTTGAAGTGATTTTTATACTAAACATGCAATATCGAAATACAAATAATTAAAGCGAGAATAATAGGGAGAAAATACTAAGATATCGGAATCCACCACCACTAATCCATAAACTTCTAATTATTCCTTTATCAATTCCAATTTTAGAGTGGTAATTTAGAAATCAATCTTATTACTTTCTCAAGATTTAACAATAACGTACTAATGAAATATATTTTCAAGAAATAGATTTTCATTCGCTTTAAAGTGTAAAATTCTAAGCATCCTATGTATGCAATTTAATGGATCACATAAGATCAAATATTTTTACTTATAAACTCATCAAATCCAAGTTTGATTAATTGTGATAAGAATTCTTAATTACTATAAATACATGATATTTATAGTGAAAGGAATTTAAAACAATTAATACTATGAAGCGAAAATTATAAGCATTTAAACCATACACATGGAAATTGATAAAATACTAAAAGGAATTTATTTCATAAATGGTGGTTTCATCCTCAACCTTAGTTGAGGATTTAGTTACACATGCTTAAAAAGAAAAAAACAAAGTAAGAATAATAAAACCCGGAATTGAAGATAAATTCTTCTCCTCTTTGGTGTCCTTCTTGCTCTCCTCCTTCTTCTTCTTCCTCCCCCTTTTTTCTTCTCAAGATGTATCCATATTTATAGAGAAATATTGGAATCAAATTACAACTTGTAAAGAGAAATGAAATATTCTTTTCTTTTCTTTTTCTTTAAATATACATAACTTTCCATCACATTTTGTTCTTTTCCCATGTGCATTTGAATATTCCAACTTTCATCCATGTGCATTTGATTCATCCAACTTTCATCCATGTGCATTTGATTCATTTCTCACTTTACACCTATAAATGAAAGACATAAATGTAGATGTAATTTAATGACATTGAAAATGATTTATTCAACAATTTTATTATATAAATTAAGTTTTGTGCACTTATCATTATTACACTTCTAAATTAATTAAAATAAATAGTTTTACCTACTAACAAATATACATTTGGGGATAAAATATGTATGTAAAATGGACTTATTAAATACCCCCAAACCTATATTTTGCTAGTCCTCGAGGAAAAAAAAAAAGAAATAAAATTCTAACTATACCATTTTCGCTCGTTGTTTCGATTACATTTAGCATATGCAATAAGCCTTTGAACCCCTAGGTTTCCCCTAGTGGACGAGTTATAGTCTCGTGAGGGTTTCCAGTGATGATACCCACAAACATCGATTCTCGTGAATATACTACCCACAATTTCTCAATTCTTTATAATCACGCATTCATGCATTCACATACTCATCAACCAAGTCATGATATAATGCACAAGATATTATGGATGCAAATACTCTCATTCACTACCGAACAATAACTAATCTTAAGATTCGTGTCATGAATGGTTCCCACAAAAGTAAAAGATTTCGTTACTTTATACTCCCAATCCAGACAGCCCTCCGTGTTTTTGTGAACATTTTACTATGGTATTTCAATCTTTCTTTTTCTACTTCATTGATCAAATTTTTTCAAAAAAATTATTACTTCCATCATTCCACTTTTCATCCCTTTTTATCTTTCTAAGCTCCGGACTTTCAAGCGAGGATTTTTAATCCCAACCAACTGGGCCCTAACTTCTTTATTGGGATTTATGCTCATTAGTTTTCTCCCATTTTTACGCGAACAATGATATTGGTGATACCAAGGTCCGGTTATTCAGATCGAAGAACTACTTTTTTACATTTTATTTTTCAAAATAAATTTTCAAAATTTTCTCCATTTCATCTATATCAACTCCCCATTTCCCATTTTATTGTGGCAAAATTAATTTTTCAACTACATAGTCAAAGATCAATTGTTTTTCCCATAGTGAATGTGTGCTTGTGCTTATAGGTCAAAGTTGTCCTTTTTGGTTTCAATTTTACTAATCTATTCACCCATGTAAAACCATATCACTTCACTTAGCTCGATCTAATCATTACTCTCATGAACGGGAATATTGCATCACATACTACTCACACATCATAAACACAAACTCAATCAACTTGTAATGCATAACATTCATGCGTGAAAACAAATTTTTTTTTTTCAAAATTAATGAATTACAAAACAACAAATTAGACACCATACCCCCAAACCTAAACTCAACATTGTCCCTAATGTTGGACAAACTCACATTTTGTAAACAAAAAGATAAGAGTGAAAAGGTATCACCTGACTCATGGTAGGTTGATCTGGTCAAACTTGCTATCAAACAACAATGAGTTGTTAGAATTCAAAACAAAAATTAAAAATAAAGTAAAAAATCCTAAAATAGATATGTACAACAAGACCACATAGGTCAATCCTGATAAACAGGATCACTTAGAGAGATCTCCTCCCCTTCTTGAGAAAGTAACTCTAAAAATGGTTTCAAACACTGACCGTTAACTTTGAACACATCACCATTTTTTGGATTTTCAATCTCAATGGCTCCATATGGATGAACAATTCGAACAATGAACGGACCAGACCATCGAGATCTCAACTTTCCTGGAAACAAATGTAACCGAGAATTATAAAGCAAGACTTTTTGACCAGGTGTGAAAGTTTTCCTAAGAATACTTTTGTCATGCCTTATTTTCATTTGCTCTTTATAGATTTTTGTACTATGGTAAGCATCATTCCTAATTTCCTCCAACTCATTCAACTGAAGTTTTCTATGGACTCCTGCTTTGTCAAGGTTAAAGTTGAGTTGTTTAATAGCCCAAAAGGCTTTATGCTCTAACTCAACTGGGAGATGACAAGCTTTACCATACACCATTCGGTAAGGAGACATTCCAATGGGGTTCTTAAATGCAGTACGGTATGCCCACAATGCATCACTAAGTCTCAAGGACCAGTCTTTCCTATTTGGGTTAACTGTTTTCTCCAAAATGTGTTTAATCTCTCTATTGGATAACTTAACTTGACCGCTAGTCTGGGGATGATAAGCGAGTGCAATTTTGTGGGTTACACAATATTTTCTCATTAATGCTTCGAAAACCCTATTGCAAAAATGTTTCCCCCCATCACTAATAATAGCACGGGGTGTACCAAAACGTGAAAAAATATTATCTTTCAAAAACTTGACTACCACCTTGTGATCATTAGTTTTACATGCAATTGCCTCAATCCATTTAGACACATAATCAACTGCGACAATGATGTACAAATTGCCAAATGAATTAGGAAATGGTCCCATGAAATCAATGCCCCAAACATCGAAAACTTCAATAATCACAATTGGGTTTAAAGGCATCATATTTCGACGTGAAATACTCCCTAACTTTTGACTTCGCTCACATTGTAAGCAATAAGAATGACAATCTTTAAAGATTGAAGGCCAGTAAAATCCAGATTGCAATATCTTTGCAGCGGTTCTCTTAGAACTAAAATGACCTCCACATGCATGATCATGACAAAAGGAGATTACACTAGTTTGGTCACAATTGGGGACACATCTTCGAATAATCTGATCAGGACAATACTTGAATAAGTACGGATCATCCCAAAAGAAGTGACGGACCTCAGATAAGAATTTGGATTTATCTTGCTTAGTCCAATGTGAAGGCATTTGACCTGTGACAAGATAGTTCACAATGTCGGCAAACCAAGGTGACTCAGATACAACAAAGAGTTGTTCATCAGGGAAAGACTCAAGAATAGGTATGGAGTCTAAGGATGTCTCAAGAATGAGCCTAGACAAGTGATCAACTACTACATTTTCAGATCCCTTCTTATCTCAAATTTCTAGATCAAACTCTTGTAGCAATAGGATCCATCGAATTATACGCGGCTTAACATCTTTTTTAGAAAAGAGATACCTAAGTGCAGCATGATCTGAGAAAATGAGGACTTTAAACCCTAACAGATAGGACCTAAACTTGTCTAATGCAAACACAACTGCTAACAATTCTTTTTCAGTGGTAGAGTAATTCAGTTGTGCCTCATTTAATGTCTTACTTGCATAATATATCACATGGGGTAGCCTATTCACACGTTGCCCTAACACAGCTCCAACTGCATAATCAGATGCATCGCACATAATCTCAAAAGGTGCATCCCAACTCGGTGGCTTCATGATAGGTGTTGTGGTCAACAATGTTTTGAGCTTTTCAAAGGCTTTCAGGCATTCGTCATCAAAGACAAAAGCAACATCTTTAGCAAGTAAATTGCAAAGTGGTCTGGAAATGCTGTTAAAGTTTTTAATGAATCGACGATAAAATCCAGCATAACCTAAGAATGACCTAATCTCTTTGACCGTACGTGGTGGTGGAAGATTGGAAATTAGATCAACCTTAGCTTTGTCAACCTCTATACCATTCTTTGAAATAACATGCCCCAAGACAATTCCATTTTTCACCATAAAATGGCATTTCTCCCAATTTAAGACCAGATTTTTCTCCTCACAACGTGTAAGCACGAGTTTCAAATGAATGAGACATTCATCAAAGGATGAGCCAAACACGGAGAAGTCATCCATAAACACCTCAAGAAAACGTTCTACCATATCAGAAAATATGCTGAGCATACACCGCTGAAAAGTAGCAGGTGCATTGCATAATCCAAATGACATACGCCTATAGGAAAATGTTCCAAAAGGACAAGTGAATGTGGTTTTTTCCTGATCCTCAGGTGCAATAGGAATTTGGTTATATCCAGAATAACCATCTAGGAAACAGTAGTACTCATGACCGGTTAATCTCTCAAGCATCTAATCGATAAAAGGAAGTGGAAAATGATCTTTCCTAGTGACAGAGTTCAACTTGCTATAATCAATGCACACTCGCCATCCAGTAGTCATTCGGGTTGGTACTAACTCATTGGCATCATTTGTGACTACCGTGATACCTGATTTCTTAGGCACGACCTGAACAGGACTTACCTAAGAACTATCAGAAATAGGATATATGATCCCCACATCTAACAACTTCAAGACTTCTGCCCTAATGACCTCTTTCATGTTAGGGTTAAGCCGTCTTTACATTTCTCGCGAAGTTTTATGCTATAGTCCACCCAATAGCCGATTTATGCTCCCTAAGGACATTTAAGAGTTTTTCCTCATGTTCTTTATTTAACTCAGAAGCAATGATGACAGGAAGACTCTCATCTGGACCTAAGTAGGCATACTTCAGTTCAGAAGGTAAAACTTTCAGATCCAATTTTGGAGGTGACTCAACAGATGAGACATGTTTAGATTCAATTGATGAAAGGGGCTCTACCTTGGCTTTCCAATTCTCAATGTCCATAAAAGGGACATAATCTAACAAGGTATTCACTTCTTCACAAGCACTATCCATATCAAAATCATACCCAAAGTGATTTAGACATGCCTCTAAAGGATCATCAAAACTTGAATGTTCAAAAGTCTCTTGTACTAGACTCTCTATTAGATTCACATCACTCATATCCTCAGATTCTGATGGTCGTCGGCTCACATTAAAAACATTAAGCTCAACAGACATGTTTCCAAATGAAAGTTTTAGAACACCATTCCTACAATTGATTAAAGCATTTGAAGTGGCTAGGAATGGTCGACCAAGGATAACAAGAATTTGGCTATTGGGATTAGCCACAGGTTGAGTGTCTAAGACTATGAAGTCTACTGGAAAGAAGAATTTGTCAACCTGAATTAACACATCCTCAATGATACCACGAGGTACCTTGACTAAACGATCTGCCAACTGTAGCACTACCTTTGTGGGTTTCAAATCACCAAGACCAAGTTGCTCATACACAGAGTATGGCAACAGATTTACACTCGCACCCAAATCAAGCAAAGCTTGCTCAATTATCTGGTTACCTATTATACATGAGATTGTAGGACAACCGGGATCCTTGAATTTAGGTGGTGTGCGGTGCTGGATAATTGAGCTTACTTACTCTGTAAGGAAGGCTTTTTTATACACATTCAATCCACGTTTAACCGTACACAAATCTTTCAAAAACTTAGCATAAGAGGGGACCTGTTGAATTGCATCGAGAAATGGAATATTGATTTTGACTTGTTTAAATATTTCCATAATCTCTTTGTAATGATGCCCCTTCTTAGGCTTTTGGAGTCTTTGAGGAAATGGTGCAGTAGGAACAAAGTTCCTAACTGAAGGTTCTACTAGAGAATTGGGGACAAGATCGGGAATTTGGACTTTTGGGTCAACTTGAGATTCCATTTTGTTTTCCTTTTCTGGTTCATGGTTACCTTTCACAGTTTCCCTTCTTGGAATTTTGACTTGATTGTTAACTTGTTTGCCTGACCTTAGAGTTATGATTGACTGGACTTGATCAGTTGGACTAGAGGTCGACTGTTCACTCACATGATATTGACCTTTTGGGTTGGGAATGGGCTGACTAGGAAATTTTCCTTTTTCCCTCTCTCCTACAACAGTGGCTAACTGGCCAATCTGTGTTTCTAATTTAGAAATCGATTGACTAGTTTGCTGCATGAACTGTTGTAAGGTATCTTCCAGTGTTGGTTTCCTTGGTTGTTGGGGGACATATGGATGAGAATTTTGGGACATGGAAGAATATGATGCTGGTGGTTGCCCTTGGGATTGCATATGTTGCATACCCAAGTTGTTCCGAGACTGATTTTGACTCCATGAGAAATTAGGATGATTTCTCCAATTGGGGTTGTATGTGTCAGAATAGGGACTGCCAAATGGTTTCTTATAGCCGTTTAGTGCATTAGCTTGTTCAGTTATACACTCATGGAATGATGCTATAGAGGGACACGTCTGAGCAGTATGAGATGGACTTTCACAAAGTTGACATGTCTCACTAATAACATGGACTGAAGAACTTTTTCCATTTTTCATCTCTATAGCCTCCACTTTTCTAGTGAGACTAGCTATCCTTGCACTCAAATCAGTTCCCTCACTAACTTCATAGACTCCTCCCTTTTTGGTATCCATAGACATTGGTAAACTTATTCTCTCAACCCTCCCTGAGTATTCCCAATGTTGGGAACTCTCGGCTAACGCATCTAGAAATTTCCAAGCCTCATTATCATTCTTAGACATGAAATCTACCCCACCCCTTGACTCAATTAGTTGACGATTTTGAGCTGATAATCCATCAAAAAAAAAAAATCAACTAAACGCCATTTTTCAAAACCATGGTGGGGACACTTAAGTAGCAAATCATTGAATGTTTCCCAACACATGTAAAACTGTTCACCTTCTTTTTGAGCAAATTCCATGATATTTCGGCGAAGGGAATTAGTTCTATGTCTAGGGAAGAATTTGGTGAGGAATTTTTTACAGAGTTCATCCCAAGATTTGATTGATTCTGGTTCCAATGAATATAACCAAGACTTGGCTTTCTCTTTCAAAGAGAACGGGAATAACCTCATCTTAATTGACTATTCGGGAATATTCTGAAAATTCAAGGTGGAACAAATCTCTAAAAATTCCTTAACATGAAGGTATGGGTCTTCAAAGTTCGAACCTCTAAAAGTCGGCAATAAATTGATTACTGCTGCCCGTATCTCCAAATGTGCATGTTGTGTAGCAGGCAAGACAATACAAGAAGGATTTGTGATATGTGCGGGAGTATAATAATCCTTAAGGGCTTTCACTTCATTATGTTCTCCCTCCATCTTGACTTCAATGATCTTTCCAACACTAGAATTCCTTACACCTTTTCTAAAAGTTCTCTCAATTTCTAGATCTAAAGGTGACAACTTTGATTTTAGAGATCGACGACCTAACATGCACTAGGAAGACTCCATGACTCAACAAATACACTACCAAAACAAGTATTTTCTTTATCTGAAATTTAATTCAAGGGTAGTGATTTCTATTTTTTTTTTTTAATTTCCTATATGAGAGATTATTCGGACTAATTCCAAAATAATCTTCACCTAGTTAGACAGCTCCTACTCTTTTTCAGAGAAAACTAGTGGATGACCAGTTAAGGACCATCAAACTAACAACGAAGTAGTTCCCAGAAAAGTGTGGCGAGGCATTAGGCATGCTTAATGCCGCGTCAGCCACACTCCTAGACAGAACTGTCCTACCGTTTATCAATTTGATAGTGACTCACTGGAGTTACCAAAAGTTTAACAATGTCCAAGAGGATCCTATGAACTATATGAAAACCTATTGGCCAACGTCTACTTGATTTTAAATTAAACTAACTTTAGCCAAGGGTATACAAATGCAAGGAGATTTTCAACCTAATGGGCAAGGAATTGGTGATGAAATCCAATCCTTATCTTGTTAGAGGGTTAATGCCCTTACTAAAAGATTTATGCAAAATGCTAAATTAAAAATGCACATACAAACAAGTCAACAAAAATAAAAATAAAGGGAGTGAGTGTGTAAACTTTCTTCTTCTTTTTTTTTTTTTTTTTTACAAATAAATAAAGAAAGAAATAAACGAGATAAAATAAAATAAATAATAAAAATAAATTTGAAGAAAGTGTGTACCTAAAGGTTATTTCTAGTGTTATTATATCCTAAAGGTAGCATGCAAAATTTTACCTATATAAAAACTATGTTCACATAATCTAAAACAAATAATAATAATATTATTTACTAAAGATAGAGGTACTTACCTGGATTCCACAGTAATACTATTGAAGATGACACAAAGAAATCCCGAGATAAGCTTACTCAAGGCGATCTCCAAAGAAAATGAAATACTACCTACAAAATTAAAAAGTATCAATTACTTAATTAAAATAAAACAAATAATAAAACAAACAAAAAAAATAAAAATAATAAACAAACACTAATTCTAAACTTAAGCTAAGAATAAAGAAAATAACTAAAATAAAAAAAAATAATAAAAAATAAAAGAAATAAAATCTGCTACAGTAGCCGAGTTGCTACAGTAATTTTCAAATTGTTTTTTTTTTTTTTTAATTTGTTATCACTAATAAAAAAAAACAATCTCTAAATTCAAAAGTGAAGAAACACTACCTTACTACAGTACTATCATAATTAGAAAGACAAAATTTAAATTGTTTTTTTTTTTCTAAACAAAACAGTAGCTTAAAAAAAAAAAAAAATTATACAGTTTTTTATTTTTATTTTTGCTACAGTAGCCGAAATGCTACAGTAGTTTTTGAATTTTTTTTTTTTTTGAAAATTGTTGTTCGAAAGAGTAGATTGAAGCAAAAAGTAGCTTCTAAAATTTGTTTTTTTTTTTTTTTAAACAACTAGTAGAAGAATTAAATCAACTTCAATTTAATTAGTTTCTTGTTGCGATTCCCCAGCAACGGCGCCAAAAACTTGGTGTGTTTTAAATTATTACTCGCAAGTACATGAATCAATTGTAGTTTAGGTTATGCAAGAACGAGGTCGAACCCAAGAGAATGCTTTAAAGAGAACTTAATTAAACTCAAATTAATCTAAAACTAACCTAGTTTCTCAAAGTTTGTTTGTTGAAGTGATTTTTATACTAAACATGCAATATCGAAATACAAATAATTAAAGCGAGAATAATAGGGAGAAAATACTAAGGTATCGGAATCCACCACCACTAATCCATAAACTTCTAATTATTCCTTTATCAATTCCAATTTTAGAGTAGTAATTTAGAAATCAATCTTATTACTTTCTCAAGATTTAATAATAACGTACTAATGAAATATATTTTCAAGAAATAGATTTTCCTTCGCTTTAAAGTGTAAAATTTTAAGCATCCTATGTATGCAATTTAATGGATCACATAAGATCAAAGATTTTTACTTATAAACTCATCAAATCCAAGCTTGATTAATTGTGATAAGAATTCTTAATTACTATAAATACATGATATTTATAGTGAAAGGAATTTAAAACAATTAATACTATGAAGCGAAAATCATAAGCATTTAAACCATACACATGGAAATTGATAAAAGACTAAAAGGAATTTATTTCATAAATGGTGGTTTCATTCTCAACCTTAGTTGAGGATTTAGTTACACATGCTTAAAAAGAAAATAACAAAGTAAGAATAATAAAACCCGGAATTGAAGATAAATTCTTCTCCTCTTTGGTGTCCTTCTTGCTCTCCTCCTTCTTCTTCTTACTCCCCCTTTTTTCTTCTCAAGATGTATCCATATTTATAGAGAAATATTGGAATCAAATTACAACTTGTAAAGAGAAATGAAATATTCTTTTCTTTTCTTTTTCTTTGAATATACATAACTTTCCATCACATTTTGTTCTTTTCCCATGTGCATTTGAATATTCCAACTTTCATCCATGTGCATTTGATTCATCCAACTTTCATCCATGTGCATTTGATTCATCCAACTTTCATCCATGTGCATTTGATTCATTTCTCACTTTACACCTATAAATGAAAGACATAAATGTAGATGTAATTTAATGACATTGAAAATGATTTATTCAACAATTTTATTATATAAATTAAGTTTTGTGCACTTATCATTATTACACTTCTAAATTAATTAAAATAAATAGTTTTACCTACTAACAAATATACATTTGGGGATAAAATATGTATGTAAAATGGACTTATCACTTTATGATTTTTGCAATATTACTTGGCGTTGCTCGATTTGTCTTCGAGGGTCTATCTTGACTACTTGAGCTCCATGTCATGTAATCATCATGATTTTTGGATAATCGTGTCCAAGAAAGTCGATTGACTTGATCTCTAACTGAAACCCATTATAGCACAGGTTGAGACTCCTTGTATTTTCTGGATCTTCTTCACTTTTGGCTTGATTGCGAATTTGTTGGTGCAGGGGAAACAAGCGAATCACCGAGATCCCATGAAAGCCAACAAAATAAACACAATATTTACATTATTCACCCGAAATTAGGTTACATCCAGGGTTGAGAAAGGGAATCCAGTATGATTCGTAGAGAAATTACAACACTATAATACCAACACCCTCACTACGAGCCTATCTCTTTGCTATCAGTGACCTCCGGTATTTTCTTGCTTGATCAACTTGTAAATCTCTCTCTACACATCATCTCCCTCATGAATGTATCTCAATTTGATAAGTTTCAACCCAAAATCTAGGTATCTATTTATAGAGTTAAAACACATTCCGTGTAAACCCTAATTCCTTGTTGGACAAGGAATACAACTCCGAGAATAATACTCCGTTCTAACAAAAATTACTTTATACAATACAACTATAAAATAGTATCCTAATTAGAATAGGAATTCAAGGCACAATTTTCAACCATATCACTTGCCCATAAAAAACTTAACCAGATCTATTCTATATCAACAAGGGGCTCCAATGTGCCTTGAAAAAGTTTTAAAGGTGAAGTTAACCACTTGTAAAAGGCATTTTCCCTATTATTCATTACCATTATTATCTGAGAGGTCTCACCTATAATTATTACCATATCATCACTACAAGAAAATTTATTTTCTACCATAGATTTTTATCACTAGCCGGAGTAACCTGTGATAAAAAGTACCTTTTAACCACGAGCTTAAAAAATCTAAGGTAAAAAATAACTTTTTATCACAAAAATTTTAATTTGCGGTAGAAAATTGCTTTCTACCACGAACTTAACACTGTAGTGAAAATTCTATGGTAAAAATGTACTTTCCACCACGAGTATAAATCCCGTGGTGAAAAATCCATACTTTTCACCACGGGTACAAAGCCCGTGGTTCAAAATCTATACTTTCCACCACGGGCTTAAATTGAACGTGCTAGAATGTAGTTTCCACCATGCATGGGTATATAGCCCATGGTGAAAAACTCACACTTTCCACCACGAGTATAAAGTCTGTGGTTAAAAACCTTTACTTTCCACCACGGGCTTATATTGCCCATGGTGGAAACTACATTCCAGCACGTTCAATTTAAGTCCGTGGTGGAAAGTATGGATTTTTTACCACTGGCATAAAATGCCCGTGGTAGAAATGGAGTTTTCACCACGGGCATGAGCCTGTGATGAAAAACCCATACTTTCTACCACGGGTTTAAATTGCCCGTGGTAAAAAAAAAAGTGTTTGATAGTGTAATTTCCATGCAGCAAGTATTCCTAAATAGCCAAAATGTATTATAAAAATATAAAAATTCTTGCAATATAAATGCAATAGTTTTGTTATGAAGAATAAATCTATTTGTAGGCAAAGCCTCATAAATTTTCTTTTAAAAAGAAAATAAAAAATTATATATTCATTTATTTATTTAGGCCGTAGGGTAAAAGGTTTCATTTGTCTATGCAATATAGTAATCTCATATATTTTGTTGTGAAGAATAAATCTATTTGTAGGCAAAGCCTCATAAATTTTCTTTTAAAAAGAAATAACAAATTATATATTTATTTATTTAGGCCGTAGGGTAAAAGGTTTCATTTGTCTATGCAATATAGTAATCTCGTATATTTATTTTTTGACTCAAAACAAAATACGTATAGTAAAAATATATATTTATTATTTCTTAAATGAATTTTATGGGTAAAATATATTGAGCTTCTATGAGGTTTGATTCAACAAGAAGTAGCGGCTATGATCGATATTTATGACACTGTGTACCTCTATTATCCCACGACTAAATCAAATTCCATCTTAAATACATAGATTGAGGGGTATTTTTGTTAACGGATAATGTCCCTTTTTTATATAAGTGAAAAAAATTTGAGCTTTTATACAAAACACTAATGCATCTGGCTCTAAGATAACAGGAGTGAGACAATTGAGATCATTCATCAAATATCAAGGTTATCCAATATATATTTAATAAAATGCATATAACTTTACAATATTTCTATCAACTTTATCCATTAATATAGATATGTAAAATTTATAATCAGTAGAAAACTTGAATTTAAAAATATGGTGTAATAATTTTATAAATTAAAATGATTTCTTATTGAAATGGATTTACTTGAATATATAGCAATTACGATATTGAAATTTATAATTATAGTAATATCATATCATTCATAAAAAATTCAAATGAATAAGTAACATAAGTTGTAAAAAATATTTCAAAGTAAATTATAGTAGAACTATGTGCAAAAAATAATTACTATTGTAATATTAACTATTTAAAATTTATATGTATTTATTTGTGTGTATATATTTTTATTTTTAATACATATTTATGTTTATTGAAGTGGTAAATTTTGGCGCTTTTATTTTGCTAAAATTTGAAAATAGTGCAAAGAAACCCTAGTTTTGTGTCTATATCTCTTAGGGGCTGTTTGATAAAACTGAAAATTTTAAGATCTAAATTTTAAGTATTTAAGGTTTTAAGCGGTGCTTAAAAAAATTATATTTTATGATATTTTTGTTAATTTTCAGTCTTCAGAATTTAGTGTTAAGTGGTAACCCTATCACTTAAAATTTTACATCATTCTAAGTGACACTTAATGTATTAAGTGATGTTCAAATTTATTATCAAACGCACTTAATTGAATAAGTGCTGAATTTTTTCAGACTTAAGTGGTAAATAAATTATTTTTTATTATCAAACGCACTGTCACACAAATTTTTTTTTTTAAACTGTTAGACTTGGTGACTCGTTTCCCTGTGAATTGAGAAGAGAAACAGAGAAAAAGAAGTCAAAATACGCAGTTGCGGTGAAGAACCATCGAGTACTCGGTAGGTCAAAAGTGGCTGCGCTTTATAGCGCGGGATGGCATGGATTCTAAAAGGCTTTGCGCCATGGCCGTGCCATGAGGGATTCACTAAGTACTTGGTAGAATTCCGACCGAGTACTCGGTAGGCCAATTTCGGGAATTTTCAGGATTTGACTTAAATGACTTATATTCTAATTGGTATGGGATACCAATTGACTTGTTCACCAATTAAAATCTCCTATAAATACATGGGTCATTCCTATTGTATACAAATAACACATATAACATAAATATAGAGAGAGAACATGAAGAGATACAGATTGATATTCTTCTTGGTGAGAATCAGGAATAATATAAGCTTATATTATTCTGGTGATACAAGCATGAGTATACACTGCGTGTGTGCGTGTGTATGATCTGCAAATCATCCCCTTATAATCATCTCTTTGATCAATAGTGAAACGGTGCTATTCGTCGTCGTATGCTGATTTAGCCGAACCATGTATATATCTTTGTGTCATTTGTTTGGTGTGTGTTTGTGTGTACATTTTATGATTTACAGGAATACACGGTTTTAAAAGAAGGAATTGAAATCCTTAATAAGTGTTATTGGGAGGGTGTAAAAACCCTAACCAGTGGTATTAGAGCTCCAGGTTGAAGCAATTCTTGAAGCAGTATTCGACATCAAACACCTAAACCGATGTAGGTACGAGCTATGGGAGAAGAAAATACAACTTTGATGGTACAAACTTTGCCTATTGGAAGATGCAAATTGAGGACGTGTTATTCCAGAAAAATTTGTACTTACCATTAGAAGAGAAACTAGAATCGATGAATATAGAAGATTTGACAATCCTGGATCATAAGGCTCTCGGTACGATTAGAATGATGTTGTCAAAGTCTGTTGCTTTTAACATAAGGAATGAGAAGATAGCGAAGTCTCTTATGGAGGCTTTTTCTAACATGTACGAACAACCGTTTACAGGAAATCAAGTACATCTTATCAAAAGATTGGTCAATCTAAAGATGTCTGAGAATGGAAAGGTCAGTGAACATCTTAATATTCTCAATGATATTGTTGGGTAGTTGGAATCAGTTGATATGACAATCACTGAAAAAATGAAAGCGCCTTTAGTTTTAAGCCAATTTCCAGAGAGTTAGAACGCCACAGTGGTTGCGATCAGTAGCTCTTCAAGGACATAACAGTTATAATATGATTTCGTAGTGAGTATGGTACTCACAGAAGATATTAGAAGACAAATGTCAGACTTTTTTAATAGTAGCTCAATATTGAACATTGACAACAGATGAAGAGGTTCGAATAGAAAGAAGGACGGAAGTCAGAGGCGTGGCTATTCTAAGTCAAGATATGGAAGATCATAATCTCAAGGTCCCAGAAATTCCAAAGATCGAGTGTTAGAATTGTGGAAAAATTGGTCACTTCAAAATCCAATGCAAATCCCCGCATAAGGTAGCAGATAATAAGACTGAGGCAAACATTGTCTTAGAAGAAGCAGATGATGTGCTGATATGCTCTTTGGAGAACAAAACAAATTTTTAGGTATTGGACTTTGGAGTATCATTCCATGCCACCTCAAGTTGAGAGCTATGCACCTCGAAACCTCGACAAGGTTTATCTAGGTGACGATCAACCTTGTAGTGTTATTGGCAAGGGTGAAGTACATATCAGACTCAATGGATCGATATGGAAGCTGAAGGATGTGAGACACATTTCGGACTTGAGGAAGAACATGATCTCAGTAGGCCAGTTGGCGAGAGAAGGTTATGTGACCAATTTTAGAGAAGATGAGTGGAAAGTTCTAGAGGGGCTATGACTATAGCACGAGGAAAGAAAATTAGTACACTGTACACTACTACCAAGGCTAGCACGTTGATAGCAGTTACAGAAAGTAAGAAGGATCACAACTTGTGGCACCAGAAGCTAGGTCACATGGGTGAAATGGGTCTCAAGGTTATACTCTCGAAAGGAAAACTACCAGGCTTGAAATCGGTTGACATTGACTTCTGTGAGAATTGCGTATTCGGTAAGCAAAAGAGGGTTAGTTTCCAGAGCAACAGAATAAATCTCAGAAAGGAGAAGCTTGAGCTAGTTCACACTGATGTCTGGGGGCCAACAAATATCTCATCTTATGGCGGAAAGTCCTATTTTGTCACCTTCATTAACGACCATTCCAGAAAGGTATGGGTTTACTTCTTGAAACATAAATATGAGGTGTACAATGTGTTCAAGAAATGGAAGGCTATGGTAGAGAATGAGATGGGTTTGAAGATAAAGAGATTAAAATCCGATAATGGTGGAAAGTATTGAACTTTTGCTATGAGAACAATATCAACTTAGAGAAGACTGTTCTGCGTACACCACAACAGAATGGGTAGCAAAACGTATGAACCGGACATTGAATAAGAGAGCCAGAAGCATGCACATTCAGGCAGGGTTGTCGAAACAATTTTGGGCAGAAGCAGTCAGTACAACAACATACTTAATCAATCGAGGTCCATCAGTACCATTGGAGCACAAAATACCATAAGAGGTATGGAGCGGTAAAGAGGTAACACTTTCACATTTAATTTTTTTTGGTTGTGTTGCATATGTGCATGTTAGTGATAATGTCAGGGGTAAGCTTGATCCCAAATCACTGAAGTGTGCTTTCATTGGATACGACGGTGATGAATATGGTTACCGCATGTGGGATGATCAGAACCGAAAGATGATCCGAAGCAGAGATGTAATGTTCAATGAAAATGTGATATACAAGGATAAACATGCAACAACCTTAGATTCTACAACACAGAGTGATCCTGTGTGTGTTGAGTTAGCTGATGTTCAAGATAGTGAGAGTACTCAATTAGAAGAATAGATTGCAGAAGGTAATGCTCAGCAGGATGATACACCACAGTATCTGACTCCTATTCCTGTACCTAGGAGGACTTCACGACCACATATGCCGAACAAGAGATACATAAATTATTTATTGCTCACAAATGGAGGTGAACCAAAATACTATGATGAAGCATGCAGTGCAGCAGATGTGAACCAGTGGGAGCTTGCGATGAAAGATGAGATGAAGTCTTTTATCTCCAATAAGACATGGAAACTAACCGAGCTGCCGATAAGAAAGAAAACTCTCCATAACAAATGGGTATACAGGATCAAAGAATAACATGATGGTTCTAAGAGATATAAGGCGAGGATTGTAGTTAAAGGCTTTCAATAGAAAGCAGGAATCGACTACACCGACATCTTTTCTCTGGTTGTGAAATTGACTACCATTCGTTCAGTTCTTAGCATTGTTGCAGCAGAGGGTTTGCACTAAGAGCAGTTAGATGTCAAAACTGCTTTTCTGACTTAGAGGGAAAGAGAAACTTGTGTGTAAGTTGGAAAAAAGATTATATGGTTTGAAATAAGCTTCGAGACAGTGGTACAAGAAATTTGATGGATTTATGCAGATACTTGGTTACAACAAGTACAACGCTACCATTATTGCTACTTCAAGAGGTTTGACACGAGTTACATCATCCTCCTACTTTATGTTGATGACATGTTAATAATTGGGTCTAATTTTGCGAAAATCAATAAGTTGAAAAAGCAGTTGACAAATGACTTTGAGATAAAGGACTTAGGCGCAGCGAAACAGATTATTGGTATGAGAATCAACAGAGACAAGCATAAGGGTATTTTGCAGTTGTCTCAGGCTGACTACGTTTAACGGGTTCTGATGCGGTCAACATGAGTGATGCTAAACCGATTAACACACCTTTGGCTAGTCACTTCTGATTATCCAAAGAACAGTCTCCCAAGTTAGAAGTAGAGAGGAATAACATGGCCAGTGTTCCATACGCTTTAGCTATTGGTAGTTTAATGTATGCGATGGTTTGTACGAGACCAAATATTGCATATGTAGTGGGAGCAGTCAGTAGGTTCATGTCCAATCCAGGGAAGACTCAATAGGAAGCAATAAAGTGGATATTGTGATATCTATGAGGTACCAAAGATAAATGCCTTTGTTTTGGAAAATGCAAAGTGAATTTACATGGCTATGTAGATTCAGATTTTGCTGGTGAGATAGACTGCATAAGTAGTACTATTGGCTACATCTTTACAGTTGGTACTACAACAGTCAGTTGGGTTTCGCAAATATAGAAAATTATAGTGTTATCTACCACAAAGGCTGAGTATGTTGTTGTCACAGAGGCTAATAAATAGTTGATTCTATTACAGGGTTTGTTGGTAGAATTAGGATTCGAGCAAGAGAAGAATGTTGTGAACAGTGATAGTCAGAGTGCGATACATCTGGTAAAGAATTCAACATTTTATTCGAGGACAAAGCATATAGGACTTCGTTATCACCTCATCAGATCTCTATTATAGGATGAGGTGTTGCAACTTGAAAAGATCCAAGGCAGTAAGAATCCGGCCGACCGTTGACCAAAGTGGTGACAACAGAAAAACTGAAGTTGTGCGCAACTTCAGTGGGTCTTCAAGCTTGAAGACAAAAATGAGGGCACCATTAAAAGCACTAATCATTGATTGAGTTGATTGGTTGGAAAGTCGTCAAGTGAGAGATTGTTAGACTTGGTGACTCCTTTCTTGTGAATTGAGAAGAGAAACGGAGAAAAAAAGTCAAAATACGCAATTGCGGTGATGAACCACCGAGTACTCGGTAGGTCAAAAGTGGTTGCGCCTTAGTGCGGGATGGCATGGATTCCAGAACGTTTTGCGCTATGGCCGTGCCGTTATGCGCCATGAGGGATTCACCTAGTACTCGGTAGGCCAATTTCGGGAATTTTTAGGATTTGACTTAAATGACTCCTATTCTAATTGGTATGGGATACCAATTGACTTGTTCACCAATTAACATCTCCTATAAATACATGGGTCATCCCTATTGTATAAAAACAACACATATAACACAAATATAGAGAGAGAATAGGAAGAGATACATATTGATATTCTTCTTGGTAAGATTCAGGAATAATATAAGCCTATATTATTTTGGTGATACAGGCGTGAGTATACACTGTGTGTGCATGATCTGTGGATTATTCCCTTGTAATCCTCTCTTTGATCAATAGTGAAACGGTGCTCTCCATGGACGTTGGCTGATTTGGCCGAACCACGTATATATCTTTGTGTCGATTGTTTGGTGTGTGTTTGTGTGTGCGTTTTCTGATTTGCAAGAATACACAGTTTTAGAAGAAGGAATTGAAATCCTTAAGTGTTCTTGGGCGGGTGTAAAAACCCTAACACAAACTCAAACTGCAGTTGGTTTTTTACTTTTATCAAAATGGACCAGATTAGTTTGCTTCTCTTCTTCTTCTTCTCTTTGCCGATCAACCTTGTTCCGCCATTATAAAGCATCTAAAGCATCAAGGAAGTCTAGATCTGGATGGGCTTTTATTCAGCCTGAACTCAGCGCAAAGGAGCGTGACTTAAGTTTACTTGTCAAGTGGCTAATTTCATCCAATATTTGATTTTCTAATCTGATATGAATAGTTTTTGGTACAGGAGTTATTAGATCGAAAAAAAAACAAGCAACGAAAAATTAAAATTTTTGTTCAGGCCCAGTAAAGATGAAAAACATAATTATTGCAGATTACCGAGTAGGCCAAGTTTGGGAGTATCTGGATGAAGAATTGTTGGATAGTTGGCGGGAGAGTGATATATACCGTATCATGATTCACATGTGGTATAAGCGAAGGATCTAACCTGTTACAACTAGCATGATAGCATGAGGTAAAAATATTGTTTGGCTAGAAAACTAGTAATTTTAACCTTGTAAAACTCACTTATTCCATTTCCTCAATAAAGACACAACGTACTCTGCATATCTTTAATTTGTGTTGGACTGAGCTTCTGCAATAATTATCTTCACCTCAATAATTGTCTGCAACTAGTTATCTTACCCATTGTTTAGCAACACATGCATTGTCTCTATAAAGACACAACACAGCATATCTTTACTGTGGATTGAGTTTCTGCAAATATTATCTTCAGCTCAATAATTGTCCACAGCTAGTATGATATCTTCATATTGTCTCCAAAAGGGCAAGCATATCTTTAGTGTGGATTGATCACCTCAATATCATTATCTACAACTAGCATGATATCTTCGCCTCCTAAATTTTGGAACTCAAAATTCAAAGGACGAGAACTTAAAATTGATTTTGTGAAATGTACAAATTTACCCCTTTTCTTAATTCTTTTTTTTCATCATAAGTTATCTATAGGTTATAGGCTGCAAAGTTTGTCTACCTTTTATATATTGAATGTCAGATGAAGAATTAGGTGATTTAACTACGTTCCACTACAAGAAAAATTGGCTTATAACACGGATTTTTTAACGCGGGCGAGAGTAGACCGTGGTAGAAAGTGCCTTCAATCACAGGATTGGTGAAAACCAACTTTCTACCACTGGCGTTTCACCATAGGTCTAGAGTCTAGACCCGTGTTGTAAAAACGATTTTAACCTTTCTACCACGAACTTAAATCTGTGATAAAATATCCGTGGTAGAAAAATAGTTTCTATCACGAGGCATAAGACTGTGGTGGAAAGTATGGCCTTTTCATCACGGGCTTAAATTGCCCGTTTTAGAAGGAGTTCCTACCACGGGCCTAAGGTCATGATAAAAAATCAATTTTTTTTATCACAGACTTAAATTGTCCAATATAAAATGTGAGTTTCCACCACAGACCTAAGCCCGTGATGGGAAAACAATAATTTTCATCACAAGCTTAAATTGCCCGTAATAGAAAGATAGTTCTGATCACAAGCCTATGATCGTGGTAAAAGACTTCCACCGGTAAAAAGAGAGTTTTTATTAAGAAAATATTATTATAATTGATTTTAATTTTTTTGTAAAAGTTAGTATTTACTATGGACTCAGCCTATGGTAGGTATATTATACACATGGTTTATATTAAATCTATACTACTTATAAAAGTACAAGCCCCCTAAAATATTTTTGGTACATGAGTTATTAGATGAAAAAAAAACGAGCAACGAAAAATTAAAATTTTTGTTTAGGCCCAGTAAAGATGAAAAACATAATTCTTGGATTACCAAGTAGGCCAAGTTTGGGAGTATCTGGATGAAGAATTGTTGGATTTGGATGCGAAAAAATAAAATTATTAATAAATTGTTAATAAAATGCAGTCAAATTAATATTAATCTTCTAAAAATAATAATATTTATTTAGCACCGACTAGAACTGTAAATAATAATAAAAAGTTCCATTCTAAAGAATTTTCTACCACTGACATTGTCCATGTTAAAAACCTGAATTTTTTAGCACGGGCTTTAGGCGAGATAGAAAAATCACTTTCTATCACGGGCTTGGTTTGTGGTGGAAATTATAATTTTTCCACTTCAAGTTTAAGTTGTGGTGGGAAATTGATATTCTAATTATAATTTTTCCACTTCAAGTTTAAGTTGTGGTGGGAAATTGATATTCTAATTATAATTTTTCCACTTCAAGTTTAAGTTGTGGTGCGAAATTGATATTCTACCACGGGTTTGTTCTGTGGTGAAAAGTATAAATCTTCTACCACAGGGCTAAGCTCGTGGTAAAAAAGTCTTGATAAACAATCATGGATGTTTATACAACGGGCCAAACCCGTGCTACCAGCTCCAAATGGAGTAAATTCGAAGTTCTGCCCTTTAAAATCTATTGAACTATTCAAGAACCTCTCCGGATAGAACTCTTCGGCGTCTTCCCATAACAATGGGTCTCGCCCAATAGCCCAAACATTGATTAACACATTTGTGCCGGCTTCAATGTCATAACCCATTACTTTGACAGCTTTGGTTGAGTGTCGGGGAACCAACAGTGGTAGAGGCATATGTAACCGCATAGATTCCTTCATCACCGCTTTCAAGTAGTGCATTTTCTCTAGATCATCCTCCGTTATGTCCTCTTTGCCATTAGCTCGTTTTGCAGTTTTTTCATGACTCTGGGATGTCTTAAAAGTTCTACCATTTCCCATTCTGAAGTTGTGGAGGTAGTTTCAGTTCCAGCTGCAAACATATCCTACAAGAAACAAATGATGGTAGTTCACAAGTTGTAAAAGTCTTTTATCTTTACCACACTATATCGTCATAATGAAAAGAGGCTTTAATTGTGCTATATTAATTAGTTCCTTCTCGATACATGTTGTCTATGGAGCAAGAGACCTTCCTTTAGTTGGAAAGAATTCCGTGTTTTTCAAGAAACAATCAGTTGGAAACAGTATCATGACCACATAATGCTAAGAGCAATGCTACAAATCATGAAAATAATTTCAAGATAATAACATGATTCAATGGAATGGTAAGATTTGATATCAATTAGTTTCTATTTTAATTTTTTAATTCTAATTTTAACATCAGATCAATCTTTACCTACCAAAAAAATACTCATCATTTTCACTTTTCTTTTTATTTATAATAGATACGTGTCAGTTTATGAATGGATCAACATCATTCATGATGTTCAGCCTAGAATGATGTGGATGCAAATATGAATTGACACATGTCCATTATAACAAATTAAAATTATATAATATAAAGGAAAGTGAAAAGGATGATTGTTTTTTTGGTAAGTAAATATTAAATTGATCTTAACATTAGAATTCAAGGAATAGAATGAAAATTAATTAATATCACAACATTTTTTTAAAAAAAATAAAAAAATTAGTATCACAACTTACCATTTTCTTGTTTCATGATATTATCATGAATTTATTTTCATGATGGGTATGGGTAGCATTGCTCATATATTCAATTGGTTAGTTTCACTGAATTTAATGGTGAGAAAAAGTCAGATTCACTTACCAAGATCAGAGCTTTAATGCTGTCTTTCTGAAGAGGAGCGACATTCGTGTTCTCCTTATGAATTCCAAGTAAGATGTCTACGAAATCTTGTTTCCTATCGTCATGTCCATCCCTCTCCCTTTTTTCACTATCCATATGCTCGTCTACTACACCCTCCAAGAATGTATCGAGTGCTTTAGCAACTTTATCCACTTTAGCATTCAAACCGTTGAGACGATTCAACCATGCAAGCCACGGGATATAGTCCCCCACATTAAAAGCCCCCAAAACCTCCGATAAATCCCTAAACAGCTGTTTTAACTTCCCACCACCTTCAAGTTCACTATACTTCTTTCCCAAGGCAACGCGACACACTACATCATTTGCTAGTAATATGAAAATTTCAGTCAAGTTTATTGGTGTAGAAGATAATGAAGACTGTTTGATTTTCTCCAACATAAGGGATGTTTCTTCTTCTCGTACTCTTCGAAAAGACCCAACCCTTTTGGTACTAAGAAGGTGGACGACACAAATGCCTCTTACTTGCCTCCAATACTCCCCATAAGGACTGAAAGCCACGTCCTTATAATGGAAAATTCTGTTGGCAATGCTGAATTTAGGTCTGGTAGCGAAGTTGGTATCATGAGTTTTCATGATCTCGCGAGCTGCATCGGCTGAGGAGACGATAAGTGCAGGCGTGCTGCCGAGGTGAAGCAGCATGAGCTGGTCATATTGTTGAGCTAATGATCGGAGGGAGCGATGAGGAAGCAATCCAACTTGGTGGAGATTTCCGATAATTGGGAGCTTTGATGGAGAAGGTGGCAAATTCTTGTGGGCCGTTTTCGGATTGGAAAACCATTTGAAAAGAAAGACTAAGGAGAAAAACAAGATTACTAGAAGAGAGTAAACTGAAGAACTGAATGAGAACAGCATTTTTCGTTGCTCTAGGTTCTAGGAAAAACACACAAGGGAGCCTAATGTGCCTGCTCCCCTATATATAGGTTCTTTAAAAGGAAATATATATAGGTTCTATAGAAGGAAAAAAATGTTCTAACCTAGCATGATATATATATTTACCAAAAACTAGCATGATATCATGATGTAGGATAGTTACTTACATCTCAGTTCTAGAATTTTCTTTTCATTATAGTTAAGATGATTTTTATTTTTCTTCTCTATTTTTTAGATTTCATGTATTTTTGGTTTCCGTCTAGGACTAGGTTTCCTATTATTATTAGATTTTCTAGATTTGTCAGCTTTCTTGTGAAATAAGCTTTCTTATTCATCAAGAATTATGATTTCTTTGCCTATGAATGCAATGTAATCGCAGGAATCATTCATTCATCAATAATATTCATATTTTCTCGGCAAACTATTTACAAGTTCTTTATTGACTTTGTGTATTTCAATGTCTTAGTTATTTTTTTTGGTTCCTTGCTGAACCCTTAGTCGTTTCCGCTACGTCAGTTGGTATCAGGGCCTTGATTTATCCTGGGTTGATGTTAATTGCTTGTCTTGGTAGCAACCAATTTATTGACGAAGATTGTAGAGTGAAGTCCCTTGGACAACCAAACAGACTAAAAAGAATACGGTATGATCTACGATGCAGTCAGATTGCTGATTTTGGGATTGATGGCAACCAAGTTCGTGATTCAATTTGGGATCATGCTGGAGTTTTTCCTCGCAACCAACCGAAGATGAATTATGTTCATGTTCATCCACGTAGGCCTCTAGCCAATGCGGATTATTCCGACGATGAAAACGCTAGTGAGTTTAATAGAAAATTTGATCTATTAAATTTTAAAGGTAGTTTCATTATCGAAGATATTTTAGATTCGAGGGAGGAAGTTGAAGAATTTTTTGAGTATTTCGACGTACCCGAAAATAAGCAAGATCCTCTTGTGGCTTTTAAATTCAAAGGATGTGATTTGGCTTGGTGGGCACAAACTCAAGATAATCGGAAGAGAGAAGGAAAAAAGCTGGTGAGATCATGGTACAAGATGAAACGTTTGTTGAAGGCTAAATTCCTTCCACCGAATTATGAGGAGATTATGTATAAAAAATATCAAAGTTGTAGATAATTCAACGTTCAATGAGTCTACAAAGGAGGATAATTGTTGTAAGAAGATTTTTGAGTATTGTTTATTTATGGCATGTTCTAGACAATAACCATGTTGAGTGTTAGATAGGTTGTGTTGGTTTCAACGACATCTACAAGCTACAACAAAAGGCAAAAGTGAATAATACAAGTGAAATGTAAAAGTGAGCGTATTGTGGAAGAATGTCTCCCGGAGGGCAAAAATAGCATTTTCTGAAGCCGTCACTTTAGGCAAAAAGTATCGTGGATTCAATACGGTCATTTTGGCTCAGTTGTGGAGAAAAGTGATTTTTACAAAAATGTCTACGCTTAAGCCTACGCTTTCAGAATAAAAAAGTGGCTGGAAAGTGGAGTTTTATGCTTGAAGGTACGCTTGGACCTACGCTTCAAGCGTAGGTGCGGCAAGTTGTTTGTATGTTTATTGCAATGCCCGATCTACCCCAATTTGATTTCCTATGAGGTGGCTACGACTTTATACATTAGTATACGTGTTATACACATCAGATATTAGGGTTTTGCTAAGTTTGGTGTGAAATTACGAGAAAGGGCAACATTAGGGTTTCCATCATCTTTCTCTATATATAGGAGAAGTCTCTACAGAATGGAGAGAGCTTTGAAGAGAGATTTTCTGTAGTATTATATCGTTCATATTCTTCTACAGAGATATTGATATAGAAAGAGAAAATATCATCGAGTGATTCTTCTAGTTCTCTCTTGTTTTGGAGTTGATTTTATCGTGCTTCTACATCGACGATCTTATGCACGATTGAATGATCTAGATTCTGAAAAATCTACACACCGCTGATTGCAACATGGTTGTTTAGATCTGTTTGAGAAACAAAGCCGTCTGAGTGCGGAGATCGGAGCGAGAAGCTTCGTGGTTGTTTAATCCGTTGAGAAGCGGAGCCGTTAAAGTACGGAGCGGAGCGAAAGCTTCGTGGAGCGCGAGTGATTCAAGTTTGTCAGACGTCGAGTGGAGAAAGGCAGATCTAGAGGGATTTGTAAGTCTAAAACTTCATAGAGTCTGTATATGTCTTGATTCATAGTGCATCGATATCCTACTGTATCCGTGATTTTTACTTGGAGTCTTTCCAAAGTTTTCCACGTAAAAATATCGTGTGTCTCTATTGCTTTATTTAGATTATTTTTTGCATGATTTATCTTGATAGAGAATTGGATTAAAATTGACTTTTCCGTAATTATTATTAATTTGTCAATAAATCCACAAAAAAAACCTATTCACCCCCCTAGGCTATTTTCATTAATCGTCTAGGTAATTTCAATTGTGTTAAAATAACCATTGATTCTGATATTGATGAAGAACACAATTTTGTTGTTGCTTCACCTATTGCAGATGAAGTAAAAGTTGTTGATACAATTATGAAACAAGTTGAAGAAGTGATGGTTGTGGCTGAAACTGAGACTTCTTCAATCCATGAAATTGATAAGAAATAAGATGCATTGGAGGAAAAAGAGGTTGACTCTAATTTGTATTGTGATGAAATACAATCTTTGTTTTATTCCTTAGAGAATATTGCATTCAATACCAATAACTACGTCGATCCATATTCAAAGGAGAAGGAGGAGAATTGTCACAAGTTTCAAAGACTTGATATTTGAAATAATTTCTTTTATTTTGAGATACCAAGGAATTGAAATTATGTTGCAACTGGTGGTTCTGGAACTAGACTACGAAGAAACATACATTTGAAGAATTACGATCAAGTTCTCAATTGTATGAATTATTATTCATACTCCTACATGATCCACATTAAACTCAAGGACGAGTTTTTTTAAAGTGGAGGGCTTTGATTATTATAATTAAGATTTTTATTTTTCTTCTCTATTTTTTAGTTTCCATGTATTTTTAGTTTCCTTCTAGGACTAGGTTTCCTATTATTATTAGATTTTCTAGATTTGTTAGTTTTCTTGTGAAATAAGTTTTATTATTCATCAAGATTAGGATTTCTTTGCTTATAAATACAATGTAATTAGGAGAATCATTCATTCATCAATACTATTCATATATTATCTACAAGTTATTTGCAAGTTGTTTCTTGAATTTGTGCATTTCAATGTATTACTTATTCGCTTCCCTACCTCATATCGTAAAAAATATTGTTTGGTTTGATGTGCTAGAAAACTAATAAAACTAATAATTTTAGCCTTGTAAAAGTCACTTATTCCATTGCCTCAATAAAGACACAACACTGCATAGCTTTAATTAGTGTGGATTGAGCTTCTGCAATAATTATCTTCATCTCAATAATTGTCTGCAACTAGCATGAAATCTTATCCCATTGTTTCAATAAAGACAAGCAACACAGCATTGTCTCCATAAAGACACAACACAGCATATCTGAAGTATGTCTGGCTTCTGCAAGACTCATCTTCACCTCAATAATTGTCTATTATTTTCTCTAAAAATACAAGCATATCTTTAGTGTTGATTGAGCTTCTGCAAATATTATCTTCACCTCAATAATTATCAACAACTAGCATGATATCTTTGCCTCCTAAATATTGGAACTCAAAAATCAACGGACAATAATTTAAATTGATTTTGTGAAATGTAAAAATTTACCCCCTTTTCTAATTAATTTTTTTTTTTCATCCCAAGTTTATTTATAGGTTATATGTTTTAGTGGGGACTTAGGAGCAAGCTTGTAGTCTCATTAGTCTTATTCATACATGATAGTGTTCTCCATTACAATTAGACGAATACTTTTTCATTACGAAACTAGTGGTGGTGTCATCACCCTAGTATTATTATTCATGGTCTATTACAATTTTAGTTTAATCATTATTTTATTCAAGCTAATTTACATTAATCAAAATATCAATTTCAATCAATTTGAGAATAATAAACTACTGTGATCCAGAGATTCCAGTAGTAGTAATAAACTACTGTGATCCTGAGATTCCTGTAGTGGTGGTGTCATCGCCCTCTCAAGTGGACTATTCTATTAAAATTCGTACATCTACGGGTGGTTAAAACTTGGTCATCTACTACATATTTTCATCATAATTTTAAGCATACTAGGGATGGCGATGGCAACGGGTGTACCCTTCCCCCCACCGTTAAGAAAGTCTCCGTTAAATTAAATAACTCTATAAAATCATATACATAAAACATAAAATTTAACATTATAAAAATTAAAGGGTAATACTTGCCTTATGTTAAGTAGGAGCTTTTACTTACAATCCAATAAAAATCCAACACACGTCTATAAAAATAAAATAAACTTTATATTCCAAAAACTCTCTCTCTCTCACGCACCCCTCCATCTCTCTCTCTCCCTATTTATATATATATATATATATATATATATATATATATAATTTTCATACAAGAACAACTGAATAAGAGCAAATTAATTTAAATTAATTTTTGAAACAAAATAACAAGGGAAAATCCTTATGTTCAATAAAGGAAAAATATTTATAAATATTTCATACTCAATCAAAATCCATTCTTAAAACCCTAACTTTGCACCCATCAACGTCGTCAGTCAACCGGCGCCACCCGTTGCTGGCCATCAAACTCCACCTCCTCCAATCGCTCTGGCGAGGCGGCAACGGCAAGCCGCGCTTCACGGAGGTCGCCGGTGGAACCACGGCGGATTGCGGTTGTTCCTGCGGGCTCGTCAACCTCCTGGCTGTCTACACCCAGCCGACGGGGATCTGCCCGAAAATGTTGTTGTACATGTGGAAATCTTCAAGCCCATCAACCACCCACTCCTACAAGCCTATCAGCCCAACAAAGACAATTAAAACCCGAAAATAAGGGCCCATCTTTTGAGATGTTCTATAACAACTTGAGAACCAAGCAAAAGATGTGGGCAAAAGAGGAATTGTTTGGAAAATAAGTAATGAAATCTTAATGGGCCAAAAAACCTAGGGAATGAATGTATATTAGGGAAATGAAAGCTTCAAGGAAAAGATTATTGTGTTGTGCTATTTTTGGCATCTACAGCTGCGAAAGGAAAATACATATATATATATATATATATATATATATGTATGAATTCATATATATATATATATATATAAATAAGTATTTATGCATATTGGGAAGAAACTAAAGTTATGGGTGATGGAGATGGATAATGAGAGAGAGAGGGGGGCGCCTGAGAGAGAGGGGAAAGCTTTGGAGTATAAAGTTTATTTTATTTTTATAGACATGTGTTAGATTTCTATTGGATTGTAAGTAGGAGCTCTTACTTAAGTGACCTAAGATAAGTATTGACCAAAACTAAATAAACCACCAAATTATCCAACAATCCAATTTACAATACATTTTATCGAAAATAACAACCAAAAAAAGAAAAAAAAATTGTCCAATGTTAATTTCACTTCAATCTAGACAATAACAAAAATAGAGTTTAGGATTAGGAGGTTAACTTATTTTTTATTTACTATATATATATATATATTTCACCGCCCCGTTTATGTGCGATTGTTTTTGTCCAATCCCATCCCCTACCTATATAGTATAAACGAGATACCCAAAATCGTTATAAACGGGATTAGGCGAGGCGGGGTGGGGCAAATTGCCATCCGTAGACCCACCGCAACATATTTCAGGTAAATATGTGAAAACAAATTGAGAAAATTGTTAACTCATAAAGTTTTAGATTGAAGAGAGAAGAGGGACTTACATGAATAACATCTACTTTGACTCATGTTATTCCAACTCTAGAAAGGTAAGAGTGCATAGAGCCATTCTAAACATCAGCTGGATTAATTAGGATGAACAAGCCAAATGCCTCCTTCAACAATTTTCACAGCTGCAAGGTTATCCATTGTCCCATCAAGCGCAGGTGATGTACGACAAAAATCTTAGTTGGTTTAGCAATTTTCAAACCTATTGCCGAAGTATCTAATTTTAGCAAGAAATGACGATTTTTGAGTGGAAATGGGCCAATGAACAAAACTTAGTATTAAAAACTAAGTATTAATAGTGAGCCCAGATGATTTTGGACCGAAATCCATCATTTGAGTCCTCAAATTCATGTGTTTATTAATTTTAGGAAGTTTGCTGAAGATTTCGTGATTTCTCTTGATGGTAAAGATAAACTCCAATTTGGATGATATTTTAGGAAAAGTACATTTTATTAATTAGGATCCTTTTAAAAAAATTCAAAATTTTTAGATAAACTTTATTTTTTTCACATTAGTTTTGGTAATTAGTTTTCTTGTGAAATAAGTTGTCCTTATTCATCATGATTATGATTTCTTTGCCTATAAATACAATGTAATTGCAGAGATTAATCATTCATTCAATAATATTATTTCAGATTTCTCTGCAAGCTTTTTGCAAGTTCTTTCTTAACTTTTTGGATTTAAAAGTCTTATTTATTTTTTTGGTTCCTTGCTGAACCCCTATTCCCTTCCGCTACGTCAATTGGTATCAAATCTTTGATCTACCCTAGGATGATGGTAATTGTTTGTCTTGGAAGCAATCACTTTATTGACGAAGATCGGAAGCAATCACTTTATTGACGAAGATCGCAGAATGAAGCTCCATTGGGATTTTTTTGAAGGTAAGGATTTTTTTGGTTTTTTTTTTACACACTCATTTTGTCTCCAAGAAGACTCGAACTCATCACCTTCCTTATTGGAAGAAGAGGTTATACCGTTAGGCTAAGTGGTCATTTAGTAAACTAACCCCTCTTATGTCCTGATTGCCCTCTATATACTTTCCAATTTCATCACCTTGCCCCTTCACCCTCACATCTCAATAAAAATAATTAGGGTTAATTTCATTTACACCCCCTAATTTTTTTTTTATCTTCAATATGACCCCTCAGGTTTGAAATTTTTTATCAGATCCCTTATTTTTTTGACAGACATTATTTACACCCACTAATATCACTTAATACATAAACGACACTCAATGTTGAGATAGGTGGGGTTTGGAAACAATGACTCAATTTCTTTATTACCCTCAAATTTTATTATCTCTATACAACATTTTCCCACTTTTAAGTTTTAACATTATTATCTAATTATATAAATAATTTATTTTTTCTCAACCAATACATCAAAGTCTCAAACAAAAAAATAAAGCATCCGAAGAAAATAATATAAAAAGTGAACTATAAACGAATATATATATATATATATATATATATATATATATATATATATATATATATATATATATATATATATATATACAGTAGTGTTCTCTTACTCTCCGGGGAGCAAGATAAGTTGTAATAACCCCTAAAATGTGCATTTAATTGATTTGGTATTTATGATGTGGGTATGTATGCAATTTAGAATTGTTATGTGTAATTTAAAAAATTTGGTGTGTAAATTTGTAATTTTGATATGTGTCATTATATGTGTAGATGTATATATATATATATCGGTTATTGTTAAAGTATTAAAGAATGGTTTTTATATATATATATATAAAAAGAAAAAGGGAATGATTATTGTTAAAGGAAAATTATGTGTTGGATGTGAGGTGTAAAGATGAAGAAATGGAGTAACGGTGGAGACAAAAGTAAATGGGAGAGGGCCACATGTTTTTAAAATAAAAATAAAATAATTATTAGAATTATTAGGTGAATTTTTACAATTCATAAGGGTTGTATGATTTCAAAGTTTTGGAAGAGAAAGGAGAAAAAATAGAGAGAGTTTTTGGAGAGAAGAAGTTGCTCTCGGAAGTATTGGAACTTGAAGTTATTAAATCAAAGCCAGATAATTTAAGGCAAATTACAACTCTATTCTACCCATTTGAATTTATAAATCCAATACCTTTGTGAAATAATATATATAAATAGATATATATTATTTATACATGGTTATTTTTTTATAAAAAAAATATAGAAGTGTTATTATGTATATAAATGCATATATATATGGATAGATGAATGTTTAATGATTATTATCATATATTTCATATTATCATTAAATTGTATTTTAATTATAAAATACATCTATGATTATGGAAACATCAACAAATACTAGTTAGGAAGCTTTAATAATATTCATAATTATTTAAATAAGATTCTTGAATTTTCTAAAAATATTTAGAAAGTTTTAGGGATTTTTAATGGCAATTTTCGAAAATTATATAAATCTGAAAATCTAGTGTGGCTGGTTATATGTTGTTATGGTACACTTATTTTTCTAACATTATAAGAACTTTTAAATACTACCATTTGATTTAATTATATATTTGTTTTGGAATCAACTGTGGACGGTCGTATATTAATATGGTGTACACACTTTTGTAACCATGGGATGAGATTAACCTTTAATCATTACCCTTGAAATAGAATATAGTTATTGGGTATAATCCAGTGTATGTGTGTGCATAGTAAACATATTCTTAATCAATCAGAATCATCCATCTAAATGGGAAGTGCTCCGGTGTAGTGACGTGCACTGTAACCATGTGTAATTCACTGAAATTATAATAAAATTCCTGAATATTGCTATAACTACGAATCTACCCCTAAATGTTACTATAATTATAATTTGACCTCTAATTATATTATGGTTTGACCTCTTACGTTTATACTAATTAGAGTATGAACCCTATACTTTGGAGTATAATTACAGATTGGTCCCCGAATGTTGCTGAAGTTACATTGGTATCCCCATACTGCACTGTAATTACAATTTGACACCCATATCTTTGGTAAAAAGATATTTTGGATCCCTAAACTTTAAATAAATAATATTGTGATTTCAGATCCTATTATATATTAACCTATCATAAAATATGTGAAGGTTAAAATGGTGTTAAATATATTCGTTAGAATAGTTTATCAATGATTATATTATGAAAGTTGGTATTTGTTAATTATTGGATATAATGGTTTAATATGTTGTTATAAATCATTATTTATGATTGTGTACATAAATGAAGCATGGGATACGCAGTGATGTATGAGATGTTTACTTTTATTATGCTAATAAATACGTATGTATGAAGTAAGGTATAGAATACTCACTATTATATGTTTAGTGATGCATATGAAGTACTTTTAAATCATATTATTTAATTTAAATAATTATGGAATGAGGATTCCTAAGGAACCACAAGGAGGCTGACAAATAAACACAGTCTCACTAGTACCACGGGACATGATTGAGTTGTCATAACATGATTGATTTGTCGGGTACGTGGTTATAGTTAGGTATTGAGTGATCTCGACATGATTGATTTGTCGGGTACGTGGTTAAAACAGAATTGATAAATTCGTAAATCATATTATTTAATTAAATAATTCTGGAATGAAGATTTCTAAGGAACCACAAGGAAGCTGACTAATAAACGCAGTCTCCCTAGTACCAAGGGACATGATTGAATTGTCATGACATGAATGATTTGTCGGGTACGTGGTTATAGTTGGGTACCACAGGACATGATTGAGTTGTCACGACATGATTGAATTGTCGGATACTTGGTTAAAATTGGGTTTGGAAGAATTGTCTATGGGCATAAATAAATGATAATGAATATTAATAGATTCATTTATATGTTATTGGTGATGCATAAGATGCATTGGTTATTTATTTTAAAGGTATAATTATATATCTTTTATTCGATTATGGGATACATATTATAAAATATATAATGCATTGGTTATGTATTTTAAAAATGTATAATTATATTTATTTTACTTGATTATGTGATACATATTATAAAATATGTTTATGTTTAGGATGCATTGGTAATTTATTCTAAAAAACATATATATTTATATATCTCTTATGTGATTATGAAAAGAACAGAACATTCTAAATGTTTTATGGAAAGTGAAAGATAAATCTTATTACATAGGGTCTATCTATCCATGTTGTTTCGTTCAAAGATGTTGGCTTTATCGGTCCTTTGTTGGGTTGTAGTAGTAGTGGACTTGCTCGTGGGTTTAACCCACCTTGTTATTGACATTTCAGGTCCGAGACAATTCAACCAACGAGTTAAGGATTTGAGTCATCTCGATTTGTTTGTGACCGTCTACTCTATTCCTACTTTCGGTTTACATTGTATATTGGTTATACAACTGTTGTAACTTAAACACGGTTATTAAAAATGTAATTTTTATTTAGGGGTCCTTCTTAAACAGGATTTCCAGGTTGTATCTGAAAGTCTTTTGTAAGATTTGACATTAGTATTGTTTCCACTATGATTTTTATTTCGCAAAATTTCTATTGTATTCTGTGTTTTTGTATATCAATTGCATGGTATTTCCTGATTTTCGTGTGTGAGCCTGGCCAACTCACATGCAGAAATTGGGGGTATCACATAAGCTATACTCTCTTTTAATAATAGCAATTAGATCTAATCTAACGATCACAATCCAAAACCACTAAAGTCTTTTTAAATATTTCAAAACCACTCTTTTTATATTTCAATTCCATATTTCAAATGTGTCTATATGGATGGAATTGAAATATAAAAAGAGTGGTTTTGAAACTTTTAAGAAGACTTTAGTGATTTTGGATTGTGACCGTTAGATTAGATTTAATGGCTATTATTAAAAGTGAGTATACCTTATCTTGCTCCCCAGGAGCAAGAGAACACTACTGTATATATATATATATATCTTTATTAGGAAAATTTTCACTTAAAAAGTGAACTATAAACGGAAAAAAAAATTGGACATTATCCATTCATTTATTTTGCTACTTTTAAAATTATAATTTACTCCAATATATATATATATATATATATATATATATATGTATATATATACTTTTAAAATAAATATATTTTTCATTTATAGTTCACTTTTTAAATTTAACTACCAATTAGTTTTTTATTTTTTGTTTGAGACTTTGATGAATTGGTTGGAAAAAAAAAATTTATTTATATCATTAGATAATAATGTTAAAAGAAGAAAAAGATTGAATAGAGATAATAAAATTTCGTTTAAAAAGTGAACTATACACAAAAAAAATATATATATTTCGGACATTATCCATTCATTTATTTTGCTACTTTTAAAATTATAATTTACTCCAATATATATATATATATATATATATATATATATATATATATATATATATATATATTTCGGTTATAGTTCACTTTTTAAATTTAACTATCAATTATATTTTTTTTATTTTTTGTCTGAGACTTTGATGTATTGGTTGAAAAAAATAAATTATTTATATAACTAGATAATAATGTTAAATGTGGGAAAATGTTGGATAGAGATAATAAAATTTGAGGATAGTAAAGAAATTGAGTCTTTGTTTTCAAACACCACCTATCTCAACATTAGTTGAGGATAGTTTATGTATTAAGTGACATTAGGGGGTTTAAATGATGTGTGTCAAGAAAAAAATAAGGGGTCTAAATGAAGTTTTTCAAATTTGAGGGAGTTCGATTGAAGATAAAGTTAACTTTAATGTGTGCAAAGGAAATTAACCCTAACTATTTTGACTGAGATGTGAGGATGAGGGAGCCATCCGGACATATATATATATATATATATATATATATATATATATATATACTAGGTTAGAGTACATGCGATGCACGTATTGTAAAAAAAAGTAAAAATTAAATAAAATTATATGAGCATAAAAATAAAATAAAACATAATAATAATAATAATAATAGTTGAGTGTTTGATACAATTGTTTTAGATGAATATATAATTATTTATATTCGAAACCTAAAAATAAAAAGTTATAAAAAAGAAGATTGTTTTACTTTGATAAAATTTAATTTTCGGAAAATACGGTGAAGAAAAAGCATATATTCAAGAATTGTATTTTATAATATTTTTTGAAGTTTCGATTTAAAATATATGTACAGATCACATTTGTTAACCTTTTTTAAAAAAAAATTCTTCTGATAATAAGAGAACATAATATTCACAACACAAATAACTTCAATGGGCGAAAGGTAAACTTTTTTTTTTTAAGGTAAATCAAAGTGAAAGGTAAACTTAATATTTTCATAAGTAATTTAATTTAGCTGTTAAGCACTGCAAATTTTGATACGGGTTTAATTTAACATTTTCACAAACAAGCCATCTCTCATTAAATCTTATTTTGATTTACCACCAAAATGTTCCTCTGATCATGCAAAAGATATAAGGTAATATAAGGTAGCAGGTACCAAAGTTCTGTTTAAACAAGTATTATGTTCTGTTGCATGGGTATAGGATTTGTTTGGTTGCGCAAATTGTATAAAGGTATTTTGATTATAAAAGAACTACTCCAATAAGTTAATATATGACGTGGTAATTTTTTTATTTTCATTGCTATTAAATGGGGGTAATTTGAGAACTTCTGAAAATTTGTGGATTTAGTGTTAGTGTTAGTGTTAGTTTTTCTTTTTTCTTTTCTTTATTATAGGGGTTATACCATAACTTCTCAATAATAAGAAAATACATATGATTTTCATGTTAAAAGAAATTCCAGATTATATAATTAAGACATATTGGGAAGGCATTAGGTAAATGATTGTGCATCAAACACTTTTTTGTTTAATTGAATGAAAAAAATAATATAAATCGCAACACTCTATTTTTTTTTTTAAAACATCATGAAATTATAATTTGAATACAATTCTAGCTAGAACCACACAACCAAACATAGCCAAAATCAAATTAGATTAGACTACCAAGCATCACACTTTTCTACTTTTCTATCATAAAGTTTGTCATTCATGCCCTCAACATGATTATTTTAGTGTCTTCTGCGAGAATGCAAAACATAGTATTGCACACCATATATTTTTCAGTAGAAATTTAAAATATCCAGAGTAAATGATATTTACCAAATGAATCTTCTTATATATATATATATATAAGAAATATGGGAGAATACAAAAACAAAATCATAGAAGTTGAATACGGGAATATACAATTTATAACTAACCATATGCATGATTCAGTTGGCCGGTGGTACTCTTCTCTTAAATCTTCACACTTCTTCCAAGTTGGTCGGTATAACAACTATGAATCAATGGCTCTGCTACACATTTCATCGAATATATGGTGGGTTATGGAAAATGTATCTATTAGTCTACCAACCTAACCTTTGATTCTAGCATGTTTCCTTTGCTTCCCTTTCCCCCTTCTTCTTCTTTTCCTTTCTCTTTTATGGCTAACCTTGTTGGGAGCTCCCAAAAAGGCACCGCTAACAGACCTGTTTTGGTCTCTGATAATGCTCAAGCATTAAACATTGCAAATAATGAACTGGATGTTGCTAGGAAGCAGATAGTAGATATCCAGAACACCCTCAAGAAGTACCAGGTTCCAAAGGTTAAAGCTAGTTACTCCATGGGCAGTGAGATAACTAATGGTTCTAACTTTAGAGGAAGAGCTTCTACAACTAGGGGTTCAGGAATGCCATCCTTGATGCTGGACCTTGCATGATTGCAGGCAGACCCATGGTCCTCCAAAAATGGCATGTGGGGTTTGAATTCTCGAAGGATGCTTGCAGGTTTATCCCATTATGGGTGAAACTATATAATGTTCCTTTAGTTTTCTCGACTGCAAGAGGTTTGGGGTTCATTACCAGTTATTTGGGAAAGCCTCTGTTTGCTAACTTACCTACAGAAACTAAAAAAAGGATAAGTTATGCTAGATTGTGTATGGAGGTTGATGCTTCAAAACCTTTTGTTGGAAGCTTTCAGGTGAAAGTTTGAGGGAAAGTGTTTGACATCAAAGTGGACTATCAATGGAAGCCATAGGTGTGCGCAAAATGTTTGTGCTTTAGACATTTGGAAAGTAATTGCCCCTCTAGTAATGCCTCAATGATTGACACTAATGATGATATTGGTCACACTATCAATGATGTAATACTAAAGGTGCCCCTGTTCTCAACAATGCCATTTCGGAGGGTATGAAGGAAAGTGAGTGGATTGAAGTTCACAAGGGGGAAAATGAAAGCAGTCCTATGTGTACCATTGTTCAAACTCATGACAAGTTAACTGAAGGAAATTCCCTTACTGAATTTGGGGTGCATACCCCGTGTGAAAACTCAAAGGGGAAAGGGAAACTTGATCCTGATACAAACAGTAGCTTCAATGTGTTGCTTGAGCTTGATGAGCAAAAGGATCATGAGGACATTTCTTGCAATGAAACTGATGAGAAATACTCCCACGAGGACTCTACTGGATCTTCCACTCCTTCCATGCCTTGTAACTCTTCATCTCCAATTATTTCTCTCTACCATGTAGTCAAAGGAAAAAGAAAAAGAAAAAGAAAAAAAAGAAAGGGGGAATTAAAGCCATGGGTCCCATATTGGGAAAGACTGGTTTGCTAGCTCAAACCCTTGCCCAATGATCATTGGAGCATGGAACATCAGGGGTTTAAATTCCCCAAAAAACAAAGTGAAATAAGAAAGCTTATTACTGAGCACCATTGTCAGATGTTTGCCATTCTTGAGACAAAATTTTAGAGGGAGAAAGTGGATAATATTCACCATGCCATTGCTCCAATTTGGCATATTCTCCATAACTATGAACACTCTAGTATGGGGAGAATATGGATTCTCTTTAATCCCGAGGTTTTGAAAGTTGTGAGAATTAGTGATTCTGCACAAGCCTTGCATGTGATTGTTACTGAGGTATGTTCTCAATGTCAAATCAATCTGTGTTGTATTTATGCTTTTAACTCTGCTCAACAGAGAAAGAACCTTTGGAATGACATTGCTGCCATGGCTTCTGTGGTCTCAAATCCATGGATTACTATGGGAGATTTTAATGTCATCATGCATCCTGATGAAAGTTATGGAGGGACTGGTGTATGGAACAATGGTATTATGGATTTCAGAGATTATGTCCATGATGCAGAGCTGGTTGATCTAAGATTCAAAGGAATTTTTCATACCTGGACCAACAAGAGGGGGCATTGCTAATATTTCAAGGAAAATTGATAGGGCTCTTGTGAATGATTGTTGGTTGAGCTCTTTTCCACTTTCTGACTACACTTTCCTTCCCTATGGAGGATTTGATCATGCCCCTCTAATTGTGAAGTGTGGTAACCCTAAGCCTAAAAGAAATGTCCCTTTTAAGTTCTTTAATTGCTTTACTGAGCATGATGACTTTCTGACAATTGTTGACAGTGTTTAGAAGATGAATATCCCATGTGTCACCATGTACCAAATTGTTTAGAAGCTAAAAATTTTAAAGACCAAGCTTAAATTTCTCAATAAGAAAGATTTCATTGACATCTCTTCTAGAGTCATTGGAGCCAAAGAAGCTTTGAACCAGTGTCAGATCAAGCTGGACAGAAATCCTACTGATGAAGCCACTAAATTATAGAAGATGCATCTTCTTAGCTATCATGCAATGCTTGCAAAGGCTGAGGAGAGTTTTTTCAACCAAAAATCTAGGATTAATTGGTTGAATGAGGGGGACAAAAACACAAAGTTTTTCATAAAGGTTTTCAATGCTAGATGCAACAGAAAGAAGATAAGGTCTCTAGTCCTCAGAGATGGATCCATCATTGAGTCCATCCCTCTCATCAAATCTGAGGTTGTGAGACACTTCCAAAATTTATTGGGGAATGTTGATAGCAACTACCATGGCATTAAACTATCAGAGCTATGTATAGTAAGTCTTTATCTCATGATCAAATTGATAGCCTCCTTGAAATTCCGACTCAAGAAGATATTCAAAGATGTGTGTTTGGGCTTAATTCTTACAAGGCTCCTTGCCCTGATGGGTATAATGCTTTTTTATTTAAAAGGCTTGGCCTGTGGTTAGGAAGGATGTGGTCAAAGTTGTGCAATAGTTCTTTCAGAATGGGCATTTACTCAAGGATATCAACACCACTTCTCTTTCTCTTGTCCCTAAGAATCCTAACCCTTCTACCATGAATGAGTTTAGGCCTATTGCTTGTTGTAATACCCTCTACAAAATTATTTCTAAACTATTAGCTATGAAATTGCAGGTGTTACTTCCATCCCTTATTGATAAGAGTCAGACAGCTTTAATTAAGGGAAGGAGATTGGGGGACAATTTTCTGTTAGCTCAAGAGTTACTTTATGGGTATCACCTTGATTCTGGTACTCCTAGATGTACTATGAAAATTGATTTACACAAATCTTATGACTCTGCTAGGTGGGATTTTTTTATCGATACTCTCAAAGTCCTCAACTTCCCTACTTTATTCATCAGATGGATCACATAATGCATTTCTACTCCTGCTTTTTCTGTTTCCGTTAATGGTGAAATGGAGGGTTTCTTCAAGGGTGCTAAAGGTCTCAAACAGGGTGATCTTATTTCACCATTTCTATTTGTGATTGTTATGGATGTGCTTTCTGCTGTACTCCATAAAGCTTGTGTAAATGAGCCCAGGTTCAAAAACCATTGGAGGTGTAATAGGAACAACATCGGCCACTTATGTTTTGCAGATGACCTTATGGTATTTTGCAATGGTGATTTGTTGTCTCTTCGAGTGATCAACAAGGGTTTCAAAGAGTTATGTGATGTGTCTGGTCTTTCCCCAAACATTGCAAAGAGCCAGATCTTTTTTTCTGGAGTGCCTAATGATACTCAATTATCCATGAGAAGTGAGGTTGGGTTTGAGAAAATGAGTTTTCCTTTTAGGTACTTGGGATTACCCTTGTCCTCTTCTAGACTAAAATATAATGACTGCAAGAGCATGGTTGAGAGAATTACAAGAAGGATTTCTTCTTGGAGCACTAAGTATCTTTCTTATGTTGGGAGACTCCAGCTCTTGAAAGCCATCCTTTTCAGTATCCATTTGTTCTGGAATTCCCATATTGTTCTTCCTCTGAAAGTTCTTAAGGATGTAAATTCTGTCCTGAGGAGGCTCTTGTGGTCTGGAAAGGAGCTATGCTTCCATGGTGCAAAGGTGAGATGGGATGTATTGTGTAAACTAAAGAAATTTGGGGGGTTGGGGTTGCCAAATCTCTTAAGTCTCAACAGAGTGACATCTTTAAAGCACATATGGCATATTGTTAAGCATGATGACCAATCTCTTTGGGTGGATTGGGTTCAATCAAATCTGATTAGAGATAAGTGTTTTAGGATCATCAAAGCTTCAACTTCTAACTCTTGGAACTGGAGAAGTATTTTGAAGATCAGAGGTTTAGCTAAGAGTTTCAGTCAATCTAAGGTGGTCAATGGCCTTAATACTTTCTTGTGGCATGATCTATGCTTGCCTAAAGGCATTCTTGACACTTTTATTGATGACCATGTCTATGGAAGTACTAGATGGGGGCATGACACTAAGGTGGCTTGTATCATTAGAAGGGGAAATTGGAGAGTTCCTCCTGATCTCCTTCATTATGTTTCTAATGGTTTGTTTGATGAGATGCCAAACATTCGTAATGGGTGTAAGGACTGGGTGAGTTGGGCATTATCTCCCAATGGATCTTTTAACTTCAAAAGCACCTACTATGCTCTTCTTCCCCCTTCCATCGAATCTAGCTGGCATCACTCAGTCTGGTTCAAGCATTTCATTCCCAGGCAAGCTTTCATCACTTGGCTTGCAGTTCAGGAAAGGCTTAGTACGAAAGATAAACCAGGGATTCCCTCTGGGGTATCAAGGTTATGTTGTTTATGTGGGGTTAATCCTGAGAATCATCAACGCATTTTCTTTAATTGCTCTTTTTCTTCTAGGATATGGCAGTGGTGCCAGTCTAGATGTGGAGTGTTGGTTGGTGATACACTGGCTCAACTCATTCTTTGGGCTTCTAACAAATGGAATCAGGATTCTACTTCTTTGTCTACAACAACTTTCAGATTATGTGTTGCAAGTTCAGTTTATTTCATTTGGAGAGAGAGGAACAATAGACTTTTTGCTAAAGTTTACTCCTCTTCTCGAAGCATTATTCAGAGGATTGAAGAGTGTGTTAGATCAAGGTTATTGTCCATCAGTTTCAGGAACACTGGACAAGGAGGATTGTGTTAGATCAAGGTTAATGGAGGAAGTTTGAGCTTTGCTTTTCCGGGTGTAGAGTTCAATGGCCTATTTGCTCTATTCTGTATTGTTTTGAGTTTGCTCTTGGTAGTCTACTTGGTAGGTTGTGTTCTGTATAGTTTTTGAGCTTTGCTCTTTGTGGCCTTTGGTTAATGTCATTGGGTATGACTAATCATTTCAAACCTTATATTTCTTTTTTATCTATTTTTTTTTTGTTTAGCATAAAGCAATACAGTTGGACAGTTTGATGACACACATGCCTACACTGACCCAATAACGATTAGATTAATTAATTAAAAAAAAATTAGATTTGGTGATTTTGGGTGGTGGATAATTTTGTTTAATGAAATATTGACTAAAGTGAAGTATAAGTAATCTAGAATTAATGTCGGCAATGCTATACACTGATATTAGATTATTAAATACAGGAAAACTTTCCTTTCATTTCATATATGACTCTGTGTGTACAAGTCTATATCTACATATTGTGATAAAAGTAAACCCTTGGGCAGAATAAGCTTGACGTTGTGGAAGAGGGACAATTTAGAAAAATATAGCTTAAACAAATAAAGAAATTCAAAAAAAAAAATGTAGGAAAAAAGAAGAAGATCCATAATACTAGGGGTGCAAAATGAATTGAGTTTTGGAATATTCAAGTTCGGTTGAAAAATATGTTCAGGTTAGATTCATTTGCTAAACGAAAAAGTCCAATGCATGTTAGTTTTAACGAGTCGAGCTCGTTTACCAAACAACTCGATTAAGTTGAGCGTATACTACTTTGCCAATAGTTACCTTGATGAAGTTGTAAGTTTAATTTTTATATGTTTTCATTTTTTGAATACCATGTAGTCCTTAATTCTCATTTATTTTCTTTTCTTTATATTCTTTTTACTATTACAGAAGAATTTGAAGTGATTCTTACAAAATGATCGCATCAATCTAGGGATGTTCAAGAACTGAATCATTGGTTACTGAAACCGGCGGTTCGGTTCGGTTCTATAGGGGTTCGGTTCCGGTTCCGGTTCCAAAATTTCAAGAACCGAAATTTTCAGTTCGTTTTCGGTTCTTAACGTTGCGGAACCGAACCGAACCGGTTTTTTTATTATTATTATATTATTATGTGTATTTTATTTTATTGGTAGTTAGATGAAGTCTTAAACGCGGTTCACTAGAATCACTACATAAACTGTCATTACCTGGTTAGTGGTTAGTAATTAACTCCGATGGTTGAGTGGTTCACTAGACTACGCTAAGTATATAATATATATATATATCATTATATGAGAGTCTGAGGGATATTAAGATATTACATGATTCTGTTAGATATCATTACTAATTAATATTTTTGGACAGTGTTAAAATCATTTTTTTTACCTTGTTTCTGTTAGATGAAGATATTTACTGTTCTAATTTTGATATATATTATATTGATGGAATCAAACACTTTACTAGTTTATTCCTTATTGTATAATGTAGAAAATGACTCTTCCCGGATAACAGGATGTGAAAAGGAGGTCCAGGAATTACAATCTCATCAATTTGTTAATGATTTGGAAGTAATTTATTCACTTGAATTTCAGATTCACACTTCATAAAATCATTTAAAACTTCACAAGCACTCACGAAAATAGATATTTGGTATTTTTTAAATTAAAAAAAATAGATAGAAGGAATCGGAACCGAACCGGAATCGGTTCCTGTTCAGTTCCTTGCACGTTCAATTCCAGTTCCGATTCCGATTCTTAATTTTAAGGAACTGAAAAAAATGGTTCCGGTTTTGAACACCCCTACATCAATCTTATAATTTTTAACAACTCTCTTCGTAATTTTCTGCAATTTTGACATCTTCTCCGGGCAATTATGATATAATCTTATTATTTTAGTTAAACGAGGTTGTTCATGAGTTTGGCAAACCGAGATTCGCAATTTCAAACCGAATTCTTAACGAGTCGAATCCGAATATACTCACAAACGATTCGGTTCATATTCAGTCCTACATTTAACCATATATGCTTGCAATAAACTTACTATGAAAATTTGAAAGGAAAACATGTATTCCATAACAACATTAATTTTAACAAATCTTCACACCCTATACCCCATCCCCTATCCAAGTACCCAAAAAAGAAAAAACACATTGAATTTTTTTTTTTGTTCCACCCTACTCAAACTACCTTGCCTTTTCCTAATCAAACCTTATATACAAATAAATTCAGAAGAGAATAGACACATCAGAAACACCCCCACACTCTTCAACCCAATGAAGATTAAAGGTGAGTCTTCCATCACTAGCCATCCATTCAAATCCAACATCGTCACCACCATTCAAACAACACTTCTTTGGTGACACACTTGAGTAGGCCAAGAACTTGCCTCCACCTTTAACCCTAACTTTCACACCACTAGTCCCTGCATTGTCCAACTCAAGTACAGTCCCTCCACTGTTGAACATGTTCATCAGTCCAATGGCTGCAAATTTGGTGGTCATATCAAGCCTCTTTACCGGCACAATGCTGAAGATCTCGAACGAAGATGGCTCAACCGTGATCGGAATAGACGAGATAGGTGTAACTAGGAAGAGTTTCTCAGCCTGGTTCTGATACATTGCAAACTCCTCTGCTTCTCCCATTTTTGTTGTTTCTATTTTTTGGTCCCATTCGATGTCGTGAACATGGACAGTAGTAGATATTGGTTTGTAGCAGTGGGAATAGCCCTTGATTCTTTGTTCCTTAGGGTCCCAACCAGCTCCTTGGCAGTTGAAAGCACCCAACACCCCTCCATACTGTAAAGTGTAAACACATACTTAGAGTTATGTATATGCCTTGAATGAAATAGTAATGTAAACTAATAGGAACATAAACAAAAATTAAGAGTTCGTTTTGTTACAATTTTCTGAAATAAGAATGTTTGTTTTCAGAGAACTATCTTTTATTGTTACCTAACAATAATCTTTCATTTCAGAGTTTTTGAAACTGTTTTCGGAAATGTAAACCGATCACGCCCTAAAATACTTCAACACTCAACCTTTTATTTTAGAAGGTGAGAAAGTACCACTAGATTATAGCCTTTGGTTTAGGACTACTTAGGTAACCGAAATAGTTCTAAGGTTGTTTTTTCATATATGAAGGCAATAATATTCTTCTTCAATTAAAATACTTCTTGGATTCTTTTTATACTATAAGGATCATCTTTTGAAGTATAAAAACTTGGTAGGAAAATAAAATAGGGTAAATACAAAAAGAAAAAGAGAAGGAAAATTTAGCCTAACATGCCCAAACAACACAAATTGGTTTGATCAACTCTTTTTAGTCAATGACAATATTACCAAAGGCCTAATGGACAAGTTGTACCGGATGGGAGGTCCCAGAGTTCAAATCTCGGTGGAGGCAGGTGTTTGAGTAATGCTTAACTTTAAAAAAAAAATGACAATATTGGCTCTAGTACATATACAAAACCACTTGTATATATCAAACAATTATCTAAAATTGAAACTCAAAGTGGGGTTGGGGCAGATATGATCATGTACCTTATTCAAATTCCAAATCTTGAGAATGGTTTCACTGTCAAAAAGAGGGTTCTTGAAAAGGCAGTCTCTGGTTGGGAGAGCAAAGTGGTGGCACTTAGGAATGGAACCATCTGGGAAGACAAGTTGTTTTAGCAGATCAAAGTCATGACCACCCACTGAGTCACTCACATAAACAGGTCCACCACATATAGCCCTTGATCCACCATGAAACTTGGCACACACATGGTCTGATTGAAACATATCCCAATCAGGATGTATCATCTGACCCATCCACAAGCTGTTGTAGGCACAGTGGATCATATGAACCCCTTGTAACCAGTAAACTCCATTTGGATCCCCATTTGGATCTTGGAACCAAAAGTCATCACCTGCAAAAATAAAACAACTAAGTCAACTACCATCACCAAAAAAATAAAAGTCGCCCATTTATTTATTTTGTTATTTTGACCTCAAACCTTCTGGACGAGACTAATCCTTCAAAAAAAAAATTGAAATTTTTCGGTCGGATAGAAAAAATTAATCTTACCAACTCTTCCCATAGAAATCTGTTGTGTCCCCAAGAAGAAGAAATCATTACATTGTTGCATGCTAGATATGAGTCCATTTCCTTCGAAGTTCTTGGAAAGAGAGTTTGAAAGCCCCTCATAATAAGCCTTTGCAAGCTCAACCCTGCCTCCATATTCTTCACTGACATACTCAAGTGTCTGCGTATATTGAACATGTAACTTTCAAGTAAATATATGTAAAAACAAATTGAGAAAACTGTTAATTCATGGAGATTTAGATTGAAGAGAGAAGAGAGACTTGCCTGAATAACATCTACTTTGACTCCAGTAATTCCAACTCTAGAAAGGTAAGAGTGCATAGAGTCATAGAAATCACCAGCTTGATTAGGATGAACAAGCCCAATGCCTCCTTCAACAATTTTCACCACTGCAAGATCTTCCATTGTCCCATCAAGCCCAGGAGAGACTTTGCATTGGGTTACCCTTGAACTGAGCTGAGTTGCTCCTGGCCTAACACCGCCCCACGCGCCACAAAGCGCATGCCATACATATATATCATCCAAACCTCTGAATTGTGCTCTCAAATCGCTCGTAAAAGCCTTCATTCCATTATATTCTGGCTCGAACAAAAAACTCCCACCAGTTTTGCTTGAACCACCACATTCTTGTTCTCCACCAAACATTGCATTCAACTCTTGCTTCAGTCCCTCAATCTGTAACTCAAACTCGGACAAGTCAGTGACCCCGTCTTGAATGGCCTTGTCGCGAGCCTTCTCTGCGTGCTCAAGCTCTATCGCCTTCGAAATCAGCATCCTTGGCTTCTTGGGATCAAATGGGGGTGAATCAGGACTCAGCATGGACCCTCCCTTGTACTTCTTGAACTTGTCACATTCCTCAAACCTGTGAAGCCTAGCAGTCATTTGAGTCCCTCCCAAAACAAGATTTTTCGCGTCCTTTTGGGGATCGTCGCCATCTAGATTAATACTTTGCCATCCATCATCAATAATGAGGAACCTTGGCGACACGCCTCCATCTTCAAACTCCTTCAATCCATGCCAGACACCGGGAGGCTCAACCGTCAAGTAGAACGCGTCCCAAGTGCACCAACCAAACTTGTCAACAAGGGATGGGATTGATTTCTCTTCCAAGAGCCTAAATGTTTTCAAATGGACCCTAATAGCACTATAAGCCTCTTTCATCAAGGTGTATGGATTGTCACACATATGAACATAAGCGATGGCTTCAAAACTCGATGTTTTGACTCTAGTGGAACCACTCTCAGCACATATCATGACATGACCATCCATGCCAGGACATAGAGCAGACCTAAAGCAACCATCTATTACAGGTATGATTAGGACATATGACCTTAGTTCAGGGACATCTAAGAGTACCCATTGAGTCTCCATTTGCAAATCTGAGCCACAATTCCCCACCCACTGTGTCGACCACCATGTTTTGAATCGAAAAATGCTCAAAAACTTCCTCCCATTGAACTTACCTAAGGAATTCATCAACCTACAAGATGGTTCCTCCTTAGTGAACCCCAGGAACCCACCCTTGTTTGATATGGACTGGACTTTCTGAAACAGGGGACTTGGAGCGTCCGAAGAGGGACATACCGAAGAAAAACTTTTGAATGAGACATTGCTAGGGACTTCAGAGAGCAATGGCACATCTTTCACACAAAAATTACCATTTAACATAACAAAACACTCATTCTTGCTATTTGATTCTGTGAGGCTAAAGCTTGAGTTTACAAGATCATTGGGAGCTGCCATAACAGAGGAAAAACAGAGGAAAACAGAGAGCTGGGAAAAAAATCACAAGAACAGAGAAATTTGGTTACAAAACAAAGGGTTTGGTTTAAAATTATAAATAAATTCTTAGAAAAATCCAATTTCAGTAAAATATGTACTGGAAATGAAATTATAACAAGGGTGTGTGTAATTATTTGAAACTATTAATTACAAACATGGTAGCTGAAACCAGAGGAAGATCAGAATAAGAATATGAATTTTTTTATTTCTGTGACAAGTAGAAGCAGAAAAATATATATTTTGTGAAGTTTATGAACACAAATGAACTGAATTTAAGAAGAAGGTTAAAGGAATGTTTGGTAATATAGAGATATATGGGAAGAGAGCACACATATATATAGAGAAAATGAAGAGAGGGCGTGTGGGGTATAAGAGAATAGAAAAATAGAATGAAGCAATCAATTCAGATAAAAAGGTTGGTCGGTTTAGTGATAATTTGTTTTTTTTCAAGACTTTAGATTTTCTGTTAGAATTCTGGTAATCCAATTTATGGATGACAACTGACTTGTTGCTTCCATGGTCAATGACTTACAGATATTCTTTTTTATCAGGGAAATTAGTCTAAATAGATACATACATACATACATACATGATACATACATATATATATATATACACACACTATTATATAAAGAAAAAACTATGTAGACTATGTTTAGATACATTTAGGAGTCCTAAACTACAAATTCTTTTGTTTCTTAAATTTTTTTTTTTTTTAACTTGATCAAAATAACATGATGTGGTGACTTATGTGGTAGCTGAACTTCTGAATATATATCTCTCTAATTTAGTTTTTTTCTGCTTATTTTATATGATATATGAAATTTCTTCTTTCTTACCTTCATTGGTTTCATGATCATTTTGCAAATGTCATGTACATTTAATATATGAATAAAATAAGAAATTGAGGTTCATGATGTGTATCTTAATTGTTTCTCTTTTCATTGAATAAAATAAACTAAGGGATAACTTCATTTACATCCCTGAGGTTTGTCCTATCTTCATTTTGACTCCTCAGGTTTGCATATCTTCATTTACACCCCCTACTGTTCAATATTCTCATCACTTAGACCCCCTGAATGATGACATCAGCCTGAATTTTTTTAAAAATCCCTAAATTACCCTCAATGTGTTATCCTTGTTCTGTTTGGAAACAAGGATAGTGTTTTTATCAATTAGACCCCTTCCCATCATTTAATAATTTAATTTGTATTAAATTTTCAAAATATATATAAAATTCAAAAATATATATATTAAAATTTGAAAAATATTATAAATTCGAAAATAAATATAAAATTAAAAAATATATAAATTTCGAAATTTATTTTTTTTCAAAAAAACATATTAAATTTCAAAAATAAATATAAAAATCACAAAAAACATAAAAAATTTGAAACAAATATATAAAATTAAAAAAAAAACATATAAAATTCAAAAATATATATTAAATTTTTAAAAAAATTATAAAATCGAAAATAAATAAAAAATAAAAAATAAATATAAATTTTGAATTTTTTTAAAAAACATATTAAATTCAAGACAAATATATAAAATTAAAAAAACCATATAAAATTCTAATAATATATATTAAATTTCGAAAATAATTAGAAAATTAGAAAAAATATAAAAAATTATAAAATTTGAAAATAAATATAAAATTCAAAAATATATATATAAAATTTCAAAAGAAAAACTAAATTCGAAAATAAATATAAAACTAAAAAAACATTTTTTATCTCTCTCTCTCTTAGACTCACACACACACACCTCTCTCTCTCTCTCTCAGACTCACACAGACACACACACACACATATATATAGATCTATACATATATATATATACACACACATATATATATAGATCTATACATATATCTATATATGTATGTATATATATACGGTGCCGACCCCCTCCCACCGCCTCCCCGTCGGCGCCGCCCCCTTCCCACCACCATCTCCCCCTATTTTCGACCGATGGGTCGAAAATATGTGTGTGTATATATATATATATATGTATAGATCTATATATATTTGTGTGTGTGTATATATATGTGTGTGTGCGTGTATGTGTGTGTGTGTGTGTGAGTCTGAGAGAGAGATAGAGAGATAAGTAAATTTAAATTGAATAAATGTTGGGGTTAGGGTTGGGGTGTGTTTGGTTTGAGAGTTAGATTGATTTTAAGGGGGTGTTTGGTTTAGGGTTTAAATTGATTTAGGGATTAAATTGATTTAAGGAGTGTTTGGTATAAGGGTATTTTAGACATTTCATACCATGAAGGGGTGTAAATGAAGATATGCAAACCTGAGGGGGTGTAAGTGATGATAGGACAAACCTCAAGGGGTGTAAATGAAGTTATCCCATAAACTAATTACACATGCATTGAAAATTGGGTCGCGAGCCTTTAACACCCCTATAGTACAAATATAGTGCGTATAACCCCCTATGGTTCGAATTGACTCCAAACCTTTCAAATATGTGTGAATTGACCCCATTTCGTGTAAAATGACATATATGCCCTTATTATATAAATTTTAAAAAAATGGAAAAAATATATATTTTTTGAAAAATATATAAATTTCTAAAAAAAATATAAAATTTGAAAAAAATATATAAAATTTGAAAAAATATATATATAATTCAAAAAGATATATAAAATTCGAAAAAATATATAAAATTTGAAACAATATATATATATTCAAAAATATATATATTAAATTTCAAAAGAATATAAACTTCAAAAAATTATAAATTTTGAAAAGAAAAATATAAAATTCAAAAAATTATATAAAATTGGAAAAAAACCTATATAAATTCAAAAAATATTTATAAATTTCAAAAACATATATAAATTTTGAAAAATATATATAAAATTCGGGAAAAATATTAAATTCAAAAAACAAATATTAAATTTCGAAAATAAAATATAGAATTCGAAAACATATATAAATTTTGGAAATATATATATAAAATTCGGGGAAAATATTAAATTCAAAAAATATATATTAAATTTCGAAAATAAAATATAGAATTCGGAAACATATATAAATTTCGGAAAAAAAATATAAAATTTGGGGAAAATATACTTATATTTTCTACTTTCATTTACTTTAAATTTTGTTTTGGTGTATTGTACTTTGGTCACTTGTGTTTTTTATACTTCTATTTGCACAACTATTTGAATTTTATATATTTGTTTCGAATTTTATATGTTTTTTGAAATTTTATATATATATTTCAAAATTTAATATTTATTTTTCAAAATTTATATATATTTTTTGAAATTTAATTATTTTTTTACGAATTATATATATATTTCGAATTTTATATATATAGAAAATAGAAAATAGAAGTATATTTTTCCCGAATTTGATTTTTTTTTTCGAAATTTATATATGTTTTCAAATTCTATATTTTATTTTCGAAATTTAATATTTTTTTTTCGAATTTAATATTTTCCCCGAATTTTATATATGTTTTTCCAAATTTTATATATGTTTTCGAATTCTATATTTTATTTTCGAAATTTAATATATTTTTTTCGAAGTTAATATTTTCCCCGAATTTTATATATTTTTTTCAAAATTTATATATATAAATTTCGAATTTGAATTTTAAGAGAAAGGGTAAAATGGGTATTTAAGAGAGTATAAAAGTCAAAGAAGGGGGTATTCGCACATTTTCGAAACTTGCAGGGGGTGTTCGCACGTTTTTCAAAAGTGATGGTGTCAATACACACATTTTCAAAGTACAGGGTGTTATTCGCACTATATTTATACTACAGGATGTCTTCTCTACTTAAATTTGAAAATGCCCTCCAAATTTTTATTTCTGAGTTTTCAATAAGTATTCAAACATTTATTTCAAAATAGGGTAAATAGCATTAAACCCCCCTCAACTATACTCTCTCTCCCAACTAACCCCCCTCAACTAAGTGATGGTCCCTCAACTATGAAATTGTTACAATTTAGTCCCTCCCATCATTTAAAGTTAGGGTAATTTGCACTCAAATCCCCTAAAGTTTTGGTCAATTGTACTCACCCCCTGAGATTTCATTTTCCTTGCAATGACACCCCCTGAAGGAGTTAAGACCCCATGAAATGACTATTGTGCCCTTACTTTAGTATAAAAGACATATTGGCTAAATTAATGGACCAAACAACCCTTGTATATTAAGTTCAATTTGAAAAACTTTTCAAGTTGGATACAAAGATTTTTGAAATAGGGATATCTACATATACATAGACATAAGGATCACTAATTACAAATAGGTAAACTTTTATCTTTCAATTACTAATACATCAACTTAACTAAACTAATTACAAATTGGTCAACTTTTTTGTTTAAAGACTCAAATACCCCCAAAAAACTCCAATCTTCTTTTTCTTTTTCTCTCCCATTCCAAAATCCCCAAACACTCAAAAATAAAATTAAAATATTTCGAAAAAATAAAAATATTTCTGGAAAAGTAAAAAAATTTGAAAACAAAATGAGGAAATAAAATATTTTGAAAAAATAAAATATTTTTGGAAAAATAAAATATTTCAAAAAAATGAGGAAAAAAAATATTTCGAAAATATAATATATTTCGTGAAAACTAAAATATTTCAAAAATATAAAATATTTTGTGAAAAATAAAATATTTCGAAAAAATAAAATTTTTTGTTTCTTTCTTTTTCACTTTTTTTTTTCTTCTTTTCAACGAAATGTGTTCAAGTCTTAGACCTCTTGGTTATTACAATGCAATATTTTGAGGTCAAGTGTGTCAAGAAGTATCAAGAATGAGTTGATTGAGTTGAATTTGTTTTAAAATTTGGTGTCTTAAAAAGTAATAAATCTTAGGTGAGTTATATTTAAATAATTTATTTCAATATGACAGAAGACATAATCTAAATCTTACTTGTTTAGTATGAAATTCTTTGAATGCATGTCATAAAATATTTCGGAAAAAATATTTTATTTTTCCCAAAATATTTTTTATTTTCCAATTTTTTTATTTTTCCTGAAATATTTTATTTCCTAATTTTTTTTGAAATATTTTATTTTACCCAAATATTTATTTTTCCCGAAATAGTTATTTTTCCTGAAATAATTATTTTTCCCGAAATAGTTTATTTTTTCAAAATATTTTATTTTTTTTTCCTCATTTTGTTTTCGAAATATTTTATTTTTATTTTTGAGTGTTTGGGGATTTTGGAATGGGAGAGAAGAATAAAAAGAAGATTGGAGTTTTTTTTAGGGTATTTGAGTTTTTAAACAAAAAAGTTGACCAATTTGTAATTAGTTTAGTTATGTTGATATATTAGTAATTGAAAGGTAAAAGTTTATCTATTTGTAATTAGTGATCCTTATGTCTACCTATATGTAGATATCCCTATTTCAAAAATCCATGTATCCAAAGTACTTGAAAAGTTTTTGAAATTGAGCTTAATATACAAGGGTTATGTCACGCCCCGAATTCCTAGGACTCCGAAACCCGAGCCTAAGAGCTAAGGGAGTGAATGCGGAAGTAAAAATAAACGAGAACCAATGACATTCAATCATCAAATACCCACGAAAGGGTAAAATGATCTGATACCACGCTGTCACACCCCTAAGATTCTCGAAACTCAAATCTAGAGAATCAGCGAATCTCCAAGGGATGACGCTAATCAAGCGACTACTAGAGTCAACAACAACGAAGAGACACATGGAATAACAATAAAAATATACTCCATGTCAAGTAGAATGCTAGAAACTCACTAACATCCTCCAATACCAACCGATACGCTCCTAAATTCCTAAGACTCCCGAACAGGGACATCCAAGGAATCCAAGATGTGATCCTTAATATGAATGACCAACTAAGACATCATTAACCGTGAAAACATATGGGTTAATGATAGATATGGTATATTTCATACCCAAATGGATAATAAACTAAGCAGCGGAATCTAACGAAAATCCGGCAGAGTTCCATTTGTAAATGGAACATCCGGACAACCAATCACAACACAATAACCTGCCCAAAGCAATTCAATAATCACAATGGCTTCCAAGCCCCACATTCATCAATCCTACTAGGGCCGAGGTAGTGGAAAGAAACCAAAACCCCTCCAAACCCTCTAAACTCAACAGAGCCACAAATGCTCGAATAGGAATACAAGAAATGCACCTAGCTGTGCAAAATAAATACAATAACCATCAGAAAGAATAAATACAGGAACTAAAGGATACATCAACAGGGATATGCCAACAGACTGGCTCTCAAAAAGAATACATAACAATCCCATAACAATGGGTAGAGAAACTGAAAGCGGATACCTATCGTCCCCAAACCCAGTCGTGCTGCAACCGTAACCGCATCACCCAACGCAACTCCAAAACCTGTAACAAGGAAACAAAAGAAAGCTGTCGTTGCACTGCATCCTGCTCATAGCCGTATATTTCCTGCAACCTGGCGTGGAATACCAGGGGGCGAATGAAATTCCCCTGTGAGCAAATAAGCTCAGTGGGAAAAGATACTCTAACTACCACATCCTCTGGCAGTTTAGGTAATGCTAAACTATCTAGCAAGATATATATATAGCCCAACTAATCCCATCCACGCAAAACTCAAGGCACGCTCATATACTACCGTACGTAAGTATATAACGGGAATACATATATATATATACAGGTATACATGTATAAGTATGCAACCTGAGTCTACAAGGTACAATTAAGGATCACACTCCAGGTACCCATACAAGTAGTCTACACTACTCTCACCAACATACACTAAGTACACGACACCCAAGTCCAATCCTGACAAGTCATCAAATACTCACCACGCTAACCACAAAACCCAATAGAGGGAGCACACTCACCTCTAATATCCACAAGGATCAAATCCACCACTCGTACCAAGGAATACTCAAATCTCACACCCCGATAACACAGGAAAGAAAACACCCACGTCCTTGCGTACTAACACAAACACAACCATCCTCAATATATATATATATATATATATATGTACAATATATATATATACAACAAATCTCATCCCAGTCCTAGAGAAAGTCTACCTCTCAAGGGCTAGATCACCTCGATCATATCTCCACATAAACACCTCAATTGCTATCTCCAACAATGTCCATAAATCACCAACACTCTCACTAAGGATAAGAAAAACCCCGTAAGAGTCAAGAACCCAATCAAAGGAAAAGAAATACCAATGTTAACCAACAGATAACCGAGACAACAATGTCAAGGTTAAAACACCACAAGTGAACAAGGAAAGAACACCAAGAGGGAACAAGGAAAGAACACCAAGAGGGAACAAGGAAAGGAAACCAAAAACGAATGGCCGAGAGTGGAAGTAATAAAAAGATGAATCCCGGAGATTCAATAGTTTTTAAGAAAAGGGTTTTCAAACTCGAACCAATCCTTTTGGTATCCATGCCCCTAACGTAAGAAAAACTCATATCACCTAGGTGGTGATACCAACAACCCAGAAAAGGGAAAGGCAACACTATATGTGTGCACTGAACAACAACAAGCCTCAATCCGAGACTTAAGCATGATAAGAAACAAAGGTGAAACAATGGAACACCCTTTCAAAACTCTACAAGATGAGATATTGAGAAAGAAGTTTCGAAATCTCAGAATCCCAAGAAAATAATAAAATGGTTTTACTTTTAAGAACCACATAGTAAAAATGACCGTCTTGCCCCCGGTCTCCATCAATTGCCATCACCGGATTTTAGAGTTAAAAATCTTTCCAAAGAAGATCCTAAGATCGTTTTATAAAGTGTTAAAACTTTTCATTTCCACGGGGGTAGGCGAAAACGAGTTTTTCCTTTTAAATACAAAGAGTTTAGAAAACACCGTTTTCGAAATGACAGTCAAATAAGAGAAACACAACTCTATGAATTCCTGTAATATCCGAGAGGACAGTAAAGGAAGAGCAACACGTTGGACTCACGGAAGACAACCATCCGTTCCAACTCCACCAAATCAAATGACACCACGAGGAAGAGGTTCGGCACCACACCGTAACCGACAACTCAAGGAATGACATACAAGTCAACGACCACGTACTAGTGTACAAAACACAGTACCAGGAATGCTTAAGGGAAGGGACTAAGCATAAGAATCAAGACTGTCAGACTACAGTACCTCGAGTACTTAATGAATCCCTAATCATAACCTCTTCTCATCAATCAAAATCTCACACAACTCATCACTCGCCTTCTCTAAGGCCTCAATTATCAATTGACACAAAAATCATCCCTAACCTCAAATCTCCAAAAGAGTTCACACAACTAACCACGATCACCAAACTACTAACCGCAATCACAGGGCCACTAACCACAATCACAAGGCTGCAAACCACAATCTCTAAGGCTACTAACCACAATCTCTAAGGCCTCAACTCAAGTCAAGCCTACGGTCCACCACTAGCCTCCGCTAGCCACATGAATCACTATGCCAACACGCATAACCTCCCCCAAGGGTACTAAGGTATACAACAACAAGTATAAATATATTCGTTTCATTTATACTTATTAATAATGGCATATTATCATTTTCTTCCACATTAATTACTTTCAACTGAGCATTTATAAAATATGAATTTAATTTACAATATTCATAAATAGCATGCTCCAACATCACATGTAATATAGCACATATACATGTTAAACGAGATCACATAAAGGGTATACAGTGTAATGTGACTCGACACTCCCCGTGATACTCACACACAACACACCCTTCCCAAGGGTAACGGATACAAACTCTGTCCACTCATCATAGTGTAGAGTTACCACACCGACCATTCCCAAGTGATTTTTCTCTCTATCACTTCAACAAGGAAGACGGTTGTACGAGAGCCCAACTTGCAACTCCGTACGCCATAACTACCCTTGAGTCAAGAACATGAGCCTCTACCTGGACTCCTAACTCACATTTGTTGGCTTTTTAGTTCCGTAGGCGTGATACCTCCTGGCCAGTTGTTGTGATGATCCGACACAAACGTCTACTCGTGCCCCACGCACAAAGGAAGTAGACCACACCAAATGAACTCTCTCTGCCAATGGTGAAACCGTGCACTACATACACCAACACCCATATGCTCACACGACATGGTGTACAATCAAATAATATCTCAATCATAAATATGTAATACATCATATTTATAAAAATACCCACATGGTAATATAAGTCTCAAAATCTCTTTTCATGCTTTAAATACAATAAAGCAATTAAATCATATGAAAACAGTTTCATATACATTTCATGTCTTCAAAATATATTTTCTTTAATTCCTTAGAAAATATTTTCAATTTCAAGTAACATGTCTTTTTAAAATAATTTAAACAATTATTTCACGTATACCAAAAGGAACCTAGCATGTCGTCTAAGCTTTACGAATCTCTATTAACCCATTTAAATTCGTAAGGGTTTCTAAGCCGTCTATTCTTATTTAATTTAAATAAGAATATTATTTAATCACATAGGAATAATTTAATAAAAAAATTTTAAATTAATTCCTAAGCCCCATTCTGATCCTAAACAATTTATAGATATTTAAACTAGCAATTTAATATATCTATAATAAATTAAATAAGGGTTTTGCACCCCTAAACTACTTCAATAATGCGGAGTGAGAAATATAATTTCCCACCTAATTATACGCTACCGAACAGCCCGAAACAGCACAGTATCGGCGCCCGAATATGAAGCCCGCCGACCAAAAGCGTCCAAAAACCATTTCGAATATATCGAAATGTCCGTCTCGACAACCTATACGATATATATGAAGCCCATTAATAATCGGTTAATTAATTGGGTTAAATCTAAAATAACCCAAACGAAATCTATAACCTATAAATGTGATTTCCGGGCAAATCGTTCATCGTAAATTCACGAAATTAATATATGACGAATACTACGTATGTACGAAACTACTCACCAAAAATCGGCTCAAACCGATCACCGGAAGGTCGCCGTAAAATTGGCCGAAGCTCCAGCCGAGTTCGCCCCTGTCCACGCGTCCACGCGCGGCTGCCCAGACGCGGCCTTGCCTTGCCCTTGCGCCACCACCTGCGCGCCTCGCCGACGCCACCAGCACCGCCGCCGTCCACCGTCGTCGCCCGCTTCAGGTCGCCGACCCTGGCTCCAGCCGCCGCCTCTCGCCGCTTCTTCTCCAGCTGCGCGGTCGTCTGTTATGGCGACCCGCTCCTCAGCCAGCTCTCTCTCCCTCTCTCAACCGACACTCTCTCTCTCTCTGCTGCAACAATGGTGAAGGAGAGGAGATGTGGCCAGTTCACGTGGAGAAGAAAGATAAGAAGCTGTAGTAGAGATACGCGTATACATGTGTATATACATATAACCTAATTGCAAACTAACCCCCAACTTCTCTATAATTGCAAAATGAACCCCACTTCAATATATATATAATTAAATATATATATATATAATAAATCCCAATTTATTATGGACCAACCCCCAAGTGTAATTTACGTAACTGGTAATTACACGGGACACCAATTTACCAAATTAGTCCGAAAGAATTATACCGGTTTAGAAATCCAACAATCGGAACACCGAGAAAGTAATTTAATAATCTTCACACCGGTTCTGTAAAAGTACTAATACCGTAACCAAAATAATCGAAACGATATCGTGTAGTCGAGAATAAGAATTCGCGTAGTCGTCAAAGAGAAACCGGAATGTCGTCCAGTCGACTTTAAACTAAACGCGAAAAATTTACAGGTATCAAATACCAATTAAATAAACAATACGTCATGAACAAGTGACATCATTACCGAAATTAAATTAGAATTAATTTCAGTAAAAAAAGAAAGTAACACGGGGTGTTACAGGTTATTTGGTCCATTAATTTAGTCAACATGCCTTTTACACTAAAGCAAGGGCACAAGAGTCATTTCATGGGGTCTTAACCCCTTCAGGGGTGTCATTGCAAAGAAAATTAAATCTCAGGGGGTGAGTGCAATTGACTGAAACTTTAGGGATCTGAGTGCAAATTACCCTAAATTTAACTAACGGTGGAGGGACTGAATTGTAACAATCATGAAAGTTTGGGGGGTTTACCGTCAAAAACATAATTGAGGGGTTAGTTGGGAAAGAGAGTATAGTTGAGGATGGTTTAATGCTATTTAGCCTTTCAAAATATCAAAAAAGAAGTTCTAATCAAATAATTTATTAATGAATTTGCTTCGCTGAAGTTTTGAAAGTCAATGCCCGTCTTTTATAAATATAAATCAAACAGACCCTAATGCTAGCTATATTCTTGTGTTTACAGAGAGGCTGATGTTTCTATCGGTGTGTTTGAGAGAGAGAAAAAGGGAGGGAGGGAGCACAAAAATTAGCATCCCTCAAATTTACAGAATATAATTCTGTATAAATTTTAGGATTGCGAGAAAAAAAATTTATTACAACTAATAGGAAAAGTTATTAAGAAAATTGATTCTCCATTTTTCTTTAAACTATTGTTTAACAAATCAACTTTAAAGAAATTTTGTTCAAGTAAGTGTAATTTATAGTATTTGAAAACACCGAAGAATGTAGATATATATATATATATATATAGCATTAATGTTGGACAAAGAAAAGAATAATAAAATTAGATAGCATTGTCACGGAGTTTGAAAAGTTGAGTACAAGTAAAGTTCCTAGCAAACCCATCAAAGAATAATTTTATTAAGAAAGACAAGTTGGTATTCTTAAATAAGAGCTTGGCCGACATTCTATATAATTTCCCACGCAAGTGTAATTCTTTTCCTAATTCAACCAAAATAAAAAGCAAACTTTAACCAAAATTAGATAGTTTTCTTCTGTTTTGCCCCTTCTTTATGTTTTGGGTGGTGGAAAATGAAATTACCTAGACGATAGTGAAAATAGCCTGCAGGGATGGTGAATAGGTTTTTTGTTGATTTTATGATCAATTAAAATTATTTAGCAGAAATTCAATTTTAATTAATCACAAATCCTAATTCTCAATTTAATTCTCAAAAACAGATCAATCAAACAAATATGAATATAAGTGCAGAAAATAAATAATGAGAAGACACGGAGATTTTTTACGTGAAAAACTTTGGAAAGACTCCAAGTAAAAACCACGGATACGCTCGAGTATCGATGCACTATGAATAAGAGAATTTGTACAGACTCTATGAAAACAGAACTTACAACCGCTGTAATTTGTTGTTCTTCACTCAACGTCTGGAAGTCTAGATTCATTCACGTTCCACGAAGCTCTCGCTCCGATCTCCGTACTCTGACGGCTCTACTTCTCAACAGATCAAAATCACCACGAAGCTTCTTGCTTCGATCTCCGCACTCTGACGGCTCCGCTTCTCGAAACGGATCAACGCAACATCGTTCCTATAGATGGTGTGTGAATTTTTCAGCAACTAAACCATTCAATCGTGCATAGAAATCGTCGATGTACAAGCACGATTGAAAATGTCCAAAAAGAAGAAAGCACTTGTGTATCTCTAATCACTCAATAATATTCTCTCACAATATGTATATCTCTGTAGAAGAAGATGAAGCTGTAGAAAATTTGCAGAAAATTCTTCAAGACGTGTCTCCTCTTGTTGTAGACTTGGGTATTTATAAACAAAGATGATCTAAACCCTAAGTTTACCATTTCTCGTAATTTCACATCAAACCCTATATTCTGGTGAATATAATGTATATAGAACGCACTTTGATGTATATAAGTCGTGGTCATATCATAAAACCAACCCCCGAACAATTTGGACATCGCAGGCAAAAATTGGTAAAAACTTGCCGCAGCTACGCTTCAAGCGTAGGTCCAAGCGTACCTCCAAGTGTAGAAATGTATTTTCTAACCACTTTTTGAAACTGAAAGTGTAGGCTTAAGAGTATGCATTTTTGTTAAAATCACTTTTCTTCACAAATGCGCCAAAATGACCTTTTTGAACCCACGATACTTTTTGCTTGAAGTGACGGCTTCAGAAAATGTCGTTTTCGCCCTCCAAGAGACATTTTACCTCAATATGCTCACTTTCATACTTCACTTGTATTCTTCCTTTTACAAAGCTTATAGATGTTATTGAAAACAAACCAACCTATCTAACACTCAACATGGTTATTGTCTAGAACATGTCATAAATAAATAATACACAAAAATGTTCTTACAATCTTCCCATTGACATTTCAGAGACAAAACCATGTTTTACAATATAGCCTCACAAATAACAACATAACATCTATACCTGTGAACACACACCAATAAACTTAGATATAAACTGTCACTTTGTTTTCATGACGACCAATCATGTTACCACAACACTGAACAAATCATTAAACGCAAGTGTGGAAATCATATATAAATCAACATAATGATCATCATAAAATCATAACAACAATGCACACATAATGATCATCACTCTCCCCCTGAGAATAAACTCCCCCTTACTAAATAGTTCTCCCTTTAATTAAACAATCTTAACCAAATAATATTTCCCCCTTACTTAATACTTCTCCCCCTTTTTGTCACTGAAATATCAAGCAAAGAGAGTATATGTCATAGTAACAATGTAGAGAGATGCAATGAAGTACTCAATGAAAAACACCAAGATATAGAACTCTATCAGATCATATCCAGACTCTCGGGGTAACAGAAATCTCTATTATGCATGACCCTAATACTAATGCATGAATGAAAAATGTCATGAATAAAAATAAAATAAAATATTTTTGTTTTTAGAAATTTGTGAGCAAGGCAGTAGAGACAACAAGCAAACCATTTATACATCATATTCTCAGATCTATCTCAGCCATTATACACACGGTATAGAAGAAAATAAACACACATACCTTATAGACTCAAAAATGCACAAGTCAAGTTTTACAAATATGTATATATGAAAATTCTCATATGCAACCACTAAGGTAAGATGAAAACAATACATACTAAACTTGATAATCTCCGTATCAACGATGATGATAATTCAATCCAAGATCCAAACTAAAAGGCAAAAATAAAAGATATTTTCTCTTTGTCACACAATTTCCTCATTCTCATCTTTACAACTTTTTCACCTTATCCCTTTTAGTCTTTCTAAGCTCCGAACTTTCCAGCAAGGATTTTTAATCCCAACCAACTGGGCCCGAGCTTCTTCCATAAGATTTATGCTCATTAATCTTCTCCCCTTTTTACGCGAACACTCAATGCTTACTGAGGCAAGAGGCCCGGTTACTCAAATTGAATAACAACTTTTTGCATTTTTATATTTTAAACATATCATTTTTTTTCAACATCACCACAACATTCATACACATACAAAAATATATATATATTTCATGCATAGACCAATCTAGCATAGCTCATGAACCTTCATACCACTTCGAGTTAAAAAAAAAAATTAACAGATTCAACAGGCATTATAATCATCACCGAAGCAATTGGCACCTATGATTAAAGTTTTGTAACATAAAATAATCATGACAAGTGATCATCCAAAAATCTTATGTCAGACTGATACATCTACTTCACATATGCATAATGAGACACGTAAATGTGAAAATAGAGTAAAGTATGACAACTTTTGTACTCTAGCCAAGCTCAACAGTCTCAAAAAAATTATTGTCATTTATTTCAAAATAAAATGCATGCATAAATAAAAATAATACAAATGCATGATTACCTATCAATTCTAAGAAAATAATGTAATGTGTTCCTAGAATGATAGATAAAAAGATATATATTCTAAAGAAATCATACCAATAGATTTCTTAAGACTAACATGCTTTTGAAAATCTAATGGTTTTGTAAAGATATCTGTTAACTGAGAATCTATGGATATGAACTCTAGAGACACTATACCATCCTCAACAAGATCATAAATGAAATGATGTCGAATATCTATATTTTTTTTCCTAGAATGTTGAACAGGATTTTTAGAAATATTTATCGCACTCGTGTTATCACAAAACACAGTCATCGTGCCTTGAGAAAAACCATAATCCTGCAACATTTGACGCATTCACAGAACCTGAGTACAACAACTACCAAATGCTATATACTCAGCCTCGGCAGTGGAAAGTCAAACACAATTTTGCTTCTTGTTATGCCAAGCAACTAAGCAATTTCCAACATAAAAACACCCTTCACTGGTACTTTTTCTATCATCAACATTACCGGCCCAATCAGCATCAGAAAAAGATGCGATATCAATATTAGTACCTGATGGATACCACAATCCATAATTCACTGTCCCTTTAACATACTTGGTTATCCTTTTCACGGCAGTAATATGAGACTCCTTAAGACTTGTCTGGTAACGTGCACACAAACCAACACTAAAAGCTATGTCAGGTCGACTGGCAGTCAAATACAATAAACTCTCAATCATGCTCCTGTAAAGTGTAGAATCGACATATTTTCCTTTAGTATCCAAGCTAAGCTTGACACTTGTACTCATAGGAATGCGAGCATCCTTAGCCTTTTCCAAACCAAACTTCTTCTCTAATTCTAATGCATAACGAGTTTGGGAAACAAAAATCCCATCACTCAATTGTCTAACCTAGAAAAAATGTAACACCCCGTGTTACTTTCTCTTTTTACTGAAATTAATTATAATTTAATTTCGGTAATGACGTCACTTGTTATTGACGTATTGTTTATTCTTGGTATTTGATACCTGTAAATTTTTCGCGTTTAGTTTAAAAGTCGACTGGACGACGTTACGCGAGTTATTATTCTCGACTACGCGGTTTCGATTCGACGTTTAATGATTAGTGTCTCGATTGGATGACGACACATTTTAATTGGTCGGGCTTGTTTAAGTGTTCCGACATTTGGGTTTCTACCCCGATATAATTTTAATTGGACGTCCCGTTATTATTTCGGGCTTACGAAATTATGTCTGGACGTTCCGATAATTGTTGGAATTTATTATATATATATATGTTTAATTATATATATATATATATTGATGTGGGGGTTATTTGGCAATTATAGAGAAGTTGGGGGTTAGTTATGCAATTAGTATATATATGTATAGCCATGTATACACTGATATTCTGTATCTTCCCTCACACGACAGAAACTGCAGCCTCTTTTCCCCTTCGTCATTGAGCGGCGACCATCATCTTTCCACCTTCACCTCCATGAACGCCGGCGAGAGAGAGGGAGGGAGAGAGAGGCCGGCCGGAGGGAGGCGCGGCCGGTGGTTGCAACTGGTAGCAGGGACGGCTGGAGGCGACGCGACTGGTGGTCGCTGAGGCTGTGGACGGCGGCTGTTCGCGGTGGTCGGCGAGGCTAGCAGGTGGTGGTCCGGTGGTGGCACAGTGGCAGACGCGTACGGTGGTGACGCAGCTGGAAACAGCAGCCGCGCGGCAGTCCCGGTTCCGGCTAGGCTTCGGCCATTTTTTCGGCGACCTTCCGGTGATCGGTTTGAGCCGATTTTCGGTGAGTAGCTCCGTATATTCATGGTATTCGTTATATATTAATTTCGTGATTTTAGGATGAACGATTTGCCCGGAAATCGCATTTTTAGGTTATAGATTTCGTTTGGGTTATTTTAGATTTAACCCAATTAATTAATCGATTATTAATGGGCTTCGTATATATCGTATAGGTTGTCAAGACGGACATTTCGATATATTCGAAATAATTATCGGACGATTTTGGTCGGCGGGCTTCGAGTTCGGGCGCCGATACTGTGTTGTTTCGGACTGTTCGGTAACGTATAATTAGGTGGGAAACTTTATTTCTCACTCCACATTATTGAAGTAGTTTTAGGTGTGCAAACCCTTATTTAATTTATTATAGATATATTAAATCGTTAATTTAAATATCTATAATTCGTTTAGAATCGGAATTGGACTTAGGAATTAATTTAAGAAAATTAATTAAATTATTTCCTACGAGATTAAATATATTCCTAATTGAATTGAATAGGAATAGACGACTTAGAAATTCCTTTGAGAATTAAATGAGCTAGAAGATTTGTAAACGTTGGACGTGAGAGACTTAAACGCTATTCTAGGTTCCTTTTTATTACGTGGATTATCTGTTTAAATTATTTTAAAGAAATGATAAGGGAAATTGAAATATTTTCTAAAGAATTAAGAAAATATATTTTTGAAAATATGAGTTATATATGGAATTGTTTTCATATGATTTAAATGCTTTATTGTATTTTAAAGCATGAAAAGAGATTTTGAGATTTATATTACCATGTGGGTATTTTTATAAATATGATGTATTACATATTTATGATTGAGATATGATTTGATTGTACACCATGTCGTGTGAGCACATGGGTGTTGGTGCATGTAGTGCACGGTTTCACCATTGGCAGAGAGGGTTCATTTGGTGTGGTCTACTTCCTTTGTGCGTGGGGCACGAGTAGACGTTTGTGTCGGATCATCACAACAACTGGCCAGGAGGTATCACGCCTACGGAACTAAAAAGCCGGCAAATGTGAGTTAGGAGTCCAGGTAGAGGCTCATGTTCTTGACTCAAGGGTAGTCATGGCGTACGGAGTTGCATGTTGGGCTCTCGTACAACCGTCTTCCCTGTTGAAGTGATAGAGAGAAAAATCACTTGGGAAAGGTCGGTGTGGTAACTCTACACTATGATGAGTGGACAGAGTTTGTATCCGTTGCCCTTGGGAAGGGTGTGTTGTGCGTGAGTATCACGGGGAGTGTTGAGTCACATTACACTGCATGTTATTTATGTGATCTCATTTAACATGTATATGTGCTATATTACATGTGTTGTTGGAGCATGTTATTTATGAATATTGTAAATTAAATTCACATTTTATAAATGCTCAGTTGAAAATGAATAATGTGAAACGAGACTTTAAATGAGAAAATCATTATAGTATAAATGAAACATATAATCTTTATACTTGTGTTATATGCTTTTATGCCTTTGAGGGAGGTTAAGTGTATTGACGTAGTAATCTCTGTGAGTAGTTTAGGCTAGTGGTGGATTGTGGAGTTGATTTTGATTTGTGGCCTTAGAGAGGACTGTTAATTGTTTTGTGGTTGTAGTTAGTTGTGTGATATCTTTAGAGATTTGAGGTCAGTGATTGACTTAGTATCAATTGTGATTGAGGCCTTGGATAAGGTGGTTGATGTGATTGTGGTCTTAGTGGATGTGGTAGTATAGACCTTTAAGTGTTTTTCATTCTTTTGAGGAATGGGTAGAGGTTATGATTGAAGTGATTTCATTAAGTACTTGGAGTACTGTAGGGTGGTTCCTCATGCTTAGTTCATTCCCCTAAGCATTCCTTTTACTGTGTTTTGTACGCCAGTACGTAGTCTTTGACTTACATGTCATTTCTTGAGTTGTCGGTTACGGCGTGGTGCCGAACCTTTTCCTGGTGTTGTCATTTGATTCTGTGGAGTTGTTTTCACTTATTTGGCTGTCATTTCGAAAACGGTGTTTTCTAAGTTTTGAAAGTAAACTTTTGTATTTAAAAGGAAAAACCCGTTTTCGCCTACCCCTGAATAAACGAACAGTTTTAATACTTATAAAATGATCTTGAGATCTTCTTTGAAATGCTTTTCAACTTTTAAAAGCCTGTGATGGCGACTGACGGAGACCGGGGGCAAGACGGTCATTTTTACTGTGTGATTTCTAAAAAGAAAACTATTTTATCACTTGTCTCGAGATTCTGAGATTTTGAGACTTCTTTCTCAAAATCTCGACTTGTAGTATTTTGAAAGGTGGTTTCTTGTTTCACCTTTTCTTCGGATCGTTCTAAGTCTCGGTTAGGAGGCTTGGTGTTGTTCAGTGCACACTTATAGTGTTGGCTTTCCTTTTCTTTGGGTTGTTGATGTCACCATCTAGGTGATTGGGGTTTTTCACTTGTTAGGGGCATGGATGCCGAATGAAATGGTTTGAGTTTTAAAAACCTTTTTCTTAAAAACTATGGAAATCCTTGGGATTCCTCTTTTATTTACTTTCATACTCGGTCATTCGCTTTTGGTTCCCTTGTCCACTTGTGGTGTTCCTTTCTGGTTCATTCGTGGTGTTCTTTCCTTGTTTGGGTATTCTTAACCTTGACATTGTGTCTCGGTTATCTGTTGGTGTAGCATTGGGACTTCTTTTCCCTTGCTTGGGTTCTTGGCTCTTACGTGGTTTTTCTTATCCTTAGTGAGAGTGTTGGTGAATTATTAATATTGTTGGAGATAGCAATTGAGGTTTGTTATATATATATGGTATATATATATATATATATATATATTGATGATAGTGTTATGAGGTAAATGTGATGATGTGATTTAAGGCATTGAGTAAGAGATATGATTGAGGTGATCTAGCCTTTGAGAGGTAGATTTTCCCTAGGATTGGGATGAGGTTTGTCGTATATATATATATATATATATATATATATATATATTGTACATATATATATATATATTGAGGATGGTTGTGTTAGTACGCAAGGACGTGGGTGTTTTCCTTCCTGTGTTATCGGGGTGTAGGATTTGAGCCTTCCTTGGCACTATTGGTGGATTTTGTTTCCTGTGGATATTAGAGGTGAGTGTGTTTCCCTCTGTTGGATTTGGTGGTTAGCGTGGTGAGCATTGATGATTGTTAGATTTGACTTGGGTTGTTGTGTACCTAGTGTACGTTGGTGAGAGTAGTGTAGACTACTGGTGTTGGGTACTTGGAGTACGAGTTTTAGAGACTCATGTTGTGTATTTATATATATATATACGTGTAGATATATATATATATATTCCCTATATACTTATGTATACTCGTTTACGATAGTATATGAGCGTGTGACTTGGGTTTGCGTGGATGGGACTAGTTGGGCTATATTTATATCTTATTAGACGGTTTAGCTTTACCTAAACTATCAGAGGATGTGGTAGTTAGGATATCTTTTCCCACTGAGCTTATTTGCTCACGGAGGGAATTTCATTTGCCCCCCTGGTATTCCACGCCAGGTTGCAGGAATTATACGGCTATGGGCAGGATGCGGTGCAACGGCAGTTTTCCTTGGTTTTCTTGTTACAGGTTTTGGAGTTGCGTTGGGTGATGCGGTTACGGTTGCAGCACGACTGGGTTTGGGGACGATAGGTATCCGCTTTCAGTTTCTCTACCCATTGTTATGGGATTGTTATGTATTTTCTTTTGGGAGCCAGTCTGTTGGCATATCCCTGTTGATGTATCTTTTATTTCCTGTAATTATTCTTTCAGGATGTATTGTATCTATTCCGCACAGTTAGGTGCTCTTCTGTATTTTTATTCGAGCATTTGTGGCTCTGTTGATGTTAGAGGGTTTGGAGGGGTTTTGGTTCCTTTCCATTATCTCGGCCCTAGTAGGATTGATGAATGTGGGGCTTGGAAGCCATTGTGATTATTGAATTGCTATTGGCAGGTTCTTGTGTTGTGGTTGTTGTCCGGATGTTCCATTTACAAACGGAACTCTACCGGATTTTCGTTAGATTCCGCTGCTTAGTTTTATTAGTCATTTGGGTATGGAATATACCATTTCTATCATTAACCCATGTGTTTTCTTGGTTAATGATGTCTTAGTTGGTCACTCGTATTAAGGATCACATCTTGGATTCCTTGGATGTCCCAGTTCGGGAGTCTTAGGGATTTAGGAGCGTGTCTGTTGGTATCTGAGAATACTCTTGTGTTTTTAGTATTCGGGTTGGCATGGAGTATATTCTTATTGTTATTCCATGTACTTCTTTGTTATTGTTGACTCTAGTAGTCGCTTGGTTTGCGTCATTCTTTAGGAGCGTGACAGCATGGTATCTGGGCATTCATTGCAACCCTTTATGGGTGTTTGATGACTGAATGTCTCTTGGTTTTCGTTTCTTTTTACTTCCGCAATCACTCCCTTAACTCTTAGGCTCGGGTTTCGGAGTTCTAGGAATTTGGGGCGTGACAAAAAAGTTCAACTCATCAATCATGCTCATCTCAAATTCATGTTTCATTTGATCTCTAAAATAATGAGCAAGTTGATCAGAAGTGGAACCAAATACAATATTATCAACATAGATTTGAGCAACAACTGTATCATTCTCAATTTTCTGAATAAACAGTGTTTTGTTCACTCCCCCTCGAGCAAAACATGTTCCCAACAGGTAATCAGTCAACCTTTCATGCCAAGCTCTAAGAGCTTGCTTTATCCCATACAAAACATTTTTCAGCCTGTAAACATGTTCTAGACAATAAGGATCTTCAAAATCCTTTGGGTTACTCCACATATACTTCCTCATGAAGAACACCATTCAAAAATGCACTCTTAACATCCATTTGATACAACTTGAATCAAAGAAGACACGCAATAGCAAACAAAATTCGAATAGATTCAAGTCTCGCTACTAGAGCAAACGTCTCATCAAAGTCTATACCCTCTAACTGAGTATAACCTTGAGCAACAAGCTTAGCCTTATTCCTAACAACTGTACCATTTTCATCCTTTTTATTCTTGAAAATTCACTTGGTACCAATCACGTTTATCTCTTTCAATCTAGGCACAAGATACCACACATCATTCTTAACAAACTGCTGAAGTTCTTCTTGCATAGCATTTATCCACTCACTATCTTGAAGAGCTTCTTTGACATTTTTAGGTTCCAATGAAGATGTATAGCATGCATACGAAACCTCATTCCTAGCCTTTCTCCGTGCCACCATCATCTGATCAACAGATCCTATAACATTATCCAAAGGATGGTACAACTTTATCCTTGCAGATGGTTCTTTAGAAGGAGTAGGTTAAATATCACAAATTTGATCATGTAATTCTGCAGGACGTGAAGTATCATCATTAATCACATTGTCCTCTTTCTCAACCTCAGAAGAATCATTATCCAATATAAAGAACGGCTCACCATCTTCCTCCTCAGCAGACATCGGAGACTCATCAACACATGAGTCATCAACCACTACATTTGCAGATTCCATCATAGTTTGAGTTCTAAGGTTAAACACTCTATATGCTCGACTAGTTAATGAGTAACCCAAAAATATTTTTTCATCACTCTTAGACTCAAACTTCCTAATAGATTCACGATCTCTAAGAATATAACATTTTGCTCCAAAAATATTGAAATATTTCACATTGGGTTTCTTACCATTCCACAGTTCATAAAGAGTTTTTAAGGTGTCAGGCCTAAGATAAACTCTATTTAAGGTGTAACACGTTGTGTTCACCGCCTCGGCCCAAATATACCTAGGAACATTCCTACCCTGTAGCATAACATTGGTCATTTCTTAAATAACCCTATTCTTCCTCTCAACTACTCCATTTTGTTGAGGAGTTTTAAGTGCTGAAAATTCATGTTTTATTCATCTCTCATCACAAAACACTTCAATTTCTGAATTTTCAAACTCCCTTCCATGATCACTCCTCACTATAGAAATGGAACAATTCTTCTCAGTCTGAATTCTTAAACAAATCTTCTTAAAACTTTCAGAAGCTTCAGACTTTCACTTAGAAATCCAACCCATGCAAACCTTGAGTAATCATCCACCATGACAAAAATATACTTCTTTCCTCTTTTGCTCATGGTCCTAGTGGGACCCATTAAATCAATATGCAACAGTTCTAATGGTCTAGAAGTACCAATGACATTTATCTTTTTGTGCTGACATCTTACTTGTTTACCCTTCTGACATGATCCACACACAACACCTTTTGCATAACCAAGCTTAGGGACTCCTTTAAAAAGTCTCATCCACTGATGTTAGATTTCAACTTCATCAAGTTTAACTCTATTATATAATAATTCAGAACTAGGAATAATGCAATAGCAATTATCAGTTGAACGCATACCATCCATCACACAATTCCCAGAAGAGTCAATGATCGAACACTTTTTAGGAGAAAAAGTAACCTTATGATTGTTATCACATATCTGACTTATGCTCAACAAATTTGCTTTAAAACCCTCTACATAAAGCACATCTTCTAGTTTAGGTAGACCAGGAATCATAACCGTACCTTTTCATTTAACATTTGACTTCTTTCCATCACCAAACGTTACTACCCCACCATAACACTCCTCAAGAAATCCAAAAAATGATTTATCTCCAGTCATATGCCTCGAACATCCACTATCCAGATACCAAGAAGTAGATTTGCATGTTGTAAGGGAAATATGAACTACAAGATAGTGTAGCTCACCTTTGCAAATCCATGCATTTTTCATCTTCAATGCTCCATTCGCCAATCTTGACAAATTTTTCATTTCTTCATTCAGCATTCGAATTTGATCTTGAACATGATCTCCATATTGAACTATTTGTTCCTTCACTGAATTCAACACCTTCCCTCACAACTTAGAACACCTAGGTCAAATATGACCTCTAACACCACAGTGGTGATATACAGGAACAAACCTCTGAACTCTATCAGTCAACCTCCTATGATACCTAGCGGTAAGAAAATAATTGTTTTCAATAGGTCTTTTGACATAAGCTTGAACACCAAGATTCCAATTTAAATTTCCTTGTGAAGAACTAGACGATACATGGGAGGCCTTTACAAAGGTGGTTTTTGCAACAACATTCGAATTCGGCATTACTCCAACAAAACCCAAACCCTTTGTATTTTTTACTAATTTTCCCTTACTCAACATCTCATCAAGCTGAAGGGTTCCTTCAGACCATTTACAAAGAATTAATTTAGCATTTTTTAGCTCTTTTTCCAAATTCTCAATTTTAGTAGATTTCTTAACCACTTCTTTATTAAGATCATCTACCAAATTCAATGTCTGGGTTCTTTTTAGTTCAAATTTCTTCAAATCCTCAACCAACTTGGCATTTTAAGTCTGTAGAAGATTTTGAGTTTTAGAACTATTGACTAATTCATGTTTTAAAGAATGTAATTCTTTGTCCATGTTAAGACTCTTTGTCAACAGTTTCATGTGATTTTTATGAAGTTGTACGGTCTTATCAAGTAATTTTTCATAAGACTCTTGAAGCGTATCATCACAACCTTCGTCACTCTCATAACCTTCTTCTTCAGACATCGACCAACTTGTAGCAACTTCTTTGACCTCCTTGCTTTGTGCAGCAAACACAGTGAAATTCTAAGAATCATCACCTACATCTAAGTTTGTCGTATCACTAGCTGATCCATTGTCAGAGTCATCATCCCAACTAACAGTTATCCTTTGGATTTCTTCAAAGTGTTTGCACACTCTGCAGCTATGTGACCATATCCTTGACATTCAAAATATTGGGGTTTCTTCTTTTTAGGATCAAACTTGTCAATCCTAGTTTATGTCTTATTTCTACTTCTAGACTCACCCAACTTATCCCCAAATTTTTGTCCTTGGCCATTCTATTTAGCCCTAACAAATTTTTTTAACCTCTTAGCAAAAATGGCAATATCATTCACACTCAACTCACTTTCTTCATCAAGTTCAACCTGATCCTCCCTAGTGATTTTGAAAGCTATGTTTTTCTCTTTTGTGACACTAGCCTTCTTAGGGGGATTTTTCAACATCTCCATCTCATAAGATTTTAAATTTTTATCCAATTCTTCAACCTTAATTTCTTTAAGACTCATGACCTCTGAGATGACAGTGACCTTAGATCGAAAACATTCAGGAAGAGACCTAAGGATTTTCTTTACTATGGTAGTCTCATGAATAGACTCACCTATATTATGATAACCTATTACAATATCAGTTAACCTAGTCTTAAAGTCGGCAAAGACCTTATCCTTCTCCATCTTCAGCTGTTCAAATTGAGAATTCAAAATTTGAAGCTTTGATTGTTTCACCTTCAAAGTTCCTTCATGAGTGACTTAGAGAATGTCCCAAGCTTCCTTGGTAATTACACAGGTAGCAATCCTTTTGAACTCACTCGGAGTTACAACATTGTATAATGCATTCAATGCCGTCGAGTTCCAATTCGCGTTATTCGTCTCGGCAACACTCCACTCGCTCGACGGTTTTTGTGTTGATTCATTGGTTGCGTCGTCTTTCACAGTATGAGGTGAATATCCTACTTCAACAACATTCCACGCTCTTTCATCTAAAGATTTTTAAAATGCTCTCATCCTCGCTTTCCAATATGTGTAATTCGACCCATCAAACAAAGGGGATCTAGATATGGAACCTCCTTCATGAGGCATCTCCATCGTCTAAGTTCACGATCTAACCCTAGGTAGTTAACCTAAATAGGGGCAACCACGCTCTGATACCAATTGAAATTACCTAGACGATAATGAAAACATCCTAGAGGGGGTGAATAGGTTTTTTGTCGATTTTATGATCAATTAAAATTATTTAGCGAAAATTCAATTTTAATTAATCACAAACCCTAATTCTCAATAATAGATCAATCAAGAAAATATGAATATAAGTGCAGAAAATAAATAATGAGAAGACACAGAGATTTTTTACGTGAAAAACCTTAGAAAGACTCCAAGTAAAAACCACGGATACGTTTGGGTATCGATGCACTATGAATTAGAGAATTTATACAAACTCTATGAAAATAGAGCTTACAACCGCTGTAATTTGTTGTTCTTCACTCAACGTCTGGAAGTTTAGATTCACTCGCGCTCCACGAAGTTCCAGCTCCAATCTTCGTACTCTGACGGCTCTGCTTTTCACAGATCAAAATCACCACGAAGTCTCTAGCTTCGATCTCCGCACTCTCAAAATGGATCAACGCAACCTCGTTGCTATAGATGGTGTGTGAATGTTTCAATAACTAAACCATTCAATCGTGCATAGAAATCGTCGATGTACAAGCACGATTGAAGACGTCCAAAAACAAGAAAGAACTTGTGTATCTCTAATCACTCAATAATATTCTCTCACCATATGTATATCTCTATAGAAAAAGATGAAGCTGTAAAAAACTTGCAGAAAATTCTTCAAGACGTGTCTCCTCTTGTTGTAGACTTGGGTATTTATAGACAAAGATGATCCAAACCCAAAGTTTGTCATTTCTCGTAATTTCACATCCAAACCCTATATTTTGGTGAATATATTGTATATAGAACGCACTTTAATGTATATAAGTCGTGGTCATATCACAAAACCAACCCCCGAACAATTTGGACATCGCATGCAAAAATTGGCAAAAATTTGCCGCAGTTACGCTTCAAATGTAGGTCCAAGCATAGAAATATGTTTTTCAACCACTTTTTGAAACTGAAAGCGTAGGCATTTTTGTTAAAATCACTTTTCTTTACAATTGCGCCAAAATAACCCTCTTGAACCCACGATACTTTTTGCTTGAAGTGACGGCTTCAGAAAATATCGTTTTCGCCATCCATGAGACATTTTACCTCAATATGCTCACTTTCATGATTCACTTGTATTCTTCCTTTTACAAAGTTTATCGATGTTATTGAAAACAAATCAACTTATCTAACACTCAACATGATTATTGTCTAGAACATATCATAAATAAACAATACACAAAAATGTTCTTACAGAAAAATACATAGAAGGTTGACACATGTTTGAAACACAAGTATGGCAGAAACAATATCTTCTATTTTAGATCAAAATATAAATGCAATACTGTACAACAATAACACTATTTTCTCTTTTAGGTCAAAATATAAATGCAAAACATTTGTACTTTCCAAAAGGATTTTTTCCATTAACAATCAAAACCCTTTTTATCTAGAGATCATAAATAAGACTTGTACTCTTTGAAGCGAATAGTCATAAATTATTGAAACTATACATTATGGAGAGATAACGTCCATTGCTCTTGCTGCTGGAAAAGAACAAAGGCTCTGAAACATATTTTATCATCTCCCCAAATATGGTATAATTCACTCAAGTCATCTGCAGTTTAATTTTATCAGTCATAATCAGTCGAATCAACAAAATGACAATAACAAACGTTCATATAAATTGTGAAACATAGTCATATAAATACTTAATTAAGACTTTTAAGTAAGTTCGTGAACATAAAAACTTACCCAATTGATGAAGTGGGTCATAGCTTCTCTTTTTCCAGAGAGAGCACAAAATCTTTTCTTTCGAAAACTATGTTTTGGTAGAAAGATGGAATTACTAAGCTAAAAGGACCTCTTTGCGATGACATATTATTTCCTCCATTGTTAACATTTATTTACATTTCGTTTATTCAATTTCAAAAAAAGCTTTATATAGGAAGAAAAGGGAAAGAAAATTACATGCATTCGGCCGTGTGTGTTTTTGTATTAGATTACATGTTAATCTTCTACCTAATATGTGTCGAAAATACATAATGCATGTGCTACGTGTTAAAAAATGAATACATGTGCTAGACGCGTGCTACATAAAGAGATGCACGTGCTAGACTGCGCTACACAAATGAAGACATGTGCTAGTCGTGTGCTACACAAACAAAATGCTTTTACTCAGCAGCAGAACCATGTGTTGGCTTGGGGGGCCATGGTCCTCCAAAAATTTATCAAAATTTATTTTTACTACCCAAAATATTATATATTTTATGAATAAGTTCATAAAAATTGCATATGGCCCCTCCTAAAAAAAATTTTAAAAAAATCTTTTACTACCTCAAAATACTATATATTTTATTAATAAATTTATTAAAATTGTATATGCCCCCAAATGTTTCAAAAATTTCTTCTAATACCCCAAAAAAATATATATTTTATGAATAAACTCACAAAAAATTGCACTTGGTCCCTCCTAAATATATTTTATGGCTCCGCCAGTGCATATACATAGACGTACGTGGTATCTTTCTAATGTTTATACATATATGAGGTGTTCAAGTATCAAGATTGTGCATAAAAATAAAATAAAGTATTAAGATTACCTTTATTTCACTTAAATATATATTTTTTTATTATTTGCATTTCAATAATAAAAAGGAAAGTATGATAGATTCTTTTTTCTCTTTCTTTTTTGATAACTATGATGTCCAGGTCAGCTTACGCGCACCTCGACTATTCGCGGGACCCGTGTAAGGTGACCCACAACGCGAATCAAGTAAGACTTGGACTATGTCTGCGGTCGTAGTCCTAACGAATTGTTTGCACCTGGTAGGAATCGAACATGATAATTGAACAATATATTGATATTTATAACTACATATTTTATACTTTATTTTTATTTTGTTGCCATATTTGCACACAGACTTTAGGTGAGATAAAGTATTAACAAACCTTTTGGTAGGTGGTGTCGCTTTGGTGCTGTGAGAAAAAGGAAAGCTGGAGCATATACTTTTATTGTGTTGTGTTGAGAGTTTGAACTCGAAGCATGTTTGGTATTGATATTTTTGCTATAAAAAATATAAAAGTATTTTATTTATTGTTTAATTATTTTTATTTTTATTTTTATTTTTTCATTATTTATAGTATTTTTTTATTTATTCATTATTATTATTTGTATTATTTAATTTAGAAATATATTTCATTTTATTTATTAGTTATAATTATTAGATATTTATGATTTATTTTTTAAATTTTAAATTTTTTTATTTTTTTATTTATTATTTGAAAAAGCAACAGAGAAAAGAGAGACTTGTCAACAATTTTTTGATTTTTTTATCTTTTCAATTTTGCCCTAAGTAAAAACAATAAATGATTAAGTTTTATTTTTGGTGGGGTCCATTGCATTTTGAATTTAATGAAGAGTGATAATTTGGAAAAATATATAATTATATTGTATGAGGATTCAAAACTAGACAAGTATTTTATGACAAGTAAAGTTGAGAAGTAGACAACTAATATGGGATGGAGGGAGTTTTATTTTTGTATTCATTATTATCTATAAATATTATTTTAATCTATTCATGTTTGTCTAGACTCAAAATATTGCTTCCACTTATCCATTGTTCATTACTAAAGTAACAAAGTAAAATGAAAGTCCCAAAGTTAGGACTTTTAAATTTGATCATTTTAAAAGCAATATTTTGATACTGTTGAAAGCAAAACAACCATCACCAAACACACTTTACTTTCAAAATCTTGAACAATAACGAAGCAAAAGAAAAGTCATCAAATATCAGCCCCTTACAAATTTGCTTCTATTTCAATCATAGTTGTCAAGATCGTTATCTTAAGTCAGAAAATCTTACGATTCTACTACAATTTTATACGATTTTGTACGATCTTACAATTTTACCACGATTCGACTACAATAAAATAATGATTTGACGGTTATGTCATTCATATGAAAGGTTCAAAACCTTAATGATTTAGCCCAATATTCCAATATATGGCCTAAACTTATGAAAAAATAATTAAAGACCCAATGTGTTAGAAAATTTTGAAACTCTAATATAATTTAGACTTGTATAATAAATATTTGATTATTAATTTTTTATACAGACCTCTCAACAATCCTAACAATCCTACTTAGACTCCTGATTTTAATTGGTGATAGACCGAGCCCAATGATTCTGAACCATGTTATAATTTCCCATAGCATAGAGATAAAATTATGTCGGGTCCTGTACATATTGGGTCAAGCCCAATTCAAGTCCACAACGATCATAATTATTCGGGAAAAAAATACTTTGTATTGAACAATAGTACCTAACCTGGCCCACCAATCAACATTTATCACTATCCTAGTTAGGAAAATTCACAGAAGATATTAGACAAATCCAAAATATAAAAGCTATCTTTGTTCGTGTGGAAATAAATGGCCCGAATTTTATTTTATTTTTTTGAAAAGCAAATGGCCGTATTGTTACTTGAAAAAGTGTTGTTATTTTGTAACTCAATCAACAAAATCTTTTATTAAGATTACCTTTATTTCACTTAAATATATATTTTTTATTATTTATATTTCAATAATAAAAAAGGAAAGTATGATAGATTTTTTTTCTTTTTCTTTTTTGATAAATGTGATGTCCGAGTCAGCTTACGCGCACCTCGACTAATTCACAAAACCCATGCAAGGCGACCCATCACACGAATTGGGTAAGACTCGGACAATGTCCGCAGTCGTGGCCCTAATGAATTGTTTGCACATAGTAGAAATCGAACATGATACCTCATGCTTCTTAAGACACCAAGTCTCAAGTCATTTCCAAAAAATATGATAGATCGGTGAGCGTAATTAAGTTGAACAATATATTGATATTTATAACTACATATTTTATACTTTATTTTTATTTTGTTGTCATCTTTGCACACGAACTTTAGGTGAGATAAAGTATTAACAAATCTTTTAGTAGGTGGCGTCGCTTTCGTGCTGTGAAAAAAAGGAAATATGAAACATATGTTTTTGTTGTGTTATGCTGGGAGTCTGAACTCGAAGCATGTTTGGTACTAATATTTTTGTTGTAAGATAAATAAAAGTATTTTATTTATTATTTAATATTTATTTTATTTTTATTTTTTCATTATTTATAATATTTTTTATTTATTCATTATTATTATTGTATTATTTAATTTATTTTGTTTATTATGTGTTAATGTATTTTTTATTTATTCACTTTATTTAATTTAGAAATATATTTCATTTTATTTATTAGTTATAATTATTAGATATTTATGATTTATTTTTTAAAATTTATATATATATATATATATTATTTTATTTATTATTTGAAAAGGCAACAGAGAAAAGAGAGACTTGTCAACATTTTTTTTTATTTTTTTATCTTTTCAATTTTGCCTTAAGTAAAGACAATAAATGATTATGTTTTATTTTTGGTGGGTCCATTGCATTTTGAATTTAATGAAGTGTGATAATTTAGGAAAATATATGATTATATTGTATGAGGATTCAAAACTAGACAAGTATTTTAGGACAAGTAAAATTGAGAAAGTAAACAACTAATATGAAACGGATGGAGTATTATTTTTGTATTCATTATTATCTATAAATATTATTTTAATCTAGGGTTTACTTCAAAAAACTCTCATATGTTATTCAATTTAATCAACTAACCCCCACTATGTTCACTTTGCCTCATGTACTATCTAATTTCATCATTATGCCCCCTCCTCATCACATTTTGTGTCAAAATGTATAAACCACCCTCATTTAATAGTATAAAGGGGTTTAGTGAAATCAACCCTTAAAAAAATTATTTTTGAAAATAAATTATATTTTTTCGTAAAAACAATAAATTTAAATATATATATATATATATATTTCGGAAAATATGATTTTTTCCGAAAAATAATTTTTTTACAAAAATATATATTATGTTCCAAAATATGATTTTTTTATGAAAAATATTTTTTTTGTGAAAAATAAATATTATGTTCCAAAATATGATTTTTTTTCCCGAAAAATAATTTTTTGCGAAAAAGTATATATTATATTCCAAAATATGATTTTTTTTGCGAAAAATATATATTATATTCCAAAATATGATTTTTTTCCCGAAAAATAATTTTTTTGAGAAAAAGTATATATTATGTTCCAAAATATGAATTTTTTTCAAAAAATAATTTTTTTGCGAAAAATATATATTATCTTCCAAAATATGATTTTTTTACGAAAAATAAATTTTTTTCTAAAAATATATATTATGTTCCAAAATATGATTTTGTTCTGAAATATATTTTTTTGCGAAAAAGTATTTATTATGTTCCACAATATGAATTTTTTTCCGAAAAATATATATTTTGTTCCAAAATATGATCTTTTCCGAAAAATATTTTTTTTACAAAAAATATATACTATTTTGTTCCAAAATATAATCTTTTTCCGAAAAATAACTTTTTTGCAAAAAATATATATTATTTTTTTCGAAATAATTCATATTTTCGAAAATAATATACTCCTTCCAAAAAATAATTTTTTTGCAAAAAATATATTTAAATTTTTTTGAATTTATAATTTTTGCAAAAAATATAATTGATTTTCGAAAAATAATTTTTTTAAATGGTTGATTTCACTAAACCACCTTATACTATTGATGATAGTTTAATCATTTTGACTGAAAATGTGAGGTGATGGGGCATAATGATGAAATTAAATAGTATATGAGGCAAAATTGACACAATGATGGTTACTTGATTTGACTGGGGGATTTATTGAAATTAACCATTTAATCTATTCATGTTTGTCTAGGCCCAAAATATTGCTTCCACTCACCCATTGCTCATTGCTAAAGTAACAATGCAAATGAAAGTCCCAAAGTTGGGACTTCTAAATTTGATCATTTTAAAAGCAAAACTTTGACACTATTGAAAGCAAAACAACAATCACCAAACACGTTTTACTTTCAAAATCTTAAACAATAACGAAGCAGAAGAAAAAACATCAAATAAACAGCCCCTTACAAATTTGTTTCTATTTCAATCATACTTGTAATAATCGTTATCTTAAGTCACAAAATCTTACAATTCTATTACGATTTTATACGATTTTGTACGATCTTACGATTTTACCACGATTTGACTATAATAAAATAATAGTATGACGGTTAAGCCATTCATATGAAAAGCCTAAACCCTTAATGATTTAGTCCAATATTTCAATATATGACCCAAACTTATGAAAAAATAATTAAAGACCCAATATATTAGAAACTTTTGAAAACTCTAATATAATTTAGACTTGTATAATAAATATTTGATTATTAATATTTTATTTTTAAAAAATTAATACATTTAGATAGAATCTTATGATTCTACTTGCGATTTTACAATTTCGATTCTACGGAATCCTCAACCATCCTACTTAAACTCCTGATTTCAACAATCTTGATTTTAATTATTGATTGACCGAGTCCAATGATTTTGAACCATGTTATAATTTCCCATAGCAGAGAGATAAAATTAAGTCGGGTCTTGTACATACCAATTCAAGTCCACAACGATCATAATTATTCGCAGGCAAAAAAAACCTTTGTATTGAACAATAGCACCTAACATGGCCCACCAATCAACATTTATCACTACCCTCGTAGGGGTTAAAGTATTCAAAACATCCCTCTAGTATAGACATTATGCGTATAACACCTATTAGTTTCAAAATGTGTGTATTAACACTAAGACCCTGTTTGGTAGGTGGTTCGATTCCAGCTGGTCTGGTCTGGTATTGTGTTTTATGGGACCAGACCATGTTTGGTAGCATTGGTTCCAAATTTTTTGTTAGACCAAGTAAGACCAAATCAGACCAAAATGACCTTATTTCAGACAAAAAAAAAAGGTGGTTCCTGGTAGTCCGGTTTGGTCTTATTAATAAAATATATTTATAAATAATTAAAAATGAATAATTAATAATAATAAATTAATAATAATTTTATTAAAACATATTTTAAAAATAAAATATAAATAATAAATAATAAATAAATGAAATAAATAATACCTAATAATAATAATAAATTAATATAATAATAAATAAATGAATAAATAATAATTATATTTATAAATAATTAAAAATGAATAATTAATAATATAAATAATAAATTAAATAAAACATGATAATAATAAAAAATGAATACAATAATAATAAATAAATATAATAATAATAAAAAATGGACTAAATAATAAATAATAATAATAAATTAATAAAATAAATAATAAATTACATAAAACATATTTAAAAATATAATAAAAATAATAAATAATAAACAAAATGAAATAAATAATAATAAAAAATAAATATAATAAAAATTAATAAATAGATATAATAATAAATAATAAGTAAATATAATAATGAATAAATACTTCATAATAATAATAAAAAATGAGTATAATAATAATAAATTAATATTAAATTAATAAAATATATTTTTAAATAATTAAAAATGAATAAATAATTTATAAATAAAATTAATTAAATAATGAAATAATAATAAATAAATAGAATATATTTATAAATTAATAAATAATAATTTAATAATATAAATAAATTATAAAGTGAAGAAATAATAAAGAAAGAAAGAAATAATACATAAATAAATATTATAATAAATAATAAATAAATAGTAAGACCAGATCGCTTGCCAAACAGATTTTTTCAGATCAGATTAGACCAGACCGGACTGGATCGGACTGGACCAGACCAGAAAGACCGCCTACCAAACATGGCCTAATTTATTTGGGACAAGTGCTTAAAACACCCCTGTAATATGGATATATTGTGTATAACATCCATTAGTTTTAAAACGTGCGTTTTGACACCTATATTTTTTGAATAAGTGCTTAAAACACCCCTGTAATATAGATATTGTGTTTATAACACCTATTAGTTTAAAAATGTGTATATATATATATATATATATTTAAGTAAGCTTTATATATAATATCAAAGAAAATGACTAAGTCATACAAATAAAAATGTGTGTATTGACACATAAGTTATTATGAATCACTCAAATTGTATATATATTTTTAGTTTCATGAGTTTCTAAATTAAAATTAATTAATTATTTTTTGTATTCATATGTTTTTATATGAGGCAATCCTTGATTTTCAACATTAAAATCCAAAAATACGATGTCAACAATTATTTTGGTATTAATTAAACAAACCTTTTTTTTTTATAAATAAAGCCACCAAGTTTCTCAAATAAGTTGGTAAGAAATTATTTACTATTATTTTTTTTTTTGTTTCAACAATTTAAAAATATATATACAAAAAAATGGGGTCAATGCAATCTATGGTGGAGATCGTAAAAAAACACGACCAAAACTAATCTCAATAAATATATATATTTTTTAAAATTAATTTCAATAAATATTTTATTTTTACTTTTTTTTCTAAAATGAAAAAATAAGTGTGCGAATTATCCCCAGAATTGTTCGAGTTTTTAACCCCCTATACTATTCATATAGTGCGTTAAACCCACATTTAAAATGGGGGCAATTCGCATTATATTCAAAGATTTAGGAGGAAGTAGAACCACATAAATGTTATACGCATTATATGCATACCATAGGAGGTTAAAAGCTCACTACCCCTCATAGTCAGGAAAATTCACAGAAGATATTAGACAAATCCAAAATATAGAAGCTATCTTTGTTCATGTGAAAATAAATGGCCCTAACTTTATTTTATTCTTTTTGAAAAGCAAATGGCCCTTTTGTTACTTGAAAGAGTGTTGTTATTTTGTACCTCAATCAACAAAATCTTGGGCTTTAAGTATATTTTAATGTGAACAAAGCAAGGCATTTAATTTAAAATCCATGTGGCAACTACACTAATCAGAAAAATACCCAACTTTAATTTTAAAATCAAATTTGGAATGGAAGGTTCAGTTTTTAGCTGTTTAAACCCCAATGGCAATAAGAACTTCCATCTCCTATGCATTTTTGAGACCAGCAACATTACGATGCTTCATTATATTGATACAAAATGGTCAATCTGCAAAAGAATAACTTATCTATATAGACAAAGGGCATAAATGTTTCTGTAAAATTTGATGTCAACCCTAAAAACAATCAAGTCCATGTACAAATAGTTCCATTCCTATCAGAGGAGGCCACTGGTTTTCCAAGACCACTCCAAGAACAAGATAGGACAGAAGTAGTGTGTTCCCTGAGAGTGCTCACTATATCCCCTTGCGATATGGACCAAACCGAGATCGATCCATCTGCAGATCCAGCAGCAACATAGTTGTCATCTGCACTAATACATGAACGGCTCCAATTAGACGCCACACGATTCCCACTCGCGCTAAATCTGCCACAAACTTCCAAAGTCCGCGTATCAAACAAATTGTGTTTATTGTCTCTCCCACTTGTCAATATTACATTCCCATTTCGGGATGAGGAGACTGATGTAACAGCGAATGAGTGGGCGGCAACTTCACTTTGTAGCTTGCCTGTCTCGATATTCCATAACCGAACATTCCCATCAAGGTGACCCGAACAAATGGTCAGTCCATCCATGCTGAAACAAAGAGCATTGCAATTGCTGGGGAAGATAATTGTATTCATGCAGTATCCTTTCTGCAGATCCCAAACTTTTATAGTCCGATCATAGGCCGCACTCACAACATGGCGACTTGAAACCTTGCTCACATCAACAGCAACCACTTTTTCTATGTGGCCTGTGAGAGTATGACGAATCCGACCTGAACTCACATCCCATACATACAAGTTGTTTGAACTACTTGCTGCAATTACAGATCTATTATCATGTGTAATGGTGAGATCAAGAACAGAGCCCAGACTCCCCTGAAGAGTACGGCTTAGTGAACCAGTGTTCGTATCCCATATTTTAACAGACTGATCATGTCCCCCAGTAACCAAATTCCCAGAATTGTATTCGAACAGTATAGCAGCACAGCCACCTTCATGAGCAGGGATCTTGTGCTTGCATGCATTGGGAATAGTTGATTCCACATAGTACTCGGCACCTTCTTCACTCCGGCGAACCACACCATCTACTTGCTGCCGGGCAACTTGCTGTATGCTGTTGGCCTTGACCCGATCAAGCATCTCTCCATAAATTGCATTAGCCTAATATAACAAGAAAAAAGGATAACCTAATAACTAACTGAAAGGCAAAATGGACAATATACGAAATTATGTTCTTCCAAGATCAAGGGAAAGAAGAGCTACATGGGACAAGGACAATTTCTAATCAAATGATTTGAAGGATATACATTTTTTTACATCCAGGAAACAATGCAGCAGTTTAAATTTCCAACCTTGAGTCTAGTAAAAGCATGGTTACATCTCAGTTGAATAACAACAGGATCATGACCTCACAAACAGAGGAAGAAGAAACTAATTGAACCACAATAGAGTACTCCTAACTAACAAGAAGTCAACTGCTTTGCACTCTACTCCCTACTAGAAAGAAGAGGGCAATCTTTTAACATAACCAACACAGCACTGGAGTAGATGAAACAACATCTAGTGTTCCATAAGCTGAATCACGAATTAGAGACTCGAATTGTATATCTAAGAAGTCAAGAATATACTCACATTAAAGGAATATAGTTCATCACATTCATGTCAAGGCTGGGAACTATCCTATCTTATTTTCTATAGGCTCATAAGTAGCAAAAGCCTATCTATAAAATTCACCTAGTGTGGGTCACGCCTATAAAGGACCCTGCGAGAAATTTCCTCTAAAGGAACAAAATTAGGTCATGTTAAGCATAAATGACTAGTGAACCAACCAAATTTATTTGAAGTAAGCAAAAACTTCTTATTCAAATTTTTCACAAATTGCCTATCAAGAGAAACTCCTCTGCAGATAAGGAGATCTTCTTAGAAGTGAGATATTTTTATCATTGATTAAAGTTGTAAAAGAAGTTAGACAAGAACAATAACATTTTGTACAATTCATATAAGTTGATGCATATCAAATAAGCAAATATGACTAAAGGGCTTCTAGGCCAATCGTATAACCTCTATTTCCCACATAGGGAGGTTAAGGGAAATAAGTTCGACTAGAAACATGTGGATAATTGGTTTGTCTGCTTGTTTAACTTTCAAGGGTGTCGAGGAATAAAGACAATATAGATCACTGATGTCGCATACTACAAGTGTTGCTCAAATCAACTGATCCTTGCTATGAATTGCTTTATGTCCAAGCCATTAGATACCTGTACCTATGCTAGTCCAAAGTAATTGAGTGCGGCTATGAAAATAAGAGTTTCGATAACACCAACGATTGGAAAAAGTAACAGTTATGGGTACCTCATTAAGGCGTTCAGCATCCTGCATTTTCTGCAACATCCAACGGTCAATTAACATTTTATTTTCAGCCTCAGCATTTTTAGCTTTCACAATCATCTCTTCAAGTTGGGTTTTAAGTTCCTGGTGCTCACTTGTGACCAATTCTAAAGCTTTAGTCTTTTCTTCTAAATCTGTAGTCAATTGAGAACACTCATCCCTGCATCATGAACCAAAGTTTCATTCATCCAGTGTACCTCAAATTCTCATCTCTCCTGTTCAAGAATGCACAAGGCCCAAATAAATGAAAGGAAAGAAACCTTGCTGTATTGAGCTCATTTTGCAGTTCAATGATCTTAGCTTCTTTCTCTTCTACTAAAGTTTTTGCAGCCCTGCACTCAGCCACTTCCAGCACATATTGCTCAGATAATCGGGCTTGAGCTTTGTATATTTGCTGAAGTTCCACTTCAAGATTTTCTGCTTTCTCCTTCCATTCTGAACCCTTCAAGAATATTCAAACAAACTCAATCATGATATTCATAAACATTAGAAGATGAAAGGAGTAATAAAGAAAATGTGCAGAATCTAAACAGCAAGCGGAAATGAGAGCAACTAGTTCAAGCAGCAGTTAGGACCGGCAGACAGGTAGGCCGGCATTCATGATTTTTCTTTCCTGCTGATATGGCAAATTCCAAGTTGTTGGATCAGTAGAAGAAAGCAATTTAGAGAGCAGGGGAGCCATTGAAAGTATGATTGGAAGGGGAGCCAGGACATAACCAATAGCAATGTGCTACACATAATTACTACAGGCTTGAGGTACACCAAGACCCCAATGTCTCAAGAATTTAAGCACAAAGATCCAAAATAAGGCACATGCCTAAGCACACTTTGGCAAACATATAATAGCATGGCACAACACATAGATTTATAATTTTAACTGAAATTGTCGAAACATGCAACACAAACTAAATGACACCAAAATGAGGGAAATGGAGCAAACCAATCCAATGACGAGCCATAGTACATTGAGACACTCATGGGCGTTTATGAATATGAAACTCCTCACCCAAAGCAGGCTTTTGACACCTATGGTGCTACACTTTCCTACGGTGAATAAACTTAGTTAACAGTGTTATGGGCTTCAAATATAGGTGAAATAAAAAAGAGCAGTAAAACTTGCACAGATTTGATAGGCAGAATTGCTTGACCGAAGAGATAATATCCATCTGATGCATAAGTGTGAGGTCCAATCATCTTTATATTTATCTATCTAACCATTGCTAACAATTCGGTGTACCTATTATGCCTAACAATTCGGTGCAACTAACATTTTCCAATAAAAAAACATATAAAATAGAATTCATCTTGTTGATTTTGAAAACCATCATCACGATTGAGGCTTGGTGGGTTTTGCATGGTCAACAAGTACCTAACAGCTTGAAGGAAAATATTATAAGGACTGATTTATGGTGATTCAAAAGCAACTATGATGTTGAATTCTGGAATTTTTCTTTGCTTTCATTGCATTATAATTAACAGATACTCAAAGAAACAGAAAGAGACCGTCATGAGTTGGCAATAGGCTATGCAAGGCTCTGCAAGCTTTATGGCATAACTTTTACACTACATCAAAGAGTCTACAACAAACAATTCCAACACATGCACGCAAAACTTGCAAAAATGAGGATTATATATGACAAGATGCAAGCCAGTCATGATTAAATAAGACATGAACGTATCAGTGACAAGCTAGAATAGAACTAGCCAAGGGCAAATGGTAACAAGTTGGAAATTTTCTCAAAGGCTAGATATGCTTGCTAGTCTAAAACAGTGGACGTCAAGAAGAACACCCCCAAAAAAGGATTGTATAAGCAGTGTGGATGTGAAAATTGATAAGTGGCGAGAACGAAGCATGAAATTCATTAATGCACCAGTTAGAAGCTACAAGTAGCATCAATTTAAATAAGACAGTTAAGAAATAGTCGGGTAAGATGTTTTAGTCATGTAATACTGAACAAAGAGATAGCTAGGATGGTCAAGTGAGAGGTTATCAGAAAAACCAAAATGACATCGAAAAAAGCTGACTTGCTGAAAAAGAGGATTCAGAAAGCAACGCAAGTAGTTTAAAGTTTGGGATTCCCAGGTTCTAGTTGCTTGGTGTTCCTAATAAAAGCTTTCCATTTGTTTGTTTTAATAAAACTTCAAAGCCCTATTTAAAGTGACAATTTTTTTCTTCAAAAAAAATTATTCCAAAAAATCCAGGACTAAATGTTGATTGACTACACAATCATAGGGACTAAATCCAGAGTATCAAATAAATACAACTTAATAAAAACTGTACACAAAAGAACTAATTAATCAGTTGAGGTATATCGATAAGTAAATAGGTTGAACAAAACACATATATGTCTAGATATAGGTGCACACATGTATAGAAAGAAAGAGGAACCTGAGAAGCAAAGGGCCTTGATAGAGCAATGAAAGCAGGAGCATGAGCACCTTCCTCAAGTAAATGCCGTTTCCGCAGAGCCTTTAGAGCATGTCTGATTGCTGCATTCGCAATCTCGTCTTGTGCCCTGAAAAAGATTCATCAACCAATCATCAACAACACAATTTACATATCTATATATGTATATATACACACACACACACTATATAAGCATAATAATAAGAGTAACTTACATATTGATGTAACAAAATGTGTTCAACCCGCCAAATGTTTAGGCTCTCAGAGTTGAAATTGATAATTCTTCATTCCTTTTACATATAAACTGATGACTGGTTAGGGGTTTCCATTGTTCAACGAAGGTATAGCAGACATGAGAAAGATGACTTGAACAGAATAATTCATACTGTTATGCTCTAAAAAGTAGTCAGCAATAATAACTTCATGGACAGTATAATCTTCGATCCTATTTGAGCACTACAAACACCTATTTGAGATCAACCATATATATTTAACATAGGAAACACCATTTTGAAACAACACTTTATGATTAAAACTTGGCGAAAACTGAAAGAAAGTAACAATTCGAGTCACATTCACTATATATGTATATATATGTATCATATACATATAGGTACATATATATCATCAATCGCAGTTGGGATATTATTTATATATATATATATGTGTGTGTGTGTGAATTCCATTGATCCCAAACACAAGTATGAACACAAACAATATAAATGCAAAACAGAAGAAATATATAGATATATATATATATATGTGTGTGTGTGTAGATTTCAGAGAAAGAAAAAATTACCTGCGTTGTACAGGAAATTGAGGCTCCAATCAAAGAACGCAAATTAGGGTTTCAAAATCTGAAATACTTGGAATCACTGCTTGGAGCTAATGGAGAGCCGAGATCAAAGGAGAGAGATTACACGCAAAAAAAATAAAACCCTAGTTGAAGATTACACGCAATAACAGAGAGAGAATACTGGGAAGATTATACTCTGTTATATGACTTATAGTTGGATTGAATAAGCTGAAGGCTTAAGTACATAAAACACCCTGTTGTATAAATACGGTGCGAATAACACCATCTATTTTAAAAATGTGTGTATTGACACCAACACTTTTAGAAAATGTACGAACACCCTGCAAGTTTTGAAAACGTACGAATATCCTCCTGCAATGTGCGAATATCACCCTGCAAGTTTTTAACACATGTGAATACCCCCTTCTTTGACTTTTATAATGTCTTATATACTCATTTTACCCTTTCTCTTAAAATTCAAATTCGAAATTTATATTTATAAATTTCGAAAATATATATAAATTTTGAAAAATATATATAAAATTCGGGAAAAATATTAAATTCAAAAAAAATATAGAATTTGAAAACATATATAAAATTCGGAAAAAAAAATATATAAAATTCGGGGAAAATATTAAATTCAAAAAAATATATATTAAATTTCGAAAATAAAATATAGAATTCAAAAACATATATAAATTTCGGGAAAAAAAAAATATAAAATTCGGGGAAAATATACTTCTATTTTCTATTTTCTATATATATAAAATTCGAAATATATATATAATTCGTAAAAAAATAATTAAATTTCAAAATATATATATAAATTTTGAAAAATAAATATTAAATTTTGAAATATATATATATAATTTGAAAAAACATATAAAATTAGAAACAAATATATAAAATTCGAAAAAAAAATATAAAATTCAAATAGTTGCGCAAATAAAAGTATAAAAAACACAGGTGACAAAAGTACAATATACCAAAACAAAATTTAAAGTCAAAGAAAGTAGAAATTAGAAGTATATTTTCCCCGAATTTTATATTTTTTTCCCGAATTTTATATATGTTTTTGAATTCTATATATTTTTTCAAAATTTAATATATTTTTTTCGAATTTAATATTTTCCCCGAATTTTATATAATTCTTTCCGAATTTTCTATATGTTTTCGAATTCTATATTTTATTTTCGAAATTTAATATATTTTTTTTGAATTTAATATTTTTCCCGAATTTTATATATTTTTTCAAAATTTATATATGTTTTCAAAATATATAAATAATTTTTGAATTTATATATGTTTTTTCCAATTTTATATAATTTTTTGAATTTTATATTTTTCTTTTCAAAATTTATATTTTTTAGAATTTTATATTTTTTTGAAATTTAATATATATTTTTTTGAATTATATATATATTGTTTCAAATTTTATATTTTTTCGTATTTTATATATATATTTTTATAATTTTATATATATTTTTTAAATTTATATATGTTTTCGAGTTTTATATATTTTTTCAAATTTTATATATGTTTTTGAATTTTATATTTTTTTTTCGAATTTTATATATTTGTTTCGAATTTTATATGTTTTTTTAGAAATTTATATATTTTTCAAAAAATATATATATTTTCCATTTTTTTGAAATTTATATACTAAGGGCGTATATGTTATTTTACACGAAATGTGGTCAATTCGCACATATTTGAAAGATTTGGGGTCAATTCAAACCATAGGGGGTTATACGCACTATATTTATACTATAGGGGTGTTAAAGGGTCGCGACCCTAAGCTAAATCTATATTTGATTTATTAAATATTATTATAAAACATTAACAATCATATATCAAAGGGTTAACTTCATTTACATCCCTGAGATTTGTTTTAACTTCAATCACACCCCCTCATATTTGAATATCTTCAATTATATCCCCTCAGGTATGATATTCTCATCACTTATACCCCTTAATGATGACATCATCCTAACTTTTTTTGTAAATACATAAATTACCCTCAATGGGATAACTTAGAGTTGTTTGGAAATAAGGATATGTAATTTTATCAATTTGACCCCCTCTAATAATTTAATCATTTAATTTGTATTAAATTTTAAATATATATATATATAATTCAAAAATATATATATTAAAATTTGAAAACCATTATAAAATTCGAAAATAAGTAAAAAATTAAAAATATATATATAATTCGAAAAAAATATATAAACTTTAAAAAAACATATAAAATTTCAAACAAATATATAAAATTAAAAAATATATAAAATTCGAAAAAATATATATTAAATTTCAAAAATAAATATTAAATTTTTAAAAAACATAAAAAAACAAATCAAAATAAATATATAAAATTAAAAAAACATATAAAATTCGAAAAAATATATATTAAATTTCAAAATTAAATATTAAATTTTAAAAAAACATAAAAAAAAAATTGAAACAAATATATAAAATTAAAAAAACATATAAAATTCAAAATATATATATTAAATTTCAAAAAAACATTATTAAATTTTAAAATAAATATAAAATTCTTTCAATTTTTACAAACAAATATTTAATTTTTTTGGAAACTAAATTTTTGAATTTGTAAATAAAAATTAAATCCAAAAACCCCAACCCCAACCCCAAATATTTAATTTTTACAAACACGTTTAATTTTTTTGAAAATGAATTTTTATTTTTTTGAAAACTAATTTTTTTTAATTATATCCAACAACCCGAACCCCTCCTGCCGCCACCCACCCCTCACGGCCGCCACCACCACCACTTCCGATGGCGCTGCTTCCTCCAACCCCAACCCCAACCCTAACCTTTCTCTCTCTCTGTATATATATATATATATATATATATATATATATATATATAAATGTATCTAAATCTCAGTTTTCTCAAACCCATATTCCAATCTTAGTTTAATTTCTATATACAAACTCATATATTTGTTGATTTTAGGACAAATTGAACCAATATACGTATATATACAAACCCATATATATATATATATATATATGTGTGTGTGTGTGTGTGTGTGTGTGTGCGCGAGCAGATGTGGGGTGTGGCTGGGAGTGGCGGCTCGCGGTGTGGGTGGTGGTGGGGTGGTGGAGACGGGTGGTGGTGATGGTGGGGTGGGGGTGGGGTAAGGTGTTTGGATATAGGGTTAATATGTGTTTTGATATAAGGCTATTTCTATTCTAGAATTAAATTGATTTAGGGGTGTTTGGTTTAGGGGTATTTTAGACATTTTATATCATGAGAGGGTGTGATTGAAGATTTGCAAACCTGAGAGGGTATGATTGAAGTAAAAGCAAACCTCATGGGATGTAAATAAAGTTAACCCCATATCAAAGTGAATGTAATTGGGACTAAATAAAATTTCTAAAATAATTATAGAAAGTGATTATTCCTCAAATTTTTCTTTTTCTACTTTTCTTTTTTCTTATATCTATTAAACAAACCGGTCTATTTAAATTTCAACTGAAGAAAGTTTAATCAAATTATTTAGAAGCATATTTAAATATACTTATGTGCGCTGTGCCTCTTGATTTCAGTAATTGTCAAATTTTTATTTTAATGTGTCTTATAATGTTATCTATTTTACATAATTGCTAGAATTAAAGAAGCGAATCTATTTTGGTTTTGATTTTATCCGATTCCATTCCATTTTCTAAAATAAACACAAGATTACTATTGATTCAGTTTCGCTTCTTGACCATGTGAAACTAAACTGAATTAATTTTTATATATAATTATGATGTCCGAACCAATTTATGCGCATTTCAATTAATTCAAAGGATATGTGTAAGGCGATTCCTACTCACAAATCAAATAAGGCTTGAACTTGTGGTGATCATAAGGAACTATTTGCACTTCTTTCAAATGCAAGTGAGGACTAGCAAGTTAAAATATGTTTGAAATAAAGTCTAAATCGAGCAAAATCGCTCCGTGTACTCAAGTTAACATGAAAGTATTTATTTCAATACTTCTTATTTTTACATCACTAATATTTTGAGAATTTATTTAACTTTTTTCCCTTATAAATTTATGTAGGCGTCACTTTGTCATGTGTCTAGTCCCACATACCACTTGCCAAGCAAAGATTCAAAATAACTAAAAGTTTCCTTTATTTATATTTCTAAACACAGTTTTTTGTTTTCTGAAAATTAAAAATCAGAAAATTGTAAAAAAATTGATTCAGTTTTCTGAAAACTCAATTATAAAAAAGACTATTTTTAGATAAATTATTTTTATTATTTTCAAAAAACTATTTTTTAATTTCAAAATTCTCGATAACAATTTTCAGATAAACAAACCAAGTAGACCCAATTTTTAGATAACTCATTTTTTATTTTATTTTTTTGAAAGTTAAGAAATATTTGTATAACAAAAAGGCCAAAGGCCATTACAGATTTACATAGGGCATACCCTATGAGCTATGAAACACAGACACGGCGACACCGCAAATTCTAAAAAATTAGGACACAACACGATCTCAACACGTCTATAACAAATTATAAATTATTATATATATATATATATATATATATATATATATGTTATATTACATAAATACTTCATTTATCACTTAAATAATAAGAATCAAATAAACTTATAAACAAAAATAAACAAATAGGTTAAATGAAATGTCTGACATGTTCAAAATTATTCATTCTACTACAATGCAAGGAATCAAATGTTTCTTCCCCAACATTTGTTATCTTCTCTCGTTATATTGTGAAAAATTTCTTTATTGAAGACAAAGATTGAAAGATATAAATACCAAATATTCGGCTCTTTGTGATATTATCTTGTTTCTCTTTAAATAGTGGATAAATGAATATGTGCTCTAATTTTTCTCACAAGATAAGTAGGAACAAAGATATTCAAGTATTTTTAAAGCCAAAGATTGAATTAGAAGTGTTGAAATTCCATAAATGATCCATTAAATTATGGAATCCACAAGACATTTATCTTTCATTGAATCAACCGACCCACCGCATGTCCGACACGCGCGTGTCCTCCGAGTGTCCACTAAGTGTCTAATTTTTAAAAAAATCAAAACACGTTTTTGATGTGTTTGACACGAGTACAACTACCCTAGACCAAGTATCCATGTTTCATAGCCTATGGGAAAACAAATTATGAAAATCCCAAAGTCGCCATAGTGTTAAAATCCACCCTAGAGCCCAATGAACATATCTCAAAGGGACTAAACACAAATGCAAGAAAACCATACTAAAACACTCCAACTGATTATCACACCAACAATACAAAAATACATCTTCATGAGTCAATGAACCACTACCATAACAACACAAGCTTGAAAACAGTGCCCCCAAAAGATACTTCAATCCAGCAACAGCATAGCACCTTAGGCTTTGTTTGGTATGAGATATTTGAAAGAATTTGGGGGAGAAAAGAAAAGATTGTGTTATATATATTTGGGTTGACATCTTGAAGAGAAAAGAAATGATAACTACTTTAAGTATTAAAATGACAAAATTATCCTCTATAATTAAAAAAAATAACTTTATTAACTAAAGGATATATTAGTAATTTAATTATTATTATTTTTTCTTTTTTTTCATTTGGCTTATCCAAAAAAGAATGAAATCATTTATTTTATTTTCTTTCATAATCTATCCAAAAATAAATTTAAAATATTGTTATCATTTCTTTCCTTTTCTTTTCCCTCATAACTAATGTTATCATTTCTTTTCTTTTCTCTCCTCTCCATCCAAACGAACCCTAAACCACCATCAACATCAGAATACCAATATTGAATAGTAGAAATTCTCTTCACAACAGCAACACGAGACATATAATCTGAATCATAGCAGCAAACTTGATACCAAATTTTTAACCAGAATTCCATTTCAGAGAAAACAAAACTATTTCTCATACTCAAAGCCTAGAAAAAGAATGCAATCCGACAAGCTCTATAGACTCAACAACAGCAAAATAAATTTTTATTATTCTCATAAAATAATTTTTTATTTTCAGAATAATTTTCTTAAATACAAACCAAGCAAACCCGCGAAGGAACTTTGACACTAGATCTAATAGTTTCCTTATCCTATATCATAGGATCAACTTTTGGACCGGACAAAACCATGTATTTAAGGTTGCTTTGCCTATAATAAGTGTCTTTTAAGGTTGCATTAAAAATTTAAACTCCAAGACATCATACAGAAAAGCAATAGAGGAACATTTCTACCTTTACTCTCTCGCTAGTCCTTTTTTCTCCTTCTTTGATCCAATCATTCTTGGTTGGCTCAGAGAATGTTCACTATCGACTACTACTGTCCTGAGTTCTATCCTCTTAAAATTGATGGATTTTTAGTCGGCTGAGTTCTACCCTCTTAAAATTGATGAGTAAATATTTAATCGATGATATAATTTAGTAGTCGTGGAATTATTTGAGAAAAGTTTATTTCACTTTACAACAAATGGAGTAATAATTTACAGCATTTAAAACTCAAAATTAAATACAGAAAGTTATAGACACCCCATCCATCCAAAGCAAGGGGTAGAAAATGCTACGAAAAGGCATTTCATAACATGTTACATCTCAAGACCAAATGCATATATTTCCCTCATCATCAGCTGAGGCTAGTGTCCCTCCCATGCCATTGCCACCCCATGAACAAGCCAAAACAGGTGCATTGTGTTTTGAACAAGCCAAAACAGGTGCAGTGTTCAAAACCGGTTCGGCCGAAATCAAAACCGGTTTTTTAGTTTTTTAAAAATAACAGCCGAAACTGAAATTTTGGTTCTTTGATTTTTGAAACTGAACCGAAACTGAACACCCTGTTCCAGTTCTGTCCAGGTTTAGTTCCGGCGGTTCCAGTTCGATTCTATGAACACCCCTAAATGTGCTCTCTCAGAGCACTCACAATCCTCCCCATCTTCAATAACCACACATAAACTGACCCATCTTCACACCCTACCACAACAAAATTCTCATCAACACTAACACAGCTACTAATCCAATTCGAAGCCGATTTACTCAATTTCGTCCATAATCTCCCACACACTTCCATTGTCCTCACATCAACCACATTGTGCCAACAATCTCTTCCACTAGTCAGCACAACATTCCCACTTCGGAACATGCAAATCGAAGTCACTGGCTGCGTATGCAGCGCGATTTCACTGACGTCACAGCTTACGCAGTACCTTTCGGTGCAGCTAAACCGGACTTTACCCTTAGAATGACCCGAACAAAGTGTGTGCTCATCATTTTTGGTAAAGCAAATGGCATTGCAAGTACTACTTATATAGGTTGAACATGTAGGATACTCATGATTTTCTTGCAGGTCCCAAAACTTGATGGTGTGATCATTGTCACCACTTATTGGAGTGTTTGAATTGTTGAGGAATAAAATGGAGCTCCATCCACCTTCATGAGCTTCGAGTTTGTAATGGGCCGAGGTGGGGATCGATGATTCCGATGAGATTGAAGCTCCATTGCTCATGAATTGATTGTGTTACTCTCTTGCATTATATTTTGTTTGAAGCTGCAAAGTATGAAATGGAAGACAAATAAAAACTAGGACAAAATTGGATTTCGAATTATATATAGAAACATTGAGAGCATGTTTGGTTTGTATATCAGAAGAGAATTCTCATAACAGAAAATAGTTTTCTGAAAATAATCAAAATGAGTTCTCTAAAAAAAATTATTTTCCAAAAACCGAACCTAAGCAAAAAAAAAATTACATTTTTCAGAAAATAATAAACAGCTTTTTTTAGAAATACAAAAACAAGATTCGTTTTTATTTTTCAGAATTACACTTGCCTATTGAAAGAAGAGAAACACTTTGAGTTGTTGATTTAGGAGGAATTAATGCAATGAGAGGTTTGAAATGGCACAAGATATAGAGGTTGGTATGTTTGGCCTCCAGGCATAGTTGTCACTTATTTTATTGATGCCAACCAAGAATTGAATAGAGAACTAATTAAACTAAGGATGGTTATTGCAAGTTGGATATAATAATCATCGTAATAAAATCACCACCTTGATGACTAAGACTCCCCATCTTCTAGGACATCATGGGGTGCCCAATCCTTGTAAGGCCCCATAATGCTTCTGCTTTTAAGAGTTGAATTTCAGGTGTTATCAAATGTCTAAAGATCAAGTGGTAGCTGCCATGTTTTCAAATGGAATGTTAAGAGTTCGAGCTTCAATAAAGACATGTGTATGAAGCTAATGGAGTTCAAAGGTTAATAGTGCTTAGTATCATGAATTCTATTTCATTATTATCCCATCTAGTAGTTCAAATTTTTGGGGTCAACTCACGTGTACCCAATTTGTGATGAGTGGTATCAAACAAATTTGATCATCGATTCAGTGTCATGTCTAGTGCTCATACGAAAGTGATCTAATTGAATCTTTTGTGATTTAATATGAAGGGTTTTTGTGATCAAAACTTTTAAAAATTGGAATCATAAAATTTTAATTCCATATACAATAAGGCTTGAATTGGGTGGATAAAGAAAAAAAAATGAGAAGAGAAAAGATTTGGGGGATAGTTAATTCATCCTTATCCCTCCAAATCATCACTTATTTTCTATTCTTTCGAAAATGAGATCTCCATCCAAATCGGGAAAAAAAATCTGGTTCATTCTCTTTCTCTCTTCCATTCATCCATTGACACATCCAATATTTCAGATTCCATCTGAGATGTGATGGTGATGGGTTAGTAGGATCCCACCACATGAGATGATGAAATCCAATCCGTTAGATGTGTGAATGGAAGAGAAAGGGAGAATAGACCCGATTAAAGTCCAACTCCAAATGACTTATTTGTTATCTTTCCGAAAATAAAAAGAATACTCAACTTAAACAACACTTCCATAATACCAAAAATAACCCTAATATTTCAAAACAAAAAAATCTTAAAAGACAATTATTCAAAACAAGTTAATAAATTTTCTTTTAATAATTATTCCAAACAAATTCCTATATTTTTTTAATTGTTGAAAAATATAACTCTTAAAAAATTAAAAATAACATTAATAATAACAAAGCAAAACCACTTATATGTATTATTAATTAAATATAATTTATAAGCAAAATAAAAATCAAGAACTTATTTATCTCTCTTTATTAGTGGACTAATAATAAATTTTGGAACTAAAATTGTAAGGCTTTACCCAAAAAAGGGAGCCCTTCCAGAAATTCTCAGTGGCCTAAGCGTAACCCAGGCCAAAGAGGGGGTTTGGAAATAGTTTTCAACCAGCAATTGACGCGCCTCGGTTAGAACCTCACTAGCTGCGTCATTGCCCCAAGCGCAAAGATACTGTAACATTAACCCCAACCTCTCCTTTTATAACTCAACTCTCTCACCCACTTCTTACAAACTTCCGATGTGGTACAACAATCTAACATATCTTATATATATATATATATATATCTATATATCTATATATATCACCTTACAACCCATGAAATACAAAGACATCATAATAATAATACTATGTTTTGATTTGGCAGTGGCTGATAAACTTCTATTGTGATCATTAATCCGTGACTTCGAGTTATGATTTGTGCAATTAGGTACTGGAAATGATTTTGAATTACAGAAATGTCTAAACATGCTGTATATGTGTAAGGAAATTTATCATTAATTTGGTCTTTTATATAAAATTGAAAATTTGTGGTGTGGGGGGGGGGGGGGGGGGGGGGGGGGGTATCGGAAGGAACACAAAGTGGGTAAACTTAGAATTATATCTTTCTCAAGGGCTTGTTATTTCCTTACATGTATATAGGAAATATGATTCGCCATCGCGGTAACGGTGTAATGAATTTAAAGAATATTAATTTTAAAAATGAATATTTGATAAGTATCAATACTATATAATGGTATCGGTATTTTTCAAAAGTATTATGAATTCGATATAACCATGTAATTTGAGATAAGTTAAACTATGATATGATAGAACCATGTAATTTGAGATAAGTTAAACTATGATATGATAGAAATGATAGAAAGTTGAAAATCAAGTCATGGTTGAAAATTGAGTCTCTTTAAGAATGCACAATGCACTTCTGATTAAAACTAAGTATGTGTGTGACTATAGAGAGAGATCATTTGTCTCTCAAAATTTGGACTTTATACTAAACAAAAATTCATAGAGGAATACCTTTCTCCACTTACCTAATTATATCTCTTTAGAATATTGTTGTATGCATTATTATTGTTAGTTTTTACATCAATGACAAAACAAAAGTAATCAATACAAGACTACAATATAACAATGACATGCTGTTTCTTTTGATACTATAGCTTCATTCTTAGTTTTACCCACTAAATATCGAGTACAAGTCCTATTACTAATTATTATCAATAGTCATATCACATATAGTTTTATCTTTTGATACTATAGCTTCATTCTTAGTCTTGCCCACTAAATATCGAGTACAAGTCCTATTTCTAATTATTATCAATAGTCATATCACAGAGTTTTATGAATGAGTCCTTGTGATCCGAGGATTTGAAATTAAATTCAAGAATTGACCTTAGGCTCCGGTTTGCAGCATGGAATTGAATTGGAAGTTTCAATTTTAAATTTATCGTTTGAATGTAGTAAAATATTTTGAAATTATAATTTAAATGCAATTTCAAAGAAACTAATTTCAGAAGAAGAAATTGTAATTTCCAATTCCATACTTCTCCAAACCTTAACACACTAAATACTCTCTCTAACAACTAACTTTTCACAACCTAAAATATACATACATACATATACACAAATACCAAAATATATACATACGCCTATATATATAAACATTTATATACATCCGCTTATATATAAAAACATATATATACATACATATATATATATGTGTATTCATATACACATATATTTATATATATATATATACAAATATGAATATACATATATATACACATACATGTAAATTCACACACATATATATACATACATGTATATATACACTTACACATGCATATACACGTGTATATATATTCATACCTATATTCATACCTATATATATATATATTTATATTATCTAATTTAATTTTAAAATTATGATATTTTAAATTCAAATTGGGTTGGATGAATTTGGGATTGAATTCCAATTGCACGTGATTTACAAGACACGTCCAAATAATGTATTTGAAATTGTATTTATAGAATTGAAATATCATGACATTTCAATTTCAATTCAATTCCAAATCAGTTCAACCAAACGGAGCCTAATTGAATTTGCAAATTATTGGAGGGTGGATGACACAACTTAAGATAATTGTGTGGCTTAAAATAACAATTATGCATTTCAAAATAGTACATAACATAACCACATTATCCTCTTTTCAAAAAATTAAGAGAGGATTAAGACTCCGAAAAGCATTCTCGGAATTATTTGCCTAAAAAAAATAAAATAACTTGTAATATACATATCTTGATCCCAACATTTCTAATAAGGGATCATCTACCACTCTAGGGACCCTCCTCCATGCAACAAAAAACCCATGTTTTTTTCTATTACCATTCCATTTTTTTTTTCTTTTTCGTCATCATAATTTCATTTCACTTATTTGAAGTGAAGAAGATGAACAAAGTTGTCACTCTTTGTCTGCATCACCATTGTTAAGTAAATTGAAGCTTCTGATACCATGATGATGATTCAAGGTCTCTTCTCTCTTCCTCTTGGTCTGAGACAAGGAAGAAATGGCTTTTGCAGACACCACCTTCCTCACAAGTAGCTTCCACCTTTCATCATCTCCCTTCTTTTCTTCTTTCACTTTCACTTTGAATTGTCTGTCAAATGACTCAACAAATATAAATATCAATACATGCCTTTGCAATGATCAAGTATATAAACACTATTCAATCTGTATGTACTTTACATGACATGTATGAGTATTTTGGATCCAATAATTCAAGATATTTCCATGGTTTGAGATTGGTGACACCTAATATGATTCCATTCAATGAACCACGAATGAAGTGACACAACTCCTTTTTTCAAAGATATTTATCAAACATAAAAGGAGTCAGACTCACAACTGTAATAAGTTCCTCTTTGGATTGATTTTTCAAGCGTTGTTTTTAACTTTCTGAAGGGAAAAATTATTTTTAACGGTATTTGACAAAAATTTTAGAAGAATTTCTGAATTTTGGAAGAGCGTTTTAAAGAATTTGGGGGTACCACCTACTCAAAACAACTTTTGTTTCTCTTTCTCTTACGCAGAAAGCCAGAAACAAAAGGTGTATGTCAAACAAGGCCCAAGTTGAACCCTACGCAATAGAGTTGTTTTTTGAGGTGGTGCTAACACAAGATGGCCATTTTAGTCGGACTTGCAAAATGACGGGAATTCAAACTTATGCTCAATACACAAATATAATTCATTCAGGTATCAAAAATTCGTCCTACCAACCAACTCCAATACGAGACACAGGGAGTACTAAAGAATTTTGACTATTATTTTTACCTTTGAGCTCTTAGTCCTAGCGAAAGGACATCAATTAAAGTGGTTTATTCGCTTCGTACATATCTACATTCAATCAATTTGGTGCATATCTTTATCACATTAGGTATACAGAGATATACAGTACGTTGCCATTGGTGCAAACCATTACTATGAAATTGGACAGAGGTTGAACTAAAAATATTGCCTTTCAAATGGTCTTTTCACAAAAAACATGAGCAAAGGGCATAAGGATTCAATGATTTAAACCTAAAATAATATCTTTGTAGTGGACATGGAAATCTATTATTCTCAAAAAATATCTTTGTAATGATGAAGAAGAAAATTATTAGACGATTCAATACCATAAGAGAGGATCGGATTTTAAAAGATATAATGAAAATGATAGCTCACAAGATGAAATCCTTTAAAATATAACCTTATTGTCAAAAATTTAATGATAAAAGAAGAAAATTATTTGATGATTCAATAACATAAAAGATGATCAGATTTTAAAAGATATAACGAAAATGATAACTAACATGGTGAAATCCTTTAAAATATATCTTAAAATTCACGATTTTTACATGTGTAACCTTCGTTACGTTGAGTTATCCCATATCGGTTGCGGAATGGGTTGTTGGTCAGTATATAAGTGTGAGTAAAAACGTCATCTCTTGAGCTAACTTTTGGGATGTGAGAAACCCAAAATCACCTAACAAGTGGTATCAAAGCCCCCGATGTGTAAGGGAGAGATTGTTGGGTAAGGTTTGTAAGTTGTCAAAGTGTGAATAAATTCAATTTAATTTGTTTTTAATTAAATTCAATAATGAAATATTTACCAAAAATATTGAATAATTCTTAGAAAAAAATAAGAAAATAGGGCTAAAATTTACCTGCAAAGGGGGACTCTACAGAGATGAGGCTGGTCACAGATTGAAGAGTGTAATCTTAGAAGCTGCCACATCCGCTTGCATTGCACACACCCTCCGTTCACCCACTTCTTACACGTGGCAAAGTGACGAATCGAATGCTGGAGACCCTGACACGTGGCAAATTTGCTACATGGGCCTCTGTTCTTAGTAGGGTCCACATTGTGGGGCCCAACAGTTGTACACCCTTCGGTGCATATGTGCTCCAAACACTCCATGGCTTCGCTCAACTGTAAATACAAACTCTGTTCCTTTATGCATCTTCGCCTTCTCTTCTTCCTCTGTTTTCAATTCAATTATTTAATTTGCAATCACAATAATCAAATTATTTAATAATCAAAGACAAAATTACTAATTAAGTCAATTGGAAATTATAATGCATCAAATATATTATCTATGCACTAAATAATTGCGGTCGCAACAATCACTAAAAGAAATGAAAACTTTTCACGATAACTTTTACCGGACATTGAATTACCATCTTAAATGATGAGATTAATAGCTTTTTAAGTTATAGTGATAATAAAAATTATTATTATACCTTAAATTTTCAAAATAAAATGTTAACTTTTTGTGTTTGGTTTATCACTATATTTTTGTCGCTATAAACACATGTTTTTTTAAGATGGGAGAACACCTACACTTTAAAGTAATATATAATCGATATCCCACTTAACTAATACAACAAATAACTAGTACAAATAGTACGTTACTAAATACTACACCCTTCATCCCAAACTAATAGTCATGACATTCTATTTTACTTTATATATTAGCCTACATCAATTTGTAACTCTAACACTTACTCTTTTTTTTCTTTTTTTTTTAGATTATAAAGTACTTTTTGTATTAGCAATTTAATGCAACAGTGATATGTTGGCAATGTTAAAATTATATTACATTTGTAATGAAAGCTATAAAAATTATATTGATACAAGTAGAGTTGACAAAATGAACTATTAATATTAAATGGAAATATTAGTTATAATTATGCATTATTATGCTTTAATATAAGGGTTTTGTTAAGGTGTATCCAGTCTGCCTTGGACAACTAATTTGAAAGAGAGAGAGTATATATTCATTTTCAAAACTTGATCACTATTTTAGAATAATTAAAATTGACAAAATGAATGATTAATATTGGACCAACATAATATTTATGAGCATAATAATTATAAGAATGCATTATTATGTTTTAATATAAGGTTTGTTCAGGTGTGTACCGATACAGTTTCATCAATGAACTGTAGGACCTCCAATTCGAGCCGAGGGTCGTGATTTTGCAGGAACTTCCAACCTTCTGTTTCTTCAACAGCTTTGAATCTGTTATTTATAAGCTTCATGCACTTGAGGTAAACATCAGGTGCATCGCAGAGCCTAGCAAGTTGAAGCACATCCACCACGTTCTCGATTGTCAGCCGTTGGATCAGCCCTTTGGTGCATGTCTGCTTCAGATTTGGCACCAAGTACACGTGGGATAAAACCAGCAGATGAATCCCATACTTCTCCATCTCCTCTTCCGTGCACCTGCAGTGAAGGGCTTTTCAGTCATTTTCCATGCTAAGACCTAATTAGATACCAAATTAGATTGTGATTAACTACTAATTTACCAGCGAACAACCTAATATGGAAATCGAATATCAAATTTTTATATGGGTGTGGTGTTGATTGTGACACGTGTAGCTTAATAAATAGGGATGACAAAATGGTTCGACCGTCCGGTTCCGTCTTGTCCCAATCCGATTAGGACGGGTTTAGTAAATTTATAAACGGGTTTGGGACGGGTTTGGTATCCAAAATTAAAACCCGAAGCGGGTTCAGATCGTGTTTGGATTTTCTGGAAAATCCGTTGGTAACCCAATCCCGACCTGTTTACGATACGATTTTAATTTTAATTATATATATATATGCGCGTCTTTGTCTATATATAACTCATTAATCTGATTCTTGGTGTTGACATATATATATATATATATATTGGAAGAATTTCAATCAATATGCATATATATACATTTGTTTGTTTAAATATGTGGGATATTTGGTTTATAACATAAAGCAGAATATATGCTTAGAATAAGAGAGATATACTTGGTTTATAACTTAATTTAATATCAAATGCATTATAACTTAATTTTTCATCAAATAATTTAGTAAATCAACTATGCTTCTAATTTATTAGAAATAATATAGTACAACCGATGGTAACCCGATGGAACCCGTTTATACCGACGGGATGGTAATGGTATTACCAATTACAACCCGTCGCGGGTTTGGGACGAATTTGGTATTAGTTATTTTTGGGGTGGTAATGATATTAGTCAAACATGTCACAAACCCGACCCGTTGTCATCCCTATTAATAAAGATGTTAATAGACATATGACACAATGATTAGCCTCTTAATACAATTAGGGACGGGTTTGTAAATCTGAAAAACGTTTTTGAAAAATGGAAAACAAATTTTTTTATAAAATGGCTTGGTTAGGTTTTCTGAAAATTATTTTTAAAAAATTCAGTTATAAAATGTCTGATTTCAAATAACTCCATTTTATTATTTTCATAAAATAATAATTTTCTATTTTCAGATAAATTCAGTTATAAAAATATTTATTTTCAAATAACTTATTTTTATTATTCTCATAAAACAGTTTTCTTTTTTCAGAGAATTCGATTATAAAAATATTTGTTTTCAAAAAACTCCCTTTTATTATTCTCATAAAATAATTTTCTGACCAAAGATCTTATGGCCAAGCGGTACATGTCCAGGCTGCCCTTAAAGGTGGTCAAGAGCGTCCTGAGCTTCTTACCTTTAAAAAAAAAACAGTTTTTGTTTTCAGTTTTCAATTTTCAGATATACAAACCGATTTAATTCATATTTATGTTTTCCAAAACACTAAAAATAAATAAAATATATTTTAAATGGTAGTTTACATCTAAGCAAACAAACTCTAGGTCAAATTTGTTGAATCAATTTCACAAAAAATAAAATGAAATGAGAAACATTATTTTTTATGAGCGATATTATTTTCTTTGCATATTTATTTATGTGTTACTGGCATTAAACTATTTTTCGTAAAAAAAAAAGAAGCCAATGAAAAATCTAAGGACATAATAGACTGTGTGTCTCTTTATATTAAAACCAAAAAGATTCAACTGATTACATTTTTAATTCTTTTTCAAATTTAATTACATTCAACCCACCATATTTTATATATTTTGTATTTCAATTTTTTTTTTCTTTTGGATTGTTGTGCGCATTCTATTAAATTGTCCTTTGGGCTTTGGTAGATTTGAGAAAATAGTTTATTAATATACAAAAACTTAAAAAAGAACAAAAAAAAATTAGTATATGTATAATCGTATATGAAGGTTCGGTGTGTGTACCACAACTAACCTGGAGGAATAGAGAAACCGAAGGAAGACGACAACGGCATCGGAAGGAACGCCGGCGATCGGAATGGTCTTCTCGGAGGTCCGGTACTTACGTGGCCGATCTATGATGCTCTCCAACACAGGCGAGGCAGATGCCTTCAATTTTCACATTTTGATCAATACAAAACATCAGATCATATAATTCATATCCCTCAAAATTCAAATTCCAATTCAAAACGAAATGGAGTAACAAAATTGTTATTTGAAAAAAAAAAAAAAAAAATTGCAAAAGCTTATTGAATCTGATCAGAAACAAAAGCTGAAAACAGAGCAATTTACAAAGCATTGAGACTCAAATTAGTTTGTGCAAATGAAGAAGAGGAATACCAGTATGCTACCGTGGGCCGGGATGCGTAGTCCACTGGAGGTGACGATTTGGACATCAGTTTCAGGCACTTCGCCGGGAAGCTTGTACGGTTCGCCGGAAAATTTGATATGCGACATTGCTGTGTCTAAGCACTCTTAAAAGTCTATATATATATATATATATATGCGCGTGTGTATAATAAGAGAGGGAGTAGAGAGAAAGAGTTGTTTTTGGAGAAGGGTGTTGATGGAGGGCAGTATGGCATTTAGTTATATAGAGAGCAGAGGAGGCAACAAACAAAACTCAAAGTTGGCCCTACCACTTTGGCTACTTAGTCCACGCTCTATATGGCGCGTGAAACACACCTATTTTCACTTGGTAATTGAAATAGAGAAAAAAGAAAGGGGGGGTTTAACTGCATTAAACCCCCTCTTCTTTCTTTTCTCTCTCAGCTAACCCCCTGAACTAAGTATTGTCCTCTAAACTATTTAAGTGTTGCATTTAACCTCATTCTGTGTAGTTAAAATTAGGATAATTTGTACTCAGATTCCTGAGGTTTCGGTCAATTACACTCGCCCCCTGATATTTCATTTTCCTTGCAATGACACCCCCTGAAGGAGTGAAGATTCCATGAAATGACTCTTGTGCCCTTGCTTTAGTGTAAAAGATATGTTGGCTAAATTAATTGAGCAAACAACCCTTGTGTCTTAAGCTCAATTTAAAAAACTTTTCAAATAATTTTAATACAATGATTTTTGAAATATTATCATTTTTCTTTAAATTATTTTTTTAAAATTATCATTTTTGTAATATAGGCCCCAAAATTTTTTGTTTTTTAATTTTTTCCTAAAACTAATAATGTGACATTTTACATTAAATAATAATAATACACTTTATTTATGATGATATTTTTTTTTGTATTTTAAAAGGTGATACATGTATAAAATTAATTTAATATTTATTATTATTCTTTGTTTATAATTTATTATTCTTTGTGTAAAATTAATTTAAGCTTTTACAATGTAAAATAATAACAAACTTTACTTATTATAATTTTTTATATTTTTATAAAAATATGACAAATGGTTTATTATTTATTAATTTTTTTGTAAAGTTATTTAAGCCCTTACACCTTAAATAATGACAGATTTTACTTATTATAGTTTTTTACATTATAAAATGTGATAATGAATCGAAATTATACTAGACAGTCCTTGTGTTTTTATTAGTAATATATAGATAGATAAATATATACATATTTTTGTATTTTAAGTTATATTATTTTTCCTTATCGAAATATTTTTTCTTATATCTTTACTTTATATCTTATGAAATATCCATTAGAGTTACATTTTAATTAATGTATATTAATTAAATAATATTTTTTTAAAAAAATATGAAAATATTTATAACCCCTTGTCATATATCTTTTGAAATATTCATTAGAGTTACGCTTCAAGTAATGCATATTAATTAATTATTATTATTTTTTTAAAGTATTGAAATATTTTCAACTCATTTTCTTTTACTTTATATCATTTTGACATACTCCATAGAGTGGCACTTCAACTAATACATATTAATTCATTAATTTTTATTTTGAAAAAAATATTATGAAATATTATCAACTCCTCACATTTTAGAATAGTTGTTATAAATATATATACATTATAGGGTTTTCATCTTAGGGTATGGAGGTAGTTTCACCACCTAAATATTTGTCTCATGAAATAAGAGAGACAACACAAGGGCATTCCGGTCATTTCTCCCCTTCAGGGGGTGTCATTGCAATAAAAATAAAATCTCAGGGGGCGAGTGCAATTGATCGAAATCTCAAGGAATCTGAGTGCAAATTATCCTAATTATAACTAACGGTGTTTATGACGAGAGGGAGTGAATTGTAAAAATTGTGATAGTTTGAACATAGTTCAGAGGGGCTAGTTGAGTGAGAGAAGAAAGAAGAGAGGGTGTAATGCACTTAACCCTAAAAAAAATTACCCTCCTACTCATATTTCACTTGACGTTGGATTGTTGAGAATTCATCGGATCAAATCTGATTTGGTTGTATGAGGGTCCCATATTGATTAAATTTTTGTGGGTAAGATTAATTCTCATATTGATTAGATTTTCGAGGATTCACAAAGTGTCTAGTCGTGAAATTCTCTTTGGTAAGCGATTTGGTCTGATTTTAAATTTTATTGAATATATATATTTAATTAAATTGTATATATACACACACATATATACCGTTACATTAATATTAATGTGACGCCAGTGGTAGTGGCGGCGGCGGCAACGACGATAGTAGTGATGGTGGTGGTGAAAGTGAAACAAAATCATCAAAAATCAATTTTTTGTTAATTTAAAAAATCTTATTGTTTGGGGGTTTTAGTCTTGGTGGTTTAGTTTCATTTTTGAGAGACCAACCTTCTCAAACATGGTCTGATTTCAAAAATATGAAACCAAAACCAAACCGCGAACCAAACACACCCTTAATATATATTTATAAAATTTGAGAAGTTAGTCATCTCTTTTTATTAAAATTATCCAATATTTAATTTAATTTTAGAGCAAAATTGTTTTCGTGGTTGAAAGAAAGGTAAAGGTGTTATTGAGCACAAGCTTACATTTTAAAGAAATGTAAGAGCAATGAACAATATGAAATTAAAAATGTTGTGCCAATATTGGTCGACATATGCAGTGAAGAGTAAGTAATGGCCTCATTATCAATGAGAAGATAAGCATAATCCATTTAAAAATTTTTGGTTATCCGAAAAATTAATTATCTTTTTAGTGGTATTAGTTCATATAATAATCACTACTTTCCAAAATAAGATGGAGTGTGAAAAATAAATAAAAATAAGACGGAGTGTGAAAAAAAATAAAAATAAGATGGAGTGTTGACCTCTATTTGGGTCACTATTATGAGGGTAGCATTTATTTTTTTATTTTTTATTTTTTGATTGAAGGGTAGCATTCATTTAACTTTTGAAAAAATAAATAAATGAAACTCTTCATTGTTTTTAGGAAACTAGAACATTATCAACAAAATTCAAGATAGGCCCCATTTATTATGGGTCCGCAAACGCGAAAACAGTTCTGTTTTTTTATTGTTTATCCATTTAAAAAATAAAAACATGTTTGACAAACGCGTTTACTGTTCACTTTTTTTTCCCAAGAAAACTGTATTTCTGTAAATAGTGAATAAAAGTGATGAAAACACCAAATACAACTTTTAGTTGTTTTTTGAGTTTTTTCACTGTTTAGGGTACCACCTCCACCACCGCCCCCATTGCCGCCGCCGCCAACCACCACCACCACCCGCCATCGGTCGCCTCCGCCTGCCGCCAGTCACCCACCACCGCCGCCCCCCGCCACCACCGCCGCCCACCAATACCATTTTATTTTTCAATACAAATTTTGATCCAAACGTTTTTTTGTTTTTGTTTTTTTGCTGAAAAAAACGAAGACAAATAGAAAAACAATTTTTATATTTGAAGACAGAAAACAAATACAAAAAATAGATTTTCCAAACGCACCCTATGCATTTTGTTTTTGTTGTTTTTATTTTGGGCCGGAAATTAATGCATTTTTTTTGCTAAAGCATGTTTTGGTCTTTTTGTTTTCCACAATAACCTTAATAACCGAAACGTTTTAGAAAAAAATGAAAACATCATTTTTCTTTGGTACGGTTTGCTACAAATATATTTGGATCAAACTTAAAACATATTCAAATTTATATTACCATTATGATTACGATTTTAATTTAAAATACTTTACAACAAAAACATGTAATTTATTTCAAATAAAACATAACGCCAAAAATAAAACACTTCACAAACTAGTCCTTAAGAAAAAGAAAAAAAAAAGTGTCGATGTCCAATAATTAACACGACTATCAAGTAATCTTTATTACACGAATATATATAATATATATATTTCAAATGGTATGAGTAGCTAATGACTTAACATATGTAGATTAATTAAGGGTTAATTTCATTTACACCCCCTGAGGTTTGTCCTATCATCACTTTGACCCTCTGAGGTTTGCATATCTTCATTTACACTTCATCATGGTGTGAAATGTCTAAAATACCCTTATACCAAACACCCCTTAAATCAATTTAATCCCTAAATCAATTTAAACCCTAAACCAAAAATCCCTTTAGAATCAATCTAACCCTCAAACCAAACACCCCAACATTTATTCAACATTTATTATCTCTCTCTCTCTCTCAGACACACACACACACACGCACACACATATATATAGATCTATACACACATATATATCGATTTATACATATATATAGACCCATCGGTCCAAAATAGGGGGAGGGGGAAGGTGGTGGTGGGAGGGGGCGGCGCCGACGGGGACTTCTATATATATATATGTGTGTGTGTATATATATATATATATGTATAGATTTATATATATGTGTATATATATATGTGTGGTGTGTGCGTGTGAGAGAGAGAGACAAAGAGAGAATTAAAAATTGTTTTTTTAATTTTATATTTATTTTCGAATTTAGTTTTTTTTTTTTAAATTTAATATATATATATTTTAATTTTATATTTATTTTCAAAATTTATAATTTTTTATATATTTTTTGAATTTTATGATTATTTTCGAAATTTAATATATATTATTAGAATTTTATATGGTTTTTGTTAATTTTATATATTTGTCTTGAATTTAATATGTTTTTTAAAAAAAATTCAAAATTTATATATATTTTTTATTTTATTTTATTTTCGATTTTATAATTGTTTTTGAAATTTAATATATTTTTTTGAATTTTATATATTTTTTTTAAATTTTATATATTTGTTTCAAAATTTTTATGTTTTTTGTGATTTTTATATTTATTTTCGAAATTTAATATGTTTTTTTCAAAAAAAAAATTTCAAAATTTATATATATATTTTAATTTTATATTTGTTTTCGAATTTATAATATTTTTCAAATTTTAATATATATTTTTTCAAATTTTAATACAAATTAAATTATTCAATGATGGGGGGGGTCTAATTGATAAAAACACTATCCTTATTTCAAAAAAGAATAAGGATAAGACATTGAAGGTAGTTTATGAATTTTAAAAAAAAATCAGGCTGATGTCTAAGTGATGAGAATATTATAAATGAAGATATGCAAACCTGAGGAGGTCCAAGTGAAGATAAGACAAATCTCAGGTGGTGTAAATGAAGTTAACCCATTAATTAAATGTGTTCCAATAAACATATGTAGACATATTTTTAGATTAATTAAATGTCTAGCATAACATTTTAAATAATTTTTAGGGTAAATTATAGTTACATCCCTTCAAGATTGGATATATTACAATTTAAAACCCTCTAGAATAGATAATTACACTTTTAACCCCTCTAGTTTGGTTATGGTAACACTTTGCCTCCTCTAGTATAATTTCAGGTATGATTTTACCTAATTGCCCTTCACATTATATTATAATTTTATGATTAATATCAATAAACTCCCCTAAACAATTGAATTTTCACATTGCACCCCCACCCTTATGGATAAATTACAATTTCACCCAAAATTTTCAAAAAAAATATTTAAAATTTCAAAAAATATATAAAATTCAAATATATATATATATATATATAATTAAATAAATATATATAAAATTAGAAAATATTTATATAAAATTCGGAAAAATATATAAATTTTGAAAAACCTATAAAATTTCAAAAAATATATATATAATTCGAAAAATATATGAGGAATTGAATTTGGATTAAAATGTAGCACAATATATATATATATATTTTTCTAATTTATATATTTTTTCCAAATTTTACATATTTTTTCTAATTTTATATATTTTTTTAATTTTCTATATATTTCAAAATTTATATGTTTTTCAAATTTTATATATTTTTTCCGAATTATATATATATGTTTTCCGAATTTTATATATGTTTTCTAATTTTATATATATTTTTAAATTATATATATATATTTCGAAATTTTATATGTTTTTCAAAATTTATATATTTTTCCGAATTATATATATATATTTCTATTTGTATATATTTTTTTAAATTATATATATATATATTGAATTATATATATATTTTCAAATTTTATATATTTTTTTCGAATTTTATATATTTTTTTAAATTTTAAATACAATTTCAAACGTGAAACTGTAATTTACCCATTAGGGTGGGGGGAAATGTAAAAATTTAATAATTTAGGGGAGTTTATTGATATTAAGCATAAAATTATAATATAATGTGAAGGGCAATTTGGTAAAATAACACATGAAATCATTCTAGAGGGGGCAAAGTGTTACTATAACCAAACTAGAGGGGGTGAAAGTGTAATTATCTATTCTAGAGGGGTTAAACTGTAATATATCCAATCTTGAGGGAATGTAACTGTAATTTATCCTAATTTTTATCGAGTTATTTTTAAAAAAAAGTCTTAAAAAAACAAAAAAACTTTGCTTGTGCGCGTGGGGGTTTCATTTCTGAATTATTAATTAAATTCCACTTCTTATTCCCTCTTCCTACCAATTTTCCTCCAGGTCCGTTTGGATATCTTGTTTTTTTTTTTTTTCAGGTTTGACAAACGCGTTTACTGTTCACTGTTTTTTTCCCAAGAAAACTGTTTTCTGTGAATAGTGTGTAAAAGTGATGAAAACATCAAATACAACTTTTAGTTGTTTTTTGAGTTTTTTCGCTGTTTAGGTGGTAAAAACAGTGAAAACACCAAATCCATAAAATACAATTTTCACCAAATAAAAGTGGTGAAAACACCTTCATCCAAACGTTTTTTTGTTTTTAGTTTTTTCCTGAAAAAATAAAGACAAATACAAAAACAGTTTTCGTATTTGAAGACAGAAAATAAATACAAAAAACAGACTTTCCAAACGCACCCTTCGAGTCTTGCCGGTTGCCACACAAAAGATCAGAAATAAATACACCCTACCCTACCCTACCCTACCCCACCCCAATTCAATTTTTCTTTTCATTATTATAATTACTTCTCTTTTATTTATTTATTTTTTTTTTCTAACTACAACACGCGTGGGGAACATTCAAAATGCTCTTTTAAACATTTAAATTATTTCATAGACCGGACATACTCTGTATATGATGTTTTTTTATTGTTAAGGTTGAAGGGTTGGCCTTTTAATATCGATATATATTCGTTGACATATTATGCTAAAGATGGTGTACTTAAATATTTTGTAATATTAAATTGTATAGGATAGCATTTGTAGACATTGGTTGAAATTTATTGAAAAAATAATTGAGGTGAATAGCTCTTTTTATGCGTTATAAATTTATTTACTTTTAAAATGTTTTTACCAAATGGGTGGACAAACTTTATCCTCTTTTACTAAATTATTACTAAATTGAAAAACATTTTTTATACATTGAAATGCAAGCTTCCTCCTAAATGAACTTTTGACATTCTTTCCTTAAAAAGGGAAGAAATTCTAAACATCAGCCATTCTAATTTCTTGTTTAAATATTTCTCTTTACTTCAATATTTTTAAAAAAATGTTTTAAGATAAAAAGTAAATATTTTCTTTGGAAATGGATGTGGAATGTGAAACAAAGTCCTTAACATCTTTACATTTTCATCATCGATGAAAATTTGAAATCATCAGATACGTCTCGATTGTATCTCCTTGATTATTTATGAAATCATAAGTACTACATTACATTAAATCTATGATTAATTAGCGTTGATGAAATTAAATTGCAAAGAATGTCAAATGTTCAAAATTTATTTTAATCATCTTAAATATTTTTTATAATTGGACCTAATTATCTATATTTTATTATTTTGAATGTGTGTAATGAATTATATTTTTCGTTGAATTCAGGAGTTCAATTAGAAAATGAATAATCATTCACGTTATTAAAAAAATTTAAATGCAATAAAATTTTAACTACGACAGTACATTTGTAATTGTCAAATATATAAATAATAAACTGTATGTTTATCTATCATTGAATGGAGCTTGTGGGAGTTTAGGAGAGAGATTATTCCATAAATAAAAGGGTAAAGTGTAAAAAAAAAATCCATAATTATTGCCTACGAGCAAGAAATTTCCTTAATTACAGAAAAACCTCTAATCTTTTAATTAAGGACAATAATTCGTAAAAGACACATTTATTCCTAAATTAAATAAAAAATCACAAATTAATTAACATAGTTGAGGTATTTTTTGCTCCTTTTATAGTTGAGGTGGATTTCTTGCTCATTATGTAATAGTTGAGGCATTTTTTTGCACTTTACCCTAAATAAAATTGACAATATATGCATTTTGAATTTTGATTGTTGGGACGAGGGGCTGACTCAATAAATGTTGAAAGAAAATAAGAAATAAATATCCTAATTTCTAGCTGTACCATAACTCATTTCAAGCTGTATAATATAACACGTACCCTTCAAGCTGTCGCCACGTGGCACAGGCTTGGGACGTGGCAACATATCAGCCTGGTAATACGTATGCATTAAAAGGACACGTGGCAAAAAACAAATTAAACCGCCAAAAAGTAATAAAAAAACAATAAATACGTCAACCTCTATTCAATAGAATTTGTCAGAGAGCCAACTTCGTCCTCTCACGTAACAGCCGACGCAGTGCATGGTTGTACTTGATTAGCGTTTTGCACTTCAAACATTGTTTAATAATTTGATATTTGTTTAAGCCACGAGGTATATATATATATATATTTATATATGCTGCATCATAATCGAGGATGGAAGACCTTAGGCTCCGTTTGGCAATCCGGTTTTGGTCTTGGTTTTGGTCTTGGTCTTTGATTTCAAGACCAAGACCATGTTTGGTTGGCCAGTTTTGGACTTGGTTTTGGACACCCTAAAACCAACCACTAAAACCTGGTTTTGGCCCACCATTTTTGACTTCTTTTTTTTTTTTTCTCTCTCTCTATATATATATGGCCGAAAATATGAATTATTTTGAATTTTTTTTTATATTTTTCGGAAAAAAATTAATTTTCGGGAAAAAATTATTTTATCGAAAATAATTATCTTTTTCGGAAAAAAATAAATTTTCGGGAAAAAATCATATTTTCGGACAAAAATTAATTTTCTCCAAAAAATTATTTTTTCGAAAATATTTATTTTTTGGAAAATAATAATTTTTTTCGGAAAAAAAATAAATTTTCGGAAAAAAAATAATTTTTGGAAAAAAATCATATTTTCGGAAAAAAAATATTTTTTCAAAAATAATTATTTTCCGGAAAATATTTATTTTTTCGACAAAAATTATTTTTTCGAAAATAATTATTTTCCGGAAAATATTTATTTTTTCGGAAAAATTTATTTTTTCGTCAAAAAATAAATTTTTGGAAAAAAATCATATTTTTTCGAAAAAATTAATTTTCGGAAAAAAATATTTTTTCGACAAAAATTATTTTTTCGACAAAAATTATTTTTTTGAAAAAATTAATTTTTCGGAAAAAATTAATTATTTTTTTTTCCGAAAATTAATTATTTTCCAAAAAATTATTTTTTATATTTTTCGGAAAAATATTTTTTTCCCGAAAATTAATTTTTTCCAATTTTTTATATATATATTTTTCATATTTATATATTTTTAATACATATTAGTATATATATATATAATTATACCAAGACCAAGACCAAAACCAAAACCAACTCCAACCAAACACTATATATTGGTTTTAGATTACCTAAAACCACCCAAGACCAAAACTAAGACCAAAACCAAAACCAAGTTCCCAAACGGGCCCTTAAGTCTAAAGGGGCAGGCTGAAGGCTCGTGGAGGCCTTATGTCACGGACCGGCTGGAATATTGATTAATTTGTTGGGAGTTCAGGAGGCGGTAAATGATATTTTTGTATTTTATCGGTACATATGAATTAGGTTTATACATACAATTATATATCATCGTAATCTTAATTTATTGATAAACGAAATACAAAGATTGTTCTGGTGGACGTATGTTAAATTGACTGAATCACGATAAATCTTGTGTGTTCTTGATCTTTACTGTTTTATTATTTGCAATTGATTTTTTATTTAACATAGAAGAAATTATTTTTGCTATTATTATAGGTTGAAATTTTTGCACCCAAAAGTATGAAACTTAAAATAATTGATGCAACTAATAGATATTCTACAACTTCTTTGACTAATCATTAATATCCTCTTTGTTCCAAAATAAGTGTTTATTTTTATTTTTTTTCATGTCCTAAAATAAGTGTTTACTTTTAAAAAGTCAAAGCACTTTATTTAGTCAATTTAACCTTTAAGCATTAAAGTTATAAAATATATATATTATAAATCATCACATCATTATAATATGGTCATATATAAACTTGATATTTCATTCACTAACACTACAATACAAAACATTCTCTTAAAAAATTTGAATTTTCCAAAATGAATTTGTTGATTGATTGGTGTCGATCTTGCTTAAATGATAAAGAAACGGACCATAAGGGCTCATGTCATGTAGTACACATATCATTGGTCCACATTATTTATAATTTTCAATAGGTGAATTTGAACTTTTTAACATTTTATAGATTGAAGTTGACTAGTGTGTAATTTTCAATTTTGTCCTTAATAATATAGTATTATGGTGGGATCCGTTATTTGTTTGAAATTAGTGGAATAAGGGTAGTTGGGGAAAGTGGGTAGTTAAATTGCATTAAAATTTTAAAACTGGACAAATAATTTGGGACAAGTAAAATTATAATAGTGGACAACTAATATGAGACAGATAATATAAAGTATGTTTGTTGCATGGAAAGGAGAGTAAGGGATTGATTGAAACAAATTGGTGACTGACGATATGAATAATATATATATATTTATATATCTTGCTGTGCCAATAAATATCTCGGCATGCCAATCATAGAAATATATACATATATTATATATATAGCAATATTTATGTAGTTATGTAACCTATTTTGGTGTTACTTTTTATTCAAATGTATATATATATATATTAGTAAAAAGTAAGTGCGTTGCACATAATTTAAAGTCTATGTAAAACTAAAAATATATACTAATAAAAATAAATTTAGTACAATTGCAAAATAAAATTAATCCTATCACAAATACTTAAATTATAAATATTAAATAAAATAGTTCCTTAAGAAGATTGATTAATATAATTTTATTGAGATAATAGTAGTATTGTAAAGAAATTTATATAAATTCAGGCATTAAAAAAATCAAAAAATAAATAAATAAGCTTGATCAAACCACAATACCAATCAAATATATATATATCAAAACTAATAAATAAATATTAAATTACAATAAAAGAAAAGTGGAGAAAGATATAATAACCTACCTAGTATAATTGCCCTGAAACAGAATAAAAAAAAACAAAAAAAACAATGGAACAGCATAAATATAATCAATCCACAACAAAATTATAATAAATACAACATAGATAAAATTAAAATATAATAGAAGAATTACCATTGAAGCTGAGAGAGAGAGAGAGACTTGTGAATAGTAGGGTCTTAAAAAAGAGAGAGGGACATAGGATTATATATATAGTGTTAGGATTGCATTATAGTTAGTAGATGAGATTGTCCATTTATGATTAAGATTGTTAAATACAATTGTAGATGTGATTCATGATTATTTTTTATAGGATTCGCTATTACAGTCCATTTAGGATTTGAATTGTATTTTGAGAATATAATTATTAATTACAAATAAAAAACAAAATTAAAATTTAAGTATTATATGACAATCAGATTTGTAATATATATATTTTATATAATTTAATAAAATTAAAATTCAATTAAATCTTAGTGATAGAATTTAAATACATAATTCATACATAAATAACTGTTTGCTACTAAATAGAGTTCTGCTTGAATTAGAGTTATAGATTTTCATAAAATACTGTAGTTATAATTCAAGTATAAATTGGATTAGAATTATAAATTTTAATTTAATTTTATAGTTAATTACAATTTGAGTAAAAATTGGATTGAAAAATCACATATAATGTTTTACTATAAATAGTACTATAGATATATCTATACTGAAACATCAAAACTTCTTCACACTTTTAATAGTAGTATTGCTATAGATATTTATTACTTGTGGCAATGGCAAGAGGGGTGCATTATTTATCTTAGATTTGGTAATTGTCTGTTTGATTCTCTTCACATTTCTCACTTCCCCCAAATAGTGTTTTTATTTTTATTTATTTATTATGTGATAAAACCTTGTATTTCTTAGAAACTTAAGAGATAAGTATACTCTTTTACTGTCTAATCTGAACGTAAATCAATTTCAAAAAATTAAGGTCTAGTTGCTAGAGAATCGATCTGTGTAAACTGTCCCTTTAATAAAGTAAAAATTACAACCTTATGATACTTTTTTTTAAAACATATTTAGTGATTAAGTTTATTATATTATCAACATGCATTTATGGCATGTTTGGATTGACTTTTCAAACGCTTCTTTTGACTTTCTGAAGGGAAAATTTGTTTTGAATGGTGTTTGACAAATTTTTTAGAAAAACTTCTAGATCTTGGAAAAACGTTTTAAAGAAACCGAAGAATATTAACTTCTCTTTTTCTGATACAGAAAATCAAAAGTAGAAGTTATGTCAAACATTGTCTTACACGCCTAAGCTCTAGAAATACTATTTTTTCATATAAAATAAAACAAAGATTATTATGTTCACTTCGACTCTACCATCTACAATCTAAAAGGAAAAACTAGAAGTAATCGTACATGCTAAGAAAACCAAATTCTTAAAACATCGGTGTGATCGCACAATTTGACTAGTTAAAATTTAAAATTTAGCATGCCACGTCAATCTATTCGGCTAATGTGACTCTTCATGAAATGTGATCATTCTAGCCACTTGATACGCTGCTAGATGAGGTAGCACTTTTATTTATTGTATAAGATAATACTTGGGTTCTGTCCAATGAGGATTAAGTTTGTCATCTCCGATAATGTGGTCCAATATAATTTAAATATATGATAAAAAAAATCAAAATAAAATTAGACATAAAAATCATAAATATACAAATTAATGTCAATTCCTTTTGAAAAAAATTTTGGACACTTGTTCAATTTATATTAAATAACATCAGTGGAAGGACAAATTTAATCCTCGTGGGGCAGGACTTAACTATTGTCCAATATTGTATACGTTGATTATTTATTTTAGAAAGAGAAAGAGGAGAATTTTTTTTAAGTTTGGTCCAAACCATAATTTAATACACATGTCCATTGTAAGTTAAAATCATTACCATTTAAATGGTAAAAGTGTGTGAAATTTGATGGTCGAAAAGTTCGTACATTTTGAGTGGTGCTTTAGTCATCACCTACGTCAAACTTGGTACTTTGCCATCCAATTAGGTCAAAATTTAGGCCATGTTTGGTAACCAGATTTTGCTAGTTTTGTTTTGGTTTGTTTTTGTTTTTAAAGATCAAACTTATTTGGTTGTTTTTTTAAAAAAATTCAAAACCAAAACCACTTAAAACTTTGATTTTGGATTTGGTTCAAAATAAAGTAAAATCAAAACAAAAAAAAGTTGGTATTTCTTGATCTTAGCCCACAATTTTTGACTTTTCTTTCTTTCGCTCTCTCTCTCTATATATATAATTCATGTACTAAAATTAAAAAATAATATATATTAATATATATAGAATAATATTTTTTTATTTTATAATAATATATAAAAAATAATATTATTAAATATATATATAAATATGTATAAAATAATATATAAAATTAAAACATAATATATATTAATATATATAGAATAATATATATTTTTTTATTTTATAATAATATATATAAAATAATATTATTAAATATATATATAAATAATATATATATATAAATATGTATAAAATAATATATAAAATTAAAAAATAATATATATTAATATATATAGAATAATATATATTTTTTATTTTGTAATAATATATATAGAATAATATTATTAAACATATATATATTAAATATATATAAAAATAATATATAAATTCAAAAATAATATATATTAATAATATATAGAATAATATATATTATTATTTTATAATAATATATATAAAATAATATTATTAAAGATATATAAATTAAAAAACAATGTATATATAAATAATATATCGAATAATTTTATAATAATATATATAAAATAATATAAAATATATATAATAATAATATATAAATTCAAAAATAATATATATATATATATATATATATATAAATATATATATATATATATATATATATAAATATATATAAAATTAAAAAATAATTTATAGAATAATATATATTATTATTTTATAATAATATATATGAAATAATATATAAAATAATTTTATTTAATATATATATTATATATTTAATAATATATTATAAATATATATTTAATAATATATAAAGTTATATACATAAAATAATATGTAAACTAATATATATATAAAGTTTTTGTTTTTTCAAATCAGACTAGAAAGACCAAACAAGATCAGACAAACCCCTTTCCAAACAAGGCCTTAGATTGAAAATTAAAGGCCTGATTACCGAGCAATACACTCCCAATTGGGAGGTCAAAGGTTCAAGTCTTAATGGAGGCAATGTGTATAAATAAAATTTTAAGGGCTTGTTTAGGAAGCCCTTGTTTTTGGATGAAAGAACAAAAAAATATTTTTGGTTTCGTTTTTGTTCTTTGCCCTAAAAAACAAAAAACAAAGAAATGTTTGGGAAGCCCTTGTTTTTGTTCTTTGGATGTTGCCTCTCTCTCTATCTTCTCAAAAGTTTCTTCCCTTGAAACCCCAATTCGATTCCATTGAAGCCCCCAAAGGCTGTCTAAGCTTCTTCCTCTCAAACCCTTATTCTTCTTCTTTTTCAAAATCCCTTCTTCACTGGCCCTAAATCTCTCTCCAAATCCCCCAAATCATTCCCAAATCGGGGGTTAGAATTTCGAATTAGGGGTGGTGGTGGTGATGGTGGTTTGTATGTATATATATATATATATATATAGTGGTGGGGGTGGCAGTTGGTGGTGGTTGATCGAAGAAGAAGCTGATTTTGATGTTTTCACTGTACAAGGAACAAATTGGGTTGAAAAGTTACCCAAACAAATTTTATTCTCATTTCAGGCCGAAAAATATAAAAAAAACAGGCTTCCAAACCGCCCTAACTTTCGACTGAAAAAAAGAGGACAACAATGTTGTTCACTTTCTTAGGCATACCAACTTGGTATGGTATGTCCGTCACTCAAATTGATAGCTTTGGAATTATCCAATTAAAACATGTAAAAATGCTAGAAATATTTTAAGTTGAAACATTGTTTTCAAAGAACTAGTGTGTGGGTTGTTTTGTAGGAAAGGAACAAGAGGCCCAAGTAAACATGAGAGAGTATAAGTTTAGGCCCAAACTATGATACATTACGTTTACATTGTATTGGGTTGGGTCGGCCCAACCATTGGCCCACGAGATTCAGATTGGAATTGGTGATCAGAAAATGCGACCAATCTTTTGAAAAATGTATGAATTGTGTAGATTCGTGTCAAACTCAATTTTAATCAATCACTCCTTTAATCAAACCTTTTTTAATTTTTAGGGTTTGGAACTATCTCCGTTAGGGCCGACTCTCAGATTGTTAAAAAAAATTGAGGCCCAGGTGAGGGGATATATAAGGCCCTCCATATTTTCAACATATATAATTGTTCTCGTTGTTCTTTAGTCTCTTCCTAAAAAGGTAATATTTTAATTTTTCAATTTTTTTCTCATTTTAACATCAATATTACTAATAATCTAGTTATTCAATTTTATGGTGTACTCTCTTTGTCCCAAACTCTTTTTTTTTTTTAAAGGTGTTTGTCCCAAACTCTTCCTTTACATGAATTTAATACATTATCTCCTCTAACAAAATTAAAAATAGAATTATAACAATCATTTTTTTCCCGAGAACTCAAATACGTTTACTAATTTGTGGGATTCATGAACCATATTATTAGGGCATTCAACACATTTGATAACCAATTGAAAGCCCTAATATTAATGTAACATGGGCTTGGTTTCATTAAATATAATTATGGGTTGGTTTAGGCTTATGATAACACTAAAATGTGTATTTCTCTAAGAAATGCATGATTGTCAAAATCGCGATACTATGACCCAAAAACGATTCAAATCATAATAAAATCGTATTATTAGTTAGAATCGGAGTAGAATCGTATGATTCTATGGGAGTCTACTGCGCACAAGTGTTTTGGGCTTTTTTAGACTGGGATAGTGGTTGAGGCTTAGATCCTTCATTTAGAAAGCTAAAGAATCTAATAATTTAAGCCCAATAACACAAAACATGGCCCAATCTTTAAGAAAATCTCAAGGCTGTCAGAATCGGGAGTTTAAATAGAATCGTTTTGGGATACGTAGAATCAAAATTATAAAATCGTAAGACTTTACCTAAACGTATTATTTTTTAAAATATATATATTATATATTTAATATTTAATTTAAAAGTCTAAATCATATTAGAATTTTCAAAATTTTATAATACATTGGGCCTTTAAATGTTTTCTCATAAATTTAGGTCATATATTGAAATATTAGAGTAAATCATTAAGTTTTTGGACATTTCATTTGAAGGGCTTAACTGTTTAACCATTATTTTAATGTAATATAATCGTGGTAAAATCGTACAAATTATATAAAATCGTAGCAAAATCGTAGAATAATAAGATTTTACTCATTAAAATCGAGATTACGACAACTATGAAAAATCCCAATATAACTCTAATTCAATAACGTGATTTTCAATTTTAAAACATATATAGATCAAATGTTGTCAAAATGATATTGTTGAAATTAATACTGTAACCTTTCTTTTATGTAATACTTATCCTCAACCTATCTTTTAAAAATAATTTACAATCCTTCACTCCCACGTTTAATTTTGGAATTTGGTTGAAAAGTTTAGAATTATTTTTCTTAAATAAGTGCAGATGAAAATTTAAAAATGCATGCCTCAATAAAACCATTATGAATGACTATATAATTATATAAAAATATAAACACATGAATATTACCTCTTCCTCCTGTTGTCGCTAAAAATATTCGCTGGTGGAATGGAATGCAGGCATGCCAGATTTCCGGAAGAATCAAAGATGATAAAAGGACAACGAGAATTCTTTTTGGAATATGGTCAAACGATTGTGTAGGAGAAGAAATATGAAACTCCTAACATAGTTATTTTTATGCCTTAATGAAAATGACTTAAAGTGTCAAGGTTGCAAAAAGGGAAATGAATTGAAAATGCAGGTTGACAAAAAGTAAAGTGCTGAAAATTAAAGGAATTAAAAGGACAAGACTTATATTAAAATGACTGGAATTGAAATACATAAATTGAAATTACAAGCAAAGGTAAATGACAAGATAAAGTAAAGACATTGATAAGAAAATTTGTGTGTTGTGCCGAGTGGCTTTCAAATGTTGCCCTAAGTGTCTTATTTATAGTCTAAGTGTGCATGTGTGAGGTCTTCAACATTGGGGGATCCCTCCGCTCATATCCTTTTTCCTGCTTCAGTTTCTGTCACGTGTGCTTGTAACCACTATTTCTTTGTTAAGTTGCCCAGATTTTTGTCACGTGTTCTAGCGGTTGCAACTTCTGCCATAAGTTTTGTCACGTGTCCGGCGGTTACAACTGTCAACGACCACTTCTTCCATAACTGTCATGTATTGACAGTTCATTCTTCCAACTAATTTCTTCTGCCATGTGGCCTTGCAAAAAAACATGTTTTCTGCCAAATATTGCAAGGGGTGGCAGATTCGTTTATTCCAGTTCTGCCACATACCATTCTATGATAGATTACTGCGTGATTGAAATTTTAGGGTGTCAACACCTCCTCTTCGTCTTCTCCTTATTAATATTTTATATTTTGTTAAATAGACAAATCCTCCCAACCATGTTCATCAGTTAATTAAGAATCCATAGTAGTATATACTGTAGTTTTCAATGTTATTAAAACCTTTAAAAACATCTCAAGCACGGGAGCTTTAATTTTTTAAGTATATATATGGATGAAAGAGTACATTTTACTCGACCTCAAAAATCAAAGTTCATTTTACATAGCTGGATCTTCAATATCATGATCACAACAGTAAAAAAACAATTGAATTAGCCCCACTAATTGATGGTTTGTTATTCCATATTGATACATATCTTCTAACTAATTATAGTGAGACCAATTAATCAATTTTGGGCACCAGATATACAAAATAATTACTCCTAATATATTCCGTACATGTATTTATATGTATATCAACAATACTGCACATAAAAAGTAAATAAACATTCTGTTTTAGCCAAAGGTTCTTAATGGCTCAGAATTAGACAACATTACAACTATTATATGAATTAGGCAATCAAATGATGTGTCTATTCGCAAAAGTAAAGAGTTTAATTGAATTTGTGCAAATCTCAAAAGATTTGATTGAAGTATTTATAAAGTTCAAATAAGCATGGTCTACGACTCTATAGAGTCTACACATTAGAAAAGGTTGTAAAAACTAAATCACATATGTAGATGTAACAAAGTTTAGTCCACATGCACATGACGTCTCTGCTAAAAACAGATTCGGAGTCTGCAGTATATAGCAGTCTTCTTGGTCTACAGACTAAAAAGGGTTATAGGTAGGACTGCAAAGGGCTCCGTTCATTTAGAAAATGAACTTAAAAATGTGTTAAGTTTGGCTTATTTGATAAACGAAAGAATTTGACCTAGACATAAGATTTAACAAGTCGAACCAGAACTTGATCATGAATCATTTGGTTCAGTTGTGACATGTATTACTCTTATCAATTGTTGCTTAAATTGAGTAGTTACAGTTTTTTTTAACATATATTCCTTGGATCATGTTTATTTTTCTTTAGTTGTAGTCTGTTTTTACTAATACAATTCTTTTTGAAGTGATTCTTTTGTACCCACATCAGGTTTATAATTTACCACAACATTTTTCACAATTTCTTCTATGTGAACACCTTTTTTTGTAAAATATAAGATAATTTTACTATTTAATATAAACGAATCTATTTACGAGTTGGGCGAGCCAAACTCAGTGCTCAAGCTCGACTCGTTTACTAAACGAACCTAAAAATTATATTCAGACTTGACTCATTTAGTAAACGAACAAGCTCGAGCTGAGTCCGAGCTAACTCCCGACTAGTTCGATTTATTTGCTGCCCTAGTTCTAGGCACATTTCAAACTTTATCAACTAGTATTGTTGGGTTTTGGGTGTTGGATGTCAATACTAGTTTTGCGACTTTTATGATATTTGATCGACACATTTGTGAAACTTTTATGATGCTTGATCGACACATCTTTGACACTTGCTCGATATATTTTGAACGTCAACCAACATATTTTAATATTTCAAAAAATAGTAACTTTCACCCATATTTTGAATTACAACTAAATTCATATTTTTTGATATGTTGAATAGTAACTTTAACCCAGTGGTGTTTAAAAAAAGCTCTCAATCCGATTTATTCAAACCAAATTCAAACATATTTCAAAAGTTTTGGAAGTGAATTAATTAGGCTCAGAGTAGTTTTAACTTTTAAGTGGATGATATTGACCAAAGTTTGACCACCACAACAGAGACTCTACCCCCAAAAAGTTCAGTTGGCCTATTCGGTAGTCTATTTTTCGTCTTTTTAGTGCGTATCGGTTAAAGAGAGTTCAATATTCTATGGTTAGAAATGATTGAAAGCTTGAAACATGGCTCAACATTATGGACTATATATTCGCCTTGAAAGATTCATTCCCATGTGATTCCCTTGCATATATATATATATATGTGTGTATCTATATAGATTATATTATAATTTTCTTTTACGTGGTCCAATGTTGCTAGCTTGTTCTTTTCTAACCAGTTGATTCAGTTATAGTTATGTAGTAGTCCAAACTACACACTTAAAATATACATGAATGCTAGTTTTTTTAAGCTGTACATTTTTGTCTCTAATACAACTTTGTGCACATCTCATCAAGTCATACGTATAACAATAGTCTATAGATACACAATATATTATACACACATACACAACTTGAATTCAAATATAACTTTAATTCAAATATAGATAATTTAGTATATATCAACACTTCTGCACTTGCTTTCTCCATAGCCATTGGGACTAACAAACATAAATATTCCCAATGGCTCTCAGAGTAACAGGCCGAGGTTGTATTTTACAAACAAGTCAAAAAAAAAACAGGAAAGAAAAAAAAAACCCAAAAAAGTAAAAGTAAAAATAAAATAGCGGGAAGAAAAAAGTAAGACCTAGAAATACATAATGTTGACTTCTTGTACCCTACTTCCCCTCACTCAAATTTTTTCTTTTTCTAAATTACTACTTTACCCATATTGTGGCATATTAAAATTGGACATTAAATTGAGTGGACCAATGTCTAATTAGGGCTTGATTAATTGATTAGCAACGTGAACCCTTTCTGCAATTGAGCGAACCAGCGTTCATTGTGAGTGGACCCACTAGAGAAGATGATCTAGCCCCCAAGCTTGAAGCCCTAGCATAGCTTGATGAAGATCCACCACCTGATGGTGTGAAATATGCACCATTCAGCATCAAGTCCCCTTCTGACCTCCAATTCCAATGCTTCCATTGACTTTGTGGTGCATCCTCATATTTAGTCACCTACATGCATATATATCAACAATTTAGTAACTATATATTCATTGACAAATATATATATATATATGAAATATAGGTTCTATATATAGGGGTATAATGGGGTTTTCACCTCTTTGCTGAATCTGTTATCTGGTGCAAGAAATCTGTTGCCTTGGCAGTTGATGGTGGGTGCAGCACTCCCTCCAATAGCATACATTTCCCAATGGGTGTAGTCATTATTCACCACATGAAAGTAACCATGTCTACATCTGCATAACCAAAAATAATAATCTCAATTAAATTAAATGTTACATTTTCTCGCCTTACATACTGATGGAAAAATACTAGTAACAGTCGCATACATATAAGATATAAAGAGAGAAATGTTACCTAATCTACTAACATTAGTAACAGTCGCATACATGTCCGATATAAAGACGGACTTCGTTACATTTTTTTGTTTTACTATAAAAGAAATAAATGCTATATATATATATATATATATATAATCGAGGAATGCTAATAACAGTCGCAGTGGCATACATGTTAGATATAAAAATTGATTATCTACCATTTAAATTAGGAATTGTGCACAACTTTTATAGACTTAAATTATCTTCATTTTCAATTGAATAACCACTAGGCACTAGTACTACTTTACCTTGGCATTCTTTGAACAAGGCCTTCTCCAAAGTGATTGAAGGCAATAGTGACTTGCATGTTCTTGTCTTTGGTGAAGGAATCACTATGGCCCAAGAGCATGACCTTGTCATGGTGGGTCATGTAATTGTTCGAAATGGTGATAGCAGTGGACCCATATATGGCATCAATCAGACCATCCTTGCAGTTAGACAAGGAACAATGGTCCACCCAAACATGGCTCCCGCCAAAAATGGACACCCCATCACCGTCCGATATCGTCCTCCACCCGTAGTGGCGTGGGGAGTCCCTCACCATAGCATTCCCTCCTTGCTTGCAATCATGTATGTTGATGCCATGTATGATGATATTTGTTACAAACTGTATTGTGATGCATGGACCACCTGCAATGTGGACACTAGCTCCTCTACCATCAATGGTCTTGAACGAGTTCATGATCAACTCCTCCTTCAGTTTGATGACCATGTCACGAGCGAAAATGATCCATAATGGCTCGTCTTGGATCACGGCGTGGCGGAGAGTCCCCGGCTTAGGGCTCACCGGGTTGTCGTTTCCGGAGTCCGTGACCACATAAATTTTGCCATTTTTCCCGCCAATGGCACCCTTCCCGAACCCGATAGCACAATCCGCTAGACGCTGGCGGTTCTTCTCCCAATTCGGGTCGCACCGCCAGCAGTCGTCGATCGGATTGCCGGTCCCACATGAGAGATAGCCCAAGTTCCTCCTCGTGGCATTAATACTCCTGAAAAAAGAAAAAAAAAAAGTGTGACATTATAAACATAGGGCATACTTTAAATATTTGACTTGTACCAAACATATAAGAATATTTATATGTTCCATAAATGTGGAATTCGAATATATTAATCCTTACTTTCGAAGTACATACATACTATATTTATGCTCACACTACTAAATTATAAGATGGTCTAAAAAGAGTTACATAACTAACTTGCTTAACAAACACATCCACATTCATAAATATATATATATATATATATATATATGTGTATATATATATATATGTGTATATATATATATATGTATATACATGTAGATAAGTGCTAAGAGGTGGAGCCACTTACTTTTCAACTTCTTGTACTACTAATTCAGGGTCTTGAGCAGGTGAGGAGGCAATGAGGGTTGGAAGGAGGATAGAGAAGAGGAGGATGAGAGAGAGTGAAGCCATTGGCTCTCTTTCTAGAGGGAGAGAGAGAGAGACCAAGGAAGGGAAGGCTTGCTGTGCATGGGAAGACATGAAATAAGTGATGGGGTTTATAAAGGGAAAAAAAAGCGTGCGAAAGGGCGTGATTAAACTTAAACATGTGGGGTCCACAGTTGCTTCGTGATTACTGATTTTACGGGGATTCCATAGCTCTAGGTAGTTTGGTTTTTAAGCAAGCCCAAGATTAATGGATGGGATTAATAAAATGTTTCATTATATTATATTATATATATATATATACACACACACAAGCGTGTGTGTGAGCCAATCATGGAAGAAATGGTAATACAACACTGTTCAATTAGAGCTCCTAAAGTATAGGTGATCCGTTTTGAATGATAAAGATAAAAACAATTCTCTCTCATGCATATTAATTTTAAGCAAGCCCAAGATTAATGGATGGATTAATAAAAGGTTTTCATTATATTATATGAATATATATATATATATATATAATAAAAGGTTTTCATTAATGGATGGATTAATAAAAGGTTTTCATATATATATATATATATATATATATGCATATCTTATGTACATGTGTGTGAGCCAATCATATGGAAGAAATTTTAATACTACACTGTTTAATTAAGCTCCTAAAATATAGGTGATCTGCTTTGAAAGATAAGAGATCGAAGCAACTCTCTCTTTCATACTTATTTTTCGAATGAAAATGTTTCTTGGTCACGCAAAATTGTGATAATGAATGCATATATGTTGTTTGATGAATAAGTATGGATATATTTGAATTTTACAGTACTTCATCCAATAATGGATATGCATTATATTTATTATTCTATTCGACCTAAATCTTCGGTACAAGTATCATTCCTCATCTCGGAATCCTTTATTTGCAAATATGTAATATTATCTAGTAACTTAAATTTTGAAGAATTAAGTCAAAGATTTTGCTTTGAAGTCTTCACAACACAGCGGTTAGCGTATTGCATCTATCTAATGATGAATTATATTCTTAAAAGTCGGGCTTTTTGTTGATATATAAGAAGAAAATACGTTTATATGTATATATATTAGGACTTTTTTTTACTTTAGAAAATCCAATACTACTATGGGGGACTTCGTACAAATTCAAATTTATCATAGTCAGAGAATTAAAATCATACATATATAGATAACGATATATATATAAAGATAAATACTAATTTATGGGTTTTAATTGGTTTATATAATTTTTTAATTGGTTTTATAATGCGTGGGGTTTAATAAGGGAGAGGGAATATGATTTCGTGGCTTAGAGAAATAGTGATAAAAGAAAATATATTGAGTTTGCCATTGGAGACCATTGGTGTGCACAAATAGAGAATTGGATCATTTTATTTCGATTTTTTTATGTTCTGTTGTTTATTCGTACAATATTCTCAGAAGTATATATTATTAGGTACAGTACATTGTATAACACATTTGCTTCATTCGGTGAATTATAATGATAGAGACATTTTGGACGAGATTATACTACCGATACAATGTTGAATTTAATTCAATTTATTGTATTATTCCGCGCAATCAGAGAAATATTATGGTAATTACTTCACGTAAGCGCCGACACTAAATACTATTACGTACTGCTAACAATATCTTTTCTGGTAAGCACACATTTGTTTTTGTATAATTTTTGGTAGGGACATGTATGTTTAGTGGTCACTTGTCATATACTTCATTATTCTCTTGTAGATGTAATATATGAGACTCTTTAGTTGAGACAGTTGGAATTGATTTTTTTCTTTCTTATTTTTCTTTTAAATTATTGAGAACCCGTAATCAATGCCTTATTATACTCCAAATGCTAGTGGTACAATTACAATATAGAAAAAATGAAACACAATGGCTCCGCGGCCCGTAAGAATGGCTTTGTTGTAAAAGCAACACCCTAATGTAATGGTTCAAAAGTGGAAGCGTTTAGGAAACTCCGTATTTTTCGCTTAAAAAAGGCGAGAGGTGTAAGCACCGCGAGGTGTGAAGCGATCTCGTACTAAACGAAACTACTTTCACTTAAAAGGATTTGGCAGAAATATGTAAAATTGTGGCATGGACGGACCTTCTAAAGCTTGGACTAACCGTATTCAAGTTTAGAGCGTGGGTTCGAATCTTAGATGTTGTGTACCGTGATTTAATATTACACAAGTTGTGGGGTCGGTTTGTGTAACACATTCAAAGGACGATTTCCCTATATCATCCTTGGGAGTTAGATCTTTTTGAAAAATAAAACACAACTAACCTACCCTTTTGTTGTTAATTGTATTTTTGGTAGTGCAATATATACTACTAGATTTGTTGGACCCTAGGTCTTGTCTTAACTTACATTTTAAAAGTTAAGTTTAATTATATAACTTTTATGGTTATGTATTGATAACATATACAAACTAATGTTAAATAAAATAATAAAATAAAATAAAAAATAAGCTATGTATTGTTCCAAAATCAATTTCTACTTTCAAAACAGAGAGTTTGAGGTTCAAGTTTTTTTACCATTCTTAAATTCTACCAAATTTTAGTATGCATGTAGAGACTTTAAGTTGATGAACTTGACGACACTCGTTTATTAAATAATGGACTCAAGTTTGACTATTACTTGTTAATATGTTTATAAATAAATTAAAACTTAAAACTTATATGGCAAGTTAGCAACTTCCTAGCTAACACATGTTCAAAAAAAACTTTTTGGTTATTTACAATGAGACCATGCATTTTGCAGATGATTAACCCTGAGGTTTTAAAAATTTGACAAAGAACCCCTAAGTCCATGAATTGTTATTTTTGTCCTTAATAAATTACTCAATTAATTGATAACATATTTTATCTTTGAGATAAGCCCTTCTACTTACATTTTATAGTGATTGTAAAAACCAATTTTTTTATTTTAGACATTTTTTTGTAAAGAGAAATTTTAGTTATAAACTAAATTCATAAATTTATATACATATATGTATATATATTATTATTATAAAATTAAAACTAACTTAAATAAATTAAAATCTGAATGTGCATGTTACACTATACTATTAATAATGTTGTGTGTTAAGTATCTACTTAAATCTTGAAGCATTCAACATGTTAGACTAGCTTTAATCAATAATATTTTTATTTTATGTAACTAATAATTTTTTTTCGGTCGTTTAATAAACATGCACTTACTATAAAAATTTAAATAGTAAAAAAATATTTGTATAATGTATTGTCCAAAAATAAAATAATAAAAATTTATATTTTTTTTTGGGTCGTTTAATAAGCATGCACTTACTATAAAATTAAAATAATATAAAAAAACATTATTAAGTCTATTTCAAAATAATTTCTTAAGTTATTTGCCCAAAAATAAAATAATGAAAGTAATATTTTTTTCTAGATGTATGCAAATATACACATTGGTAGCACTTACTATTTTTTTTTAAGTCGTTTAATAAGCATGCACTCACTATAAAAATTAAAATAAAAAAAATATATTGTAACATACACAATTAAATTTTAATTTATTTGAGTTAGTTTTAACTTATTAATAATTATATATATACATATATGTATATAGATATATGAATTTAGTTTACAAATAAAATTTCTCTCTACAATAAAAGTGTCTAAAATAAAAAAGAATTTGATTTTATAGTCACTATCAAATGTAAGTAGAAGGACATTATAGTCATCTCAAAAATAAAATATGTTATCAATTAATTGAATAGTTTCTCAAGGGCAAAAATGATAATTTATGGACCTATGGGGTTCTTTGTCAACGTTTTGAAACCTTAGGGGATTAATCGTTTGCAAATTACAAACATTGCATCTAACTATAATTTAAGCAAATCTCAGAGAGTTTTACTATAAATAATTTTATTTTCTAATTTTGTTAGACTTTATGTCTGTATATTAATAGAATACTAGTAAATATTACAAGAATATTATAAAATTACCAAAGAATAACATATGGAGTATTTTAAAACATCACAAAATTCCTAAAACATAGATATGCAATTAAAAATGTATAATTAAATAATAATGGTACATCATACCTAAATTCCCCATGACAATTGCACATGCTTTGGCTCCATAATTCAAACTTGATGGTCCTACGAACCAACTCTTATTCCTAATCACTATTATACATGCACTTTTGTATATATGTGTAATGATGGAATTAAAAATAAAAAAATAAAAATGGGCATAACAAAAAATGATGTGTAAACCATAATGCTGATTGCTGACATGGCATTTCGAGGGCCTCTTAAATTGCCACTTGTCCGCATTATAAGGCCGGCACATGGGCCTTGACTTGGGCCTTTCTCTAGTGAAAGCGAGGTCCTCACGTGGACATTGGATTTGTTCTCATCCAGCGATTCTCTTGTCCACGGATCACAGCCGTCGATTGTGGATATGAGCAGTTTGGGTAGGGCTCAACGGAGAGACAGAGCCATGTTAGTGGGGCCTCTCTATGGTGACTTGATTGCTACTTGGCAACCTCTTGATGAGGCCACGTGGCAAACCATCGGACTTGCCATGTGGCAGTTGTTGTGAACCAATAGTTTTTCTCAGCTTCACATGGGGTGATATTGAGTTTTCACAATCAAATACAGCATATATATATATATAAGATGTTTAGCCCAAAATGACCTGTAGTAATTTATTTAATACTACTAAGTCAATATCTTTCCCTTTAATTCATCTAACTTGTTGACACTCTAGGAGGATTAGTTATTCGTTTGCTCCTAACCGCCACCTCTAAGTTCAAAACCTACTCTAGATCTAGCATTTGGTCTTACCAACTTGTATTTTAAACAATTTGATTAAAACTAGATAAAAATAATAAAAAAAACTACTGTACTAGTTTTGACTAGTGAAATGACTGTCATTTAAGTTATGAAATTGCGTTAGTTTAGGAATTTTTGTTGGAGGTTAAAATGCAGTCAAATTATTCTGATACTTGATATCTAATGATTTCTATTCATTAGGTTTCATATTGTTATTTGGGGCAAACAGTAAATTTTTGCTTGATTTAAGATACAGTGAAAGTAAAACGGTTATTATACTTAAATTTTTTAAGATAAAACAATTAAACTTTTGAATTATAGTGTTAGTAGAATATTTCTAGTCTCCTATTAAATTTTTGTTACCATAAACATGTTCTTTTTGTATTAGGGTCTTTTTTTTTTTCTTTTTAATTAATTAACTTTTATTATTGTGTATTTTTGTGTGTTTGTGTGCACACATTTAGTAGAATTGTACAATTATTCGTCCATGGATAATCTTTCAATTTTTCTTGTTCAATTATGCGAATTGAAAGATATTCTGTCACATTCGAACATTCATAATTTTCGATTCGAAATGTAAAGCAATTTGAACTGAAAAGACTAGTGGAAATACATTCAATGTCTTCTTAGCCATGAACTGGCTTCCATTTTCCATCTCATCAGCATAAAATGCTTCCATTTATGAATATATATATATATGTGTGTTTTTGTTTACTATATATGTATATATAATAATATATGTATGTAGAAGAGAATGTGTCCCACCTCCCCCACCTCCACCAAGAGTTATAGAGGGAAGAAAAAGTTTGAAGCAAGCATCATTTATGAGCTGAAAATTGAATTTTGATTCCCTTTCCAATAGGGTATGAGGTTAAAATGGGAACACCCTCTCTGTCCCTATCTACTATTGGATTTGTTGGAAGGAAAAGTTCCTTTCAAAACAACTATTGGAAAATAATGTTATAAACTGATAAAGCACTCCAAAATTTCAATATTTTCATTATTTTCAGAGAAATGAGGATTAGATGAAACTCTGGAGTTATATATTGTATGTGCAGAAAAATTCGCCTTTGTTACAGAATCTTTCTTAATACATTAATTATATATTGTATTTTGGGCAATTCTTTTATATATATATATATATATTTGAAAGACAAGAAATTCACACACATTATCTCTACCGAGGCTTGTTTATATAAATATAAAAATAATTGTATAAATAATTTTTTTATATTTATACAAACCTTTTAGCCCCTTCTTCAATAAGGACACCCTCGTAGTCCCATTTTGACTTATTACAGCTGTTTGAAGTGAATTATATGAATACTTTTTGAGATTGCTTAAAAAGAAAAATAATTCAACTTAATTCCATTGTTGCGTAAAAAGGAAAGAAGGGATGATAGATGAGATGTCTTTTTGAAGCTACGCATATATATATGGCTTTTGAAGGTAAAAATAAGGAAGAACTAGATGGAATTTATTGTCTTAATATTTATATTAGAAATTGATTCACGCAAGTTCAATTTTCCAATATTATATTCATATTCTTATTCATTCTAAGATTACTTAATAGTAATAAAATTGAGTTAGCATATAATACTCCCTCCGTCCCAATTTAAGTGTTTATTTTCATATTTTTGTTTGTTCCAAAATAAGTGTTCGCATTTGAAAAGTCAATTTATCAATTTACCAATTTAACATTTATATATTAAAATAATAAAAGCTTACACTACAAATCATTATATCATCATGGATCTCACTATAAGTAAAGTTGACAATTCATACATTATTCATATAATAAAAAAATACTAAAAATCATTCTCTTAATAAATTTAATTTTCCAAAATGAACACTTAAAATGACTGAGGAGTAGGGATTAAAGATTTTATACAAATAGTTGAAAATTATGAGTCATTATATCATATTTGTTATTTGAACATAGAAATCAATATACTTTATTATTGATCATTGTAATCTTTTTGTGTTAGTTGGGGGCAGTTTGGTTGACAGTTTGAGAGCTATTCTCAATAAAAATTAAAAACTTTCTACAGGTGCTTACTATATACTTCCTCCGTCCCAATTTAAGTATCCACATTTACTATTTAATTTATTCCAAAATAATTAAAGTCAATACCACTTTATTTGGTCAATTTACCTTCAATCATTCAAGTTATAAAATATCTAAACTATAAATATCACGTCACTTGGTGGGACCAGGGATAAAATTGATTTTTCATTCACTATCACACCAATAAAAGTCATCATCTCAAAAAATTGGATTCACCAAAAAAAATTTATAATTTAGGACGGAGAGAGTATTAGTCATCAACGCATTTGTTTTTTTGTAGAGAGATTAATTAATAAAATTCTAATAAGGCTTTGTTTAACATAGTTTCTATTTTTACACAAAATAAAAAAAAAATAACATAAGTCATTTTTGAAAAATTAGTACTCCCTAACGTCTTCAAAACGTTCTTTCAATACTCAAAAACTAGAACATAAAAAATTTCAGAACAACTTTTTATTCTAAAAAATCAAAAATAATTTTAAAAAAGTCAATGCAAACATAATTAAATATATAACCAAATATAATAAAACAACATCTGAACCATTTATAATCATGAAACATTGAGTGGGATTCAAGGATGGACCATGAAAACTTATGGCAGATTAATTTTAAAGATTAGGGCAATCTTTAAAAGATAAAAATTAGGTCTATGGTGCCTCTTGCTACAAATATTTACATATATAGTTGTAGTGTATCAATGGGGGTATCATGCCTTGCCATAATGTTGTGACATAAATCTTCTGTGATAACTTTTAGTGAAAAAGCACAACACACAATCATTTACAGTCATGTGCTGGGGGAATATAGAGATGTTAACTCTTCTAGACCTCATCATATCAAGAAATAATACTTCTTATATCAAAATTAACAGTAATTAAATTTCACTTTAATCAATTATGTTGGAGGGGGACTCTAGGGTTAAAGTCAAAATTACACCATGATTGAAAGCAATATTATTACTACTTTATTCTTTTGATTAATTCAAAGTTGACAAATGTGACTGAGAAGAATGAAACGAATATGGTTGGTAAAAGAATTATAAACGAAAATTAAATTTTGAACCAACTACTCAAGCTTAAAAGATAAACATAACATGGAATTGCTGGTAGACTTGTGGTTCATGTGCAAATACTATTTATGAGTGTTATAATTAGGCTGCAAATCAAGTTGAGTTGTTTTAGACCAGGTTCGGACTCGGCTCGTTAAGCATTCGATTCGAACTCATTTCCCAAATAAATTTTAAAACTACTGTAACACCCCGCTCCAATAATTGGTACGGTATTGTCCGCTTTGGGCTTAATCCGCACGATTTTGTTATTGAGCTCCTCTCTAGAAGGCATCATACCAATTGGAGACAATACTGCACATATAAACACATCCCCAAACCTATACCCGGGCGATGTGGGACGTCACAATCTGGCCTCAAAGCAAACAATATCGTACTAATTGTTGGAGCGAAGTGTTACAAGTACTGAGTTCAGTTCGCCAAACTCGTGAACAAGTTTGTTTAAATTAAATAGTAATATTATTTCAAATTTGACAAAAGAAGTTGTTCAAATTGAAAAAATTATAAAGAGCGTAGTGGAAAATTATAGAACTGATGTGGTCATTGCGCAATAATCACTTTTTTAAAAATTTGTACTTGTAAAAAAAGAATTTAAATAAAGGATGTAATCGAAAAAAATAAAAATATATTAAAAATAAACCTGCAACAACTTAATTTAACTGTTATAGGTAAGAGTAATATATATACCAATTGAATTGAGTCGTTCGTGAGTAAGCTCGGGCTCAACTCATTAAATGTAGCGCTTGGCTCCAGCTTGTTCATTTAGCAAAGGAGCCGAGCTTGAGCACATGTTTTAGGCTCGTTAAGTAAATGAACCGAGCTTAAACATCTCAAAGCTAGCTCGGCTCGGCTCGTTTGCAGTCCTAATTACATTGACAGAGAGAAATGTAATTCTATATACTTGTATTTAATTTAGGACAATTCATACCTCCTCTCCCGGTAGGAGATAACAGGGTTAGCCCTGAAATCCAGAAAATACTTTGAGGCCCTAAGCGGAGGCCCTTTATATGTAAGGCTTCATATACTTAAAAATTATAAATGTAAAGAAATTATTAAAAAAATAAATTAGATATTATATTAATATTGAAAAAAAATTGAAAACAAACTTCATGTTGGTGTTGTCATGAAAATTTGTTGTAGTGTTAGCGAGGTAGTCACGAGACTCCTAAGTGCAGTAGTGTGAAAAATTATTATCCTTGTGCGAATACGCTAGTCGCAAGAACCCTAAGTTTAGTCTCCAACCGTTGTGCGAGTGCGACAAAAACCTTCTAACCCTAATCAAAGTAATACTTTGATTTGAATTAGACTTTAGTTTCATTAAGTTAAAAATTTTAATTTTTATTTTTTGAGTCTATAGTAATAATAAGTGAAATATAAAATTTTGGGGTCCTAAATTATGAAATTATATTACGATTAAGTACGAATTGAAATGTTAAACAAATTAAATACTTTTTTGGACCTATAGGAAAATAATTTTTGAAAGTAAAATAAAATTTGAGGCCCTAAATTTTGTAATTATATTAAGTTTTGTTTTTGAATTGGGTTGAAAAACTAATGACTTTTTTAGGACTTATAGAAATATTAATAAATTATTTTTAAAAAAAATATGCCCCGGGACCGGAGGCCCTAGGCGACCCAGGGCCGGCCCTGGAAGATAGTTCCTCCTCCTCCTCATTGATGTAATCCAATACACTTTAGACACGTGACCGAAATCTTTTAGAAAAGAAATATAGACATAAAATTCATAAAAAGATGAATTAGTCTTAATTCTTTTTTTAAAAAAAATTGACCACATGTCTAAAGTATATTGGATCAGCTTGGAGAATAAACTTTCTTCTAGCGGTAGCGGAGTAGGAGGTAAGTAGTGTCCATTTAATTTATAAGTTGATACAATATACAATGGTCTTTATATAGTTAGAGAGTTCGGGTGTAAGTGAGTGTAGAGACCAAATAAACGTATATAAAGAGATTAAACATAACTAAAGGTGGCTACATAGAAAATCATAACTCATGTATATACATTACAAGAGCAATATGTATTAGAGATAGCAATGAGGCGTACAGAGCAAGTGTACTTTCCTCCATTCCTATATATAACTATTAAGAAAACCCGTTCCCGCCCACGTCACGGTGAGAGCGGTCACCCATTCCTGCCCCAGTTGGGTTTTTTCAACCCTGCGAGTACTCGTACCGGCCGCTCACAATTGAAAATATAACCAAACGATTAATTAAATAAATAAATATTTTAAATCTTGTAAGGAAAGAGTTTATGGGAAAAAAAATACAAAATAAAATAATAAAAATAAAAAATTGTTATTCCAATACGGATCCCATATATTGTTTATGGGCTAGTCCACTGGACTAGTATTCAAAATTGTGAGATGGGGTAGCAGACTACATCTATATATTGTTACAACCAAAGCCCATTTTATGAACAATCAGCCCTCTCCGTCGGCCTTTTTCACACGTCAAGTTTCGAGTCTAGACTATAGATGTTTAGCATGTTAATGGATCGAATTTTGATCCGAATTCGATCTGATTAGTCAGATATGAATTTATAATAAAATCCGATAATCCGATTTCTTAACAAATTAAATTTGAATTTATGTTAATCCAATCGAATAATAACCCAATCCGAATTATATATATATATATATATATATATATATATTAATATAGTCTATAGATATGATATTTTTATGTGTATATATTTAATACTATACATATATAAAAATGTTAATTGTTAATTATTTTGTTCTTTATTAATAATGATGGATCAACTATACTACTATTAAAAGTGTTAATAATTTCAGTGTTTCATTATTTATATGATATTAATTAATATATAAATGTTGAGTAGTAAATGCAGTATACTTAGTATATATATATAATTATGTTATTATTTATATATGGTTATTGATATTTCTAATTATATTCTAAATTTTTGTTTGTTATTTGACTTTAATATTTGTCATGGATATGCATTATAAGTATAAAATAGATCATTTTATTTTTAATGTTCATAAAATAATAATAAAAATGTTAATTTTATTTTTTTAAAATTCATAATCTGATCGGGTTATCATATCGGAGATCTGAATATAAAAAAAAATCGGATATGGATTAAGGAAGCAAAAATTCGTTGGATTATCGGATAGAATTATGCTTATCAGAATCGGATTCAAATTAGTACAGATTCGATCCAAATCGGATCCGTTTACAGGTATAGATGGATCCAACATGTAATTAAATTGAAATTAGTTTTAAGTGGATTCAATTTGAATAGAATTAATTATCTTGTATTTGTCTCGCTAAAAGAAATTTCTTGTCATGGTGACAAATAAAATAAAATAAACCAAAAGATGCAACTTTTTCAAGTGTCTCAATTTCAAAATTACACATAAGATTTATATTAAATACTTTTGGGGGAGCTCCATTTAATTAAGTTCTCAGACTCACTTGTGATAAAATAATGACACACATAAACACTATGAATAATTGAAACAAACTTCATGAAAGGTCAAGATATTTTACCTTACAATTTGTGATTGATCAAAACTTATTTTGAGAAATTCTTAAAACATTACATGAAATGATACTATAGTTTTTAAAAGCGTTAATTCAAGAAATTCCTCCTATATGTTATTCAATTTAATCAACTATCTCTTACTGTGTTTACTTTGCCCCCAATACTATCCAATTTCATCACTATGCCCCTTTCTCTTCACATTTAGAGTAGAAATGTGTAAACTACCCTCCCTTAATAATATAAGGGGGTTTAGTGAAATCAACCCTTAAAAAAATTATTTTTCAAAAATAAATTATATTTTTCTTAAAAATTATAAATTTCAAAATATATATATTTTGGAAAATAGGTTTTTTGACGAAAAATAATTTTTTTGCGAAAAATATATATTATGTTCCAAAATATGATTTTTTTACGAAAAATATTTTTTTTGTGAAAAAATTATATATATTATGTTCCAAAATATGATTTTTTCTAAAAAATATATATTTTGTTCCAAAATATGATTTTTTTCCGAAAACTAATTTTTTTGCGAAAAAGTCTATATTATGTTCCAAAATATGAATTTATTCCGAAAAATAATAATTTTTTTGTGAAAAATATATATTAGGGTAAATACCCTGACATCCCCTCAAATATACCCTAATCCCACACAGACCCCCTCGATATTCACTATTCCCACTCGGACCCCCTCAAAATTGAATTTTGTCCCACAAAGACCCCCTCCGTCTCCACGCCGTTAAACTGTGCCGTTAACCACCCTGTGAATTGTCTATTTTGCCCTTAAAATGATATAAAATGACATGCATATCCTTCTTCTTCTTCAATTTGGGCATCCCAAAACCCTAACCCTAATTTATATACAGAGAGAGATTGGAAGTGGGAAATTGGGAGAGAAATTGAAGATGGGGATTGTATATATTGCATATCCATATATACATATATATATATATGCTACTATATATACCCATATACCCGTGTGTATATATATAGTTGTTATATATAGCAGCTATATACCCGTATATATATATATGCTGCTATATATGCGTATATATGTATATACGCTGTTATATTGAGTGAGAGGAGAGAGGAAGAGGAAGAATGAGAAGAGGAAGAATGAGAGAGGAAGAGGAAGAAGGATATTTTGGTAATTTCCTACAAAAACGTTAGTAAATCTGACGACAGGGGGTTCGAGTGGGAATAGTGAATATCGAGGGATCTGTGTGAGATTAGGGTATCTTTGAGGGGATGTCAGTGGTATTTACCCTATATATTATGTTCCAAAATATGATTTTTTTTTTCCGAAAAATAATTTTTTTCGAAAAAGTACATATTATGTTCCAAAATATGATTTTTTTTGCGAAAAATATATATTATGTTCTAAAATATGATTTTTTTTCCGAAAAATATATATTATGTTCCAAAATATGATCATTTTCCGGAAAAAAAAAATTGCGAAAAATATATATTATGTTCCAAAATATGATTTTTTCTGAAAAATATTTTTTTGCAAAAAAGTATTAGTTATGTTTCAAAATATAAATTTTTTTTCTGAAAAATAATTTTTTTGCGAAAAATATATATTATGTTCCAAAATATGATCTTTTCCAAAAAATATATACTATTATGTTCCAAAATATGATCTTTTTTCGAAAAATAATTTTTTTGCAAAAAATATATATTATTTTTTCCGAAATAATTCATATTTTGAAAAATAATATACTCCCTCTAAAAAATATTTTTTTTTGCAAAATATATATATATTTTTGAATTTATAATTTTTGCGAAAAATATAAATGATTTTCGAAAAATAATTTTTTTAAATAGTTGATTTCACTAAACCCCCTTATACTATTGATGGTAGTTTAGGCATTTTGACTCAAAATGTATGGTGAGGGGGCATAATAATGAAATTGAATAGTATATAGGGCAATGTGGACATAATGAGGGTTAGTTAATTAAACTAGATAGTATAGGGGGGTTTCTTGAAATTAACCATTTTTAAAAGATACATTTAAATACAAAACTAAGTATTTAAATAAAATCAATATATTCATTTGGGTGTTTCCAACCGTGAGCAATTATACCATATAACCTAGATTATATGGTACCAGGGTTTCTACTCTATACAAGGTGTTCAATTAAGATGCGTTCACTAACGTGGAGCAAAAAATACTTTTATTGGGAACAAAAAATAAAAAACAACGTTTAATAGAACATTTATTTCGCAAATATTTCTATAATAATTTTGTATGTAATGTATCTATATTTTATATTAACTAAAAACATAAGTGACAAAATAATATAGTAGATATCTATTGCATACTAATATAAAAGTATTATATAGAATAAATAAAGATATGTATAAATATATTTTTATCTCAGAAATTATTCAACTTAGTATATAAAATTTTATATATTAAAATTTATTGTATTAAAATATATTTTTTATTACTTATAAATATATTTATTATATTATATATTTAAGATAATATTTTAATTATATATTAATTAATATATAAAATTTGTTCTAAATAAATAGTACATATGTGGTAATATTGGTGGGAATGTTTCCGTGTTATAGTGGCAGAAACAAGAGAAACGTATTTTTAACGTTTTCACTTTTCTATAGAAATATGAGAAACATTCCTCAATAACTTAAAATGAAAATAGATCATTAAATATAATTATTGTTTTTATTTATATTTTTTAGTAGGTGAGAACAGAAAAAATAAATGGAATGCACCCTTACTACCCTTAGGTTTTTAATTAGGGTTATTTGCACTGCGACCCTCTGAACTTTGGATTAATGTCACTCAAAAAGTAGTCAATGCGAGTGTTGGTCACTTGCCCCTTAACTTTGATTTTTCTTGCAATCACACCCCCTGGAGCTGTGAAAAGTCATGAATGCCCTTGTATTGTCTGAGTTATTACATGAGACCAAATATTTGGTGTGAAAAGTCATTAATGCCCACAACCTTAATCTTTACACTTACCCCCCCCCCCCCCCCCCCCCCCCCAAACCACCTTCATTTACACCCGCTGTCCATTTCATTTTATCTCTTCTCTCTCTACAATTCTCTCAATCGTTTCCATTTCTTCTCTTTTCTTTCTACAATTTTCTCTCATCTAATCGTGTTCTTTATCTCTCTCAAACAAAACCTAACCCTATGTTCGTGGTCTTTGTGCGAAAATTCCATTGATTATTGGGGTTAGGGGTGTTTATTTGATTTAGGGGTTATTTGTGCGAAAAGTCTATCGTGTTCTTCATCTCTCTCAAACAAAACCTAACCTTATGTTCATGGTCTTTGTACGAAATGTCCATGAATTCTTGGGATTAGGTGGTGTTCGTTCAATTTAGGGGTTATTTGGGTCCTGATCTAGTCTAGTCTTAAATCCTTTAGATCTGATCTTCAATCTCTTTATTTCGCTGTCTTTTTTATGGGTTTCAACGGATCTATGATGTGTGGGTCCGATCTCATCTCCTATTGTAAGTATTTATCCATTTCTTTTGATTTCGAACAATTTTTTCACAGTTTTAGTTGGTACAAACCCTAATATTTATGTTTTGTTGTTGATCCAGAGATTTGTTGTTGATCCGACGCTTTATTGTTGGATATTTTAATCTTGGTGCTTCTTCAGCTTGGATTCTTGCTTATTTTGGTACACAAATTCTAACCCTTGAATCTCTGTATGATATTTATGATTTTTTGTGCTTGTATGTTGTCTAATGGCGATATATTTTTGTTGCTTGTATGCTCTGTAATGATGAAAACTTGGTGGTTTATGATTTTTTTTTTTGCTGCTTGCAAGCTTTGTAATGATACATTTTTGAAATTTTTATTTTTCACGTTTAGCATTTAAATCCTAATTAGTTATATTTTTTATGTGTTTCTACTGTAATATGAAATATAGGGTGTTTCTGCAATTATTAATATTTTTTTTGGGGGGGGGGGGGGGGGGGGGGGGGGGGGGGGGGGGTTAGGGTCTGTAATGATGAAAAAATGCTAACTTGTGAATTTTTATTTTTATTTTGGTGTTTGACATTGATAAAAATTGGTAATGTTTTAGGTGTGTTTATACTGTTATGGTGAAAATTGGGAGTTCCTGAAAATAATTTTTAAATTTTTTTTTTGCTTGCATGCTCTCTAATGATGGGAAAATAGTACCTTCTGAAAAAAAAATTGGTGTTTGTCATTGATGAAAATTGATAATGTTTTAGGTGTTTTGGTTATGTTCATACTATTATGGTGAAAATTGGGAGTTTCTGAAAATAAATTTAAATTTTTTTTTTTTGCTTGCATGCTCTCTAATGATGGGAAAATGATACCTTTAAATTATTATTTTTTTGGTGTTTGCCATTGATGAAAATTGGTAATGTTTTAGGTGTGTTCATACTGTTATGGTGAAAATTGGGAGTTTCTGAAAATAATATTTTTAATTTTTTCTTGCTTGCATGCTCTCTAATGATGGGAAAATGGTACCTTTATGATTTTTTTTTGTTTTCCCTTTTTGAAAATTACCCTAACCTCTAAACCCGAAATTACCCTAACCCCTAAACCCAAAATTAACCTAATCCCTAAACCCTAAATTAACCTAATTAACTTAAACCCTAATTAACTTAAACCTAATTTACTTAAACCCAATTAACTTAAACCCAATTAACTTTAATCCGAATTAACTTAAACCTAATTAACTTATCTGTTTTAGGTTTGTTAATTACTTGTCTATTTTCTATAGTAATTGTTACTTCTGTTTCTTGTCTTGTGTTGTTTTATATGTATTCCTCCTAGCTGAAATGAGCAGACTTCATAACCTAGTCTTTCACTTTAAAAGGCACACATACCTATTGACTGATGAAGATGTTGATTCATTTAGTTTTATGGAACTGTATTATGCTGCATATGACTTCATAACAAATTATATAACTACTCAATGTACAAAAGGGGTCATGCTTCAGTTATTATGTATAATCCTTGGTTCAAACTATAAAATGAAGCTAACTCAAGAACAAGACATAATCATAATGTTTTAGCTAAAATCATATGAGAAAGTCATAAATATTCAAGTTGAGAAAGATGAACCTAATATTGATGAATCCTCTGTGGATGCTCCAATCACTTTAGAAACTGAAGGAGATTTTGGGGCAGAATCAGAGGATAGTGACTATGAAGTGGAAACTGATTACAGTTTTGAGGATAGTGATGATGACTCAAATAGTGAATAAAGGGGCTTAGGGTTTGAGAATCTTAATGATGAACTTGAAGATGAACAAGTAAACTGTGAGGGTGTCCTATCTGATTACAGTGATGACATTGAACTTGTTAAAAACAGTGGGGATGAATTTGGGTCTAAAACATCAAATTATGTTAACCTTAATGGTAAAATGTTTGTATATTCACGTGGAGGTGAGATACAATTTGAAGTTAATAAACTTTTTGGTGATGTAAAACACTTTAGAACAATTTTAAAAGAATATTCAATCCAAAAGGGGCTGCAAATGGAAGATACATGCTAGTGCCTTGACTGATCAAGTAACATACAAAGTTAAAACAATGGGCCTTCAACACACCTGCATCAGAACTACTAAAAATAGAGTTGTTACATCAACTTTCATTGCTAAAAAGCTTATGAAGACATTCAAAAATCAACCTGAAATAACTTTAGAGGCGTTGGGGGTTGAAGTTAGGGAGAAATTTTAGGTGAATTGTACTGAAATATGTCTAAGGAGAGTAAGAAACAAAGCTCTAACTGAAAATCAATGAACACATGCTGGGGTCATATGGTAAGCTGTGACAGTATGCTCATGACAAATACTGGTTCCTTAATCTTTATAAAACCTTCAACAGATCAGCCACCCTAGATTTAGGAGAATTTTTATGTCATTTGGGGTTGTCATTAATAGGTTTAGGAATGGTTGTTTCTTAAAGGGTCTCTTTGGGGGTATACTCATTAGTGTTGTGGGTTTAGATGAGAATAATGGATTATATCCGTTTGTTGTGACTGTGGTTGAATCTGAAAACAATGATAGTTGGATATGGTTCTTAAACTATCTCCATAAGATAACTAGTGATAAGTCTAGTATGGGAATGCCTTGGACTATCATGAGTGATGGTCAGAATGGCATTTTACATGCAATTAATGAATTGTACTCTAATGCATTTAAGAGGAGGTGCTACATGCATATTTATGCTAACTTTAGATCTTTACACCATGGGTTGAGATTTAGGAGATTTTTTTGGGAGGCTGTACAAAGTTATAATTAATTGGACTTTAAAATAGCAATGAAAAAAATTCAAAACACAAGTCAGGAAACTTATAATTAGTTAAATGATCATCCAATTGAAACATGGGCAAGACACAAATTTGATGTAATGGGAAAATGTGACTTTGTAACTAACAATGTTGTTAAATCTTTTAACTATTGGCTAAAGCATGTGAGGGGAAAGCCAATAACAAACTATTAGGATAGGATCGGAACCAAGTTGATGTCTAAATTCCAAAAATCAGAAACAAACTGAACCATAACCTTTCAAAATCTGGTTGTTGTCAACTGATATGGCTTGGGGGAGACATGTATGAGGTGACAAAGGACTTGAACATGAAATACATCATTGACCTTAAAAATCATACATGTTGTAGTGGGGAATTTTAATTGACCGGTGTACCTTGTAAGCATGCGTGTGCATTCATTACTTGGAGAAGGGAACCTGTAAATGACTATTGTGATGAGTCTTTTACCAAGCTTATAGGCACATCATTCATCCCATGCACCATAAAAGTTTATGGGATGAGGTTGATAAGTTGCCTTTAGATCCTCTAGAACTGAGGAGGCCAGCTGACAGACCTAGGGTGGCTATGAAGAAAGAGGAGAATGAACCAACAACAACAAGAAGGTCCACAGTCATGACTTGTAATATGTGCAAAGCTATTGGCCACAATAAAAAGGGGTGTAAAAAATTTCCAAAGAATAGTTAGGGCAAAACTAGAAAACCATATTCATCTGCATGGACTTTATTAACAGAACAACATCTCCACCACCAAGAAAGAAGTCCAAAGTGGCAAGGAAAGACAAATGACAAAAAACAAGAGCAACAATAACAACTTCATCACAGAGATTTTTGTCGAGTGTAAGTTGTTTCATAATTTTTTATATTCAATTTTTTGAACAATTCCAACTGTTTTACTCACTAAAAATAATATGCTAATGATGCAGGTTGGTGGTGGTGATGGTTCACATCAAATGCAATTAGCACTGGCACCAACCCCTGCACAATCAAGTTTCTCCAATATACATATCTTAAATTGTTTTATTTTTTTTTTCTAAACACATCATTCTTGTTGTTTTATAATATTTTTGTGAACCTTTCAATTGTAGGTTCGAACCGGGCAAGGTGGCTCAAGTTCTCCTTGGTTAGAATGGTGACACTAGTAACAACAAATCTTGTGTTATTATTTGCATATTTTTGACATGGACTATAAATGACTCATTTTCTTTTACTATTTTTTACTCTTTTTGGACAGTAGTTTTCATGGATAGTGTAGTGACTATTTTTTATTATTATTTTTGTACATGTCACACTTACACACTCACATGATTGAGTCAAACTTTTTTTATTTTGGTGATATCAATCTCATTTCAAACCTTGTTGCCTTTGCTATATGTAATCTATTTCAGTTGAGGTATTAGAACAATTACTACTTTGATAGTAGACTACTTGAATTTCAATGTAATATATTTTTGGTATGTAATATATGTAAGTATGTATGTTGGAATGGAATTACTACTTTGAATGTTGAAATTTATTGTGTATTTAGGCATTTTAATTGATGAATGTATATTGTAGTTGCAAATTTTGTACCGTTGTTCAATTCCTTAAGTTTCAAATTTTTTGTAAACACACTAAATTATATTGTTCAAGTACTGTTCACAAATTTTTATTGCAAAGCTTCTCTTTCAGTTCACTGTACATTGACGCTAATTCACAACAGCAAACGGGGGCAATTTAATCCTTAAAATTAACCAATTTCATACATGTGACTTTAACAATGAAAAAATGGTACAAGAGTAATTTTAAGTACCAAAAACCCCTCCAAGATGTATGATTGTCAAAGAAAATCAAAGTTGAGGGGGCAAGTGACCAATACTCGCGTTGATCACTTTCTGAGTGACATTGTCTCAAAGTTCAGGGGATCTCAATGCAAATAATCCTTTTTATTCCTCGTAAGGTTTTGCAAATCTGGTACTATCACTGCAAATATTTATTAATCTTAATATTGTGTCAGAAACGAAACTGTACACATGTCAGAACAGCCTCGTGGCATCAGATATTGAGACAGCGCATCAATTAATGATACCTCCTGAACTTCAGGTGAATTACACCTAGAAATTGAGATAATGATACAATTTTGTGACACCCTGGTGGGATAAAAAGTCTAAAAAGCGTTTTACTTATCTTAGTTATTACATGAAAAATATATATAAATTTTGAAAATATATATATATAATTCAAAAAATATATATTAAATTTTGAAATATATATAAAATTAGAAAATAAAAATATAAAATTAGAATCTTTTTGTAAAATTTGTCAAAAAATATATAAATTCAAAAACTATATATATATAAATTTCGAAAATATATACAAAATTTGGAAAAAATATATAATATTAGGAAAACAATTCTATAAAATTCAAAAAAACATATATAAATTCAAAAAAAATATAAAATTTGAAAACATATATAAATTTTGGAAAAAATATAAAACTCGAAAAAATATATATTAAATTTTGAAAAAAAATATAAAATTTGAAAACATATATAAATTTCTGAAAAAGTATATATAATTCAGTGAAAAATATAAAATTTGAAATATATATATTAAAATTTGAAAAACATATATAAATTTTGAAAAAATATATAAAATTGAAAGCAAACTTGTATTTTGGCAATTTGAAGTTTTAATTAATGTATATTTGTAAAGTTGTCTAGCTTATGTTCATGTTCGAATTTATATTTTTCTTTCTTAATTTTATATATTTTTTCAAATTTTATATATATTCTTCAAAATTTAATATATATTTTTCTCCAAATTTTATATATTTTTTCAAATTTCATATTTTCCCCAAATTTTATATATTTGTTTTCCAAAATTTATATATGTCTTCAAATTATTATTATTTTTAATTTATATATGTTTTTCCGAATTATATATATTTATTTTCTAATTTTATATTTTTTTCGAATTTTATATGTTTTTTTTCGAAATTTATATATATATTTTATGATTTTATATTTTTTTACATTAAAGTAAGGATACAAGAGTAATTTTAAGTTCTAAAAACCCTCCAGGGGGTGTCACTGTAAGAAAATTGAAAGTTCAGGGGGCTGTTGGACCGAAATTGGGTTGATCAATTTCTATATGTAATTGATCTAAAGTTCATGGGGTCTCACTGCAAATTACCCTTAATTCAAATATCTTGAAGCTTGAAATTGATTCTTAAGGTTGCGTTTGGTAACGGTGCGGTGCGGTGTTAGTTTTTGGTTTTGGGTTGGGTTGGGTTGGATTTGGTTTGGTGTGGTTTTATTTTGATTCCAAATCATGTTTGGTGCAGATGGTTTTGGTGTGAGAAAAAGTGATACTAAAAAACCAAACCATGTTTGGTAGAGTTTGTATGGGTTGAAATTCTGAAACCAAACCATGTTTGGTAACTTGGAATGGTTTCACATTTTATTTATAAATATTAAAATTTATAATATTAAAATATATTTAATATTAATATATTAAAATATATTAATATTAATATATTAATTTTTAGGAAAGATAATAAAACTATAATATTAAAATATATTAAATTTCCAAAAATATATTTTAATATTAATATATTAAAATATTAATAATATAATAATATTAATATATTAATTTTTAGGAAAGATAATAAAATTATAATATTAAAATAACTTCCAAAAATATATTTTAATATTAATATAAATATTAATATATATTAATGTATTAATATAATAAAATTTTAATATTAAAATATATTTTAATATTAAAATATATTAATATTAATATATTAATTTTTAGGAAAGATAATAAAACTATAATATTAAAATATATTAAATTTCCAAAAATATATTTTAATATTAATATATTTTAATATATTAATATTAATATATTATTTTTTAGGATAGATAATAAAACTATAATATTAAAATATATTAAATTTTCAAAAATATATATTAATATTAATATATTAATTTTTAGGAAAGATAATAAAACTATAATATTAAAATAACTTCCAAAAATATATTTTAATATTAATATAATATATTAATATGATGCAACTATTTGGTTTTGGTTTTGGTTTTGGTTTGGGGTGAGATGGTGCAACCATTTGGTTTTGGTTTGGATTGCTACAGTACCACACCACCAAAAACCACCTCATTAGATGGTTCCAAAATCATGGGTTGGTACCATCATTTGGTACCATTGGTTTGCTATTGTTGTACCAACACCAATCCTACCAAACATGGGTTGGTACCACCATTTCGTACCAAAACCAAAAAACTGGTACCAAAACCAGCTACAAAACAGGGCCTAAGCCTTCAATTATAACGTCAACCGGGTGCGTATTAAACATCACATACACAGTATCAACGACTGGACCCCATGGTCCACCTCACATGAATTGGGTTCACGCGCCTCTAGAAGCGTGAGGGACACACTTACTATAAGCCACCATATTTTTGTACTATTAGTAAATAGTAGTTAACAACGTATTATTTGTCTCAATATAGTGCTGGGTTTAAATACTGGTCTGTATATATATATGTATAGTGTATCATCATTCTGGTTACTGATGCTTGGCAGATACTTCTCTTGAAATTTCACTTTCATGTCTGTCTCTCTTCTTTGTTATCACGAATTTGTGATCTTCTAATGGACCATATTTGGCTTTGTCTAAAAGGCCAAAATTGTTACCAAGATGGGAAGATAATGTTCAAATATATATATAGATATTTAGATATATTCATGAGGTTTGTAGTATGAAGCATTTTTTTAAGTTTTATATGTTAGTTATATCAGGAATGAAGAGGGTAAGTAATTTCACGCAAGGTTGAGAGGTTCAATAAAGTTTACCACATGATCAAATCAGGGAAATAACAATGTATATATGTAGATGGTGGTTTATGTGATTTTTGGTAGAGAAATAAAAATTTAAAAATATGTGTACAGAAAATTGTATTTCTCATTGAAATGCTAACACTTCAAATCAGAGACTCCTTAATTTATATGTGTGAGCTCGATTGACCGTATAGTACATGTATATTTATTTAATTTTCAATAATTAGATGTTTGGGGATTTTGTCCCGATTAATTTATGAAACTTGTGCAAAGCGAGTCATTCACGTGAATCAGGTAAAACTCATAGGGTCCGTTTGGCAATCCGGTCTTGGTCTTGGTTTTGGTCTTGGTCTTTGATTTCAAGACCAAGACCATGTTTGGTTGACCGGTTTTGGATTTGGTTTTGGACACCCTAAAACCAACCACTAAAACCTGGTTTTGGCCCACTATTTTTAACTTTTTTTTCTCTCGCTCTCTCTCTATATATATATATGGCCGAAAATATGAATTATTTTAAAAAAAAATTTATATTTTTCGGAAAAAAATTAATTTCCGGAAAAAAAATATTTTTTCGAAAATAATTATCTTTTTCGGAAAAAAAAAACTTTCCGAAAAAAATTATTTTTCGGAAAAAATCATATTTTCGGACAAAAATTATTTTTCCGAAAATATTTATTTTTTCGGAAAAAAATCATATTTTCGGAAAAAAATTATTTTTCGGAAAATAATTATATTCCGAAAATAATTATTTTCCGAAAATAATTATTTTTCGGAAAAAAATTATATTCCGAAAATAATTATTTTCCGGAAAATATTTATTTTTTCGGAAAAATTTATTTATTCGTCAAAAAATAAATTTTTGGAAAAAAATCATATTTTTGGGAAAAAATTAATTTTCCGAAAATAATTAATTTTTCGAAAATAATTATTTTCCGGAAAATATTTATTTTTTCGGAAAAATTAATTTTTCGTCAAAAAATAAATTTTTGGAAAAAAAATCATATTTTCGGAAAAAATTCATATTTTTGGAAAAAAATTAATTTTCGGAAAAAAATATTTTTTCGACAAAAATTATTTTTTGAAAAAATTAATTTTTCGGAAAAAATTAATTATTTTTTTTTCCGAAAATTAATTATTTTTGAAAAAATGATTTTTTATATTTTTGGGAAAAATATTTTTTTCCCGAAAATTACTTTTTTTCCAATTTTATATATATATATTTTTCATATTTATATATTTTTAATACATATTAGTATATATATATATAATTATACCAAGACCAAGACCAAGACCAAAAGCAAAACCAACTCCTTACCAAACACTATATATTGGTTTTAGATTTACCTAAAACCACCCAAGACCAAAATCAAGACCAAAACCAAAACCAAAATCAAAACCAAGACCAAAACCAAGTTCCCAAAAGGGCCCCTAGTATATTTGAAATCACGGTATCAATGAATTATTTGCCCAATGCTAGGATTGGAACATGAAATGTAATGATTTTTAAAATATCAAGTCCCAGGTATTTTCACACCACCCGTTTGAGTTCATCCATTTATTTTCTAATTTAACAATTTGGCATATTCTAGTAGTGTGAGGCTATTCTGAGTCTTGTATTTTTGTTAAAAGGATACCCACAAGTTCACTTGTTCTAAATTTGAACTCTCCATGTACTATTTTGATTTATTAATAAGAAAGGATATTATACAAAACGACAACACTTGGATCTTTACCGGGATGATGAACTTGATAAGCTCTATTGATGTGGTTCAATACCATTTGAATAAATAATTACAAAATTATAATTTGATTGTAATTTAAATTTTTTTTTATAACTACGTGTTCAAATGATATTGGACCACATCAATAAGGACCTAAATATTAACCTCATACAATAGTATTTAGTAAACTATAATCACATAAATAAACGCTATTTATACTCTAAAATGAATATCATCTCTCTTATAAAATTGATACCTGCGTGTTAATGATTCTTAAACTTGGAGAGTTTCTCATTGCATTAATTAAGGCCAAAACTTGGTTAGCCTGTTAATTTCAATATGCATATGAATAAGCTAAACAATGGTTTGCCAAGACATTTTAATGAGACTATTACATTTGAATAAGATTGCCATTTTCCAATACAAAGTTCAGAATGACACAACCATTCTAATAAGCGTTAATTTCAAGAAACTCCCGTATGATATTTAATTTAATTAATTAATTTTTATTGTGTTCATTTTGTTTCTTATATTATTCAATTTTATCACTATGCCCCATCTTCCTCACATTTTGAGTCAAAATGTCTAAACTATCATCCCTTAATTGTATAAGGGAGTTTAGTAAAATCAACCATTCAAAAAAATTATTTTTCGAAAATATATTATATTTTTCGTAAAAACTATAAATTTCAAAAAATATATATATTTCCGAAAATATGATTTTTTCCGAAAAATAATTTTTTTACGAAAAATATATATTATGTTCCAAAATATGATTTTTTCCGAAAAATATTTTTTTGCGAAAAAGTATATGTTATCTTCCAAAATATGAATTTTTTTCGAAAAATATATATTATGTTTCAAAATATGATTTTTTATCTAATTTTTTTTTTGCAAAAAAGTATATATTATGTTCCAAAATATGAATTTTTTCCGAATTGTTTTTTTTTTTGCGAAAAAGTATATGTTATGTTCCAAAATATGAATTTTTTCCGAAAAATATATATTATGTTTCAAAATATGATTTTTTATCTGAAATTATTTTTTTGCGAAAAAGTATATATTATGTTTCAAAATATGAATTTTTTTCTGAAATTTTTTTTTTTATGAAAAAGTATTTATTATGTTCCAAAATATGATCTTTTGCGAAAAATATATACTATTATGTTCCAAAATATGATCTTTTCCGAAAAATATATACTATTATGTTCCAAAATATGATTTTTTTTCAAAAAATATTTTTTTTGCAAAAAAATATATTATTTTTTCCGAAATAATTCATATTTTGGAAAATAATATACTCCGTCCAAAAAATTAAATTTTTTGCGAAAAATATAATTGATTTTCGAAAATAATCTTTTTAAATGGTTGATTTCACTAAAACCCCTTATACTATTGAGGGTAGTTTAAGTATTTTGATTCAAAATATGAGGTGAGGGGGCATAGTGATGAAATTGAATAGTATAGGGGACAAAGTGAACATAGTGGGGTTTCTTGAAATTAACTTTTCCAATAAACAATTATTTAGATACGAAATAGTATGAAATAAAATAAAAGTAAAAAATTATCTTTCTAAGTGATGAGAGAGTGAGGTCACGAGTTTGGGAGGTATTGTTACTTTTGGTTGCCGTAAAAAAAAGTAAAGTTGAAGCACACAAAGTTGTGAGTCTGAACTGAAGCATGTTTGATATTGATCATATTATTGTAATAAAATATATATTTTTTATTTTTATTTTTATTATTTACTATTTATTTTATTTATATATTTTTAATATTTATTATATATTTATTCATATTTTTATGTATTATTTAATTTATTAAGTGTTAATATATTTATTATTTTTTCACTCTTTTTAATTTATTCATACTTGTCTCCCCAGAATATTGCTTCCACTAACCCATTGCCAATTACTACAGTAAGAAACCAAATGAAAGTCCCAAATTTGCCATTTTGAAAATTTTGCTTTTACATTGTTGAAAGCAAAACAAAATCACTAAGCCCTGTTTGGTAACTGATCTGGTCTGGGTTTTTAGAGATCAGACCGTGTTTGTGTTGACATGGTCTCACTTTTTGAACTATGATCAAATGAGATCAAAGAATACCAAATTGTGTGTTTTTGGACCCAACAAATTGATGGGTCCAATTGGTCTAGTCTTGTCTTTAGTCCAAATTTCATAGACCAAAACACATAAATAAATGAATAAAAAGTAAACAAAATAATGAATAATAAACAAAATAAATTAAATAATACACAATAATAATATATAATAAATAAATGAATGAATAATAAAATAATAAAATAAAATATATTTATGAATAAAATTAAAATAAATGAATAAATAGTAATATAAATAATAAATAAAATAAAATATATTTATAAATGAATAAAAATAAATGAATAAAAAATAAATAAATTAATGAATAATAAACAAAATGAATTAAATAATACATAAAAATAATAATATAAATAAAATATATGTATAAATTAATAAAAATAAATGAATAAATAATGAATGTAAATAATAAATAAAATAAAATATATTTATAATAAAATAAAAATAAATGAATAAATAAATAAATAATAAATTTAATTTAATATATTTATAAAATAATTAAAACAAATGAATAAAAAAAACAAAATAATACTATCTTTGTCCTATATTATTTGTTCACTATTGCAACTTTAATTGTCCCAAAATACTTGTTCAGTTCGAATTTCAATGCAATTTAACCTTCCACTTTCCCTAACTACTATTATTTCACTAACTTTAAACAAATACCGGATCTCACTATAATACTATATTAGTAAAGACAAAATTGAAAATTCCACACTAGTTAACCCAAATTAATAAAATGTTAAAAAATCCAAATTAGACAATGTAAGTGTCAAAAATTCACTCACATCAAAGATCCTTTATTTAGGCTCAAATGGCCATATTTATATTCCTCACTCCCATAAAGCCTTTCCTAATTAATAGGATCATGACCCACTTTGACTAATAACTACCCACTATCTTTTGATAGTGGGTTGTTACTTTTTGTTTATTCAAGGCAATAATAGACTATATTATATTACATGGGCTTGAAGTTATGGGCCATATAATCATTTACATACATGGGCCTACATATTTATAGATTTTTCAAACAGTTTTGAGCCCATTAAATTTATGTTGTCTTCACTAGCCCCATTTGGGTCGGGCATATGATCTCATGGGCTTCACCCGAATTGCACTGATATTATTGCTTTACAGTTGTAGGATGATGTCATCACCATGATTGCGAAACGACGTGATTTTTGAATCCAGAGAGGCGGCTGCCTGTTCCCCTTTCACCGCATTTGAGGCATTGGGAACCGGTGTGCCTCCTCAGCCATTTAATGGCGACTGTTGGTATGCTTGAGTGTATATAAACCTCTTCTAGGCTTCATTTCTGATTATTCTTTTTTCAATTCTTGTGTGTGATTTACAAGTAGTGTTCAAGCTTACACCGCCGTTCATATTTTGGCCACCGGAGCTTCTTCTACCTCCCCGCCGATACATTTTGTGTAAGTTATCATCTCCTTTCATTATGTCTGGTGACGACACTTCAAGGTCGACTGAAGGAACAATTCCTCGTGAGTATGGAGCATCTGATGCACCGAGCCCCCCTTCTGCAAACCCATCTTCTTCATCCTCTCCTTCTTCTTCTTTGCCCATACCCAATCACCTGAACCTACCCGGGTTAGGAGTTTCTGTGCCGGACCAACAAGTGGGAGTTTCCATTTCTAACCCGCATAAGGGAGCAGACCCATCAACTAGTCTTCCTATTGGAGCCCCTATCCCTGCTTCTTCGGTAAGGGTTGGTGCACCTGAAGTCATACCTATTGGGATCTCCACTGAATTAACCTTGTTTGTGGCCGAACCTTTCGAAGCCCATAAGAGGAAAGACGTGAACATTAAGAGTTTGAGGAGGGATTGCAAGATCCCAAAGGAGGTGATCCTGAAGGAGTATGACCCTTCCTATGATTTTAGGACCGGAGATGGAGTGGGTCCGGATGAGGTGTTATTGTCCGCTCTTCAGATAAAGGCGCTTCGATTCCCTCTTCACCCTCTATTTCACTTCATTTTATTTACCTTAGGAGTAGCCCCTCTGCAAATCAACCCAAACTTCCTCCGAATAATTTCAATGTTGATCTTGATAAACAGAGACAAAAAACTGTCCTTGGGTCTGGCAGATCTTCTACTTTGTTATAAAATAGTGGACTTGAAGGATTGTGAGGGGAAGTACAACCTTTACCCCTACAAGGGTCGGGCGATCTGCCATGGGACTGAAAAAATGGAGAAGTATTGGAAGGAGAAGATGGTTTTAGTAAATGGGGCTTAGTTTTATCCATATTCTAGAAAATGGCCGATCCCGAGTGTTTTTAATCGTCTGACCATTCTTCCATTCTCTTTTGTCCATAAGGAGTCGTGCCTCTGCTCTGGGTGTGATCAGATCAGAGCGGATTTTGTGTATAAGTTTTTAGGTTATGATGATATTGACATTGTGGCTCAGGATGTAGAGGCCCGTTTTTCTTTACTGAAGTCTAAGGTCTGGTCGGACCGTAAATCATGCGCTGACCTGCTTACTCCTGCCAATTTGCAGGGTATATTAAGGTTAGGAGCAAATTTCAAGATCATGATGGATCCGATCAGACCGGTAATCGAGGATGATGATGATGAGGTGGAGGAGATAGCCGCGCCACCAGCAGGACAAGAACAAGTGCCTCTGAATTCAAAACTTCAAATTGTGACCGTTGCTGTGGCGGGTGATGCCTCCGGGTCTGAACTTGTACATACTACCATACCTGAATTACTCCAACCCTCTTTTGCTCGCACTAGACCTGTGAGTGAGGAGAGACCTTCCAAGAGAAGGAAGCATAAGGGCAAAGAAAAGAGCTCTACTTTCTCTGACCAACCTGCTCCCAGCCTTTCTTCAATGTCTTCCATGATAGCTCAGGCAAAGAACCTCTGGACACCTGAGGAGCTTGCCGTGCAGAGAGAGGCTGACCCTGACATCGTTGTTGGTCGTACTCTAGGCTTGATAATGGGGGTATGTGTCTGTTTGATTTTATTTTTCCCCTTGCTATATTTTTAATGTTGATCTACTTTGCCTTAAAAATTTTCCTTTTAGGCCATCTTCAGCGTGAATGCCCTGTGTCTTCTCCACGAGGCTAATGCTAAAGAAGTCGAGCGCCTCAAGACCGACTTGGCTGAGAGGGATGACAAGGAGAAAGAGCTGAAGGCTCAGCTGGGGGATCTTCCTTCCAGGGTTGCTCAGTTGGAGGAAGAACTCGCACATTCAAAAGAGCTGAATGCTAAGCTATCCAGTGAGAAGGAGAAGCTTGCATCTGACCATGAGGCTCTTCAACACCAGTTTGGCATCTCCCAGTCTTCCCTGGAGATGTGTAAGAAATGAGGGCTTGACATGCACCAGCACTATTCAAGGATGGTTGGATAGTGGCTGGTGAATTCTGGCGGAAGGGCTTCATTATTGGAGAGAATGATCCAACAAAGAGGAAGATCAAGGACCTTGATGCCATGGATGAGGTGTTAGGGGTACAGAAACCATATGCCAACCCCGAGCCTAGTCATGCTCAGAACCTTTTCACGGAATTCCTCAAAGGGTATCTTCCTGCTGACCCCCTTAACCCCTCTATAGAATTCTTCCCCCCGACCAAACATGAAGATTCCTTAGGGAAGGACTTCAGCGGTCCAAGTCATACTTAGGCTTCTCTATATTCATTTTGTAATGTTGTACTTTGTACTATGTCCTTCGGGCAATTTTTGTAATTCAAGACAACAATTTTGCTTATTAATAGGACATGCACTTTTATTTGCTTCTGTCATCTAATGTTTAATTCTTCTGTTGATGTGAATCAGCCTAATTTGTCTCTACTCTAATATTTTATTCCTTTATAAGTGTGAGTTAGGCTTATAAGCCTCTGTCATCTCATCACTTGTGAATTATTTTCAATTTCATTTCTTTGGAAGTGTGAGTCAGGCTTATAAGCCACTGTCATCTCACTACTTAGGAATTATTTTCAATTTCATTCCTCTGGAAGTGTGAGTTAGGCTTATAAGCCTCTGTCATTTCATCACTTGGGAATTATTTTCAATTTCATTTATTTGGAAGTGTGAGTCAGGCTTATAAGCCACTGTCATCTCACTACTTAGGAATTATTTTCAATTTCATTCCTCTGGAAGTGTGAGTTAGGCTGATAAGCCTCTGTCATCTCACTACTTAGGAATTTTTTTCAATTTCATTCATCTAGAAGTGTGAGTCAGGCTGGTAAGCCTCTGTCATCTCACTACTTAGGAATTTTTTTCAATTTCATTCCTCTGGAAGTGTGAGTTAGGCTGATAAGCCTCTGTCATCTCACTACTTAGGAATTTTTTTCAATTTCATTCATCTGGAAGTGTGAGTCAGGCTGGTAAGCCTCTGTCATCTCACTACTTAGGAATTTTTTTCAATTTCATTCCTCTGGAAGTGTGAGTCAGGCTGATAAGCCTCTGTCATCTCACTACTTAGGAATTATTTTCAATTTCATTCATCTGGAAGTGTGAGTTAGGCTGATAAGCCTATGTCATCTCAATACTTAGGAATTATTTTCAATTTCATTCATCTGGAAGTGTGAGTTAGACTGATAAGCCTCTGTCATCTCACTACTTAGGAATTATTTTCAATTTCATTCCTTTGGAAGTGTGAGTCAAGCTGATAAGCCTCTGTCATCTCACTACTTAGGAATTATTTTCAATTTCATTCCTCTATAAGTGTGAGTCAGTCTTATAAGCCTCTGTCATCTCACTACCTAAGAATTATTTTATTATTGACGTTTATGAATCAAGCTATTTGATTGCAAGAAGGATGACCATCTCTTATTATAATTAGGAAATTACAAAGATAACAATATCTGACTGAGTTAGAATAACAAACTTGGAAATTTAAAAACATATCAGTAAAGCTAGGCTCAGATACCTCTGCTTAATTATTCTGAAAACGAAATGAATGTTAAGGATAGTAACTCTTCAGTCGTGAGGCATTCTGTGAATTGGGTTCCATATTGTCGTCATTATTCCTGAGGCGATAAGCCCCACGTCCTATGACCTCTATGACTGTGTATGGCCCTTCCCAATTCTCCCTGAGCTTTCCGACTAACCTGATCTTCTTTTTTAATACCATATCGCCCACCTGGAACTCTCGTCTTCTGACTTTTTTTATTGAAGGCATTCCTGACCCTTTGATGGTAGGCTGCTAGCCTGATGGTGGCTTGATCTCTTTTTTCTCCGAACAGATCCAGTCCATCAATGAGCTGTTGATTGTTCAGTTCCTCCTGATACAGCTCTGTTCTGGCTGTTGGCACTATTTGCTCTGTTAGAATGACTGCTTCTGTCCCATAAGCCATCAAGAATGGTGTTTCTCCTGTAGGGATTCTTGATGTCGTTCTGTAAGACCATAGTACCTCTGGAAGTTTGTCTGGCCAAATTCCCTTATGGTCTTCCAACTTTTTCTTCAGGGTATTCAGTATTGTTCTGTTGGATCTTTTGGCTTGGCCATTTCCTTGAGGGTATGTGACTGATGATGTTCTTAACTGAATCCCATGTTTATTACAAAACTGTCTGGTCCACTGATTATCCAAATTTGTTCCGTTGTCGATCACTATCACCCTTGGCACTCCGAATCTACAGATGATATTGGTCCATATAAACTTGATTACATGCCTGTGAGTAATGGTGGAGTAAGATTCTGCCTCAACCCACTTTGTGAAATAATCAGTTGCTATCAGTGCTTGATTTACTGATCTGAGAACCATGGGAAGTGGCCCAACTGCATGGATCCCCCATTGCGCAAATGGGTGCGGGCTAAAAATGGGGTTTAGCAGTTCTGGTGGCGGATGGATGAAGTCTCCGTGGAACTGACACTTCTTACATCTTCTAACATAAGCTTCAGTATCTTAGGATATATAAGGCCAAAAGTATCCTTGGCTTAGGACTTTGTGGGCCAACGCTCGTCCCCCGGAGTGATTTCCGCATGATCCTTCATGGATTTCCTTCATTATGGCTGATGCCTTTGAAGGCGTGAGGCATCGAAGGTATGGACCCCCAAAAGATCTTCTATAAAACTGGCCATGTAGCAAGGCATATATGGCTGACTTTATGCAAATTTTCTGAGCCTCTGCTTTATCATCAGGAAGGGTACCATTCCTGAGGTACTCTGTTATGGGATCCATCCAACTCGGCTCCCAAGGTATTGCGTACACGACATCTGGCTGATGGATGCTTAGGACGTCAAGGTAGTTGATCGAGGCGACTTTGGTCAAGTCTTGATCATTGACTGACGCCATGTTGGCCAACCGATCCGCATTTTCATTTTCTCCCCTGGGGATTTGACTAAGGGTATACTACTCCAATTTATCCAACTCCATCTGAGCCAGTCTCTTATAGGGCTGCAGTTTTTCCCCTGCGTCATACTCGCCTTGAACTTGCTTGACCACCAGTTGTGAGTCACTAAATATACTGATCCTTCTAATACAGAGGCTCTGAGTTGGTCGTAGTCCAGCTAAGAGTGCCTCGTATTCGGCTTCGTTATTGGTAGCAGAAAACTCCAGACGGATTGATTGTTGGATTCGGGTTCCATCTGGTGTTATAATTTCAAGTTCAATTCCTGAACCTGCTGAACCAACTGATCCGTCTACATAGAGCGTCCATTCGGGTTCATCTGGGTCCTGTAGGATTGACTCTGGCTCTGCTTCTAGGAGAAAAAAGCTAAGGCTTGACCTTTGATGGTTGTTCTTGTCACATATGTGATGTCAAATGTCTCGAGTTCTAACGCCCATCTAGTTATTCTTCCCGTCAGATCAGGTTTGGACATGATGGCTCTTATAGGCATGGTGGTTGGCACAACGATTTGATGGGTTTCAAAATAGTACCTCAGTCGCCTTTTCGCATTGATTAGAGAAAGAACGGCTCGCTCCACCATAGTGTATCTGGTTTCTGCATCAGATAGGGACTTGCTGCTGAAAAAGATTGGTTTCTGGCACTTTTTGTCATCCTTTACAAGTGTTGCGTTGGTTGAGGCTGCCGATATGGCAAGGTACAGATGCAGTGGCTCTCCTGGATTTGGTGAGGCGAGGATTGGTGGATTCTGGAGATACTGCTTCAATTTTTGAAGGGCCTTGGCTTGTTCTGGTCCCCATATGCTTCCTTTTCCGCCTCTAATTGCCTAAAAAAATGGTATGCATCGGTCTGTCAATCGGGATACGAACCTGCTCAGTGCGGCTACCCTGCCTGTTAGAATCTGGACCTCCTTTTGCATTTTTGGCTCTTCGCAACTTATCAGAGCCTTGACTTGTGATAGGCTGGCCTCAATTCCTGTTCGGTTGACGATATGCCCGAGGAATTATCCGGATGAGACTCCGAATGAGCACTTAGCTGGATTGAGTTTCATCCCGTATTTTCGGAGTGCATCGAGCACTTCTTCCAGGTGTTTGAGATGGTCATCTTTCCTTCTGCTTTTTACCACTGTGTCATCTATGTAGGCTTCAACCGTTTTCCCCACCTGACTTTTGAATATCCTTCTGACAAGCCTTTGGTAAGTGGCACCTGCATTTTTAAGTCCAAAAGGCATTACTCTGTAGCAGTACGTACCTTCCTCGGTAATGAAGGATGTTTTATCCTCATCTGCCTGATTCATCGGGATTTGGTCGTAGACGGAGTATGCATCAAGAAAAGAGAGTCTTTCATATCCTGATGTGGCATCCACCATCTGATCAGAGGAAAACAATCCTTCGGGCAGGCCTTGTTTAAATTGGTGAAGTCCACGCAGACCCTCCATTTCCCGTTCTTCTTTTTGACTACCACCACGTTGGTAGCCATGATGGGTACTTCACTTCCCTTATGAATCCAGCTTCTAGCAGTTTTCCCACCTCCTCGGATATGATCTGGTTCCTTTCTACCCCGAACCTCCTCTGCTTCTACCTCACCGATCTGATATATGGATCAACATTTAGGTTATGCTGAGCGACCGAGGGATCTATGCCTGGCAAATCAAGATGAGACCAGGCGAACACGTCTGAGTTTAGCTGGAGGAAGTGGATCAACTTGTTCTTTTCTTCTTTCTGGAGGTATGAGCCGATAAATGTGACTTTGGCGTGGTCCGTCTGACTAACATTCACCTCTTCTAGGGGCTCCGTGGTTGCTTGAGTCTCCTGACCCTCAGAGGAAGGGTCTGATTGTAATTGTTATTTCTCATTGTATAGGGCCTTATCTGACGTTTCCATGGCTTGTTTGTTCTTTGGATTCAGATCCTTCAGGGATACTGAATAGCACTCCTTTGCTACTATCTGGTCCCCAGGGATATCTGTCACATCCACTCCATTCGGATCAAGACACCGCATAACCTGATGAAGAGTCGAAGGAACTCCTTGCATTCGGTGGATCCATCCTCATCCCATTAGTAGATTGTACGATGGCTTTACGTCCACTACAACAAAGGCTTCTTTCAAGGTTCATCGTGTAGCCGATACTGATAAGTGGACTACCCCTATTGGCTCAACGCGTCGTCTGTCAAATCTGGCCAGAGGTGTTCGAGCCGGGCATAGATGCGATGTATCAATTCTGATCTTGTCGAAGGCCCACTTCGTCATGATATTGGTACTACAACCTGAATCAATCATTACATGTTTGATTAGACAATTAACTACCATAAGAGTGATTACCAGAGGATCTTCATGGGGTGTTTGAATGTTCTCCATATCAGCCTTTGAAAACGTAATTCTTGATTCTTCTTGGATGAGGGTTGTTTGACACACTTCGTTGATTTGTCTGAGTTTGTGTGTTTTTCTCAGCTTTGACCTTCTGCTTCCTTCGGCCTCCAATACCTCTTCACCTCCTTGGACCATGTGGATGACCCTCACTGGTTGTCCTATTGTAGAGTTATTCGGCTGCGTCCTGTGTGGTTTGCCCGGTCTCGGTTGATCCTTCATTATGTAGTCTGCTAGTTCCCCTTTGGCGATCATTGCCACAACCTGCCTTCGGAGATTCCTGCAGTCATTTGTATGATGACCATACTCACTGTGAAAGGCACAATGCTTGGTCATATCCCTCAACTCCATCGGTTGTCTGAAAATCCCTTTGCTTTTGTTTTCTTGGAAAAGTTTTCCAAGGCTGGTTTTGAGTGGGGTGGCTCTTTCTTCCGTTCGTTGACGCTTGTCTGAAATTCTAGATGATGAGTATTGTTGAGATGGCTCGAGTCGTTGAGGCCTCTGATCCCTCATCCTTTCTTTGGACTTTGCCTCCATCGTTACCAGTGAGGCTCTTCTGTGCCTGACTGCTTCCTCTTCTTCTATTATAAGATACCCTTGTGCTCTGGAATTGAGTTCACCGATGTTGATAGGGGGCCGTTTTACCAGTGAATAGTGGAATTTTGTGCCAGGGATGACTGCCATACAGAATGCTTCTACTGCTGATAATTGGTCGCACTCATCAATAGAAGATATCTCCACATTGAATCTGGATAAAAAACTCTTGAGGCTCTCTCCCTTTTCCTGGGTCATGGTGAAAAGGCTTGATATCGTTTTTCTCTGCCTCCGGTTGCTGAAGTACTGACCGATGAAACGTCTGCAGAGGTCATTCTAGCTACTAATGGATCCGGGGGACTGCTTCCTGAACCACAGAAGTGGTGCCTCTGTCAGACTGGTTGAAAAGACTTTGCACAGAAGTGCTTAGTTCCTCCCATAAACGGTCATTTTGGTCTGCACCTGGTAGATATGATCGAGTGGATCCTTCGTACCATCATAGAGTGTAAAAGTTGGTAGTACAAACTTCCTCGGGAATTCTGCTGCCTCAATTTCTTATGTGAATGGAGATTGGGTCATATCCGCCGTTGCATGGATGGTCAGATCATCAGGGGTCTGCAATTTTAAATCCTTCATCACATCTCTCTGGATTTTGGCAGCCATTTCGTGCAGGTCGTTCAGGGTCGGGACATGTACTGTTGGTATTCCCCTTGTTATGGGATGAGAGGATTCTTCCTCTTCCCTCGGCACCTTGTCCCTTTGGGTGGCTGATACGTTTCGCTCATGATGGGAGTTGGAGGGCTCTGGCTCGTCGTTCCTTGGTTGATCTATACCATCTTCTATATTGGAATTTTGGAGAGGAAAAGGGCCCTGAGCCACTCGATGAAGTAGCTCAGCATTATGCTGCTCAAGGGCGGCGTTTCTCTGCTCTACAGCTTCCAACTGTCTTATGACTTCTTTGAACCTGACTTCATTGTTCGTTGATCAAGTAGATACCATGTTTTACCAATAAAAAATGGAAGTGTTGTGAATGGAAAAATATTTCGAGTTTCCCACAGATGACGCCAAATGTAAGTGTCAAAAATTCACTCACATCAAAAATCTTTTATTTAGGCTCAAATGACCATATTTATATTCGTCACTCCCATAATGCCTTTCCTATTTAATAGGATCATGTCCCCATTACATGGGATCATGATCCGCTTTGACTAATAACTACCCACTGTCGTTACTTTTTGTTTATTCAAGGCAATAATGGACTATTTATATTACATGGGCTTGAAGTTATGGGTCATATAATCATTTACATACATAGGCCTACATATTTATAGATTTTCCTAACGATTTTGAGCCCATTAAATTTCTGCTATCTTTAGACAATTATTGTAGGACGGAGGGAGTAAACAATAAACAAAATGAATTAAATAATAAATAATAAATTAATACAATATATTTATAAATTAATAAAAATAAATGAATAAATAATAAATATAAATAATAAATAAAATAAATAATAAATAAATAAAATAAAATATATTTATAAATGGTTTGGTTCCATTTTTGTCAGATCGAGATTATCATACCAGACCGCTTACCAAATAAATTTTCAATTTAAGAACTAGATCAGACCAAACCGATAACTAAACATTACATAAGGGTAGTAGTAATTGAACACCTTGATAGAGTAGAATTCATGGTTCCGAAATTCCGAAAATACTTAGAAGCGCTAAGGTTTTTAATTAAAGATTTTGCAAATTTAGTACTATCGCTGCATATATTTATTAATCTTATTGTGTCAGACACGAAGCGGCGTCGTACTGTGCACCTATCGAACTGCCTCGTGGCACCGCAGAGATTGAGACAGTGCATCAATTAATGATGCTAACTAGAGCCTTGAATTATAACGTCAACAGGGTGCGTAGTGAACATTACATACAGAGTGTCAACTAGTGGACGCCACCCACCGTCCACGTCACCCGCACCCTCTTCACGCAACCATTCACCGAAGCAGACTCCGGATTCACGCGCCTCTCGAAGCGTGAGGCACACACTGGCTATAAGACAACATGTTTTTTGTACTTGTAAATATATAGTATATTACATAAATAGATTGCACAATACAGAGTACTATTTGTCTGATTTGTGGGGCTGGGTTTGAATACTGATATATATATATAAAGTAAAGTACATTAAACCTCTGCATTATTTTCTCTCTTTTAACTTATCCTCCTGAATTATATTTTTTATACAAAATTTTCTAAACTATTCCAATTTTTACAATTCACTCAATTTTATTATCACATCATTAGTTAAATTAGAATAATTTATACTCAGATCCCTTGAAATTTCAATCAATTGCACTCACCCCCTAAAATTTCATTTTCCTTGCAATAACTCCCCCTAAAGGGGTGAGGACCCCATGAAATGACTCTTGTGCCCTTGTTCTAGTGTAAAAGACATGTTGACTAAATTAATTGACCAAACAACCCTTGTGTCTTAAGCTCAATTTAAAAAACTTTTCAAGTACTTTGGATATAATGATTTTTGAAATATTATCACATTTTTTTAAATTAGTTTTTTAAAATTGTAATTTTTGTAATATATGCCCCAAAAATCAAAAATTATCTTTTTTTTAAATTTTTCTCTAAAACTAATACTGTGACATTTTACATTAAATAATAATAATACACTTTATTTATGATTTTTTTTTGGTATTTTAAAAGGTGATACATGTATAAAATATTTGTGAGTTCATATAATTTAATTTATTTTGTAAATACATAATATACAACTCCTACAATTTAAACAAATAGTAATATATTTTAATTATAATTTTTGTTGTATTGTAAGATGTGATAAATGTATAAAAATATTACAAATGATTTATAATTTATTATTCTTTGTATAAAATTAATTTAAGCCCTTACACTGTAAAATAATAACAAACTTTATTTATTATAATTTTTTATATTTTTATAAAAATATGACAAATGGTTTATTATTTATTAATTTTTTTGTAAAGTTAATTTAAGCTCTTACATTTTAAATAATATCAAACTTTACTTATTATAATTTTTTTTATTGTAAAAGGTGATAATGAATCGAAATATTAGATAGTCATTGTGTTTTTATTAGTAGTATATAGATAGATATATAGATAAATATACAGATGTTTGTATTTTAAGTTATATTATTTTTCCTTGCCAAAATATATTTGTCTTATATCTTTACTCTATATATTATGAAATATCTATTAGAGTTACATTTCAATTAGTGTATATTAATTAATTATTTTTTTTAAAAAAATATATGAAAATATTTATAACCCATTGTCGTATATCTTTACTATATATATTTTGAAATATTCATTAGAGTTACATTTCAAGTAATGCATATTAATTAATTATGAATTTTTAAAAGTATTGAAATATTTTCAACCCCTTTTCTTTTACTCTATATCATTTTGACATACTCCTTAGAGTTGCACTTCAACTAATACATATTAATTAATTAATTTTTATTTTAAAGAAAATGTTTGAAAATATTCTCAACCCCTGACGCCAGACAGAATAGAGATTATTCTGCAGGCTAGTGCAATAGGTAATTTGCAAGGAAAATAACAGGAGAATTCGACCCAAAATTTCAGAGAACACTCTGGAATTCAATAAAATTGTTTATAATCAAGAATCAATAAAAACAACCCACAAGCCGGGTTTGAATAACTGAAAATCAAGGATTTTACCAAAAATAGCAAAACCCTAAAAGTCTTACCAAAACGAAATACGAAAAGAAATCAAAAGATTGCCAAAAATCTAGCCCAAATTGGGTTCAGAATCAATTCCTAATTGACAAATATAAAATTTCCATAAGTAATAAAAATTAACTAAAAATAGAGATTTGAAAAGGAAAACAACAGATCACGATTTTCTGTCATCCTTACGCTGATCTTCCTGCATAAACCCCACACATTTTAGAATAGTTGTTATAGATATATATATTGTAGAGTTTCATCTTGGGACATGGAGGTAATTTCACCACCTAGATATTTGTCTCATAAAATAAGGGAGACAACACAATGTCATTCCAGTCATTTCTCCCCTTCAGAAAGTGTCATTGCAAAAAAAATGAAATTTCAGGGGATGAGTACAATTGATCAAAACCTCAAGGAATCTGAGTGCAAATTATCCTAATTTAACTAACGGTGTTATAACAGAATGAAGTGAATTGTAAAAGTTATGATAATTTAGGGAGTTTTATGTAAAAAGTATAATTAAGGGAGGTTAGTTAAAAGAGAGAAAATAGTCTAGGGTTTAATGCACTTTACCCATATATATATATATATATATATGTATATGTATATGTAGTATATCATTTTCTTGGTTACTGCAGCATGGCAGATGCTTCTCTCGTGGCCGGGTTGAACAAATTGTAATTTCCCTTTCATGTCCGTCTCTATTCTTTGTTATCACGAATTTGTGATATTCTAGTGGACCATATTTGGCTTTGTCTAAAATGCCAAAATTGTTACCAAGATAGGAAGATAATGTTCAAAATTCTTCTATATATATATATATATATATATATATATATGTATTCACGAGGTTTGTAATATGCTATTAAACACGGATACGAGATACGACACGGTCACGGACATGGCGACACGATAAATTCTAAAAAAATAGGACATGATACTTCTATAAAAAAACATATATTTTTATATGTATACTTATTATATTGCACAAATAATTCATTTATCACTTAAACAATAAAAACCAATAAACTTATAAACAAATACGTATGTTAAATGAAAATGTTTGATATGTTCAAAATTATTCATTCCACTACCATTCAATGAATCAAATGCATCTCCCTTAACATCTGATATCTTAGTCTCTCCCTCGTTATATTGTAAAAAAATTCTTGATCGAAGACAACGATTGGAAAGTACAAATACCAAATCTTCAATTTTTTGTGATAATATTTTGTTCCTCTCTATATAGTGGTAAATGAATAGGTGTTTCAATTGCACTCACGAGATGAGTTGGAACAAAGATGTTTAAGTATTTTCAAATTCAAATATTGGATTAGGGGTGTTCAAGTTCTATAAGTGATCCACCAAATTAGTGGCTCCATAAGTTCTATCTTTCATGGAATCAACCGACCCATCGCGTATCCTACACGTGAACACTCGCGTGTCCGACATGTGAACACGTGCATGTCTTTCGTGTATCCACTGCGTGTCCAATTTTAAAAAAATTAGGACATGCCATTTGACTTGTCAAACACGTATTTTTAATGTATTCGTGTATTCGATATAGACACGTATATCTGAAACGGGTACGACGATCCTAAATGAAGTGTTCATGCTTCTTAGGAAATATGAAGCATTTTCAAAGTTTTATATGTTAGTTATGGGGGTCGCTTTCACGCAAGGTTGAGAGGTTCAATAAAACTTATCACATGATCAAATCATGGAAATAACAATGCACGATAGATTGTGGTTTATGTGATTTTTGGTAGAGATAAATTTTTAAAAAATATGCGTACAGAAAATTGTATTTCTCAAATAAATGCTAACACTTCAAATCAGAGACTCATTAATTTATATGTGCCAGCTCGATTGAGCCTATCGTACATGTTATGCTTGGGATAGGTTAATAAAAAATCGTAAGTTAAAAACATATTTATGTGAAAGGTGGTATAGTTATTATCATATCACCATTTATCATGGATGTCACATGAGATCGGTAAATGTTAAAGTTATGATGATCACACGCATGTAAAAGGCACAAGGGGTCACTTGAAATCTAACAAGTGTTTACAACTAGGGGAGGGCAGGGACTAGGGAGCCCCTGATTCTACAACAGCGCGCACATCACTTTATTCATATAATTTTGGATAATTAGATGTAGGGGTGCAACTTGGGCCTGCCAAACCCAAACTCGATATTAATCCGGGGTTGGCTACAACCCAATCCAACCCGTCCGACTCTAAATCGGGTTAAACCAAACCCAACCCGACCGGGTTGAGCGGGTCATCCGGGTTGAGTTTTTTTTTTTAAGGGAAACCTATATATATGTATGTCATTCTTATTTAAATAATGGAAGTTGAATTTATATTTGTTCATATTGTCTAAAAGCTCAAGTATCAATCAAACCAAACAAAGCATTAGAACATTTTCAAAGAATTTTGGTTTAAGCAATGGCAGCCGACTGATAAGGTTTAGGCAGTTGACTCACTCTTTTCGAAAGATTTCATCTTTGTGAAAAAACTTGAGCAGCCGACTGATGAGTATCCTGAAGCCGACTGATGCTAAACGAAGTCTTTCATTTATGGAAAATCTCTTGACAGTCGACTGTTGAGGTTAATGCAGTTGATTGATAGAAGTCGAAAGTTTTAGGTTTTGAGAGTTTCCTCTAGCAGCCGACTGATTGTTGGCTTGCAGTCGACTAATGAGAGTTTACAGCCGACTGTTACTGTAGTCAAACGGCTACTAAGATGCATTTATGAATTCTATCCACCACCACCTACCACCACTTTCACTCTCACTCTCCCAACTCAAACCCTAGCTATATATATGATATTATTTTGTTTGGAAGACCAAGAAAACCAAAGTAAAAAATTCTCTCTTGCATCCAAAGTTTAGATTGTACTTCACCTACATTCTTGAGAATCATAAAGGCTTGGTTTGAGAAAGCTTGAAGCATCATTTACAATAATTTATTGAGAAAACTTGTCTTAAACACATTCATTCTCTTGAGCCAAAAGTCACATTTATTGTAAAGAATCTTGATATTGAGTTGTCATTCCTATCACTAAACACTTGAGCTTTAAACTGTGTTCATCTATAAAACCTTGAGGGTTTAGTTGAGTGATATATCTTATCTTGTGAGAGATTTGTGATCTAAAGTGAGTTAAGCTTTATATCCTCAAAGGAGGTTTGTTCCTTTGTTTGAGTGAGAAGCTTGTGAGTTTCTTTGTAAAGGTTTCCTCTCCGCCTTAAAGGAGGAGCCTTAGTGAAAGGCTTTGGGAAAGTCTCCAAAGGGGAGCCGATGATAGGAGCTACCGAACCTCGAAAAAATATCTTTGCGTCGATAGTTTGATTATTCTTTCTCTAACTCTTTACTTTGCTATTTATTGCTTGAATACCCATCTTCCTTGCTTGATTAATTTTCATTGCATTTATTATTCATTTTGATAACATAATAGATAAGTGTATCTTGTGTGATTAACATTCCATTGTGAAAAAGAGTTAGATATAATTTTAAAACCCTATTCACCCCCCTATATGGCTATTTAGTGACTTATATATATATAAATAATTATATATATATATATATATATGAACACAAAATGTACAGAGAAAGAGAGGGGACGACGACGAGAGGATTTATAACGGAAGAGAGAAAAAAAATTAAAATTGTTTAGATCTTGATAGATATGTACATATATATTTAAGAATAATATCCAATTATTTCAAATATGTTTTCCTATATGCATTAATAAGATAAGTATTTTTCCCCCATCTACACACATATACATATATATATTAACAAACACAAGATGTGTAGAGAGAGAGGGTTTGCAATAGAGATGGGGGGGGGGAGGCGTCGGGGATATAAATTATAATAGAGGTCAATTCGGGCTCAACCCTACCCCGCCCACAATAAAGTTGGGTTGGGCCCAAACCCAACCTGACATTTAAAACCCTCAACCCGAATTGCTGATTTTATGGGTTGGGTTGGGCTAGCCCGCTCAAGTTGCAACCCTAATTAGATATTCGAGGCTTTTGCCCTGATTAATATTCAGAGAACCTGTAAAAAACGAGTTCTTTATATGAATCAGGTAAAACTTATAGTATGTTTGTAGTCGTGGTATCAATGAATTATTTGCACCGAGTAGAACTAGAACATAAACGTACTGCTTTTTGAGGCACCTAGTCTCAAATATTTTTCCACATGACCAACATGTTTGAGTTCATCCATTTATTTTCTAATTTAATAGTTTGGCACATTCTAGTTAGGGCTGCAAATGAATCGAGCCGAGCCGAGCTTTGGAATATTCAAGCTCGGTTCATTTACTAAACGAGCCTAGAAAATGTGTTCAAGCTTGACTCATTTGCTTAACGAACGAGCCCGAGCCGAGCCCGAGCTTGTTTACGAACGAATCGTTTCAGTGCAACATATATTAATCTTCCTAATAGTTGTCTGAATTGAGTTGTTGCATGTCTGTTTTAATATATTTTCACTAGTATAATTTTTTATGAATGAATTTTATGTTATGACCGCCTAATTTCTATAATCTTTTCACAATAATCTTCATAATTTGTTCAATTTGAACATTTTCTTTTGTCAAATATGATATAATTTTACTATTTAACTTAGACGAGTCTGTTCACGAGCTTAGTAATGTTCAAGCTCGGTTCGTTTACTAAATGAGCCTAAAAATTGTGCTCAGGCTTGGTTCTTTTACTAAACGAATGAGCACGAGCCGAGCTCTTAACGAGCCGAACCCAAGCCTGCTCACGAATGACTCGGTTCATTTGCAGCCATAATTCTAGTACTGTGAGCGCTATTCTTAAGCTAGTTCAAGTGAATAAATGACAAAATGGCCAGTATGTCATTCATGTATTTATGTAAAAAGATCCCAACAAATTTTCTTATTCTAAATTTGAACTCTCAATGACTATTTTAATTTACTAATAAGAGAGGATATTATACAAAAAGTTAATATTTGAGAGGATGAATTTCGTCATTCCCACTGATGTGGTCCAATACCATTTGAATACGTGATTACAAAATGAGGAATTGATTACAATTTTATTTTTTAAAATTTTATAATCATGTGTTCAAATGATATTAAATCACATAAGTGCGGACTGCGGAGGACCAAGTATTAACCTTATACAAAAGTATTTAGTAAACTATACCAATGTGAATAAACACTATTTATACTCGAAAATCAATATAATCTACCCTATAAAATTGATACATGCATGTTAATAATTCTTAAACTTGGAGAGTTTCTCATTGCATTGATTAATTAAGGCCAAAACTTTGTTACTCTATTAATTTCAATATGCATATGAATAAGGTCAAAAATGGTCTGCCAAGACATTTTAATAGACTATATTACATTTGAATAATATTTTGCCCTTTTCCAATAAAAATTTCAGAATGGCATGACCAAGACGTGGTTCCTCCTTTACGCTATTTCATCAAATGAGAAGTTTACTAAATTTTTGTTTGTTAATCTTATTTAATTCTTGACCGATCTGCTCTTGACCCGAGATTTCTTCAATTCAACATTGAGGGGATGGGCGAAGCGAAGAGATCAAATAAAGATGATTTGATTATTTAGTTTTAGATACGAAAAATGTAATAAAAATAAAATGAAAATGAAAATTAGTTGTAAAAATGAAATAAAGTGAGTGAAAGAGTGAGGTCACGCGCTGAGATGGAGTGTGAACTAGCTCCCTACTCTCAGCTCGTCTTCAAAATCCAAACTAACAGAAACCGTCGAAAGTGAAAATACGAAAACACCCCCTGGAAGCTCAGCGATCGAGGTCCCCCTCCTCTTCTGCAGAAAATGTGTTCAGAAGGAACAAGAATTTCTGAATTCTGTCAATGGCACACTCTTTATCACCCCTACTCTTTCACCAAAATTACAACTCTACCACTGACATCACCTCTCTATATCTATATCTATATCTACCTCTACGTCTCTCTGTCTACATCTATACACTCAATGCTCAACAACCCACAACACCCACTGTTCTAGGGTTAGGGTTTTCTCCTCCGTTTTTCTCGCAAGCCCCATTTTCAAACTTCCTCAACTTCGATAAACTGGGTCTGTGTGATTTTTTTCGAATTTTGTCATCTATTCGTTTTTGTTTTGTAGTTTGTGTCTCTGTAGTCAAATATATATTTGTTTATTTGACTAATTTGAATTGAAAGATTCTCTCTAGAAACTCTCTCTCTACTTTCTCTCTCTAGTTAGGGGCTGAAATTGCTTTGCGGGTTTGTTGTGGTGTTGATGTTTGGGTTTTGCTGTGAATGCCTCTGTTTTTTGTTCTTACAGGTGGAAGAAAAAAATGGGTTTCAAGTTCTACATTGTTGTTCTCTGATTAAAAGGTACTACTATATATATATATATGTATATACACATTGTGTTGTTCTGCTTTTGATTTTACACTTTTGGAGGTGGGTTTGTGATTGTGATGTTAAACCAGTACACTCTGTTTTGTTCTGAGCATTTTTTATTTTTTTATTTAATTTTTTTTTGTGTGTTCATGTAAAGGAATTAAAGTTGCATTATTGGGTTTAATATTAATTTCTGCTTTATTTGAGTGATTGTTGGATTATTGGGTTTGTTTCTAATTTGTTTTTCTTATGCCCTTCTGCTTCCCCTTTTAAGAGCATCATGAGAAAATCAGTAGTCTTTTTCGTTTAAATCATATTATATATAGATTTTGTTAGCTAAAATAGAGTATTTGCTTTTAAATGATAGTTGAATTATTGGGTTTGTTTTGTAGTATAATGCTAGGTTTATGGGAAATATAAGCTACAAGAATCTGCTTTTTGAACATGGTGGAATAACTTTTTGAATGTTGATTTTGTTATTTTGTTTATATTTTCAGGTTGGAAATGCAAGTACTTTTTATTGGGTCCTTAATTTTGACTTTGTGGTCCTCACAAGTTCCTTAATTTTGAAAGTGATGGATGGGAGAAGGCATTCAGTTGATATACCTATCTCGAAAACTCTGTTAGCACTTAGGAGAGTGAGGTCACTTAGGGATCCATCAACTAACTCTTTGAGTAAATTCTCTGGTTTGGTTGATAATTTGAATTGGGAAACCAATTCAGGTAATGGGTTTACTCTAGGATTTGTAAATGGTGGCGAGGAAAACGGCATAGGTAATAACGTTATCCCGGGATCAAAAAGTCCTGGTTTGTATGGGCAAATGGAGGAAAATGTTGGTGATCACGAGTTGTATTATGGTTCGAGAAAATCGAACTGTAAGTTAATATCATGTGAAAATTCAGGTTGGGTTGGAAACACAGGTTCTGTTCCTGTAAGGACCAAACATGTTGTAGGATCCAGTTGTAGGAGGGAAAATCAGGAAATGGTTTGCGGAAGAAAATCGTTGAGCGAAAGATATTGCAGTGATTTTAAGGACAAAGGATTGGACTTGACATGCATCACACCTTGTAGTGATCATTTGGAGGGTGAGGGATCATCTAATGAACCAGTTGGAGGATCATTGCATGAAGAGAGAATGGATCTTAATGGATATAAACAGAATCCCCTATATAAAAAAAAAGTTATGTCAACTAGAGTGGCATCGGGTGATGTAGTGAGTCGCACAGGCAGTCCATGCTTGTCCATGAGTGATGGTCCATTGGGAGGGTCAAGTCGTGGCACATCTTTATTTGGAAATGAAGATGTTGACCTTGTAGATCACGATCATCGTGGATGTGGTATAAGCTACTGCTGGTCAAGAACCCCGAGATTTAAAGAATCAAATCTTCCTTCTGATGTTGAAGAGCATCCACTCTTATCAGGGGAATTAGGCAGCACACTTCCATCTAAACATGGAAAGAGCTGCAAACATCTTAATAACGAAGTAGTCCAGTATACAGAGAGTCCTAGAAGTCTCAGTCAGAAATTCAGACCAAAGTCTTTCAATGAGCTGGTAGGACAAAATGTAGTAGCAAGGTCGCTTTTGAGTGCCATTGCAAATGGGAAGATCACCTCCTTCTATCTCTTTCATGGTCCACATGGTACAGGAAAGACTTCTGCATCAAGGATTTTTGTCGCAGCTTTGAATTGTCTCTCAATTGATGAGCATAAGCCATGTGGTATGTGTAGAGAATGTGTCTTGTTCTTCTGTGGAAGAAGCAAGGATGTCAAGGAAGTGGATAGTGTGAGAATCAATCGGACTGATAGAGTTAAGTCCCTTATTAAGAATGCAGCCATCCCTCCAGTTTCCTCGAGATTTAAAGTTTTTATTATTGATGAATGCCATCTGTTACGAGGAGAAACTTGGGCAACTATTTTGATTAACCTAGAGGAACTTCCTCGACATGTTGTCCTTGTAGCAATGACTCCCTACCTTGAAAGGTTACCAAGAAATGCAGTGTCACGAGCCCAGAGATACCATTTTCCAAAGATAAAGGAAGCTGACATTGCAAGCAGATTAGGGAAAATTTGTGTGAAAGAAGGGCTCGACTTTGACCAGATTGCTTTAGAGTTCATTGCGACGAAGTCTAATGGTTCACTTCGGGATGCAGAGATGATGCTTGAACAGCTAAGCTTGTTTGGCAAAAGAATAACAATATCACTGGCATATGAACTAGTGAGTGTTGTTTCATCGTGTTTCACTTATCCTTATGCTGTATCTCTTCTCATCTGAAATTTTCAAATACAGTTTTGTTTTTGCACTTCTGCAGATAGGAGTTGTTTCTGATGATGAATTGCTAGATTTACTGGATTTGGCTTTGTCATCTGACACGTCAAATACAGTTAGAAGGGCCAGGGAGTTGATGAGATCAAGGATTGATCCTATGCAACTAATATCGCAGCTAGCAAATCTCATAATGGACACACTTGCTGGAAAACGTGAGGAAGGTATTTCTGAAGCCAAAAGAAAGTTTTGTGGAAGACACACTTGTAAGTGTGCTATCTTTGTGTGTATAAAGTTTTTAGTTTCACAAAGTGCACAAGTGGTAGAATCATTTTGTTTAACTCATCCAAGCCTCACTTAGTACTGTCTGTTTACTTTTCTAGTTGCTTAATTGTCTAAGGTATTGATAAAATTCTCTTTGATAGCTGAAGCAGATCTACATCAACTGAGTCATGCACTTAAAATACTCTCTGAAACAGAGAAACAGTTGAGGACATCAAAAAATCAAACAACATGGCTCACTGTAGCTCTTTTACAGTTAAGTTCTGTGGGGTCTTGTTCTTTGGATGCAAATGATTCGAGGTTGAGTGTGAAAACAATACACCCAAGAGGTGAGAATGATTGGATTACTTCACATTTATGCATGAGTTTCACTGCTTGATATGATTTAATTTGTCTAGTAGGTCTAGAAAGGTTAGTTCAACGTTTATGTCCAGGTTCCATTTTTTAATGCAGATGGTGATTTTTGCTGCACATCACCCGCAGATCATGGCACTTGTACATGTGGCAATAATGAATCACTGAAATTGGGAATTCATGATGGTAAAGAAACACTGGAATCTATCTGGAAGAGAGCCATGGAATTATGTCAATCAAATTCGCTCAAAAACTTTCTCAGGAAATGGGGAAAGTTGTCTTCAGTTTATTTTAATCATGGTAAGTGCAAAGTCCATTAAAATGTGCTTTTTCCAGCTGCAATTGTCGTATCATACTGCCCTCAACTGGATGATGGTGCATACCTGAAAGTGTCTTGTATGCGGCTCAATTTGAAATCTAATAGGTGGACCAGAATAGGAAAAAGTTCACACAATTGGCTCTAGGCTTGCTTTCGTAATGGAAGTGAATTTTCATTTATATTCTGTCTTTGGCACAAATTAAATCAACACAAAAACTGTGATCTTGATTTTTTACCTGTAGTTATAGTAAAAAGTCATTATTCTGTGTCTATTAAGGCAGATGGATTCCGACTTGAAGTGGCTTTCTCATCCAAATAGCCTAATATCCTAAAGAGGCAAGATATTTACGATAGCACTACATTAGTATGACCCTTCATGGACTTCACCCATAGAAGATTTTGTAGGGTTTACTTCTCTTTGTTGCCTCCCTCTAAGAGATTGGCAACCTTAACCTTCTACACAACCCCTTGCATTATTCTGTGTCTAATAAGTGCTTTTTGGCTTTCCCTGTGCTGCCTTGCTGCTTAAGATTATAAACATCACACTCATTAGTTCTTACAACCTGCATTATTGGCTTTGATTGCGTTTGACCAAATTATTTGAATTAATTTTCGAGCTTGTCTTGTATTGGTGCTACATCTTACTTCAGATGGATATAGACATTGTACTTATATGTATGCCTTCTTATCCTGGCAGATCACATTATATATTCCATGAACCTAACAGTAAAAAAGCTCTCTTAGAACGATATATATATATGTTTCCGTAAATGCTTTCAGAATCCCCTTGCCACTTTACTTGTCTTGGTCTACGGATGTGATCAGTTCTTTTCATGGTCTATCTCTACAAAATAAATTGGAGCTTTGATTTAAGGATTGTGGTGGGTGGATTCGACATATTGCATCCTGAACCTCGGCCATTCTCAACCGAGTTAAACTGTGATCTGAACCCATCTTTAACATGAGATAAATTTGGGAATTCTCGAAAACACTTCTAGGCAATCATCTATTAGTAACTTATTTCTAATTTGAAAAGTATAGTCAGAGGCTAGGAGTACATGCAATAACAATTTTCCTTGTAAGCATGAATTGATTTCCTAAAAGATACTTGTAACTATAAGAATTCCTTCCAACCTTTTGTCATATGTTTGAATAATAGCCATTTTGGTGCAATTATATATTGTCTGCCTACTCTTGTTTAATAGAACTCTGTTGTCTGCAGGGGAAATAATGCACTGCCGGGCTTCTCCTGGATTGTTTATAAACACTTGCACTTAGTTGCTCAGAGAGAGTGTACCTAATTTCTCAGAGAGAGAGGGAGGGAGATTTATGCTTTTCAGAGCACGTCTGTAGTTGTTTTGTTATATGTGCAGTTTTTGGAACAGTTTATGGGAAGCATAAGTTTTTCGGATATTCGGGGAACACACATATTTGTGTGATATAGTTTAACAGTAAAGGAAGCTGGAATACATCAAGGGCTTTGGGAACACAATTAGAAAGAGGTTTCGAAAGAACAGAAGTTTTCAATAGATACTTTATAGAAAGAGGATATTTGATTTTCAAAATGTTTTTGAGAAAAACAAGGCTCTTGTTGATCCACCCAATTGTATATTTGGTTGTATCCATAGATGACAGTCTTGGGGTTTTTATGGAAGTTTGGTTGCATTAAGGCGTCCAACATACAGTTGACCAGTCACATTTTTTGTTGAGCCCACGATAAGCTTCTACAGCCTTTAACCTTAATCCATTGTGATATAAATATCTGGTCAAAAAATTTGTTTGTCCTATGTGCAGTTTACTTAATTGCAAGAGCTGATGAAGCTTTACTATTTCTCTCTGGTCATAATAACTTAGCATCACCAGAGTGGAATCTTGCCTTCGTAAAAACATTTGGCAACCTTCCGACTTTTGGTAGAAATGTTGGATTATCATAGTGGTACCTTGGCTTTTGGATTTGGTTTTTGCACGGTTCGGCTATTGGGTAGTTGAATAATAGGGTGTCTACATTGGTGACTGATATTTCATGTTTATGGTTCTTATTTTTGGATTTCGTATATCTGAAAGGAGTTATCCAATGCCCAAACACTCTTTGATTGTGCTATGCTTTACGTTTCAGGTCTGGCTATAGCTGAATTGGAATTCCATCATCCTGACTATGTCGCTAAAGCAGAGAAGTCGTGGAAATTGATTGCAAGTTCACTTCAGTCTGTACTAGGTTGTAATGTAGAGATAAGAATCAGTCTTGGACATTGTGCTTCTATGACAAAGTATGACAACGTGAAGAAGCCATCCTTCAGCTTGTTCAGCTGTTCACGCAGAATGTGCCCCAAGTCACCCACCACTGAACGCGGCAGCGACCCATCAGATAATTCTGATTTAACCTCTGAAAAGCCCATGATAACGGACAGATCTGTCCAAACTTGCTCCCCTTATTGTAGGTCTCAAATCCCACATAATTGTTCTCATAGAAGAGAAGAGGCTAAGACCATAAGAAATAGTGAAGGAAATGCACTAAGCATTGGAATGGTTACGCCTCAAAATTCAGTACCAGATGATTTTTCAAAGCATGGGTGCGGAATTGATTCTTCCAGAGAAGAGGGAAACAAATGTGGATGCCAGGCTATAGCTGTTCAAGAACCAGAGAAGCAACCGAACTGTTTCTTGAGAACATTGAAGCTTCATAAAAAGTTAGTGTTGTCAGAATCTACACAGATGGTCGGTTCGAAAGTCCAGCCACAAAACAAGCTTCTGTTGTCTATTCCGAGAGAAACTTCAAAAGCATATTTTCATGCTGCTAGTCCTTGTATTTTCTCCAATAACTGCTCCAAGGATGTGCTTGGGTAAGAAATTCTGTCTTCTTCTTTGTCTTTTTTAGTTCCCTTTTGTGAAAGGTACGTAATACGACTGGAAAGATAAGATGCAAACCACATTAAGAAAACTGACTAGGGGCAAATGGTGTGTAGAAGTGATTTGACGTAAGACGAGAAGAGTACTTTTCACTTGCACATAGGTACTCCCACTGTCAATGAGGAGCCTCATGTTGTAGGCTTCATCTCATCAATCTTAGTTGTATTGGCAGTCACAAGAATCTTGGCAGGCGAGCCAGAAAGCCTGTCCTCGTTTTGATTATTTGCGATTAGTTCTATTACAAATTTATGGTTGGGCTCTCTGAAGGATATAATACCCCCATAGAAATTATGCTGTCTTGTGCTTTGTAGAGTATGGTATTGGTAATAATTACTGAATGTTAATTTGTGTACTTGTGGGCAGACCAAGGGAGGACTCGCAGTTTGATTGTTCGAGAGCCCTCACATTTCCCTTTAGAAAGGTACGTATCATTTGTAATCAAATTTTGAATTCCTAGAGACTACGATATTATACATATGGATGCGCCTAGAAAAACAATGTAGTGATTAGGTGTGAAAAATAATAGGAAAAGCTGCAATGGATGATTGATACAATCAATAGCAGACTGCATTGTCACTTACCTGGGTCCTCTAGTGTTAAATCCTTAATCCGAACACTGATCAAGAAGTGAATATTATGGTATTGCATTGATAAATTTGATTGATGATCGTTCCAATATTTGCCGGGAACACCCTCTATATATTTAGTTTCATCTGAAAATTAGAATGTCAACGGAGCTCGTAAATAGTGCATTGAACTTGCAGGCTAGCCAGCTGAGGCATCGATCACGAAGAACACGTCTGGTGGAGTGGGTTCTACCTTGCACAACTGCCAAGTAGTTAGGCTCTATATTTTTGGAGGCCAAACTGATCCTGTGATTGCTAGGTGCATTCTGCTAGTATTGTAGTCCTAGATTTTGTAATCATATTCCTGTAAGGGCCAGCATAATTTGGCATTGTAATATGTTTTTGGGCAGTTGAATTTGACATGCTTTTGGAAACAGAATGATCTAATTCTTGATATTACTGGTATATATAGATACAAGTTTTTTTTTTTTTTTTTAAATGTTAAAGGAACTCACACCCTCACAGCTGTATACTCGGTAAATATCACAGACCTTGCTCTTGAGATTGAGAGTCAAGACTTGACTTCAGGACAGAGAGATTGAATAATCTCAGAAAACATTTAATCAAAATTACATAGGGTGCGTTTGGAAATTAATATTTTCGTTTTTGTTTTTTTATCTCTTGAGAATAAAAAATTTTCTTGTTCTTGTCCTAAGGTTAATCCGGAAATAAAAACATGTTTGGTTGGAAATTTTGTCTAAAAAATTTTCGGGAACAAAAAAAAAAACACAGTTTTGAAATTTATTTGGAATAAAAAGTAGAAAACATATTGTTAAATGGTAAGATTAAGTTTGACTTGATTGTTATCCCTTGTACAAAATAGCTACAATGTACACTTCCAAGTCTTCTATACAATAATGAACAGGACCACTCTGCTGTTGTTCAAAAAATTAGCATACAGGAAAATATATATATATATATAAATATATAAATAGTAGCATGTATAAAGATCACATCACCCCAATTCGATTGGGGGTGTCAAGTTGCAAAGGTAAGGGTTTGTCTTGGTGGTGATATCGATTTGCAGTGGTGGGGGTTTGTGGTGATGTCGATTTGCAGTGGTGGTGGGATGGCGGCTGATGGTGGTGGTGGAGGTTGGGATTTGGAGGTTAAAGATGGAAGTTAGGGTTTGAAGGTTGAAGATGACGGTTAGGGAATCTGCAACAATTAATTTTTTTTTTGCAGAGAACAAACAGTGCCGAATACAAAAAAAAATACCATTTTGGTATTCTCAAATTTTGAACTAAGGATGAGAAAACGTTTTTTTACTGTTCACGAAAACAAAAACCATCAAAGGCTTCCAAACACGTTTTTGTTCCCGTAAACAATGAAAAAAACAAGAACAAAAACGGAAACTACACACCCTATGCATTTTTTAGAGCTACAGGTTGAAAAGGCAGAAAAATTGCATATAATATAACTCAGTGAAAACTTATTACCATATTCTAAATACCAGAGGATTTTTCCACACTTGTGTTCACATACAAGTAAAGTTAAACTTGTAAATTTACACCTCTGACCATAATACCAACACAAAATATTTAATTTTGCCATTTCCGTAGCAGATTACAGCAACATCCAACCCTGGAGTCTTAACAAATGTTTACTTTCAGAATCCTTAAGCAAAATCATATTCAGACACATTGCTTACTTTTGGTACATACAAACAATCAGGAACCCTTGTATATTCTTTGAGCTTCATTACACCATGGTTACCGGCTTTCTTGCACTTTAAAGGGTGAAGTTACTTCATGTATTTCTGAAGAAATTTCCGGTGAAAGTCATTCCTAATAGTATCGTTAATGAAGCGCTTGGGAGTCTTGGCTTCACCGCGAGTTTGGTTCTTAAACACCACATCATCATCCCACCTAAACCAATGAAATTAAGAAACTGATAAAATCAGGGCATGGCAAGACCGGACTCGATTCATAGAAACCTCTAACAAATTTAAAGAACCAGAGCTATAATCAGATCTTCAGGGAGGCAACTGACCTTCTTTTGACATTGAAAGATGTTGCACTATTAAGCAGTGGGTTTCCTCGTATCAATTCTGCTTCTTTCACTTTAAGGTTCTCTTCCTGCTGCTCTCTCTCCTGCAGAAGCATAAAACACCCTAATAAATATTTGCAAACCAATGCCATAAGCAGTTTGCAGCAATAAACTGTCCACGGCACACCAAATGATGCAAAAGGTAAATCCAACTAAATGCATGCAGAAAATAATTTTTGCTGGCATAATTCGAATACGCAGGGCACTTGGGTATTTTTGTAGTTACTTGAAGATGGATATATAGCCTTGGATGAAGACGCAACCATCAAAAGATTACACTAAGGACAACTCCGATTGGACTCATTTAATTAAATATCATATATATAGATCAGGTGTAGAGATGTTAGTCTCTCTCCATCATAATCTTCCCAAGCCTAGTATACTGGTAAGAAATTTCAACGTGGTCAGATAGCCTGAATCTTGTCCTAAATCCATCTCAAAGGTGTTAAAAAATTCTCACGATGATGTGTAATTAAATCATTGAGGGGTGCTGAAAATCAGCAATGATAACAGAATAATAACAAGGCAGTGATCAATATTGCATGGAATTCAGTTCAATGACAAGACAAAGCACGTTGAGATTGACAAGCACTTTGTCAGCAACAAGTTGAATGAAGTGATTGCATGTCTTTTGTCAGATAAAAGTTGGCTAATGTTTTCACTAAGGATTTGACTAGTAAATTTTTTCATTCTACTCCAAGTTGGGCACAATAGATGTTCAAAACTTTTTGGAGTATTCATATATTCCGTTAATTAGCACATGGCCTATTTTTGGTAGTGTTGCTTGTGTGGTAATTTAAGTAGAAGAAAGATAGAAAATCTTAGACATACTCTCAACCTTTTTTTTCCGCAGCTCAAACACTAATCTTCCCAATTTTAGTACCAATTGGTAATACATTCCAACTATTGCCTAAAACGAGAAAACCTTCGGCACAACCTTCAACTGATAGTTATCAAATTCTCCTACAGGCTGGGAAGAATTAATATCATGAAACTAATGTAAATTTTAGAATTTAAACTCCATAAAAATGTGGGGTGAAATTTCTAATTCTGGAATAATGTGGTCCCGAAATACACATTGTCATCAATGTTCTCATGATTCTCATACCAGATCTCCTACTCATTGATTATTCATGACTACAGCAAACATTTCCACAACACTGATATGAAACAAAACTTACTTTGCGGAACTTCTCTTCTGCTCTTTCCTTCTTTATCTGTTCTAGCTCAGCCAAAAGAGCTTCTGTGTCATCCTCATCCTCATCCTCATCCTCATCATCATCACTATCACTGAACACAAAATAGTAATATTTTAATACAACAGAATCCATATGAAAAGAGGATTGAATCTAAAGAAGAATAGTAAAACCAGTGACATGAACTAATGAGTTTGTTTTATAAGAATTCTGAAAGCAGCCCTTCCCAACTATTGCCATAACAATGATCCCAATGGTTAGAAGAGCAATGACATATAACATGGCATAGTAAAACAACTAACAAGTACATATGAGTTTGTTCAAAACAAAATTCTGAAAGCAGCTCCTCGAAACTATTGCCCCTGTTATTATTTTTTAGAAAAAAAAAACCAAATAAAATAAAATAAAAATAAAGAAAAAAGAAAAAAATAGAGAACGGGATTTGGCTGTCCAATGTAACTTAAACAAATTAAATAGCATGCTTTTGGTGTATCTTAAACCCCTGTTGTCTGCGAGACTACTCAATAATTGTTTGTCTCATACAATTAAATACTCATATCATGATAGGTATATAAACCATCTGCTATAATAACTGTGCTCAATTAAGTATATGAGCAAAAGATGGCACCTTTCATCCTCACTTTTGACATCAACATCAGCATCATCAGCATCTGCACTGCGCGGAATGATTCGGTCTTCTGCCTCTCTCCTAGCTCCTGTAAAAAAGTACAAAGTTAGTTGACAAGACAGGCATGTGCATCGGCACACATACACATTTATCTAGTTCAATTGGCAATGCTACGAAGAGATCATGAAGCATTCACCTTCTAGTAAAAGATGCCCTCCCTTTCTACGATCTCTGTCTTCTGCAACCATATGCAATTAAATTTTATGCGAGGAAAAAATGCCGAAGACCAGCAAATTAGGCAATGGGATTAAAGGAACATATGAAATAAAAAAAGAGAGGTAAAGTTTTTCTCTACCAGCATAGCCCTTATCCTTTGAAGAGAAATGCCTTCGTTCACGCTCTTCCAACTCCTCATGGAGGTTCCTCTTCTGCACTTCCTCCTTGGTATCTTGACCCTCCTTTCTGTAACAACACAAATTGGTCGGAAAAGATTTTTCAAAGACAGGCACCAGGAAGATAAATAGCCGCATATGCACGTGAGTACGTGGAAGTACCAGTAAACTGTGACCAGGCACAAATCAGTACCCAAAACTAGATTGGTCTGCAGTTGGTTGGTTGGCCTTGGTTTGACCTGAGGCTAAGCCATAAATTGACATGTAAAACCTTTTAACTCCGTTAGAGACCCACTTGGGCCTAACCGCTCACCCAGCCATATAGGGAGGTTCAAAGTTCATGGGTATACCAACCAAACAAGACCCATGAACCAAACAAAGTAACTAAGTTAAAAGGTTAATCTGACAAGTTGACCGCATTGGTCCAAAGAAGCCATCACAGTTGTGATGAAATTTGAAATACTGAAAAAGTGATTCAAATAGGTTAATGATCAACTCTCTATAACAAAGAGAAGTTGCAACCAAAAGTATTAATTGTATCAAGAATTAAAAAAGAATGTGTGTTCTGTATTCACCATACATACATACATACATACATAATTTTAGATTAGACAAAACAATCCAATTCCAATTTATCCTCCCAAAATTATACTCAATCAGTCCGTAACCATTCCAAGAAATTTCTACATGGAACTCAACCAGAATGTCACACCCTTCCACGTCTTACTTTTAATATACCAACGCAGCACATCAGAACCATGGCCTATTCATAACTGACAACAAACTTCTCCAAATTGAGTGTTCAAGATGAACAAATCCCAAACATAATAGGTTACTGGACAAAGGATAAATGCATGGTCCTTTTTCTAGTCTTGGAAACCACACAACTGTTAAACGAGGTCGGATCACCAGATTAATGCAAAGGCGGTCCATTGCTACAAGGTCTTTCCCTTAGAACTTCAAAGAATTCCTATTGCTCCATTTGGTAGTATGAATAAATATTTGGACGGAGAGGGTAGGAGGACTAAGAACTTCAATGATGGATCCTTATACCATCCCTCGACTCTTTTCACTCCTCATTCCCTCCCATCAAACGTTTAGCATGTACTTGGTATATCCTAAAGAAATTTCATGTTACCTATAGTTTAAAACCTTGGTTATACAAACCGTATTACCTTAAAATCACACAACCAATATATTAGACTCTACCCATAATTCAAAGCATATCCATAGAAAATGTCACAAAACTTCAAACCTGGGTTTTAGGTTTGTATGAGCTGCAAGGTCTCTGGAAGAGTATTTCTGAGACGGGCCGAAGATTCGAGTACCCCCTTGTTCGTTACCCCCTTTAGCAGGTGCCCATGTGGGTCGAGCTGCAGTCGTCATGTCTTCTAACTATCCTCCAAGATATCTATCAAAAGACGAAAAACATTATGTATATATATATATTTATACATACAAATATATGGGTGTGTGTGTTGCTGACAAACATATCAATATTTAAACACTGATAAACAACAAAGTCTGCATAGATATACAAGTTGAAGCAAATTAGGGTTATTCAGATGGTAAATTACACAATTATTCATGGATCGATACACAAGTATAAGCACTGATTGAGGATTGTAAATTCAAAGAAATACTTTACACAATGAGCGTATGTAAGTAAAAATCCCTAAAAAGATTGAATTTATTGCAGAAATCGAGGAGAGAGGAACCCTAATACAAAGATCTTCGGCAGGCGGAGATCCAAAAATCAAACCCTAATTCAGATGTTCGGAAAACGGAGATTAGGGTTTTTACCTTCCGATGGTGCCCTCCGATTTGATTCCTGAATCGAGAGAGAGAGAGAGAGAGACGGTAATGAAGATTAAATATTGAATACAATTCCGTTCTCAATAATACTGTAAATGCATGTGTGCTTATATATTTATTTATTTTTATATTTGCAAAACCTTTCTCAAAACACTGAAAATAATAATAAAAAATTATAATTGATAGGAATAATTGTAGTTACCTCCCCTCTAGATTTATTAAATTATGCACGCACCCCTTTAGTTTGGATAATTATTATTACCTCCCCTTTAGTTTATATATATATTTTTATTAAATATCCCCTTTTTGTAACTTCTGGTATGGTCAAAGGCAATTAAAATCATTAAAATGGATCATTTCAGTTGTGAAATGACTATAAAATCATTACTTATTTGTGAAGACATTTCATAAACCCATGATTATAAGAATAATTTCATATTCTCGACGAGATGATATGAACATGGATCATTTAAAGGAGAAGAAAATTGTATTAATCCAAAAGATAGGAGGCGGGCATAATTTGACAAATCTCGAGGAAAGATAACTGTAATTATTCCATTTTTATATATAAAAGTTTTGTTTAAAAGTAAAGTTAACCAATCCGATCATAACTCTAAAATATTCAAATTCAGCTCATTTATTAACCATATTTTTAAAAGTGCTCAGCTTCGATTCATTTACTAAGGAATGAGACCGAACCTACTCATAAACGGCTCAATTTAGTAGCATACATTTCTCTTCCCAATATTGTTTAAATTGAATCGTTAGAGTTTTGTTTTTATTATATTTTTACTTTTCAAATAACACGTTTCTTGGTTCTTGTATGTGTTATTTTTTCTATTTTTTTATTATAATTTTTTGAAATTATTCTTACTAAGTCAGTGTATCATATCTAAATTTTTCAACAACCCTCTCTTTGTAACTTATTCAATTTCAACTTTTTTTTGTTTGAATGATTATGAGATGATTTTAATATTATATTCTAACTCTGTTCACGAGTTTGAGGAGGCGAACTCTGCTACCTTTAAGCTCGACTCATTTGCTGAGGATCCATTTGGATTGAATGATTTGGGAAGAAAAGAAAAAAAAAATGGAGTAAAGTGTGTTTGGTTTGACACTATGGAGAGAGAAAAAATGCTTTCCGAATAACAAGCAGGCTTTGGCGATTGCACTTTCCATTCCTTACAACATAGGGCTTGCGAGAAGAATAGTTGAAGAAGTCGAGACGAGAGAGAGAGAAAGAAGTCCCGCTTCGCTTTAAAGGATAGGGGAAGGGGTATAAAAACTATCTTTAGCGGTTCATAGGTATGACTCCCAAAAGAGCTAGAGTTGCATTATCTCTCCAAATTCATTGGATGTTATCCTTCCAAAAGTGGGCAGATTTGAAGAGAAAAGATAGCAACTTAAGTATTATTTTTATAATATAAAAAATACACTATAATTAAAAGAATTCTTTTATTAATTAAAGAATATAATAATAATTTGGTTATTATCCTTTCTTTTATTTTCTCTTGTCTAGTTTATCCAAACAAAAATGATATCATTTCTTTTATTTTCTTTCATAATTTATCCAAACATGAATTTAAAATATTACTATCATTTCATTTCTTTTCTCTCATAACTAATGTTATCATTTTTTTTTTCTCTCAAAACCTAAATGACATTACAAACACATGCTCAAACTCAAATCATTTACTAAACAAAGCTTTCAGAACTGAACGATTAATGGGTCGAGTTGAAGGTCTTTTGTAGCCCTACTTATAACTTTCCATGTAAAGATTAGGGTTTGTTTTATTTCTATTTTTTAAAATAGTTTTTTGTTTTTTAAAAATTAAAAGTAAAAAAATTGCACAAAATATCTGTTTGATTGGATTTTTTGAAAATATTTTTAAAAAAATTCAATTATAAAAATATATGTTTGTAGAGAATTCATTTTCAGAGAAAGTGGTTTTGAGATGCAAACCAATTAACCCTTAGGCCCTATTTTATAACATGGTTTGGTGCAAAAATTATGGTTTTGGTGCGAAAAAATGACACCAAACCATGTTTGGTAAAATGGTGTGAAAAATTGGTTCGGTTACTGTAGCAAACCATGGTGTGAAAATTGTGAAGGAATTTGGAACCATCTTTGGGGATGGTTTTGTACGGTGTGGACACTGTAGCAACCCGAATCACTGTAGCACCGAATATAATATATATATATTAATATTATAAATTTTAATATTAATATATTAGTATATTAATATATTTTAATATTACAAAATTTTAATATTTATAAATAAAATGTGAAACCATATATCCCAAGTTACCAAACATGGTTTGGTTTCAGAATTTTAACCCATACCAACTCTACCAAACATGGTTTGGTTTTTCAGCATCACTTTTTCTCACACCAAAACCATGCACCAAACATGATTTAAAACCAAAATAAAACCACACCAAACCAAATCCAACCCAACCCAAACCAAAACAAAAAACTAACACCGCACCAAACCGTTACCAAAAGCAACCTTACTATACCCAAACCGGATTGCGTATGCCTGTGCCCAAACACCCAGTTGCTAAAACCTCCGCTTCACTTCACCGGATTGTCACATATACTAGTAGAAGAAGTAGGAGAGAGCAATCGAGTGATTATCGATGGACGACGAAAACAACAAACCGAAAATGAGAGTGCTGTGTCGTCGGCTTGTGATAAACAAGGCCGAATTAGGGCTTCAATGGCTGATCGGATCGCCATTTTTGCCGCCATTCACAATCCTCTCCACCTTCAGATGCATCCACACCCTCCCTTCCAATCCCGTCTCTCCAGATCACTCCAGAGAATCAGGTACTCTCCACTCAAACCATCTCAAAATTCCATATAAGCATCAATATACATATATATATATATATCCGTGTCGCTGTATCTATAGGCTGTATAGTATGAACAGATTATCTGCAGACATCAGTTCTGAGAGATTTGCTCTTGTTGGAGTGCTAATTGTTGGAAAAAACTTCAATTGGCTCATCATTCAAGACCTCTCAAAGATGCATATGTTATAACTTATAAGCATCTGCGCTCTTACACCCAGATATATATATATATATATATATATATATATATAATAGTTTTACTATAGCTGGAGCACTAATTGTTGGAACCAATTTTAACTTGCTCATTATTGAAATTACGTCAAAATCCATATAATATTAGCGTATGTACATATATATATATTGCTTGTGTGTTATAGATTGTATAATGTATTCAGTTGAATTATTTATGAGCCGGTGATCTTGGAACACTTAGATTGAGAGGTTTTACTGTTAGTGGAGTGCTAATTGTTCGAAAGAATTTTAATTTCTCGCCTTTCAAATTATCTCTCAAATCCATATAGTACGAGCATCTATACATGTATGTGTGTTTGTGTATCTAAAGATTGTCTGATTGTTGAGTTGAATAATTTATGGCAGATGATCTTCGAGCACTGTTACCGAGAGGTTTTACTGTTATCGGAGCGCTAATTGTTGGAACTGATTTGAATTTGGAACGAATTGCTAGTGAGGCTATTGATGCATCTTGGAAATTGAGGGAGTTTCTTGGGAGGGACGATAATGGAGGAAAATTGGGAGAGGGTTTAATTGGAGCAGTTTTGGATTCGAATGTTGGGGAAGTTCGGTTCTTTGTGACGAGATCGGGGAATTCGAGTAAGATTGAGGCTGTTTCGGATGTTGTGTATGAAGATAATCCTGAGAAGTATGTGTGGGAGAGAGGCTGCATGCTTCGATGCGAGCTTCCAATCAAGCTGCCTTTATATTATCCTGTAAATAGTCCTAAAGGTATTTTCTTTTCTTTTACTTTGTGTCTTTAGTTGTATTTATTGGCTGGAATGCTGTATTCTGAATTTGTTAATATCCCATATTGTTGTTTTTATTGGCTTTTAATCTGCACTGATTAAGTTGGGGTGCAATTGCTACTTAAAACACCACTTAGTCATATTACAAATATTATCTTTTCGGTAAGTATTAGACACAGAATTGAGTTATTATTTTCTAGGAATGCAGCCTTTTAATGTTTGAATTAGTAGTGGAAAGCTATTTTGTTATGCTGAGTTTTGTATATTGGGTTTTGTGACAATTAGGTCAATAAAGGACGGTGTATATGAAACTAATGACTCATGCAGAAATTGATCTTTTTTTCTTTTCGACAAGCGTGTTGGGAATTATTTATTCTGGAGATATACAGTTAGCAATGAAAAAAAGAAAAGAATCCAAGTGAGTAAGTTGGAATATCAACTAGATAAGGTTCAATTCAAACAACATGGCTGAGGACTGGGTCGAGAGTTCATGAAGCTAAGAGTTATTATGAATCCAGGTCAGTCATTGAAGCCTGCGCTAATGGAGCTTGCTGGTATTTTCAGTCGTAATGGAGAAAGTAGTAGAGGGGATGTGTAATTGATCTCTGAGAGATTTGGTTTAATTTTAGCGATACAATGAATCCCTTGTCTTCATGAGTCAATTCTCTTTAGGTGAAGTGTGATTTTGGCGGAACTCCCCCCCCCTCCCTTTTTTTTTTTCTTTTTGGTAGAATGATCTGTGATTGGACACTAGTGGAAGCTGAATTACTTTTCCTACTTAAATGCCTTACTTCCAAACTAAATAAGAAAGAAATAGTCTTACCATGCAGTATCCAAAAAATTATAAAAGGACCAGAGATTATTCACAATAAAGAGAACTTTTAATTATACCCATGTGAGTGGCACATGCACTGCTCTAGTTGCTTGTTGAGAAAATTAGGATTACGTAAATGAAGTAGGGTTGGACTTGGGAAACACTTTCTGAGTTGAGTTCTTAATTTTTAATTCAATTTATTGTTCAAGCATATTCCTATTTCGTATTAAAGGTGATAGTGTTGTCAAAGGCACACCTGAGAACATAATCAGGAATACAAAACTGAAGCAGGGTTGGACATGGGAATGGCTTTGCTAAGCTGAGTTATTTGTTAATAATTAAGAAAAGTGTTGCTTTTTTTTTGTTTTTGTAGGATTAGAACAGTATATACAGATGATGATGGTAATACCCCTGTTTTGCGTTAAAAAGGAGGATACTTGATAGGCACCCACTATAAGAAATTAGAATTGAATCTATCAGACATGAGCTGTGGGTTCTAATGTACGTAGAAAAAGAGGAAAATTGCAGGCATGAGCAGTTTGTTGTAACTAACATGGACTAGATAATTTAAAACTTCAAATTATTAACTACTATGTGAACTGATGCATCCTTGACTGGTTTAATATATGTAGTTGTAATATTACGTTAGCTAGTACACCAGCCTTTAAGCTTTTACTGAAAAAAATGTAAGGGCATACAGGATATTTATTATAATAGAGTAATGTTATATATTTAACTGTATGCATTTTGTTTGAGAATCTGATTTTAGGCTTGTGAAAGTATCAGGTTTCCAATGATTTGATTGAGAAGTAATAGCATGAATACAACTTTTGGCTGTTGGTGAAATTTCTAAAATACTTATCTACATTGATCCGTAGGGCCACTTTTTCCAGTTTTGATTAACTCATTGGTGTTTTCAGATGCGGAGAGTTTTTGTTTGCAGGCGACTGATGCCATTGCTGCTAAGCTTAGAGATCCACAAGTCACGTACATGGTAGAACCATTGAAAGGATCCTTAACTGAAGTACCCAAGCCTGTCATTCTTCGTGGCGTGGAATTGGATTTCCAGACAGATCTCTCAAAAGCCAGGCATTTAGTTAAAACTGCTCAAGAATCTGATGCAAAATCATTACCATGTTATCATTTTTGTTCAAAAAGTAGTGATAACTCATCATTTACTTCTATGGAGGAGGTAAGTTTCATAAATATTTATACCGACTTTGGTTTGTTTATTTGAGTTCTGTTGAATATGATTACCATGATCATCTTATAATTTATTTGATCCATTTTTAAGCGACTCTCTCTGAGCAATATTGTGAAAGTATCTTTGCTTAGAGTGCAGATAAAATCCAAGTAACTGTCCTACTAAATAGATCCGAGAATTTATCAAAATCTGCTGCACCTATTGCAAAATTTTCACCAGGTATAATTTCGTACGAGAATAATGTAGGTATTTCTTTTTGTAAATGACTTCCTTGTCTTCTTATGGGCTTCAGATCTCAACTAATGTTTTCAGCAATTAACACCTGCTCTTTCAGCTTTGGAAGATACCAAACTTTTGGTTGTGGATTATAATCTAGAAGTGCTTTGTTATTCATCGAAGGATCTTCCAGTGGCATATGCAGTCTCAAAGTTAATTATCCCAGGATTGGTTGATCAGTTGTGTACAATTAAGAACACGATCTTGCCCAACCTCTTAACACATCATCCACAGGTACTATGATCAATTTCTATATCTTCCTATACCAGGGAGTTGGCGTCTGTGAAAATTGAAAATTAATAGCAAGGAAATTTTGCATACATGCGTCCACACACACATCGATACGAGATGATTATGTTGTTTCTTAGCTGTTCAACTGGATTACTCAGTGTCCTCATCATTTAGTCATGTGGCCTAACATTCATGCATACCTCCTGAATATCCTTTATCAATGAATTCAAGAGATTCAGTTACTGACTTCCAATAATATTTTGTTTTATTCTCCTGAGATTTATAGTCTTTTGTGAAATTCGATTTCATTCACGTAGTAGAATTCTGAACATTCTGTTTTTTACAAATTACCTGTATTTTTATTGCCTCAGGAAATTCTTAATTCCTTTCTTGGTCATCAGCAATTATTCTACAGATTACCTGCAAATAACTACAGACATCATTGCTTTTGCAGTTGCATCCTTACCACTTCAGTCCTCCTGGGATTTTGCATCCAATAACCATTGTCTATGAACTCAGTTATGGGGAGACAGAACTCAAGCAAGGTAAAAGCAAGCATTGTTTTAAGCTTAAAATACTTCTAAGGCAACTTATTTGTTGACTTTGGAGACTGCTTAAATATATGGACTCTAAAAGAAATGTTTTTTGTACTAATGTGGAATTCAGCTAAATTCATTAAGGTTTTGTTTAATAAAGTTGAAATTTCAAGAGTTGAAATTGAAGTGCTGAAGTTTCAAGTGGTAACTGAAATTTCAATATTTTTTTTTTAAAGATGAATTTGTAAATGTTGAACATTGAATAATAAATGATGACATTTTCGCGTAATGTTTTATCACATTTTAAGTTGCACATATTTGTATAAGTGATACTAAAATTGTTTTATCAAACACATTAATCGGTTAAGCACTTGATCAATTTGATAATCCCTTCATCTGTAACAGTGTTGTGTTGGATTATAGTATCAAATGGCTATTAAGCATTTGCCATGTGGTATGTTAGATCCTACTCCCAATCAAGTGATGTTCGAGGTAACTTTTAATTCCTATGCTTAGGCTAGATCGACCATTCACCACTTTACATCGATTGATTACAAAAAATTTCCAATAAAACACTGTTCCAATATATAAACTTATTTAAAGACTTAGTGTCCAATAATAACACTTTTCCGAATTCTATACTAGTTTAAAGACTTAGTGTGGATCCAAGTTCGTGGGACTTATCTAGTTATTATTCAACCTATACTTAGGGTGCACTCGGTCAGACTTATCATGGATTCCGTGCAATTGAAGTTGATCAAAATTCTTGATACAATTCACCCAATGTTGTTAAAGGTGCGCCTAGGCGTGGGCTCCAGGCTCCTTGAGGCGCAAGACTTGCGCCTCAAATGTGGGCAAGAGCGCCTTTGACAACATATGCACCTTTATTATTGAGTATGAATGATTTAGTAATAATTTTATTTATTCATTGTATTTTCCATTGTGAGCCTCTCACTTTATTCATTGTATTTTCCATTGTGAGCCTCTCACTTCACTCAGGCGCGCGCCTCGCGCCTAGGCTTTAGAGGACTTCTAGCGCCTTAGTGCGCCTTGAGCCTTTAATAACTATGAATTCGCCTTTGCAATTTTACTTTGATCTTCATTCTTAAATCTTTAATCACATCTAATCAAATCATCAAGTAGATTAGCGACGTGTACTTGATCTACAACCAAGTACTGATTAGGAATATGCCAACATACATCATTTTTCCTAGTGATATGTAAGATGTTACAAGTTAAAATTCCTGGTGTAAGAAGAATGCAAATGCTAATTTTATCTCTAGGAGTCTGTATAGGCTGGACATACAGTGGGTAATGGACAATAATTCCTCATAAAGAGTCGTTGAATGATGTCGAATGTGACACCATCTGTTTCCCTCATAATAGATCGTGTGCAATTTGCAAGTTTAAGATTTAATATATGAATAGCATGATTTCAGGCTCTATTAGAATTAAGATATATTATGTCCTGGTTGTTCAGTTTCTTGCACGAAATAATTGCCAATGTAAAATCGATTATTGACCTGTAGCAATTTGTTTCACGCATGTAAAATTTGCCCTCCCAACATCAATCGAGAGTACTGCTCCGACTTTTTAAGTATTTGAATTTCTCGTTAGGGGACTTAAGATGGTTGCAAAAGTTGTGCCTTTTGTGACTGTTACGTTGTTAGCATGTCAACTGTCATTATGGAGTCATGGATACTCACCTATCTAATAGGTTTGATGTAATACTTGTACTTTGCTGATCCATATTAGTAAACAGTTCCTGAAACTTCTATGGAATTAATAGAATATTATTCTGCAGTTGATATCAGAAAAGCTCTACATTCGAGGCTGGGATTACCTTTTGATCGTCCTCTCCTGAGAATGGCCAATGCCATGAAAATATCTATGGCAAAGGATAGTGCAAGGAGCAACTCCACACGAAAGGGTAATCATTACATTTTGTGTAATACATGGTGGTTTGTGCACAAAAGCTGATGTCATCTGTATGTTACTATATCAGGCTCCTCTTTGCTTAAGGATGTACATCTTGGAATCCCAAGTAGTGGAGGTTAGTGATCACTGTAGACCTTTTAATTGTCCTTTAATTTTCCTGGTTTCTTTAAGTTCCAGTTGCACTGAATGACTGATAATCGTGATGCTTTGTACAGTTTCTGGGGGCCTAGTCTCTCTTATTCAAGGCTCTTATGACTACCATCATTACCTTCAAGATGGATTTGATGACTCGGTAAGAGAATTTTTCCCTGGTTCCAAATCCCAATCAACAAGGGATTGGTGAATTTTTCAGTGCCTATATGTTATATTCCTTTTACAAAGTTCTACACACATTGGATGGAGAATGCTGTTAAAAAAAGAGATGTTCCAGTTTATTTGGTCAGATAAAAGCTAAACCTTTTGGTTTTTGCCAGCATTTTGTTCAATGCAAACATAACTGTTGCTGATTAGGCAAAGTAGGTTTTCAAGGCTTGTGCAGGATTTCATTAATTTTTCATGAAATCCATCTTTTGTTTCAGATAAATTTGATCAGACTTCCATGATCGGTTCCCTTTATTGTTAGCTGAGGGAAATGCATATTTGGATTAAGGGCTCCTTATGTTCCAAATATTTTTTGGGCTCTTTTTATCTGTTGTAATATTATTCTTTTATTGTATATTATTATTTTGATATTTTGTTATTCCTGGTAGCTTAGTTCCAGCTTTGGCATGTGACCTTGGTACATGACATACAGAGTGTATCTCATATTCTCACTTTGTCTCAATTTGGAGTAGGGGAGATACCACTCAAGCTGTTGCTTTGATATCTGCTTCACTTTTCAATAATTGTTTTTAGTATTTAATAAAATAATATGTACCCAATCTTTAATGTATAAGGTATTATTGGATTGTATTGACACTGTTTTTAAAGTTTCACATATGCTATTCCAATCAAATCCCTTAGTCATCCAGATTATTTTATCCTTGCAGTTCTTTTGTTCTCAGTCAGTTTTTTGTATTTTACTTGCTAGGGCTGGGGTTGTGCTTATCGCTCTTTGCAAACTATCATTTCATGGTTTAGACTCCAACAATACACATCTATTGATGTTCCTTCACACAGGTACTGATCGTCACCACTAACTCGTGGTCACTGCTATGACTGTTATTTGAAGTTTCATTTTATTTTTTTTCAATTTGAATTCTGCACTAGCCTAGCACATACACGACTCCCTCTTGTTTCAAATTTTGACCTTTACATCAACAATCATTGTGATGACTTCTATTATTTAAAGTTGTGCTTTGATATTCTTAGGTTCTATTGCTGGCATTACAGACTGTTTTTTATTCAGGGAAATTCAGCAGTCGCTGGTAGAGATTGGTGATAAGGACCCTTCATTCATAGGGTCACGCGAGTGGATTGGTGCCATTGAATTAAGCTTTGTTTTGGATAAGCTTCTTGGTGTAAGTATGCTGTACTCATTTGGAAGTGTCAGAGTGTGAGATAAAATGTTACATATAATAAACCATAATGCATTGGAGACCTCTTTTTCATGCCATGTAAACTTCCAACGACTGAAAATTTCAAACATGTTCACTGAAAGCGTTGCTAATTTGATATGTGTTTACGCGCATATGGATAACCACATTATTTTTCTATATAAAATGAAGCTATTATCTAAACAGTGCACAACCAATGTACTTTTGAAATAATCACTGGCTGGCTTGAACAGGTCAGCTGCAAAGTCATAAATGTGAGATCTGGAGACGAGCTTCCTGAAAAATGTAGAGAGCTGGCCTTGCATTTTGAGAACCAGGGAACACCAGTTATGATTGGTCAGTGGTTCTGTATTTTTTGTCAAAGTTTATGGCAGTATCCCTTCAGAGTGCCTCGGTTGTCATCTCTATTTTCGTTTGAAGTAAAAACAAAGCAATCAACAGACCGGTGTATTTCGAAGGGGCTTATCATTAGGTTTGACATGTGCAGGTGGTGGAGTGCTTGCATATACCCTTTTGGGAGTTGATTACAATGAAGCTAGTGGAGATTGCGCGTTTCTTATTCTTGATCCGCACTACACGGGTAATGACGAGCTTAAGAAAATTGTAAATGGTGGATGGATTGGGTGGAAAAAAGCCGTTGATAGCAAGGGAAAGCATTTCTTCTTGCATGATAAGTTCTATAATCTTCTGTTGCCACAAAGGCCTAACATGGTTTAGTAAAACTGAATTTTTGTTCAAGTTACAGGAAGCAACCATGGATATAATACACCAATTTCTTTTTGTAGAAATGAGTAAATTTAAATGTTCTGCATCAAGTTTAATAGGTTAGACTGATATGGATACCAATATCCATATGTATTGTCATTTTCTATTGAATACTAAATACTGAATTTTGGTAACTTCTATTTACCATTCAGTGTTATTGATGTGTTGCAGTTGTATTCTATCAGATGATATTGTAGAAATATATATATATATATATATATATGTATATATAAAGGAAGTTGCATCTCTGGTCTTTATGTCAACTCTTATTCCCATGCAAAAGGTTACATTACATTGGGGGTGGTCTCCAGAAAATGGGATAAACCACATTATTGAAATAGAGGTTACAATTATAACAGCTTACATTTGCTAACTAACATATTGCTTCTCAAGAAGACTTGTACAAAATGCAAGGTCAAAACGTTCCTCTGGAGGATCTCCTATGCAATCAAAAACTGCATCTGCATTCAGAAAGTCCTCATCTGCTGTGTAACTGAAGCCAGCAATTGAGTCAAATCATTAATAATACTTTAGGATCTAAAGTATGACTTATCTAAAAAATACTTTAGGATCTAAAGTATGAATCTCAAGGTAACATATACAAGATTTAATTTTCACCAAAACAAAAAGAAAAAAGAAAAAGAAAAAACGAGATATTTACATTTACTAGTCGTCAAGAAGCACCAATAATTTTAGTTCATCATGGGTAGGGACACTATTGCTGACGTAATAACCTCTATGCGCTAACATGGATAGAAAAATAACCTCAATACGCTAACATGGATAGGAAAAGAGTGGTTCGAGTAGCATCTACTACTATTACCGAAAACATTGCTAAAATACTTTTACGAGAAGGTTTTATTGAAAATGTGAGGAAACATGGGGAAAGCAACAAATATTTTTTGGTTTTAACCCTGCGATATAGAAGGAATAGGAGAAGGCCCTATAGAAATCTTTTAAATTTAAAATGGATCAGTCGACTCGGTTTACGAATCTATTCGAGCCTCAGTGGAGGCAGTGTGTGAGTATATGCTTACCTTACAACAACAACAAAAAACAAAAAAACAAAAAAAACCATGGTACATTTATACCATAATATAAATGTGTGCATACAAAATATAGATAGAACATACAGAGCACCTTCCCAGTTCTTGGTGTATGATGTTCAAATTATAAATTCACTCTTCCCTTCCTTTTCATTTCCTTTCCTTTCTAGGCAATAAAACAACATGAAAGAAAGGCTCGTTGGGTTATCTACGGATCGATAGTGGTTTATACTCATCTTTCATCTAATTTTTCATTTATACTAAAACAAGGCATAGGAGTGACATGGAAAAGTAAAATATGCTCATAGAGGAGAGGAAACAACCAACAACTGAAAAAATGTTTGTTCGAACAGAGAGAATAACTTACCCACTCTTCGTCACAATACACTTCATGCCAGCGGCTTTTGCAGCTGCAAGACCTATTGCGCTGTCTTCAACCACAACACAACTGCGACAAGTGAAGATATGTATCAATTTTTTTTCCAGACTCCGAATTCTATCATTGAAATACTGGAAGACAACGAGTAGACTTTAAAATCATCTATTAAAACCAAGTACTGTGTGCATGAGTATTTCTTAGCTTCATCCACCGAGCACGTGTCATGTCAAGACATCACATTTTCATTTCTAGCATCAAATGTATAATCACTTTTAAGTAGAATAGAGCGATACCTTGAAGGTTCAACACCCAGAGTGGTTGCTGCTAAATTATAAATGGCCTGCAATTGCGGATAATTCAGTTTAGTCACGCCCAGTTGGTTTTTTTTACCAATCATAGAGCATTTTTTCAGTACTCAAAATGAGTTCAGATTTAGTGGCGCCACAATGAATGGGAAACATCATCTCTTGTTTACTTGGCAAATGCGAGAAGCATATATATATATATATATATATATATTGTTTCTTATAGCACTAGTCACTTGAAATGAGTCCATTCAATTGCATATATAACAAACTCACAAGGTTTTCAAAGTATGATGCCATGTGTTCGAGATTGACAAAAGGAAAAAGCAAATATTCAATTGTGATGAACAATATTAAATGATGTAACTTCCATATACTATTTCAAACACCTCCTGACTACGAAAATACTAAGTGCGATGAAAACTTACCGGATCAGGCTTTTTACGAGGAACAACATCTCCTGCAAATATTTGGATTTTTTCTGCTCGCTCAGGTCCCAGCAAGAATGAAACTATTGCAGAGACCTGAAATCACCGCATACATTGTCAAACCAATTAGTAGATCTGATTATTATGAAAAGAAATTACTGTATTTTAATTTAAGTCACTCAAACAATCAAGAAGATCCAAGCTTCTTCACTGTAAGCATGATCATTGCCACATACACCAATATGATGAATTATGTTAGACGAGATCCACGGATTTAATTCCGCTCGCTTCATCACTTATTCGGAAATTGTAGGCATAAAATTTTCAAGGTTGCATAGTTGTTAATCACTGTAGATTATCATTAAGAACAACAAACAAGTGGAACATGACATCAACATTTTAGAACCTGATTATGCATACCGCCTTCTCATTAGAAGTGCTGCACACAGCAACTTTGACTCCTTTTGCTAAAGCTTGATCAATCAACCTGGTGCAGTCAACAAAAATCTTGAAATATGCATCCAGAAGGGGTGAATCTGATGAATAACGACAACAATAATAGTAATAAAGGAAGCCCACCACTCTATTTCGGAGATGCTAATTCTACTTTTACAATTTAATACTTCTGTTCATTAAGATTAAGAATGCTATGCGGAGCATTTAGCTGTTGTTATGCGTTATGCGGTTGTATTCATTCTGTTAAAATAAAAGGAGCTATATAAAATATTTAAGTTACACCTTTTCTAACAGCTTAAATTTTTAGAGTAGTTGGGTGTTTTTAACACATTCCATCTTTCAATACACGCTGGGAAGAGAAAAGGGAAAGACCTTGTAAATGCCAAAAAATGCACAACACAAGAATGAATTCTTTATTTAGATTTTGCTTCCTTTATATATATTCCCTTTTTGGGCTTCGAGCCCATTAGGGCTACATTATTTTGCTTATATCATTCCTTCTATTTCTCTTACATCACTATCTTTATTTTCAAGTAATTCTAGCTTGAAATGGGCTTTCATCTTCGGGTTTTAGGTGACCTTGTTGGGCTATCAGCCTGATGGGTCTGGAGATTTCCACACTTACATAGGCCCTTTTCTTGGTTGTGGGCTTTCGGGCAATCAGGCCCATTACTAAGAAGGTAAAGTGTTGGAGGGAATATATATCCATCACCCCTGTCGGGGTGACGTGGAAAGTTCATTAAATAGGACAGTTGTGTCATCATTAACATTTCAAATTCATGACTTAGGTGGCCTTGATTCGCGCAATAGGGGCTGAGAAGACGACCTGATGCTTCGTTTCTTGTGTGCATGACTCTTTGCATCCTTCTTGCATTTCAAAGCTCTTGGGCTCTCAAAAACTCTTTGCAACTTGGTTTCTCCTCTTGTTATTGCCATAATCTGCACCTCTTTCCCGGAAAACTCACAAAATCTCATCGGAATCCACCTTAAAGTAAGTTATTTCTTCCAGCTCTCCTACATTTTTGTCAATATGTCTGATAGTGATGATACTCGGTCGGGTAGTGACTGTCTCCCTTCTTCTGTCGATCCCAACGCCTCCCTTAGTTCCCCATCGGTAGAAGTGAGGGTCAGATCTAGTCATCCTGAAGTCACCCAAACTGCTGATGTGGGTGGGGATTTGGCTGGAGGAAGATCGGGAGATCAATTCTATGCGGATCCCCTTCCCCATATACATAGGGTAGATACTGTGTTGAAAAAATATAGGATACTCGATGGGGTGATAGTTAAGAATTATCCCAAGAAGTGTGATTTCAGGATAGGGGGTGGGGGGTGGGGGGTTAGGGATGACTAGATCTTGTTGTCGGCCTTCCATCTTCAGGTTCTTCATTTCCCGATCCACCCTTTCTTTCTCTATGTCCTGTCCACTTTAGGTTTGGCTCCGTTTCAAGTGGGGCCTAATTTCTTCAGGATCGTGGATATGGTCCTGATGATCAATCGAGAGATGGGCCTTGATCTGGGTCTTGCTGAGCTCCTGTTCTCTTATAGATACAAGACCAAGGACTGTAGAGTTCGGTACAATCTTTTTCCTTTAAGTGGGAGAAAGATGTGCGATGGTAATGAGAAGTCCAATAAGGGGTGGAAATAAAGGATGATACTGGTGAGCGGGAATTGGAGGCTTCCCGGATCAACCAGATTCGTAGTCCCCTAGGGTGTTTAATCAACATCTATTCCCTTTTTTCAAACCTTATCACAGAGGGTCATGTTATTGTGAACAGTTGTAAGTGTGGAAATCTCCAGGCCCATATAAACTAATCAGGCGACGGGCCCATTAGGTTGATATCCCAACAAGGTCATCGAAAGCCCAAAGATGAAGGCCCATTTCAAGCTAGAATTACTTGAAAATAATGTTGCCCTAATGGGCTCGAAGCCCAAAAAGGGAATGTATATAAAGGAAGCAAAATCTAAATAAAGAATTCATTCTTGTGTTGTGAATTTTTTGACATTTACACATTGGCGCCGTATGTGGGAAGTTCTTGGAGTTCTTAGTTTTTCAGATATGTAATTCTTTCTTCCGGATTTGTAAATCATCTTCTTCGTCCCATCTCGTTAAGCTGAGTTTGTTTTATTCAATATGGAGATCTGTAGTGGTGCCTTGGCCTTCCAGATCTGAGAGCTTGTTTCTATTCTTCACCATCTTTTAAATCTCCGTTCACACTGAACCACTACTTCCCAAACAACCATGCCGGTCACCCGTTCGCAAGCGGATGTTCCGACCACCGGGGACAGCCATGTAGGAGGTCCTCAAACCATTGAGAAAATCCTGCAACGCCTGATAGCCGCTGAGGAACGTAGCCAAGCTCTTAAGAAGCGGAATGTGTAGCTCATGGTGAGGATGACTCTACAACCGCCTGCCCCTCCGGCAACAATGCTCAACCATTCTCAGAACCAGGAAAAGCCCGCCGAGTCCTCCCAGCGCTTAGGAAAGGCTCCCATCACTGACGAAGCCATGACCCCCTAGAAGCTCAAAGCAATAATGGCAGAGTTCCAAAGGAAAGTCCTCGGGGACTTGAGAACCCAGTTTACCGATGATCTGGCCATCCAGGCGTCAACCGAGTTGATACAATCGCCCTTCACCCCGAGATAACCCCGGAACCTTTTCCGAAGAAGTTTGTCATGCCTCGGTTTACCCCCTACGATGGGAAAAAAGGACACCGAGGAGCATATCTATCAGATTCATCAAAAGATGACCATGTATGCTAAGAACGAGTCATTGCAAAGCAATGTATTCTCCACAAGTCTTACGGATGGAGCTCTACTATAGTTCAGGAAACAACCACCCTGATCCATCGGCAGCTGGCAACAATTGACTAGGCTCTTCTTTGCCCAATATTATGGGAATAAGAGACAAAAGAAGACCATATCCTCCTTCTTTACTATGATCTAGGAGAAAGGAGAATCCCTAAAGAGCTTCCTATCCCGATTCAACATTGAGTCTTCTTCTATTGATAATTGTGACCAACACTCTGCTGTTGAGGCCTTCCGGATGGCCCTTATTCCAGGAACCAAGTTCCATCAATCTCTGGTGAAATGCCCCCCATCGGGTATTGGGGAGTTAAACTCCAGAGCCCAAAGGTACTTGAGGATTGAAGAGGAGGAGACCATCAGGTAGAAGAGGGCGGCCTTGGTTAGTGTTGAAGCCTGATCAAAGGATCAGACAACCGATCGAAAACGTCCAACATCATCGGGACCTTCAGTTCCTTCAGGACCTCCAGCCCCGAACCCTTTCAAACGTCCCAGATCTAAAGAGAAAGTGACCCCCCTGAGAATAAGGCCACAGGGATCTTCTAACAACCCCCACCCATCAGGCAGCCATTGGATCAAAGGGACAAGTCAAAACATTGTGCTTTCCACGGTGATTTCGGGCATATCACAAATGAGGGCCGTAATCTCAGATGACAGGTGGAGGCACTGGTGCTTCGTGGCGAGCTCTGGGACTACATCCAACGGGACAGACCGAGGGTCGATCAACAAGCTCCCAATGCCCCTCGGAACCCCGCAGCCGCACACAACCGGTTAGGATCATCAACATGATTCTTAGTGGCTCCGCCTCCAAAAAGACGGAAGGATCCAGCCGGAGCCAGTTGCGAAGAGCCCGAAAAATGAGAAAAGTCAACGAAGTCAGTGAAATCCATTACAGGACAGGAAAAGTACAAATTATTTTCTCTGCAACAGACCTTCGGAATATCCAGACCCCATATGATGACCCTCTAGTTGTGACATTGATGGTGGCCAACTGCCTTGTTAAGAGAGTCATGATCGACCTCGGGAGCAGTGCAAACGTCATTACCAAGTGGGCTTTTGAAAACCTTGAAATCAACCCGAACGAAATTGTGGCCTCCCGGTGTCCTATTACAGGATTCGATGGAAAACAAATCGAACCGATCGGGGAAGTCCAACTGCTAGTATTTGTTGCACAAAGGACCCTGACCGAAACATTTTTTGTAGTGGATGTGAAACCTTCGTACAATTTACTCATGGGAAGGGGATGAATTCACCGGATGCAGGGTGTGCCTTCAACCCTTCACCAAATGATGAGATGCATAACCCCGAACAGTTTGGACATCATATTGATATCAAGGGGGACCAGGTGGCTGCCAAGGAATGCTATGCGGTCACTCTGAATGAGATCAGGAAGGGAAAAGGCCCAGAGGTGTCCCATTCCAAGGATCAGAGTCCAGGCCCCAAATAGCAATCAAATGAGGGGGATCCGGGTACCTCAATTGTGGTGGAGCCGTTACAACCAATCTCTATAATACCAGATAGCCCCAAAAAAATTACTTTTGCAGGTATGAATCTCACCGTATGTGAATTGAAAGAACTGACCCAGTTATTGCAGGATAACTCCGATGTCTTCGCATAGGAATATACAAACATGCTAGGTATTGATCCCATTGTTGCCCAACATTCATTACACGACGCATGGGGAGCGCACCGGAACCAGATCATAGCGGATGAAGTGTCCAGATTGCTCCAGGATGGTTTTATCAGGGAAGTCAAGTATCCCGAATGGCTCGCCAACGTAGTAGTCATCCAGAAAAAGAATGGCAAGTGGAGGGTTTGTGTTGATTTTACTGACCTGAATAGGGCATGCCCGAAGGATAGCTTTCCATTGCCAAAGATTGACTAGATGGTGGACGCTACCGCTAGCTAAGAACGCTTAACTTTCCTGAACGCTTATTCGGGATACAATCAGATAAGAATGAATCCGACGGACGAGGAAAAAACATCTTTCATTACTGAAACAGGTACTTACTGCATTAAGGTTATGCCCTTCGGTCTGAAAAATGCAGATGCCACTTTTCAGAGATTGGTTAACAAGATCTTTAAGGGAATGATGGGTACAGTGATTGAAGCTTACATTGATGTGCACTGTAGAATGTGTAAATGTCAAAAAATACATTCCCTTTTTGGGAATGATGGGTACGGCGCCAATGTGTAAATGTAAAAAAATGCATAATAGAAGAATGAATTCTTTATTTAGATTTTGCTTCCTTTATATACATTCCCTTTTTGGGTTTCAAGCCCATTATGGCAACATTATTTTGCTTACATCATTCCTTTTATCTCTCTTACATCAGTATCTTTATTTTTAAGTATTTCTAGCTTGAAATGGGCCTTCATCTTCGGGCTTTCGGTGACCTTGTTGGGCTATCAACCTGATAGGCCTGGAGATTTCCACCCTTACAGACCTATACTCTTTTAGAGAAGGAAACACTCTTCCTAAAAAAGCCACTACCTGATCTGGCTGCTCTATGATCAGTGCTACCACCCGAAAAGCTTTAAGTTATTTTGGACAACAACTCACCATTTTACCCTACAAGCACTTTTCGTAATTATAGTAACTAAATTTCTTTACCTCAAGGGAATATATTGTTAGAAGGAGCTAAAGGGTTGTCAAATATTTGATAAAATCCTCAAAAGCACCTGGTTCCGCAACCATCAGAAAGGTAACTTCAAACACTCTAAAGTTCTAAACCATTGTATTCGTTAGACAATTATATGCTTCTTTTAAGGAAACTTCAAAGACGATGCTGCTTAGTCAATTTCACAATGAACTTGAAAACTTCTAATAAAAAACATTGAAAAGGAGTGCCTGCATACGTTTTCAAGACCAAAATTACTGAATAATGGAATGCTGGAAAGTTACTAATCAAAAGAGAGAAGTGAATGAAACAAGAAAGCAGACTTACTCAACATGTACACCAATTTTCAAGAGTGTGCACGTATCTTAAATGTTTTTGTTTGCACAAAATAGGTATGAATTGTGAAGCTATTGTTCAATTGATTCCCTGTTAGGTCACTGAAAGATTTGGGATCCTCTTTGTCCCCATAGGGCCATGGTCTACATACCAAAATGGGACAAGAAATTAAAGGAACAAATGCTAGAAGGGTCTCAGCTTATTAAGGATTAAGGATCAGAGCAAGTTACCATTTTATACCATAGTTTTTTTTTTTTTTTTGAAAGGTTTTTATACCGTAATTTACTTGAGTTAACCACTCATGGGATTATAAGAAAATGTAGTCTCTATAATAGTCAGCACTTGGGTGTTCTTTCCTAAAAACCAAGTGGTAAGAAAAGTTATTGCATTCATTATTGTATAAATCCATGATCTTAGGGCAGCCATCATTGTGAACATTGTATTTCACTAAGGCAGAAATGATCACATTGGTGTGGAGCATGCGGTAAGTAATTACGGCCAAGATTTACAAGAAAATGAAACTACAACCACCGAGTTCAAAACCTCAGCTAGTCTATGCTAAGCAAAACATAGAGATTAGCTTACTTTGCAACGCCAGGCCGAAGAGGCAGCAACTTTTTCTCAATAAGGACCATGAACAACTCCGTCTTCCGCTTGTGAAGTGAAGCTATAAATTCCTTCCTTTCTTCTTCGCTCTTAGGAGCTTTGTCTGGCCATGCCGTCTTGTTAAAGTAGGCTGTCATCCTAAAACAAAATGGAATTAACCACTAACAAATACAACTCAAGAAGTTCCTCATTAACAAAAGAGATAATATCAGCCCAATAACAAATTCAACTTCAGATACAAAATGCTTTTACGAACAAATTAAACCACCAAATTCCCTTCACAACTAGTGCAATTGAAAGAACTACTCATGTAGAAATTTTCAGTACCTTTCTTTTCCACCTCCAATTTTGAGCAATTCGCCATATAATTCCACATCCCAGGTAACAGCCAATTCCCTCTACACAATCAATTTCGATATGTGATCAATCCATGAGAACACAAGACACAGAGCTATACCCAAAAGCCCAACTCAAAAAACATCAAATAAATTCGAAAGTGATAAGCATGATAACACATGATCTAAAATGGAGAGAGGGGGTGTACTTGTACATAAGAAACACACAATCCATAGAAAGTGACAAGCATGATAATCATCAATTAAAAATCAAGAAAAAATGGTGTATACAAAAACGCCATTCATGGAATATCAAAGTAACTCAAAAAGTGGTATGCATGGCAGTAAATGACAATATATCAATAGAGAATGGTGTAGACAAAAAACCAAATTCATGGAACATCAAAATTAATTGAAAAGTGAGAAGCAATGAGAGAAAGTGGTGTATACAAAAACCCAATTCACAGAATATCAAATTAATACGAAAAGTGAAAACCATGATAATCAATGATCATGAACCAATAGAGAATGGTGTACACAAAAATCCCAATCATGAAAAATCAAATTAATTGCAAAAGTGACCAGCATGATAATAAATGTTCAAAAATAGGAGAGTAGTGTACATAGAAACCCAATTCATAAAACATCAAATTAACTTAGACAAATGATAAAGCATGATAATAAATGGCCAAAAATCAATAGAGTGGTGTGTACACACACACACACAAAGAAAAAAACCCAATTCATAAACCACCAATTAATTCAAAAAGTAATAAGCATAATAATAAATGATCATAAAAATCAAGAGAAAGTTGCGTACGAACAAAAACCCAATTCATAAAACATCAAATTGATTCAAAAATTGATAAGCATGACAACAAATGATAACAAATCAGAGAGATTGAGAGAGTGGAGTGTACTTCTGAGAAAGTGTCGTTGAAAGAAATGCGATGGCCGTCCTTCTCTGTGTCTACAAGCACGCCGTCGCAGTCGAAGAGAAGAGCAGAGGGAAGAACAGAGGGAAGAACAGAGGGAGAAGAAGCAGAGCATTTCACTCCACTCCCATTTCTCTTGCCCCTTATGCTCAGAGCACTTGTTCTTGTTGTTAATGGTGATGTTTTGATTCCAGAGCCGAGTATGGAAGATGATAATGTCTTCAAATGGACATATGGAGAAGAAACAGAGGCTTTGGGGTGAGATGAGAGAGTCATTGAAGAAGACATGGAGGTTGTCAATGGAGGAGATATGACCGTTGACGCCATTGGACTCTCTCTCTCTCTACAATTTCATTTGGCTTAGATAGAGTAGCATAACGGCCTTGTGTCATAAACTTATCCAATATCCACCCCTATAGCCACATACAAATATTTATAGGGTAAATAACAGTTTCACCCCCTGTTGATAGTGTAAATAACATCCGCACCCCTTCAATTTTCGCTAATTACAGTTTCACCCCTGAAACGTAAATTACAGTTTCACTTTCACCCCCTCAACTCATTCTCCGGCGAGGTCAAACCGGGTCAACCAAAATCTGAGATGCGAAATGACCAAATTATCCTTATATGTGTGTAAAGACATGTTTGCTCATCCAAAATGATGTGAAATACCTAAACTATCCTCATCACTTATATATATATATATGTGCATAAATATATGTATATACCCATATACATATATGTATATGTATGAATTGGGTATTGGGCAAATTTAATCTATATCATAGAAACATAAATTGGGTCCAAGATCAACAAATACGTCCTATAAGAAGCATGATTTAGACCCAAAAAATCAAAAAATCAACACACCCATTTCATATGTATGTAGATATATATGTGCATATATATATATAGATAAATAGATATAGTTATATATGTATATATATGTGCGTGTATATATATAGATTGGTGTATATCTATCTATATAGTTACATATGTATATATATGTGCGTGTATATATATAGATAGTTATATATATATAGATATATTAGGGTTAGGATTTGATTTGAGGGGTTTTAGGAGAGAGTAGGGGTGAGATGAAGAAGATGATGGAAGGGTAAATAGGTAATTTAACATAAAAGAATATTTGATTATTTAAAATAAATATGAAAAAGGGGGTATAAGAGTAATTGCACATATCCAGTCGCCGGATATGGGATTCAGGGGGTGAAACTGTAATTAGCGAAAATCGAGGGGGTGCGGGTGTTATTTACACTATCAACAGGGGTGAAACTGTTATTTACCCATATTTATATACACATATATATATATATATATATATATAGTTATAAAAAACAAAAAATAAAAGAAAGTTAATATTTCATATTGCTGATGTTGTGTAACTGTGTTGTTTTGTTGCACATTAACTCAACATAGCTCAAACACCATTTGTGTGAATTTTCTTCTTTTATTTTCTCGTAATTTGTTTTTTTTGGGTGCCATAAAATCAAGAAGTAATAACTGAAAACAACAGTAACAATTACTTCCCTTCACATTTCAAAAATAATATAAATTTTTATTTTTATTTTCAGTTGTCTGAGCAAAAAAGTTATGAACCAATGGTGTACTGGTCTTGTATAAATAGGCCAAGCAAGTTATATTTGAAATAACCTATAGCAGAGTTAATTTCCAAATAATGGACCAATCAACGTGGCATAATTGTAATTCTAAAATTTTTGTACACATCTTGTGCATACAAGAGTATCAGATATTGATAAGGTAGCTCAAATGACATTATATAACATACATTCCCACACACATTGAGAACCCTAGATTTAAGGAATGCTACATATATAACAGGAGAAAAACAACAATCCCTAGGGTTCACACTAAAAACCACAACATCATACCTAAACATTTCGTAACAATTGTTTTCATCAACTCCTATCGGCTCTACTAGAAAATGAACATTTCCGCCACTCATCAAGGAACATTTCCGCCGCTAGATTGAGCCCGCGATTCTAAGAAGAGTCTTACTGTCGAGAAAATGAGAGAGGGTTCAGCCATTGCACCATTTCCATAATCTCCGCAAGCTAGCCTCTTGGTAACGGGCGGGATTAGAGAAATTCCAAGCTCATCGACTAACATAAGATGCCGCTCTGTAAAAGGATTACTCCACATGAAGGTGTTCATGGCTGGTGCCACAAAGAGTGGTTTGCTATAGTCCCATGCTCTCACAATGCAGGTCAGCAGGTTGTCACACAATCCCCCAGCAATCTACAGTAGAACGCCAATAAAAATATGTCAAGTTCGATAAGGAAAGAACAAATTTAAACAACATAACGAAACAGCTCTGTCAGGAGAATATTGTGATGCCAATGGGAGTCACAATCAGAAACATAAAGCGAGAAATGTGTTCACTTTATAAATTTAAGTATCTGTTTGTTATAAGACTTTGTATGTAACCGCAATAAAGTAAAATATTATACATGAATATTATACATGAATCAAGTCAAACTATAAAATAACTATCGACTTAGGTGAAGACGAATATTATTTTAGATACTTAAATTTACCTTTAATAGCAAGATACTCCTCTTACGAAAATCAACAGTACTCCACTCACTTTACTTAACACTACTATCCAAAGATGCCTAAGTCAAGGGAGTAGCTAGCCCGTCAAATCCTAGAACTCATGCAAGTCATTGTCAGTTTACCTACAAACAGAATATATTTCAGTGATCTGCAAAATTCGGAATGCATTGTAAGAAAATGCAAGTGAGGGGCACTGAGGGCCAATATCCAAAGATACAATTCACATTGAAAAAGACCCAAAGAGGATTTGGCTGGTGGAGCAGGACTAGGAGGCAGAAGATAGAGGGTAAACGTAGCATGTCCAACTGTATGGGTTGTTCTCTAGAAGGGTATGCTTCTTTTATGAAGAAAGGAGTATTTTTAGCTAAGTTGCACATGTAAGGTCTCTACAAATGTTAAAGAGAACAATCAAGACTGGAGATGTATTCAATGTGCCACAGAGAGATACATTTTCCATTATTCCAGTCACTCTCCTCACTAACAGACACTTTCTACCAAGAATTAATCGCTAATGGGGGTTACAGTAAAGATTCAACCTGCAATGACTCCTAAGCAGCAGTTCCCTGTTTAATCCGAGTCCATGAACTTTACATTTAGCATAATATACCATACATGACCAGTATTTAACCAAACTAACACGGATAGCAAGGAAATAACCGATTCAAAGTATATAATCTCATTTGATGGGTCATCATCTTCGATGGTTCCAGATCAACAAAAAATTTAATGCATAATTGCCTACATCTTTGCTAACTGTATCACAAATGCGTAACAATGGAGAATGTGATACGAAGATGGAACAATATCTCCTTTCTTAAAATTGAGAATGAACCCAGATAGACAAATGTCTAAGTTGGTATATGTGAACTGGCTAGTCAGTCAGTCCAAGAGAGAGGCTGAGAAAGAAGATTCGGGTTTATCTTTTTCAGACTCTTCTGGTACAAAACTTACACAAGTGATTATTTCCCAAGGCCAACTGAGCTAGACCGTGACAGTTAGGAAACAAATAAAAAGGCAAGGAAGAATAGTATCATTCAAGCTCTCACAGCAGGAAAGGTGCCGATTCTCATGGTACATGCAAGTGGAATCACAAATTTGGTTCGATGTACTTAACTACATCACATTACTGTTAGAATCAATAAAACATTTTGCCGACAATTTTCCAATTATCTAACTGAAGGTGCACTTAGATAACAAGCCAGCATGATTAAGGAAGCCATTCATAAGTAAATAATATTCCGTTATTACTCCTTCAAATAGTTATGCGATGCAACAGTATAGCAAAATATTTTATTACATACTATTAGCAATGCAATCAAGTAATTCTGTTCTCAGCAGCTTCACTCTTAACTCAGTTTATTGTTCCCAGCTGACACGATTACGAATTTACAAGATTGTTCTAACAAAATCTAAAATTGAGAATTTTATTACCTTGCCAAGTGTGTTTGCTGACAATGGAGCAATAACCATGATATCAGCCCATTTGCGGAGCTCAATGTGGAGGACACTGTCACCTATCTTTGTCCAAGTGGACCATTCATCCTCATCAGTGTAAAGAATTACATCCCTAGGAAGTGATGCTCTGTCAATGAAATGTAAAGAAGCCTTCGTTGCGACTGCTCTTACTTCTGCCCAGTCAGCAAAACAATGACAAATATTTGCAAACTTTATCGCTGCTACACTTCCACTAGCAGCAAGTAGAATCCGTGGTTTTCTAGGAGCAGCATTACCTTCTATTTGCTCCCTTTCTCCGCTCATAGGATCCATAACCTATTCAACAGTTTTCTTATGAGTAATTTACTGGCAATAGAACCCAACATCCTTGTCATCATAATTAATTCAACCTATGATCATCCACATATGTGTAAACAAACTATATTACCAGCCAATGTTGAAAAATCAAAAAAATAAACAAGTCAAATTTACCAAAAATGAAGATCAAGTTTTTTTCAGAAAATTTGAGCTACAAATCAAATTCAAGTCAAATATGGTAATCACTCCACTCAACCGTTGCTATACAATATATGAAATTTTTGTCTCCTTAATAGAGTTGATTTTTTTTTTTGAATGGTAAGAAAGTCACGCACCCCCACATGAGCCCCGCGGGACTCGAATCCCTAACCTCCCCTTTGGGGAGGAAAGGTTAGTAGTCCACTGTATAGCAATCCTAGTGAATAATCCTAATTACTGCTGAAAAAACCCAAAAAAGATGAAAATATTGCAACAAACACAATGTGTCAACAATTTAAAACCTCAAAAGAAATACATAAATAAAAATAAGGAAGTACAATAAAATGCATAACTGGCTGAGTAAAGGGGCATTAAAACAAACAGTTGGAATGCATTAAAATTCACCCATTGAAAAGCTTAATTCAGAAACCCAACTAAACAAGCATCACACAGACCCTAAATTGAGTTTCTTAATGGGTGTCCAAACACAATCTCAAACAACAAAAGGGACACACAGGTACACATCAATACACACATACAATATATATATATATATAGACACACACTTAGAGGAAGTTGAATGTACCGGAAGATGATGCTGGCAGACAGCGATGCGAAGATTGTAATTGGTTATGCAGGTAAGCAAAATGGATGCGAGTATAAACTATATATATATATATATATATATGATGAGTGAGAAAATGGGGAACCAACGTCGGGTCATGAAATAAGTAGACCAAATCAAACACGGGCTCGGATCTCAATAATACCCAAATGTTTCAAAACGACTTCGTTTTGCTGCATGAAAAAAAAAAAGAAAATAAAAGAAAAGAAAAGGAAAAAAAGAAATAAAACCAAACCGGGTGAGGTGATGCCGTTGACCTTTAGGTTGCGTTTGGTAACGGTTTGGTGCGGTGTTAGTTTTTGGTTTTGGTTTGGGTTGGGTTGGATTTGGTTTGGTGTGGTTTTATTTTGGTTCCAAACCATGTTTGGTGTAGATGGTTTTGGTGTGACAAAAAATAATGCTGAAAAACCAAACCATGTTTGGTAGAGTTGGTATGAGTTAAAATATATTAATATTAATATTAAAATTAAAATATATTAATATACTAATATATTAATATTAAAATTTATAATATTAAAATATATTAATATATTTTTATTATATTAAAATATTAATATTAATATATTTTAATTTTAATATTAATATTAATATTAATATAATAATATATTAATATTAAAATTTATAATATTAAAATTTATTAATATATTTTTATTATATTAAAATATATTATATTTTTATTATATTAAAATATATTAATATATTTTTATTATATTATTATTTTAATATTAATATTAATATATTTTAATTTTAATATTAATATTATAAATTTTAATATTAATATATATATATTAATATTAAAATTTATATTAATATTAATATTAAAATAATATTATTATAAATTTTAATATTGAAATATTAATATTAAAATTAAAATATATTAATATTAATATAAATTTTAATATTAATATATATATATATATATTAATATTAAAATTTATAATATTAAAATATAAATATTATATTCGGTGCTACAGTGATTCAGGTTGCTACAGTGTTTGCTACAGTACCCGCACCATTCAAAACCATCAAAAAGATGGTTCCAAAATCCTTCACAAATTTGGCACCATGGTTTGCTACAGTAACGGTACCATTTTTTGGCACCATTTTACCAAACATGGTTTGATACCATTTTTTGGCACCAAAACCATATTTTTGGCACCAAACCTGTTTACAAAACAGGCCCTTAGTGTATAGTTTCGCTTTTTGGGTTTCCCGCTCATCTTCTTCTTTAATCTCTTTTTAATCCATTCCAAAATCCATCTTCATCTTCATCTTCATACCATCACACACACACACACACACACACACATATATATATGTATATATACATATATATATATATCAGGAGTTGTAATTTGAAGCAGCAAATCATTTATGGAAGAAGCCATTTCATCTCATTTTAGGTACTCTCTTTGCTATACATATAGATATACATACATACATGCATAGTGAGATACATGTTACACTAGACTGATATATTGTATATTTGTGGTTGGTGGTTTGCAAATTTTAAAAAAATAGAGAAAAGTTATCTAGGTTTGAGATCCATGAAATTGAAAACTCATCATGAATGTATTAACTTTTTTTGTTAATGATAATGATTAGTGGTTGGTAATATAAGATAATGGGCAATTGTACATGAATTTTTCTAGGATTTTCAGTCCACTATTTTACAGATTGATTTGGTTTGGGAGAGAAAGAGATAGATGTTACAGTCGACTGATATGTATGTATGTGTGTGTGATGGTATGAAGATGATGGTGGTTTGTGGTTTGCAAATTTGAAAAAATGGAGAAAGTTTTTGTATATGAAAATTTTTCTAGGGTTTGAAATCCATGAAATTGAGAACTCATCATAGATGTAATCACTTTATTTTTGTTAATGATAATGATTAATGGTTGGTAATATAAGATAATAGACAAATGTAGATGAATTTTTCTACGTTTTTCGGTCCACTATTTTATTGATAAGTAGACTGGTTTGGTTTGGGAGAGAAAGAGATACATGTTATAGTCGACTGATACATTGTATATTTGTGGTTAGTGCAATTTGTTAAACATTTGTTGAATTTTATATTTATGGTTTTATTTGAGTGGACTGATACGTGTTACAGTCGACTGAAATATGAATATTTTTAGGATTAATAAAGCAATGAAAAAAGAAATTAGATCATTCATGGATGCTTGTTCAGTCCACTGTTTTAGAAATTAGTGGGGTGAATTTACTTTTTTTTTTTGGTTTGTTGTGTTTTGCTTAATAACAAACAATAACTTAAGATTAGTTTTTCAAACACTACTTGGCTTTGCTTTGTTTTTGGCTTGGCTTTGGTTTGCTTTGATATAGTGCATTTTTGAAGAACAAGAATTGTTAAATATTGTATGTGTTTTTATTGTATTTGTGTTATATTTGAATCGATTGATACATGTTACAACATACTTTCAGGTACTCTCTTTGCTTCCTTTAGTATTATTGAAGCAACAAATTGTGTGTGGAAGGGAGGCTTTTCATCTCATTTCAGGTACTCTCTTTGCTTCCTTTCATCTTCCTTAGTGGTTTGTGCTTGTAAATTTGAAAAAATGGACAAAGGGTTTTTACATGAAATTTTTTCTGGGGTTTGAAAGGAATGAAATTGAAATTTTGAATAGATGTACTCACTTCATTTTAGTAAATGATAATGATTTGTGATTGGTAATATAAGATAATAGACAAAGATTTTGTAGATGAACTTTTTCTAGGATTTTGAGTCCACTATTTTAGAAATCAGTGGACTGATTTTGTTTGGGAAAGAAAGAGAGAGTTACATGTTACAGTCAATTGATACATTGTATGTTTGTGGTTTGGTGCATTTTGTTATCTATTTGCTGAATTTTATATTTAGGGTTTATTTCAGTGAACATCACATGTTACAGTTGACTGAAATATATCAGCATACTTTCAACACAAATGCATAATATTTTATACCAAATGCAGCAAAGTTTCTATTTAAGTTGATAACTTTTTTAATGAGGTGAATTTTTTAGTAATCTTGAACATAGGGCTTGAAATATGAAATGCCATAAAGGGTTTTTATATGATAATGGTTTGCTTTGCTTTGGTGTAAAATGTATCGGTCGACTTGATGATGTTTTATCAGTCGACTGATTCATTTTATAGTCAACTGAAATGGAGTTTGCAGCAGTTTGTCAACAAAATGCAACAAATTTTCAACAAATTACAGTATCGTATGTTGATCCGTAAGCATGTATCAGTCGACTGACCCCTTTATCGATTGACTGTATTATATTTTACAGCATATATAAAATCAAATGTTGCAAATGTTTTAATAAATTGTAGCACATAATTTATATAATTTTTTTGAATAATTTTGTTGTAAATTCTGCAGATATATACTTCAAAGTATTCATCATGCCTCGAAGTAAGAAATCTCATACATCTCAATCTGACCCCATGGAAGTCGATAATGTACTATTCAGGAATCTCGATACAAAGGCTGTATATGAAAGTAGTTTCTTAAACTATGAAGTGTCGAAGGGCAAAGTAATTACAAAAGAAACATGCGAGAATTTGGGACTTGATACTTACAACTACTTCAATGGCATAGGTTGGGGTGATTTTGTTTCCCTTCAACTTCCATGTTATCCAAAACTTGTGAGGATATTCTATGCTCATATTGTCGATGAGAAACCTCGAAAGTTCACCTCGTATGCGAAAGGGAAGGAAATTGTTATCACAAAACAGAAGTTGAGAGATATATTTAATCTTGAAGATTACGAAATTTCTCTCTATTGCAAGAACAAGTGGCCAAATGTAGATGGTTTTGATCCTACTCAAGCTCTGAGGCAGTTGTGTGCAGATCCAACAATTACTAGTGATGACCGCATAATAGCTTCGCAGATGACATTGGAGGCACGGGTGATTCACAATATCATTATTTATAACATCATGCCTAAAATCGGCAGCCACTTAGATGTCTCTCGTATGGAAGTATTTATTATTTGGTGCCTTCTGAATGGCGTAAGACTTGACCTAACTCACATTATTTTCAATCATATGTTGAAGTGCAAGGCAAAGACAAACAAATGTTATTACGGCATTCCAATGACAAAGATATTCATGGCTTATGATGTAGATTTGATGGGTGAGGAATCTCGTGAAGTTGATGCAATGAATGAAATATTTTCCGCCACGACCTTGAGGCAAATGAGATTTGAGATTGATAGCGGCAAGTGGGTTACTCGTTCGACCAAACCCCAACATACTGAGGTGAAGACACGTGCTCCAATGGATGACCAATATTCATTGTTGCATGAGGTAAAGGAAACGATTAATGCTATGAGTGCCAAAGTTGATCGTCTTGAACTTTTGACAGAAAAAATACTATTACGACTTGATCACCTCGACCATAATGTAGTTGAAATTCGAAGGATTGCCGATTTTCCGCCTTCTTGATTTTGTTCATGTGGCCTTATTATGTAGTTTCTTTATTGGGATGTACTTAATTTGGTAGACAAGTTTTCGGGACTACTTTTTTTTCTTCCTCATTTATGTTTCATATTATTGTATGCAAATTATGTTTTAAATATTATGTGTCATGTTTTGAACAGTTCTTTTTTATATTTGTTATCATATACATTGTGTTATAACCTGCATAATAGCTTTCTGTTTGCAAAGCAGTCTTGCGGATGCCAAACATTAATGTACCAGAATTGTATCATTTTTAATACCAATAGCATCAATAACTGTACCAAATGCAACACATCAAATTATTTTATTTTCATCAGTCGAGTGATATTATAACTCATCTTTCTGTTTTAAATCACTGGATTAAAGTACAAGTTTATGTCATAAAATTAAAATAGAAAGAAGTAATACAATACGAATGTAAACACCGGATTGGTTACAAAATAATTTGATCATTACAATTTTTTAAAATTGAATACCACTACGGCTCACATCTCAAATCTCCATAAAAATTACAAACTGACGAACTTCAATTTGTACCAAAATTGAGATCTAGCCAACCTTCAATCTAACTTGCATGTGGGATGATCTGGCAAAGTCTGCATTCAACAAATTATACGTCAAGAAAATAATAGTATGTAAATCCTAAAGTAACTAATATAGATTTAATGGATTGTTTGACTTATAAATCCAAAAAGAGTTTTCCTCGCTAACGGCCTTGGGATATAATTTTTCTCTAAACCACCCACCTGCAAATATTTTAAAGATGCCGCATTCAGTCATCTTGGACAATTTAAAATAATTTTTGAAGTAAATATAAGAATTATGCATTTACAGGGTTTAAATTGAAATAAGCGTGTGTTATTGGAGTGGTGAATCTGGAAACATCGTTTTCTCGTGACTGCACCCATTGCTACTTGTGGCCATACTCGATGTTTCGTTCATCACTGGTTGCTTGTTAGAACATTCGGCACCCACAACACAATACCGAAACATATATCAGTTATTTAAATTCAATGAATACCCTAAATTATATGTATATCTTGGTTACTCACAATACTCTTCATGTTACCTGCCTTTGCATACGTTTTTTTTTCTTCCTTGATGATGCGGCCTCATACCTTGTAGGAGAAAGAAATCATTTGCAGCTTATGATGTAACATTTCTAGAGTTTCTACTGTATGAACTGTTTCATCGCAAAGCTACAATTGTAACTTTGATCATGATCACATGGTCATATAAACTTTGGACTTTGGACACTTGATTAATGAAAGAAAAAAGGGTGTGAACATAATATTCATAGTGCAGATCTTTCTAATAATGAAAATCCTTGCCCTCAACAGAAGGTTAGCTAAATTCACTATTGTTGTGCATCAAAGGTGATAAGGTTTTTATGATATGTTTTAATTTTTTTTTCACTAACCACAAAAAGAAAAAGATGGAAAACAAAGTTGAGGAGGTGCAAAGAAAAGAAGACCAAGTCAATGATCCATACTTCTAACAAAGGGTAAATATGTTGTTTATTGCCCCCTAGTATTTTACTATATTGTATCTAATAATGAAAGATGACTTCCATATCCATTATATGATGCAGTATCTATATTTAATGCCAACTCAATTTAAGACCATAAATGGTAGACATATATTGGGATTAAACTAAAAGAATTACTATGGAACCCTATGAAACCCTAGAAATCTCAATTCAATCTGACTCTCCTCATTATTATGTTCTCTCTTGTCATTTGTCATCAATATCCACCTTTTGCATGACATGATGATCAGAAGGGCCTCCTCTCCATTTTTCTTTTATCTTCAATTTCCTGAATCAAACAAAGCACAAGTCAATGAAACTATTTGCTAGTAATTAATGAATAATACGCAGGAAAAAGAATTACTACTAAAAAGAATTTCATTGTTACCTTTACTATTTGCTGCACTTCTTTGTTTAGGTCTTTTTCCAACTTATCATAATTTCGCCACATATAATTTATCCCCAAGTTTGTTATATCAGGTGTGCTTATGCGTCCAAAAGTGAAAATCTCCAATTTGGGACATTCCAACATGCGAACATACTTCAAGGATGGGAAATTAAAAGCATTAGTTCTCCAACTAAAACATGTGAGATTTTTTAGGTCTTGAAACCACAGGCCCTCTAGCTGAGGAAACACAATTTGGTCCATGTAGTCTTCTTCTCCTTGTCCTTCACTTCTAACTATTTCTTCCATCTCACTACATTTTTCGATCCATAGTTCTCTGATTTGTGTGAGACATCTTGCTATTGAGAGTGAGAATGTATACCTCAGCTTGTTGCATCTTGTAATACAACAACCTCAACTCTTTTAGTATATGATAAGACAGTGTTGACTGCCTTTCTTTGTCAAGTCAAGGTTGAAGATAACCTCCACTGAACTACAATCTCTCACTGTGATTTCTTCAACAACCCCAAACTGTTGGAGTAGGGAACTAGCATTCACTAAGCTGCTGTCGTTTTCCACCTCTAGAATTCTTATTTTACCAAAAGGCCCACTGAGGAGATGGTCAAGCCATATTCCTTCACAGCTTAGACGCGTTAAGATAGGAAAATGAGCTTGCGCGCGCAAAAATATATTGTAATTAAAAATAAAGTAATAATATTAAGCACCTTTCAGTTTTCAGTTGCAATTTCATTCCATGTACCTTGTGGTTGAAGAGTTGTTGTGGTTGGGGAATATTACCCTCCTTCTCCTCCACTACCACTATTTTTTCTCCTCTTCTTCTTGAGCAGCAGAGACTTGTGAGCATTGGCAACGCTTCAAGTGCCAGATCATTTAATTGAGGGAAAACGAAGGTCTTACCACTGCCTTCTTCTTCCATGGATCCACCTCTACTACTGTAGCAAAAAGTTTGGAGTTTTTGCAATTTCTCAAGTTTCAAAATTTTTAATTGGGGAAACATGAGAATCTCATCACAACCTTCTTCAAGAGCAGCCACTTCAACTACAGATTTCACTCAATCACATGATTTAAGTTGGAGCTCTCCTAGGTTCTGGAACCATGGGGCGACATTGGGTGGAATTACATTAACTAGTTTATCACAGCTTTCAACAGTGAACGACTTTAGCTGTCGAAATGAATCATATGCTTCCGAACCTATAAATGATTGGTTGTCCCATATTGCTCTGAGGCTGTCCAATTCACTAATATTCAATTCCTCTAACGCCGGTAAACTAACCTGCAAAAGAATCATCACAACAAGCTCAAAGATTAGATTCTACCAAATTAGGCTTCTTACAGTGCAATGGTTCACCACTTCTTACAGTACAACACTCTTCCTGATTATTTTTTTTTGTTTGTTTTTTTGGATGACTTTATCTTGATAAAAATGTTTTGTGTGGCAGACATTCATGATTCCTGGCCATTGAAAAGTAAACAAGGAAGAATTGAATGGGATACATGAATGCATACAACTATCTGATTGAATGGGACATGAATGATTGAGCTAATTGTACTGTGTGGGCACTTGTTTATACTAATATTAACAGTGTAATGAGTTTTACCGTAATAAGTTTATATTGTGGAAAAAAAGAAGGTAAAACACTCCTAGGTTTTTGTATTTGTGCAAATAATATCTTCATTGTTTGTGTATTTTAATTCTACATTCCATCCTGTTTCTAAAGGGTTTCCTAGTCAAAGCCTCTGTATAAATGTGAAGATGACATTTTTTGAAAACCACATCACCTCCATTTATTGAGCTTATGAAATTTCAGCAGGTATTTTGCTACTGCACTATACTTTTGCATGCACATAGGATTAGAACTGTCCAAACTACAGCGAGCAACCCATTTACTCTAAAAACTTAAGTCGTTAAAAATGGTATAACTACAATATTTTAATCCTTCAACACTCACTAACTCGTGGCCTTCTTTTGGTCTTACATGCGATTTCCCTCTAAAATCTTAAACGGTAAGATTAATATTTTAATCCTTCAACAACCACACTACAAGAACCTGGTTTTATGCCTTTGTTCCCTTCTATGTTTATGCTCTCCTCATCAGAGTCCTCAACCTTCCAATACTGGCAACACAAAATCATGATCTTAAGGCAATTCTATTTCATATGAAGCTCTATTGTATTAAAGCAAGTCAAGTATCATTTTGCTCCAATGAATCTTTGCAGGCCTGAAGTGGGGACTAAACTTAAAGAAAGTATATTCTTATCTTCTTCACTTGATACTGTTTCTGCAAAGACTAATTAGTCCATGCCTCCTAAAACCCTACACATGAATAGGTGGAGCAATGGTCTATAAATTTGCCCATGACTTGTTAGAAACCTCATCCCTATCATTTCCCTCCATTATTAACCTTTTCATACCACAAGCACAAAAAATATGGTGGCAAGGCTATTAAGGTCATCTCCCATTTTCTTCCACATTCTACTTCACACAACCTTAATTTTGTTGGCCTCAACCCACAAAGCTTTTGGATTTACAAATGATACAGACAAGCAATCCCTGCTAGCCATCAAAGCCAACAATCTTGAGGATCCCTTCGCGGTTCTTAGCTTGTGGAACGATAGCGTAAGATTTTGTAATTGGCAAGGGATTACATGCAGCCCTCAGCATCAGAGAGTGACCATACTAGACTTACCTTCCCTAAACTTGGTTGGTTCCATTTCTCCTCACATAGGAAACCTTACCTTTCTTAGACACATCCATCTTGAAAACAACAGCTTCCATGGTACCATCCTCCAAGAAATTGGTCGATTGTTTCGTCTGCAAAAGCTCTGCCTAGACCACTTCTTGTATAACATATCTGGTTTTAATTAAATCACTATTTTGGGAAATTATAATTGTAGGTATGAGTACTTGATGAACCCAGATTTCCTCCATTATGTCTATGTCCAGATCTTCTAGTTCTAGATCCCTCATTTCACCTTTTTCTTCTTCTCGCATTGAATATTTATATGAGTATGACTACCTTGATGAATCAAGCAAATTCCCTGTCACCGACCTTCCTATGGTTAATCCTTACACAACTTTTGCGAAACCAACCAATACAGTCAAGAAGACCGTTACCCGTTTGTTCCAAACCCCTCGCCCTTATTCAGTAAAAGAATATCTGCAAGCTTCTCGATTCGACCAATGTTTCATTCCTGCTACTGAACAGGAACAATTATTTCCCCTCGAGTTACCTTCTGACCTTCCTAGCCAGTGGCAACAACAAGGCTTCACACATCTCCATTTCGGAGCTGTTCCCCTTGCTCTCTCTTTTCATGGTCGAAAAGGTCTCCCTGTTACCGCTCGTATTGCTCTGGTTGATACCAGATTTAACCACTATCAGCATGCCTGCATAGCAACAGTCCAAACCACCTTAAATGCTGGCGCGGTAGTGTTCACTTTTTTCCCAAACTTCAACATGCCCTTAGCAGATCCACATCTGCTTAGTGCCTTGAAAGTCCAGATCCAGATTGGTGGCGCCTCCACTGTCTCTACCACCTATGTTGCTACCCTCCACTATCAGATGGCATACCGACTGCAAAATCATGCCATGGATATGTATTTACCATCCTCTGCCTCCAATGATGCGCTCCTGCTCGACATAAACACCACCCATCAAGCAACTTGTTCCCATATTCCCAAGCAGCTCTCCAGACCCGAGCTTCTTAAGCTGCTCCCAGAATCATGGGTTACAGCTTATGAGAAAACACATCAACACCCGAAACCAGTTCAGTCCACCAATCCTACTTTCACTACCAAACCTGATGGCTCCGTTGAGATCTCTTTTCCCAAGCCAGATACTCTTTCTCCAAGTTCCCTTCCTATATTTTCATCATGTCTCCCCGAGATTAACATGATATCTCCTTCATCCTTTCAAAACCAAATTCCAATCAGTTTTTTCCAATCCTCTGGAGACCCAGTCTATTTTTTCCAAGACCCTGCCACTGGACACAAGTTTTTTTATGCTTATGATTGTGATGATTGTCTGTATGGCTTTGAGGATGAGCCCAGAAGAAAGAAAAAGTCATCTCAGCAACGTTTAAAGGAAAGATATGAAAAGGGTGATCCCACTGTAGACCTTCTTGGTGAACCCTTTGGAAAATTTGATTTTTATGTTACCTATGGTAAATCCAAAACACCACAACCTAAGCCTTCTCTTTCAATTTGTAAACCACCCTATAAACCATGCACTCCAAAACCATCACCACCACTGACTCAACCTGCATCTATTCCCTGCTACATGTTTTCTCATTCCTCATCCTGGACAGAAGCAGACTTTCCTCCTCTTTCCTACCATGATCCTCAAGAAAAAACAACTCATCACCACAAGATCCCAGACCCTCATATCATCCACTCAGATGGATCTACCAAATCTGTCACCACCGCCGAAGCGGCTATCAATTGGCAATCTGCCAATGCCCTGACCCAGAACAAAATCTTGCAAACGATTTCACACTCCCAACAATCTTTGGAAAACACTTTCCACCGAAAGCTCACCTCTTTGGAACTCCTTATCAATGATCTCCATCAAAAGATGCAAGGTCTTCATGGTGAACTTCTCGCAAAGCCCTGCAATCAGGACCCAAGCATTTTGCAAAAATCATCAATCAGGGCTTTGCGAGAAGTACTCATCATTATCAGAATTATACTAAGGAGGAGAACCTGCAACAGGATAGGGCTGCTGATGGACTCTGTAGATCGGATGGTCTTCATCAAGAAGGTCCCATGAATACTGGGCTTCATGTTCGGAAAGGAGAGTGATGAGTTTCTGTTTCCAGTCTGTGGGATAAAGATCTGAATGGCGCCAATGAGAGGTATCACTGTGAAACAGAGGTGGAGATATAGTCTGAAGAGGAATGCCATTGTGATGATAAAGCTGCATCCTGTGAAGATTGAAAAATGTAGGCATGTCATACATGATGGTATTCTCATGACCAGTGAAGAAGGAGACATGGTAGGATTTTTCAATATGAACACCAGAATCAGGGGTAGGATAAAACTGCTTTTGGGACTAAAACACGAACATAGGAGACTGAAATGGACACTAGCAAAACTTTTGTTGCCAAAATGGAATATCTCCGAATAGGGTAAGCCACCTACACAATCGCAACTCAGAGGCAGGAAGGGAATTTAGTAAACACTGAGCAAGATATTGCAACATTTGGGATTTATTAAAAATAATACCTATGTGATAAAGATCTACCAGGTACCAAAGAAGAAAGAACGCTTCACGAGGAAAACTAAAATAAAACACTGGATTGATTTCAAAGTGAGTGAGAAAAGGATAAACAGGGTGGAATGACAAATTTCTAAGAGGGCCGTATTCAAGTCCATAGCGATTGATATAGAGAAACTGGAATGAATTGACCATGAAGCAACTACGAGAAATAAGGGGTTTTTCTAGCAGAAGGATCTGAAGGTAAAATGGCAACTGAGAGGGTTCGAAACATGCAATCAGGGGAAAACATAAAGGAAGATTATGATGAATAAGGTGAATGTCTTTTTTCAATCTGGAAAGAAAATCAGGGAGCACATTGGTTTTTCCTTTGATATGAGCAGCATCAAAAGACCACTGGGAAAACCAATTTGCCCATCTCAGGAGTTGAGCCTTGGGAGGATGTTTCTGTTTGAACTTAAGCATGTTAGGAAAACTGCTAAGGTCGGTCTCGATCAGGAAATGATGACCTATCAAATGGAATTCGAATTTTTCAATACTGCGTTTGATAGCCAAAATTTCTTTGTAAGTAGAATGGTAATGGGTTTCAGCGGAGGAGAAAGAACCACTTTTGTAACCACAGATCATTCGGGATTTATCAGGATGTTCTTCAAGAAGAACAACACCCCAATAAAGATCAGATGCATCAGTTTGAAGGACTCTTTTCCCATCAGAAGGGATTTTCAAAGGAGGGAGAGACTGAGACACTAATTTGAGGAAAACAACTGCATTTGTACATTGATCTGACCAAGGGGGAGGGGATTTCTTCAGTAGTTCAGAAAGAGGTTTTCGGTATTGGGCAAGGTTAGGAATGAATTCAGACATGTAGTTTACAATACCAAAAAACTGTTGAACTTGCTTAGAAAAGATGTGAGTATCAGGGAATTGATGGAGTTGGGTAGCAATGTGAGGTTGGAGAGCATACTGGCCCTGAGAAATCTTCATGCCTAGAAACTCGATTTCAGGTTGAGCTAAAATCAATTTCTTTTCAGAAAACATGATTCCAAATTTTTGAACAATACTATGGAAGGTTTGGAGAAGGGTGACATGTGTTTCAAGGTCAGGAGAGAAAAACAAGATGTCATCAATATAAACTAAGGCCGAAGGTAGGATAGGAGCAAAGATACGAACCATGGCTTGCTGAAATAGAGAGGGTGCAGTTTTTAAGCCAAAGGGCATCACCGTCCAATGGAAATGGTGATCTGGGATACAAAAACCAGTTTTGGGACAGTCATCAGGGTGGATACCAAGTTGCCAAAAACCAGCTTTAAGATCAAACTTAGAAAAGATCTGGGCTTTGGGTAAATTTGAGAACAGGATAGCTCTTCTGGGAAGAGGGAATTTGATATCTTGGAGGAAGTGGTTTAAGGGTTGGTAGTTGATGACAAAGCGGAGCTTACCACGAACTTGCTCTGCACGCTTATTTACATAGAATGCTTCACAAGCCCACTGAGATTGGGTTGGTTCGACAAGGCCTACGGTTTGGAGTTGGTGAAGTTCTTGGACAGCTAACTGGTAATGTTCTGGATTCATACCATGGTGGGTGGCTTTGGTAGGGTTGAGGTCTTCATTTTTCTTGAAGGGGAGGGTGATGAAGAACTCTGGGTTTTTCCACAGAGGATGAGCACATTTGGTAAGGAAATGGGAATGGGAATCAGCACAAGAAGTTTGGATGATAGACTCTCTGAAGGAGGATACAGTGTCAAGAGAGAACAGGTTAGGTCTAGTAGTCCAAGGAAGGAAGTAATTACGAAACTTCAATCCTTTTGGCATCCAAGAGATTTTGGTGAGTTTCTGGAGAATGTCAAACCCGATGAGAATATCTTTGTTGGGAAGTTCAGAACCAAGGACTTGATGTTTGACAATATATCCAGGAAACAACTGGAGGATGATGGGCTTACTCTTGAGGGTAATGGCAAAAGTTTCACCATTGGCGGCAGTGAAAGGGTAGTAACATTTTTGCCAGTAAGACCTTGGAAGGATGGATGTATTAATAATAGTCGAGGCTGCTCCGGTATCAAAGAAGGCTATAACAGAGATAGGTTTGGCATATTTGTCCGGATGAATATGGATTTGGGCAAGGGGTTGGATTAGCAAGGATGGGGCTAAAGAAAATTCCACAGAGAAAAGGTTATGAGGATAATCAACTCCAGACTCAAAATCTTCTGAAGAAGTGTCCTCAGATTCTGATGAGGCAGCAGAGAAAGCCATGATAGTGTCAGCACTGGCTTCATCAGCAATAGAAAAGAGGGATTCAATGTCTGCATCTTCTTCATCATGCGGGAGGATCTTGGAAATAGAGTGGACCAGTTTTTCTCTAGCAGCTTTGTTTGGGCATTGTCTGGCATAGTGGCCTGGTTGTCTACAAATGTAACATCTGTTAGATTTGCGCTTGCCACAAACAGGTTTTTTGCGAAAGAATCGCCATTTCTTCCGTCTAGAAAACTTGGGGAAAGAAGAGGATCTATGGGGTTTCCACTTCTTAAAATTCTTAGTTTTCTTTGTAAAAGGATTGCAGGAACAAGATTTTTCGGATTTGCACTTGATGAGGAGATCAGATCGATCACAAGTTTTTCCCAGAAGTTTTCCTTGTTCATGAAGTTTTTTAAAGAACTTCTGGTGGTTGCAGAGCTTCTCAAGGGATTGGAGAACATGTTGGTAAATGGAACCAAGGGATGTGTTGTTCAAGGCTATGTTTTTGGTTTAAAGAAGTCTAAATGTTTCATTTCCAAGAGGTTCTGGAAGTGAGTTGAGAAAAGATTGTTTAAGATTAACATCATCAATACCACGAAGAACATAGAATCGTTGGGACATTCGGAGAAAATGGGTCTCCAAATCTTTGCTCTTAAATGAACAGCACCTCATACTCAGGAATTCTTCACGGACAGCACTGACCAGGCCATCAGAGGAACCAATAAATTCATTGTGTAAGACATCAATGAAAGCAGAGATAGTTGGCAGCTGAACAAGCTGGAGGTGTCGGTACTCTCCTAGAGCGAGGTACCATTGGCGGAGGCGACCAAGGAATTTTGCCACACAACGAGTCAGGACTGAGCGAAGTTCAGCATTGGGAGTAAGCATCTCTGTAGTGCACCAAGCATGGATCTCATAGAACTTGTCCAACCATTTGGAATGGGGGATATCATCAATAGAAAACTCATTATGAGATTGGGTCTGGGATGGAAAATTTTGCTGAGGATGTATCGGAGGAGGAGGATCCTCAACTTCTTCAACAATAGGATCAACATCAGGGGGATACTGAGGGTTGGGATCAACCATATGGATAAAGGAGGCAGAGTGTGCTTCGACAGTTTCAGCCACAGAGTCAGAATCAGATTGTCCTTAGGGGAGGTTAGCCAATTTTAGTAAATTTTTTGAGATGGGGTTATGGAGGTGAGAATCTTCAGGTTGGAGCATGAATTGAACTGGAGATTTGCCTTTGGGATCATAAGATGTAGAAGGTGTAGGTATTAAAGGTTGTAAGGATGAGGCAAGAATAGGTTCTGAGACAAGGGATACATGTGGTGTAGAGGTGCTTGGAGGTGGTGGTGGAACCGAAGGTTTTCTGATCTGTAAGTGTGGTAAGGAGGGAGGTAAGGAAGGAGAGGAAAATAGGCTGGGCTGTCCAGGTGGTGCAACATATAAAGGTTAGGACATAGGTTGGGATGTATAAGTAGGGAAAAGGGGTGAGGAGCCAAAGAAATCAGGAGGACTGAGCTGGCTTTGGGTTTGTTGAGCTTGCAAGGACTGTAGTTGTATTTTCGAGTGTTTCATTTCAGCATCTTTGTGGAGAAAGGCTGAAGTGAAGGTTTGGTTGGAGTAGGCCATCTGGAGAAGTTCACCATGAAGACCTTGCATCTTTTGCTGGAGATCATTGATAAGGAGTTCCAAAGAGGTGAGCTTTCGGGGGAAAATGTTTTCCAAAGATTGTTGGGAGTGTGAAATCCTTTGCAAGATTTTGTTCTGGGTCAGGGCATTGGCAGATTGCCAATTGATAGCCGCTTGGCGGTGGTGACATATTTGGTAGATCCGTCTGAGTGGATGATATGAGGGTCTGGGATCTTGTGGTGATGAGTTGTTTTTTCTTGAGAATCATGGTAGGAAAGAGGAGGAAAGTCTACTTCTGTTCAGGATGAGGAAGGAGAAACATGTAGCAGGGAATAGATGCAGGTTAAGTCAGTGGTGGTGATGGTTTTGGAGTGCATGGTTTATAGGGTGGTTTACAAATTGAAGGAGAAGGCTTAGGTTGTGGTGTTTTGGATTTACCATAGGTAACATAAAAATCAAATTTTCCAGAGGGTTCACCAAGAAGGTTTACAGTGGGATCACCATTTTCATATCTTTCCTTTAAACGTTGCTGAGATGACTTTTTCTTTCTTCTGGGCTCATCCTCAGTCATACAGACAATCATCACAATCACAAGCATAAAAAAACTTGTGTCCAGTGGCAGGGTCTTGGAAAAAATAGACCGGGTCTCCAGAGGATTGGAAAGAACTGATTGGAATTTGGTTTTGAAAGGCTGAAGGAGATATCATGTTAATCTCAGGGAGACGTGATGAAAATATAGGAAGGGAACTTGGAGAAAGAGTATCTGGCTTGGGAAAAGAGATCTCAACGGAGCCATCAGGTTTGGTAGTGAAAGTAGGATTGGTGGACTGAACTGGTTTCGGGTGTTGATGTGTTTTCTCATAAGCTGTAACCCATGATTCTGGGAGCAGCTTAAGAAGCTCGGGTCTGGAGAGCTGCTTGGGAATATGGGAACAAGTTGCTTGATGGGTGGTGTTTATGTCGAGCCATGATTCTGGGAGTCATCGACGTATCTGGAAACAATCTTGTAGGGAATATTCCTACTGAGCTTGGCTCATTGTCTAATCTATTAGAATTGCATCTTCCGAGAAATCATTTCACTGGTAAAATCCCACCTTCATTCGGAAATCTCTCTAGTCTTCGTGTACTTAGTTTATATTATAACATTCTCGAGGGAAACATTCCTTATGAACTTGGGCAGATTTCAAGCTTACAAATTCTTCTATTGTCTGTTAACAATTTGTCAGGTGTGGTTCCTACGCCACATTATAACTTCTCCTCTATCCAATACTTCATCCTCGCTTTGAACAAATTGAATGGAAGACTCACTTCAGATTTAGGGTTGACGCTTCCGAGCTTACAACTATTTCTTTTGGGAGAAAACCAATTCTCTGGGCCTATTCCACCATCACTAGTCAATGCTTCGAGACTAGTAGAAATTGACATTTCTATAAATGAGTTCACAGGGCCTGCACTGATGAATCTAGGAAGCCTTCTTTCTCTGGAATGGCTCAACTATGGATTTAACAAACTTGGAACTAACAAAGACAACGATTTGGATTTGGATTTCGTCGATTCTTTAGTGAATTGTATAAATCTAAGAGTGTTGTATTTAAATGGGAATGGTTTTGGGGATGTATTGCCCAATTCCATTGGTAATTTATCAAGCAAACTTACCACATTGTCGGTGCACATAAACTATATATATGGAAACATTCCAGAGGGGATTGAGAATCTCATTAATCTAGAGATTTTAGAATTGAATGAGAACATGCTCACAGGCAGCATTCCTGAATCAATTGGTAAACTCTCAAATTTGACAGAACTATACATATATGGAAATAACATTTCCGGAAGTATTCCAAGTTCTATTGGCAATATTTCTAGATTAAGTATTCTTTCGTCGGCACAAAATATGCTAGAGGGAAGCATACCTGTTTCTTTGGGCAATTGCAAGAACTTACAAGGACTAGAGCTTGGAGAGAATCGTCTTACTGGGACAATACCGGAAGAAATTCTCCATCTTACTTCCCTTACAATTGCTCTCAACTTGCGCCATAATCGTCTAGCTGGTTCCTTGCCCCCGCAAGTAGGTAACTTGAACAATTTAGTGAGCTTGGATACATCAGGAAACAAACTGTCAGGAAAAATCCCAAGCACTCTTGGACATTGTCTAGTTTTGCAATCTTTGCTCATGGAGGGTAATCTTTTTGAAGGTTTCATTCCATCGTCTTTCAATCAACTAAGAGGTATTGACACCCTAGATCTTTCTCACAACAATTTGTCCGGAGAGATTCCAAGTTTTGTAGGCAAATTCTCATTCATTCGGAATCTCAACCTTTTGTTTAATGCGCTCAAGGGTGAAGTTCCATCGGACGGAGTGTTCATGAATGCTAGCGTCTTTTCAGTTGTGGGAAATGAAAATCTTTGTGGAGGGATCAAAGCATTGAAATTGCTTGAATGTCTTGAAAAAGTCTTGGGTAAAACTAGAAAGCTATCTGCTTCAAAAGTGGTAATTATTGCGTTCGCTATCACTTTTCTTGCTGTTATGTTAATAGCATGTGTTTTTGCTATTCTGTGTCAAACCAAGCTGTCAAAAGGGCGATCCTACTCACAGTGTGAGTTGGGAAGTTAGCATCCAACACTATCTTATGTAGAACTTCTTGAAGCTACCGATGGATTCTCTTCAGCGAACTTGATTGGAGAGAGAAGATATGGTTCAGTTTATAAAGGAATTCTCAAAAGTTTTGAGAAAGTTGTTGCAGTGAAGGTACTCAACCTCCAACAACAAGGAGCCAACAAGAGTTTCTTGACTGAATGCGAGTCACTGAAGAACATATGCCACCGCAATGTTCTCAATCACATCTTGCTCAAGCATATGTTTCAAAGGAAATGATTTCAAGGCTTTGGTGTTTGAGTTCATGTCAAATGGGAGCTTGGAGAGCTGGTTACACCCGATTTTATCTCACTAGGCTAAACATTGCCATCGATGTGATGTGGCATCTGCGTTGGATTATCTTCATCATCATTGTGGGACGACTATCGTCCATTGTGATCTAAAGCCAAGCAACATTCTTCTCGATGATGAGCTATGTGCCCATGTAGGTGATTTTGGTCTCGCGAGATTTCTTCTACCTACCAATGGTGAATCTGATCATACACAATCTACTTCATCAACTGCAGTTAGAGGAACAATTGGCTATGTGGAACCAGGTAATCAATTCTTTTCACCTCCATTTCCTAGTCTTGTGTATTCCAAAATGTTCTCTCCATTGCATTCTTAAAGATGATCTATATAGCTTCGGACCCTCATGAAAATCAAAGGTAAGACTGAAATAAATTATCGTGAACCCCATCTTGGTGATTGAAGTTTTCAGATATTTTTTGTCTTCCTTCATTTTTTTATTTTCCCTCTTTTGCATAACCAGGTAAATCATTGTCGTATATGAACTCATAAATCAGTTTTCATACTTCATCCCTTCACCTATCGTCTCTATTTGGCCATAATACCGTTTTATTAAGCATATAAGAGGGCATCCGTGTCTCTTAGTACTCTAGAAATGTTTCTTGCAAACTAAGAGTGAAGGAAGCGTTCGAATGTAATCCTTGAAACTAATTTAGAATACATTTATTGGAGATTTATATTTGATAGCATTGTGTTCATTGTGTGGAATTGCATAATATGGTATGGGCATGGAAGTTTCGACACAAGGTGATGTGTATAGCTACGGGATCCTCCTACTAGAGATGTTTACTGGAAAAAAAAAACCCACTGACAACACATTCACGGATGATTTTAGCCTCCATAACTATGCTAAGACGGTGCATCCCAATAAAGTGATGGAGGATGATGATTTGTTACTCGCATTGAAAGAGGGAGAGGCGTCGATAAGGACCAGCCAGTGCAACATTGGTAGATTAGAGAAGTGCATAGATTCTATCTTCCAAATCGGCGTGATATGTTCTTCTGAATTTCCTAGACAAAGGATGGATATTAAGGATGTTGTAATGGAACTGCATATGGTTAGAAATGAATATTTGCAGAAGGAAGGATAGAGTGTAAGAGAAAGATGGAATGAAAACAATTGTAGCTTATCATATGGAGTAACATTTTACAGAAATTCTACTAAATGATTTCTTTTTCAAACAACACTATGCAAACATTGATCTATCACAATTTATTGCCTTTGAGTGTAACTAGCCTTCCTCTTTTGACCAGCACAGTTCTAAAAAAGGCCTAAACCCTAAGGAAGAACTCCCTAGTGCCTAGACCCTAAGGAGTTCTTCCTTTGAAGGGTGTTATAAGTAGCCGGCACCACGGCTCCTATAACATTTTAGTCGTCCACTTGCGGAGAGGCGGGGGTTCGAACCCACGCTCGGAGCCTGGATACGGTTCGTCCAGACACCGAAGGTTCGGCCTTCCAACCAACTCCGCTATGCAGGCGGGTGCAACCAGCACAGTTCTAGGTCTCCGATGTGTAGGTCCTAACCCTTTGTGCCTAATCTTTCTATTCCCAATAAAACTTGAGTCTACTCCAAATGGAACATTGTGAATTTAAATTTGTTAGGGGGAAAGAAAGAAAAGACAAGTAAAAAAGAGCAAGAACAAGACAACCAGGAAAGACGGAAACAAATGGTTGTCAGTCAAGTCAAGTAGACATATTTTATTCCCATGAATCTTTGCAGGCCTGCAGTGGTTCTTCAATTGATACCATTCCTACAAAGAATACTTAGTCCATGCCTCCTGAAATCCTATAAATTTACCCATGACTTCTGAGAAACCTCATCACTTCCATTTCCCTCCATTACTAACCTTTTAATACCACAAAAATTATGATGGCAAGGCTATTAAGTTCTCCCATTCTCTTCTCCATTCTACTACATATAACCTTTACTTTATGGGCCTCAAACCAAACAGCTTTTGCATTTACAAATGAGACAGACAAGCAAGCCATGCTAGCCATCAAAGCCAACATTCTTGAGGATCCCTTCGGGGTTCTTGGCTCGTGGAACGATTCTGTCAACTTTTGTAATTGGCGAGGAATTAAATGCAGTCCTCAGGATCAGAGAGTGACCGTACTAGACTTGTCAGCCCTAAACTTGGTAGGTTCCCTTTCTCCTCACATAGGAAACCTTACCTTTCTTAGACACTTCCATATTGAAAACAACAGCTTCCATGGTACCATCCCCCAGGAATTTGGTCGATTGTTTCAACTGCAAGAGTTTTGGCTTAGCAGAAACTCGTTCTAAGGTGAGCTCCCTACTAATTTGACTCGTTGCTTAAACATCAGAGTCATTGACATGTATAGAAATTATTTTGAAGGAAAAGTTCCTACTGAGCTAGGCTTATTGTCTAATCTCCAACAATTGTATCTCTCCAAAAATCACTTCACTGGCGCGATCCCTCCTTCACTTGGGAATCTCTCTGCTCTTCTGGTACTTACTCTAGGCTTCAACAATCTGGAGGGAAGCATTCCTTTCCAACTTGGACAGCTTTCCAACTTGCAGCATCTTCTACTGTCTTCCAACAATTTTTCCGGTTTGGTTCCCACCGCACTTTACAATATCTCATCCATCGTCGTCTTTATCGTATCATTGAACAAATTACACGGAACTCTCCCTTCAAACTTGGGGTTGACTCTCCCAAATTTACAAATCCTCTATTTGGGAGGTAACAATTTCTCTGGGACCATTCCCGCGTCGTTAGCCAATTCTTCAGGACTAGTGGAAATTGATCTTCCTATAAATTCTTTTACTGGGCCTGTGCCAAATTTCGGAAACCTCCGTGATCTAGAAGTTCTGCAGTTAGGTATCAACTCACTAGGAACTAATAAAAATGGAGAGTTGAACTTCATCGATTCTTTAGTCAATTGTACAAATCTAGAACTTCTGTATTTACCTGAAAATGGTTTTGGGGGTGTATTGCCTGATTCCATTGGGAACTTGTCAACTAAGCTCACCGCTCTATCGATTGAAAGAAATCATATACATGGAAGCATACCACAGGGTATTGGCAATCTCAAAAATTTAGATTTCTTAGCATTAAGTGAGAACATGCTCACAGGCAGCATTCCTGAATCCATAGGTAAACTCTCGAAGTTGATAGAAATATACATTTACAATAATAACATTTCAGGACGAATTCCGACATCTATTGGAAACATTTCTCAATTAAGTACACTTTCAGCAGCAGAAAATATGCTAGTGGAAAGCATACCTGTGTCTTTGGGTGACTGCAAGAACCTACAGGAGTTAGGCCTTGGTTATAATCGCCTCACTGGTCTGATACCTAGAGAACTTTTCGATCTTTTTTCCCTTTCAATAGAACTCTCCCTCGATCATAATCTTCTATCAGGGGAACTATCAGACCAAGTGGGAAACCTGAAAAATCTTGGGAAGTTGGATATTTCAGGAAACAAATTGTCAGGAAAAATTCCAAGCACTCTTGGCAACTGTCTAGTGCTAGAATTATTGCATATGGATGGTAACCTTTTTGAAGGTACTATTCCATCCACTTTCCAGCAATTAAGAGGTATTGAAACGCTAGATCTTTCGCACAACAATTTGTCCGGTCTGATTCCAAGGTTTCTAGGCAAGTTTTCAGTCATTAAGAATCTCAACCTTTCGCAGAACGAGTTTGAGGGTGAAGTTCCATCTGAAGGAGTGTTCATGAATGCTAGTGCATTTTCAGTTTCAGGAAATAGCAAGCTTTGTGGAGGAATCAAGGACCTGAAATTGCCTGAATGTGTTGTGAAAGTCTCGGATGAAAAAGGAAATTTGCATAGACGCGGAGTGATAATTATTGTTATCAGTATCACTCTCTCTGCTGTCTTGTTAATAGCATGCGTTCGTTTTATTCTTTGTCGAAGAAAAATATTGAGAGAAATATCTGATTCGGATTGTGAGTTGGGAAATTGGCATCCAACAGTCTCTTATGCAGAACTTCTTCGAGCTACAGATGGATTCTCTTCAGCCAACTTGATTGGTGAGGGGAGATATGGTTCTGTTTATAAAGGAGTTCTCAATTTTGGCAAACAAGTTGTTGCTGTGAAGGTAATCCACCTCCAACAACGCGGCGCTGGCAAGAGTTTCTTGACTGAATGCAAAACATTGAAGAACATTCGCCATCGTAATATCCTCAAAATCATCACATCTTGCTCAAGTGCATCTTTCAGAGGAAACAATTTCAAGGCTTTGGTCTTCGAGTTTATGCCAAATGGGAGTTTAGAGAGGTGGTTACACGAAGATCTCTCTGAGGCACAGAATTCAAAGAAATTGGATCTAATCGCGAGACTAAACATTGCGATTGATGTGGCCTCTGCATTGGATTACCTTCACCATCATTGTGAAACAACAATTGTACATTGTGATTTGAAGCCAAGCAATGTTCTTCTTGACAATGAACTATGTGCTCATCTAGGTGATTTTAGCCTGGCAAGGTCTCTTCTACCTACCGATGGTGAATATGATCAAACACAGTCATGTTCATTCGCTGCCGTTAGAGGAACAATGGGGTATGTCGCACCAGGTAATCATCCTACCAATTATTGACTTTTATTCATTTCATTACACTCAATTTTCTCTTTCTTTAGTGCTCAGAGTTCCTAACATACTACCAGGTCTGCTCGACTAGTATCTCTGAAACAGTTCTCAAGAATTCTGAAAACAGAAAACTGTTTTACGAAAACTCAACCAAGCATACCTTTGTACAGATTCCTAATATTTAATATTGAAATTCAGACATTAGATCTTTTAGCATGTTAATTTTTTGGAAATGCAGAGTATGGTATGGGCGTAAATGCTTCGACACAAGGAGATGTGTACAGCTATGGGATCTTTTTACTAGAGATGTTTACTGGAAAAAGTCCCACCAACAGCATGTTTACAGACAATTTAAGTCTTCACAACTACGCAAAGGTGGCACTGCCAGAGAGAGTGATGGAAGTTGTCGATTCTGAACTCAGGTCAGGATATGGTGCGGCGTCTATAAGGACTATACAGGGGGACATTGGTAGATTAGAGGAGTATTTGGTATCAATCTTCCAAATTGGAGTTACATGTTCTACTAAATTGGCAACAGAAAGGATGAATATGAGGGATGTTCTCTTGGGGCTCCACAAGATTAAAATGCTATATTTGCAGGAGGAATTGCAAGTGTGAGAGAGATGCAAAGAGAAAATTTGTAGTTTATCAGTAAAATTTCATGAAGTTTCTGCTATATGACCTTTCTGACAAACAGATTCTATGTAGTAGAGTCATCATCTTCATGTTTCTGGAATGTAAAAACAAAGAAGGCAATGGTAATAGGAAAGAGAGAGACTTTCTGTCAATTACAACCACAAAGTTAGTATCATCCAACATAATTTTGTGGTTTGTTGTGACAGTTCACATGATATTTTAGCTTACTGGAGTTTTACAAAAAAAAAATAGATTCTTTTAATTAGCATGATTGAAATACTAGTCTTGTGTTATCAATAATATAACAACTATTGGAACTGGAAATTCTAATCAGTGTGAACAGACATGGGTAGTCCTGCATTGTAGGCACTTTAATTTAAATGCACTAAAATATCCACCTATGTGAATGTAACATATGTTCAGAGAGAACCTAACACAGTGAATGGAAACCATGTCTTTCATACTTATTAGACTTCCAGTGTGAGCTTTTCCCATCACACCAAATAAGGAACCTAACCCAAAAGTGACTCTAAACATGTTCTCACAACTATTAGCCTTCATTGTGAGCTTTTTACTCAAGATCTCAACAAATTGATGATGATATGATACTCACCTTGGAAGAGGGAGACGCATTGACAAGGACCAGCCAGTGCAACGACAGTGATAGATTGGAGAAGTGCTTAAACTCCATTTTTGCAAATAGGAGTACAATGTTCTGCTGAATTTCCAAGAGAACGGATGGAGATTAGGGACGTTCTAATTGAACTACACACGATAAGAGTTTCTACTATATGAACTGTTTTATTGCAAAACTACAATATGTACTTTGATTATCACACTTCGTATAGCAAAGTTTACCTCTTCAAATCATGGCACAAAAGGAAAAAAATGAGAAAAAAAAAAAAAATTAACTCAATAGAAAGGAGAAAGAGAAAGCGAGTCTCTTACTGAATGGACTCATTGCTCAAACAGACACAGAGTGGCCTGCATCTTTAAAGACAAATTTGGAGGGAAAGTTGCTTCAGAGCTGTTTGTCTAATCTCTATGAATATCAAGCAATTACTTCCACCTTCATTGCATTTTTCTATATTTATTATTACATTTTTATGTGAAGCACATTTAGTAAGTCCGCAAAATTCTTTTTGGAGGTGTAAGGTCTTAAACTCTTGTTCCCCATAAATGGATTTTCAATATAGAACTTTAGTTCTAAGAATGAAGTCTTCTACAAAAGGTATGCTAAACTCGATATTGTTATGCATCAAAATCAAAGACTTTGAAGATATGTTTAGTTTTTCAACATATTTGTAGCAAAGGGTTAGCTGTTTTGGAGCTCTTTATTGCCCCCAAGTATTTTATTTTATCATATCTATTTAAGAAAAATGGCTTCCATATGCATTATAGGATGCAGTATCTATTTCAAATGCCAACTCAATTTAACAGCATAAGTGGTAGACATATATCCACTGGAATTTAAAAATAGAACAAATAGAAATTGTATATACCAATATACATGCAATATTAAGCAAGAAATAGAAACCTCAAGTTTATGCACAGAAATTAATTCCTTAATTTATTTAGACTTTCAGATAATAACAGAAGAACAGCAGCAGGGAAGAAGGGTAAAAAACAAATGAATAGGTAGTACAAGACAAGGTGAAGATATTATGGTCTCATGAATCTTTTTCAGGCCTGCAATTAGGATTAAACAAAAAGAATCAATTGCAATGGAAGACATTAAATTTAAATAAAGTACTTTAATTCTACATTCCATCCTGTTTCTAAGGGGTTTACTAGTCAAAGCCTCTGAAAACATTAAATGTGAAGATGACATTTTTTGAAAACCACATCACCTCCATTTATTGAGCTTATGAAATTTCAGAAAGTATTTTGCTACTGCATTATAGTTTTGCATGCACATAGGATTAGAACTGTCCGAAATTTCCAAGTCCACTACAGTTAATAACCCATCCACTCTAAATACTTGAGTTGTTGAAAATGGTGTAACTTTATTTTTTTAATCTCACAACACCCCCTAACTCGTGGCCTTCTTTTTGGTCCTACAATACGATTTCACTTTTAATTTTACAGGGTGAAGGTTGAACACCTAACTTCCGGCTCTAAAAGCGTAGGAACATGTTCAAACACATGACTTTCTGCATTGATAGCATATCAAAAATTCGTTCTCTCTAGAATTTTAAGCGGTTAGATTAATATTTTAATCCTTCAACAACCACACTAAAAGAAAATGGTTTTAGCTCACCTCATTAGAGTCCTCAACCTTCCAATACCAATTATGAACTCAAGGTGATTCAATTCATCTCCCATCCTCTTTTCTTTTTTATTTCAAATGGAACATATTTTTTTCACATAAATCTTTGCAGGCCTGAAGTGGGGACTAAACATAAAGAAAGTATATTCTTATCTTCTTCACTTGTTATTGTTTCTGCAAAGACTAACTAGTCCATGCTTCCTAAAATCCTACCTATGAATAGGTGCAGCAATGGTCTATAAATTTGCCCATGACTTGTTAGAAACCTCATCACTTTCCATTTCCCTCCATTATCAACTTCTGCATACCACAAACACAAAAAGTATGATGGTGGGGCTCTTAAGTTCATCTCCCACTTCTTCTACATTCTACTTCATTCAACTGTAATTCTATTAGCCTCAAACCACAAAGCTTCTGGATTTTCAAATGAGACGGACAAGCAAGTCTTGCTAGCCATCAAAGCCAACATTCTTGATGATCCATTCGCGGTTCTTAGCTCGTGGAACGATAGCGTAAAGTTTTGTAATTGGCAAGGGATTGCATGCAGCCCTCAGCATCAGAGAGTGACCATACTAGACTTGTCAGCCCTAAACTTGGTAGGTTCCCTTTCTCCTCACATAGGAAACCTTACCTTTCTTAGACACATCCATATCGAAAACAACAGCTTCCATGGTACCATTCCCCAACAAATTGGGCGATTGTTTCGACTTCAACAGTTTTGGCTTAGCAGAAACTCGTTCCAAGGTGAGTTCCCTACTAATTTGACTCGTTGATTAAACATCAGTCATTGACATGTATAGAAATGATCTTGAAGGAAAAGTTCCTACTGAACTGGGCTCATTGTCTAATCACCAACAATTGTATCTCTCCAAAAATCGCTTCATTGGCGCGATCCCTTCTTCACTTGGGAATCTCTCTGCTCTTCTAGCACTTTCTCTAGGCTTCAACAATCTGGAGGGAAGCATTCCTTTCCAACTTACAGTTTCTTCTACTGTCTTCCAACAATTTGTCTGGTTTGGTTCCCTCCGCACTTTACAATATCTCATCCATCGTTTTCTTTATTGTATCGTTGAACCAATTACACGGAACTCTCTCTTCAAACATAGGATTGACACTACCAAATTTACAACTGCTCTATTTGGGAGGTAATGAATTCTCTGGGACCATTCCTGTGTCACTAGCCAATTCTTCAGGACTAGTGGAAATTGATCTTCCTATAAATTCTTTTACTGGTCCTGTGCCAAATTTGGGAACCCTCCGTGATCTAGAAGTTCTACAATTAGCTAACAACTCACTAGGAACTAATCAGGACGGAGAGCTGAACTTCATCGATTCTTCAGTCAATTGTACAAATCTAAAACTTATGTGTTTACCTGAAAATGGTTTTGGGGGTGTATTGCCTGATTCTGTTGGGAATCTGTCAACTAAGCTCAACGTTTTATCGATGGAAAGAAACCATGTTCATGAATGCTAGTGCATTTTCAGTTTCGGGAAATAACAAGCTTTGTGGAGGAATCAAGGCACTGAAATTGCCTCAATGTGTGGTGAAAATCTCGGATAGAAAAGGAAAGTTGCATAGACACGCAGTGATAGTCTCACAGTTGTACTGTTGTATGGGAATTAATTCCACCTTCCTCACCTTGATTCCTAAGAAGAGTAATAGAATAAATATCACTGATTACAGACCTATCTCTTTGTGTAATTTCTTATACAAAATCATCACCAAAGTTCTTGCGACCAGATTGGGTAAGGTTCTTTCTTCTTTCGTGGGATCGGATCAAGTCGCATTTTTAAAGCATAGAAGGATTCATGACAACACTATCCTTGCCTCTGATTTAATAAAAGGGAGATCCTTCTATGGCCATGAAAATTGATCTCAAAAAGGCTTTTGACTCAGTTAATTGGGATTTCCTATTGAAGCTTATGCAAATGTAAGGGTTTGGAGAGAGACTGATTCACTGGATTTCTAAGTGCCTTTCTACAGCCAAATTTTCTATCCTCTTCAATGGTGTTCCAGCAGGTTATTTCTCAGCCGAAAGAGGTCTTCGACAAGGGTGCCCTCTGTCTCCCCTCCTTTTTACTCCGGTCAGTGATTATTTTTCCTCATTAGTCAATAAGAAGGTTGCTCAAGGGACCATCAAGCTTCATAGATCAGTTTCAAAATCCGGAGTCAACATCTCTCACGTATTCCTCACCGACGACCTCTTCAAGGATTTTGAGCTTGCTTCCGGTTTAGAAATCAATTCGGGCAAATGCGTGCTGATCTTCTCAAAATCTGCTAGGAGACATCGAAGAATTGTAGATTTATTTCAATTTAAGGTTTCTTCCTTCCCAATTCAATATCTTGGAGTGCCCATCTCTGATACAAAGCTAAAGAAGGCCGACTTCAATATTTTATTGGACAAGATTAATGGCAAACTGGCAGGTTGGAATGCTGTCAATCTTTCTTTAGCAGGCAGAGTGGAGATTGTTAAATCTGTCCTCTACTCTTTTATTTATTATTGGAGTTTTGCCTACAATATTCCCCTATCCTCTAGAATCCTAATTGAGAGAAAATTCAAGAAATTCAGTTGGGGCGGTAATGAGGATATAAACAATATGCATCAACTAAGCTGGAAGTTGGTCACTAGGCCTATTGCAGAAGGTGGTTTCGGATTGAGATGAATTGCCGACATAGAATTTGCGGCAATTAGTCTCATGGTTCACCAATACATGCAGCAAGAAAACAGTCAAGAACACCATTATCTCTTATGCAGAACTTCTTCAAGCTACTGATGGATTCTCTTCAGCCAACTTGATTGGTGAGGGGAGATATGGTTCTGTTTATAAAGGAATTCTCAATTTTGGCGAACAAGTTATTGCTGTAAAGGTACCCGACCTCCAACAACACAGCTGACAAGAGTTTCTTGACAGAATGCGCAACATTGAAGAACATTCGCCATCGTAATGTCCTCAAAATCATCACATCTTGCTCAAGCGCATCTTTCAGAGGAAATGATTTCAAGGCTTTGCTTTTTGAGTTCATGCCTAATGGGAGTTTAGAGAGGTGGTCACACAAAGATCTCTCTGAGCCACAGAATTCAAAGAAGTTGGATCTAATCACGAGGCTGAACATTGCCATTGATGTGGTCACTGCATTGGATTACCTTCACCATCATTGTGAAACAACAATTGTTCATTGTGATGTGAAGCCAAGCAACGTTCTGCTTGATGATGAACTATGCGCCCATCTAGGTGATTTTGTCCTGACAAGGTCACTTCTACCTACCTATGGTAAGTATGATCAAACGCATTCATGTTCATTCACTGCTGTTCGAGGAACAATGGGTATGTCGCACCAGGTAATCATACTTTCAGCTACTCTCAATTTTCTCTTCTTTAGTGCGCAGAGTTCCTAACATACTACGAAGTCTGCTTGATTTGTTGCATCTCTAAAAACTATTTTAAAAATTTATCTGTTTCATGTTTACTGAGAACAAAAAAAGAGAGTTCTCTAAAAATTTGCATTTTTGTAACTGAGTTTTATTTTCAGAAAACTCAACCAAGCAGACTTTTGTACAAATTCCTAACATTTTTCGGAACAAATTCTATTATTAGTAAACTCAACCAAGCAGACTTCTGTACAAATTCCTAACAGTATAATATCGAAGTTCAGATGTTAAATTTTTTAGCATGGTGTTAATTTTTGGAAATGCAGAATATGGTATGGGTGCAAATGCTTCGACGCATGGGGATGTGTTCAGGCTGTACTGCTATGGGATCCTTTTACTCGAGATGTTTACTGGGAAAAGTCCCACCAACAGTATGTTTACAGACAAATTAAGTCTTCACAACTATGCAAAGAGGCACTGCCAGATAGAGCGATGGAAGTTGCTGACTCTGAACTCAGATCAGGATTTGGCGCTACGTCTAAACGGAATATACGGGGCAACATTGGTTGGTTAGAGGAGTGCTTGTTATCAATCTTCAAACTTGGAGTTACATGTTCTGCTCAATTGGCAAGAGAAAGGATGAATATTAGGGATGCTCTCTTGGAGCTCCACAAGATTAAAATGTCATATTTGCAGGAGGAATTGAAAGTGTGAGACAGATGTAAAGAGAACATTTGTAGTTTATCATGGAAAATATGACCTTCTGACCAACAGATTCTATGTAGTAGAGTCAACATCTCATATTTGTAAAAAAAAAAAAAAAAGGCAATGGAAATAGGGAGAGAGATTTTTGTCAATTACAACCACAAAATTAGTATCATCTAACATAATTTAGTGGCTTGTAGTGACAGTTTAGGGTATCTACAAATACATTAGATGCTTTTAATTAGCATGTTTGAAATACTAGTTTATGTTATCAGTAATATAACAATTATGGGAACTGGAAACTCCAATCAGTGTGAACAGACATGGGTAGACCTGCATTTTAGTCACATAAATTTAAATGCACTAAAATATCCACCCAAGTGAATGTAACCAAGTTCAGAGAGAACCTAACACAAAGTAAATGTAAACCATGTTTTCTATACTAATCTTCCAGTCTGGGCTTTTCCAATCACACCAAATAAGGAACCCAACACAAAACTGACTCTAAACATGTTCTCACAACTATTAGCCTTTATTGGGAGCTTTATACCCAAGATCTCAAGAAATTGATGACGAATATTTCGAAACAATGCTCAAGGAGAAATCCAAATTCGACTCATATTAAATATGGTTAATAACTACACGTTGATATAATTTACATATCCTGATTTTGCTTGCGCTTGAGCTAGTACTAAATGATATCATGCCATCTTTTGAAAAGCATGTGGCACTTGAACCCATAAATATGTAAACAGAGAAGTTAATGTTTAAGAAGTAGTTTAGAATTCTCCTAACTCAGAATCCTTAACACTAGAGAGCACTCCATGCAAAACAATCTACACGATCTGCTGCATACGAGGCTAGTTTCCGTTTCCACTACTGGCCATTGTCGCTCCATCTGCCATAACAGAGTTCATATAGAGAGGAGGATCTGGTCCAGACACATCTGATGAAGCCGAGCCTTCATAATTTTCTGGATGGTCAAATTTACAGGCAGGTCCAAACTTGCAAATGCCATAGCGGGTATAGTGTGAGCAAATGTTCTGATCCTGGATAATAAATACACTGGTTAAACAGTAATACAAGCACCATACAAGAGTTGTATTGAATATATATAAAATACAAACTTATTGATCACGATAAAAGCGAAGCCTCGGTCTGCAAGGACTAAAACAAAAAATAATAATGAAAAAGTATTCCCATGTTGGACCAGGCTTGTATCCTACTAAGCTCTTGTCACTATTGCCTAAAATAGAAACATATAAATAACATATTTACTGAGTCATTTGAAAACATTATACTTTAGTTCACGGACAAAAGAATATTTCAATAAAATCCCACCTACAACCTGTAATCTCGTACCCTAGGAGAAAACCTCTTCTATTTAATAGCATAATTACAGAAGAAAGAGCAAATGTATAGCCCAACAGAAATTGTTGATTCAAATGCTCCATCATGTCCTTTATCTGAAAGAATGGTTTTTAATAGCACCAAACGATGCCCAAACAAAATGCACAAACAAAATGGCGAATTCATTTTCCTTCATTTGGAGAGTGCATAGATTGTGTCCAGTATTGTTTTTATTTAAGCTCCATAATGAAAATAGAGTTCTATTATAGCTCCATAATGAAAATAGAGTTCTATTATAGCATTTCCAAAGTCTAGTCTTATTTCCAATCTCTCAGTCTTCTTGAAAAACAAGGACTAGAAGTTAAGGACAAACTTACAGGTCTTAGTGGCAGGCCTTTGTCACTGAGATTGCACTGGGTTGTCCTCGGTATCCGACTCTTTGGATGATGAAATTTGCATTTAAATCCAAATTTACAGACTCCAGTTTTCATGAAGTAACTGCAATCAGGTTGGCCAGGTCGTTCAGGATGATCTTCAACTACCATCTGCTGTTGATGTGGATAGAAGTTGGTTTCAATTGCTGTACTGTTCATGGCAAATGCTGGAGGCGTAGGCAGGGTTTTCTCTGACATTCCGTATGCAGGAGCCTTTAGAAGGCAAAAGACGAGTTCTATTAGACAAGAGAGCATAATACATAAAAAGGTTGTGTCTTTTCTCAGACATCTCTCAGTAGCATCTGTGCATTTATGAGTGTCTTCTTCAAATCCTTACATAATAAACTACTAAAAAGCACAACTACAAACAGATACAAACACACACATAAACGTGCGCGCGCACATACACAGACGTATATATATGTATGTATGTCATTGACTTTGACTTTGAGCAATTATCTTTCGCAGATATAAGAGAGATCCATATGGACCTCAATCAGTAACAAACATCTAACGCAATTTGAAGAAACCATTTGCAACACTATTTCAAATGCATAATCCAAAATAAAAGAAAGCACCAGCAAGAAGCAAGAAAACAAGGACCATATTACTACATAATAAAAATCAAATTAACAGCAATAACAACTACTATGATTATAACCAACCAACATCGGAAGTTGTGATTCACAATTGTAGAATAAGATTACTGGCATACCTTGTACCCATTCCATTCTGCATTTGAGGAAGGAATGCCTTGGGTTGGCGGAAACATCATTGGCACAAAAGGAGTAGTCTCATTCAATTTTTTTGGTGAAGACCAGGATGACACAGATGATTGAGATCCACCTTGCAATGAAACAGATCCATTATTACCATATCCAGGAGGATCACCTCCTCCGACGGCTGTGGGATCAGGATGATTAAATCTGCAGTTTGACCCATACTTGCAGGAGCCATTACGCATGTAGTAGGGACACTCTTTCTCGCCCTGATTTTATTTTTAACTATGTCAAAATACTTCTTAGAAATGTTCCCGGATATTATGGGAAGTGACTATAGATATGCTCTTATACAGATATCTATAAAACAAACATTGGTACGGTATGAATCACATATACATAATGTTCCTTAATGAAAGAAATAATACCAGTCGGATTGGCAGGCCCAGAAAGTTAAGCTCTAGAACCGGAGATACTTGAGGTTTTCCTCTACCGTGATTATATCTACAAGCTTTTCCAAATTTACATCCCCCTGAAGTCAGGTAATACTGCAACCAGCTCAAGAGAAGGATCATAACAACACAAGAACTGCTATTAGTACGGCAACTACCATGCAAATTGCACTGGTTTAAAGAGTTAATACAACAAAGTGAAGCAAAATGTCAGTCTCATCTTAAAAGCATAAAAACTGATGGTATAAGATATTGAAGAAGAAATGGTTAGCCTCGAGGAGAAACACAAAAAAATCAACAGCAGAATAACAACTTGTTCACTAAAAATCAGCATAACCTATTGCAGTACACAAAACAGAACCCATGGAGCTAAATTTTGAAGTCAATGATTTTAAATCCCTAACCCCAACCACTCTCTTTCCACATATAACCTACAGAACAATAACCCTGGAGAAATATTTTGTGGTAAGATAAATGTTTACCCCTTTTTAAACATTCAATGACATTTAATGTAGATAAAATACACAAAATAAACACACTTGCAAAAGGAATGCCCAAACAATACAAGTAAATTTGGATAAAAGGTTTCAGTTAACAGGGGATTTATCTTTGATATTGTGCAAAAACCAAAATAACACCAATACTTAGTATTTTTGGAATATAACTTCTAAAAGATGATTTATCTCCAATATCATTGAAAAACTAACAAATCCTGAAACATAGGACATCTACCATCTAGTCATCTACTAGGCACAAAATAATTATAAAACTCTACAGAACATTGCTTGTTCTAAGATTCAAAATTTAATCTTCACTAGGTTATCAATTAATGAATTTGCAAGCATGCAGCACTTAACCTTGACAGTATTAAAAAAATCAAATGAAAGATTAGCATAAAATACAATGGATACCCTTCATTCTAATGCTAACTAGTTATCTTGATTATTATACTACATCCCACTCAACCACTAATAGGCCTGATAAACAATGACATTAATAAGCAAAAACAGCATATAGAAAGCCTGTGGGTATGTTTTAGAAACTAACCAAGATAAAATAAAAATGCAGTACAAAAAAGATACATCATCTATTAAAACTCAAAAAAAATTGCAATATCTGCATTGGCATTGTAAGAATTGTGTGTTTGTTTATCTGTTGGGCAGGTGGGGATTAAAAAATTTCCTGAGGAATAATAGTATTAACAAAGGCAAATCAACGCACAGGATTGAAGGGGCATACCTCACGATAAGCCTCCTCAACATAACCCCAGCTCCACCAAAAAAAAAAAAGGAAGAGAAAAGTTTATCTAACTATAATCCAAACTGAAGTCATATTGAGACCGGGACATGGCAACAGAAAAGAGGAAGCAAATGAGCACCACAGAAATCTTTAAGAACCCCAGATAAACATTACCAATCACCCGAGGCGTGAGAGGAAACCTTAAGCTACGGAAAGCTTGAAGCCAAGCAAAAGCCAAAACTGATGAGAAGAACATTTACAAAATAGAAACCCTTAGAAAAATATAGAAATCAGAGATGTGTTATTCTCTCTCCAACCATTGGATTGGTTGACTCTCTTTCACCATGTGAAGAGCAGATAGCTTCACTCGTATGAGAGAAATATGGGTACATAAATATGTGACAAAGGCGTAACCAGAAACAAACTTACTTTGTTATTTAGTATAGTTGAATAAACAACTCAGTATAAACACACATTTCTAGATTCTCAAAGTTAAACCATATAATCCACTCATTATGTTTTCTGCTGAAATAGTAAACACTAATGCTCTGTTAGAGGCAAAGACACAACATCCAAAGATAACAACAACCAAATGAGCCCAAATAGTAAACCTTAACATTTTCACAAATTCAGAAGGAGAAATGTGAACAAATGATTGTAATAACTATCACAATCCAACCATTAAGTGTTCTGCTGAAACAGTGAGAACTAAGCAAGTGACAAAAATGCAAACTTCAAAGTTACCAACAACCAAATGAGCTCAAAAAAGTAAATCTTAACAATCTCCACAATTCAGAAATACAAATGTGTAAATACAGTTGTAAGAATAATAACCTTGCATTCAACCTGCCCTGCCCTTTCTGTATTTTCTTCCATGTCCCTTACCCTCTCCTTAACAGGCTTCAATAAAGATAGAACCACATTTACAACCCAGATACCGAAATCATTTCTAAATTCAAACAATATCGAAAAAACAGCTAAATTGGTACCTGGTTCCTCCTTCTAAGAGGATGATTGAACTTGCAATTCGACCCGAACTTGCAATTCCCTGTTTTCATATAATAGGAACAATCCTCAGCATCAGGTCTCAGTGGATACTGGTACCTCCTATACTTCCCGTCCTTCGAGCCCTCCATGGACGCTGAGTCCCCTCCGAATCCGAAACCCTCTTCATCCTCGTTCTCACTCTTGCCATTGCCATAAATCTCATTCCTATCGAAGAAACCCACATCCACATTCTTGCTCTCACCATAGCCACCCACTTCGTCTCCTCCGGTGCCGTCGTTCCAGTTATCGAACACTTCCTGATCCTCATTTCTTCCCCTCCGATCGTCCTCTTCGCGATTCTCCTCCATAGCTAGCTTCTGAAACTCCTCCATGATCATTCTCTGATAGTACAGCTCTTCATTGATGGCATGTTGATTCTCAACCTCTTCGTTAACGGTCTCTTGTTGATCCCCAACCTCTTCGTCACCGATTGTTTCTCGATTTTGCTGATGGAGATCATCGGTAGTTGGTGGAGGATCGAGAACTGGATCAGTGTTGCAAGGGGGTGAGGAATCAGACGATTGAAACCCTAACCCTAATTCGTTTTCTTCTGGTTCGAGTTGTTGTGGGTGAGATTGGGGTTTTTCATCATCAGAGTAGGGTTTCGACATGGTTTTCTCTTCAGAGACTTGCATTTTCACTCCAACATTTGAAACCCTAATTTAGGGTTTTGGAGGAAGGAAAAGGGTTTTCTTTGATGTGTCAACTTCTGCCAGGGGAGTGGGAACAAATAAGGGGGAAAAACGAAGAGAGAGAATCTGTACGTATTGTTTTTTCTTCTTCTGATATGTACGTGTAAGTGCATTAAATCCCCATAGACTATTTTCTCCCTCTCAACTAATCCCAACTACACTTTTTACACAAAAGTTTATAAGAGCATGTTTGGAAAGGGGTTTGTCTGGTTTTGTCTGATCTTATCTAGACTTGTCTTGAATCTAAAACTCTATTTGATAAGCGGTCTGGTTTGACAAAACAAAAACTTTAAATATATATTAGTTTATGTATATAACTTTATATATTATTAAATATATATAACTTTATATATTATTAAATATATATATTTATAATATATTATTAAATATATATAATATATTCTATATATTATTAATATATATTATTTTTTAATTTTATATATATTTATATATATATATTATTTTTAAATTTATATATTATTATATATATATTTTATATATATTATTATAAAAAATAATATATATTATTCTATATATTATTAATATATATTATTTTTGAATTTTATATATTATTTTATATATATATTATTTTTGAATTTTATATATTATTATAAAATAAAATAATATTATTAAATATATATATAAAAAATAAAATATATTAATATATATAGAATAATATATATATTTAATAATATTATTTTATATATATTATTATAAAATAAAATATATATATTATGCTATATATTAATATATATTATTTTTTAATTATATATATATATATATTATTTATATATATATTATTATAAAATAAAAAATATATATTATTCTATATATATTAATATATATTAATTTTTAATTTTATATATTATTTTATATATGTTTATATATATATATTTAAAAATATTATTTTATATATATTATTATAAAATAAAAAATATATATTATTCTATATATATTAATTTTTATTAATTTTTAATTTTATATATATATTATTTTTATATATATTTAATAATATTATTTTATATATTATTATAAAATAAAAATATATATATTATTCTATATATATTAATATATATTAATTTTTAATTTTAGTACATGAATTATATATATATATATATATATATATATATAGGAGATAGAGAGAAAAAAAAAAACAAAAAAAAGTCAAAAATTATGGGCTAAGACCAAGAAAGACCAACTTTTTTTTTGTCTTGGTTTTACTTTATTTTGAACCAAATTCAAGACCAAAGTTTTAAGTGGTTTTGGTTTTGAATTTAAAAACAAAATCCACCAAACAAGTTTGGTCTTTGAAAAAAAAAAAAAAACCAAGACAAAACCAGCAAAAACTGGTTACGAAACAGGGCCTAAATTATCCCAACTTTTACAATTCACTTCATTCCGTTATAACACCATTAGTTAAATTAGGATAATTTGCACTCAGATCCCTTGAAATTTTGGTTAATTACACTCGCCCCTTGAGATTTTATTTTTCTTGCAATGACTCTTGTGCCATTGGTTTAGTTTAAAAGACATGCTGGCTAAATTAATGGACCAAACAACCCTTGTGTCTTAAGCTCAATTTGAAAAACTTTTCAAGTATTTTGGATACAATGATTTTTGAAATATTATCACATTTCTTTAAATTATTTTTAAAAAATAATCATTTTTGTAATATAGGCCCCAAAAGTTATTATTTTTTTATTTTCCCCTAAAACTAATATTGTGACATTTTACATTAAATAATAATAATACACTTTATTTATGATTTTTTTTTTTTGTATTTTAGAATGTGATACATGTATAAAATATTTGTGAGCTCATATAATTTAATTTATTTTGTAAATAAATAATATACAATTGCTATAATTTAAACAAGTAGTAATACATTTTAACTATAGTTTTTGTTGTATTATAAAAGGTGATAAATGTATAAAAATGTTACAAATGGTTTATAATTTATTATTTTTTGTGTAAAATTAATTTAAGCCTTTACACTGTAAAATAATAACAAACTTTACTTATTATAATTTTTTATATTATAAAAGTGATAATGAATCGAAATATTAAATAGTCCTTGTGTTTTTATTAGTAGTATATAGATAGATAGATAAATATACAAATTTCTGTATTTTAAGTTATATTATTTTTCTTTGCCGAAATATATTTGTCTTATATCTTTACTCTATATCTTATGAAATATCCATTAGAGTTACATTTCAATTAATGTATATTAATTAATTATATAACTTTTTTTAAAATATGAAAATATTTATAACCCCTTGTTGTATATCTTTACTCTATATCTTTTGAAATATTCATTAGAATTACACTTTAAGTAATGCATATTAATTAATTATTATTATTTTTTAAAAGTATTGAAATATTTCCAACCCTTTTTCTTTTACTTTATATCGTTTTGACATACTCATTAGAGTTGCACTTCAACTAATATATATTAATTCATTAATTTTTATTTTGAAGAAAACATTTCGAAATATTCTCAACCTCTCACATTTTAGAATATTTGTTATAAATATATATATACATATATATATATATATTATAAGATTTTCATCTTGAGGCATGAAGGTACTTTCACCACCTAGATATTTGTCTTATGAAATAAGGGAGACAACACAAGGGCATTTCGGTCATTTCTCCCCTTTATGGGGTGTTATTGCAAGAAAAATGAAATCTCAGGGGGCGAGTGCAATTGATCAAAATCTCAGGGGATCTGAGTGCAAATTATCCTAATTTAACTAACCATGTTATAACGGAATGGAGTGAATTGTAAGTTTTTGATAATTCAAAGGATCATCAGTTAGTTCAGGAGTTAGTTGAGAGAGAAAAAATAGTCCAAAGGGGTTTAATGCACTTTACCCATATATATATATATATATATGTACAAACATATGCGCCCCACACATATACATGTGTGTACAAACGAATATGTACATGTATGTATACAATTTCGTACACAGTACAATTATATCACATAATTTTGGATACTTTAGTATGATTAAAGTTTGATTAAAAATGGATTACTTAATTATTGGATTGGAAAATAATTTTTAATTATTTTTTCTATAGGAAATAGGTTATTTATTAATTAGATTGAAAGTAGAATTACCATTGTAATAGGATATGTGTTATTTCTTATTTGAATGGAAAGTAGAATTATTATTATTTTCGTTAAATATACTAGAATTATTTTTGTAATAAAGAAACATGTTATTTCCTATTTGAATGAAAAAATAGCATTACTTGTTGTAATAGAAAACATGTATTTCTATATGTCTATAAAAGCTAAACAATACATCTAAAGTTTTAACATGTACAAAAGGAGAAATTATTTATACTTGAGAAGATTTCATCCGATTAATTGTGAACAATGCTCAAGATTGTTCGTGATTGTTTATCCGCTAGATTTGCTATCACAAGTGAATCAAGGTATGTTAATTATTTTATGGTTTCATGTTTTCTCATTACAATATGTTTATAGTTCATGTTTAACCATGTGTAACGGTGTAGATAAAGATGAATTTTAGGAGATATAATGATATTTGCAAAAATTATAAGCATAGGCAGTAGCAAGCTGAAAACATTTTTCCAAAAAAAATAAAAATTGAAAACATACTTTACACAGTAGAAATCATCTTTGTTGTCATTGCTGGGATCAAAATTTTATTGATGTCTGTACTAAAGCATAACACGTTTTTATTGTGCGGAACACTGATCCTAGGCATCAATAGAGGGGACTGGTAAGAGGACATATTCGAATTTCTATATTAACTAATTTAATCCAATTTTTATTGCCTAAAATTGCATTTAAATTGTTATTGGATTGAGACAAAGAATTGTTTTAGAAATTCGATTAAAATGAGAGAAAGGATGTTGATTGCTTGTTCAATTTTTTTTGGGAGTGGGTAACATCAAATGCAACCAGAAGTCAATAAATTACCCATTTTTCTTGCATTCTTTTGAGGGAAAAATGAATATTTCTTTTCTTATTTTCATGTTAAACCCCTTGTTATGTATTGCTTTTTAAATATATATATATATATACACAAAAACATATGCTCACACACATAAACATATAATTTTATTTTTTTTGACGAAATAAATATATACCCACACAAATCAATACGTAATGTATATATATATATATATATATATATATATATATATATATATATATTAAACACAAAAGTATTTTACTAGAATGGCGGGCCTGACCGACCCTTCCACTGGGCCTTTAGGTTTGGGTTGGGTTGAATTTGGTTTGATATGGTTTTATTTTGGTTCCAAATCATGTTTGGTGCAGATGGTTTTGGTGTGAGAAAAAGTGATGCTGAAAAACCAAACCATATTTGGTAACTTGGGATGGTTTCATATTTTATTTATAAAATTTAAAATTTATAATATTAAAATATATTAATATTAATATATTAATATTATAATATTAATATATTAATTTTTAATATTATATATTAATATTATAATATTCATATATAATATATGAATATTATATATTAATATTATAATATATTAATATTAACATTTATAATATTAAAATATATTAATATATTAATATATTAATTTTTAAGAAAGATAATAAAACTATAATATTAAAATATATTAAATTTCCAAAAATATAATATATTAATATTAAAATTTATAATATTAATATTATAATATTAAAATATATTAATATTTTTGAATTTTATATATATTTTGAAAATTTAATATATTATAATATTTTAATATTAATATATTTTAATATTATAATAGGGTTAACTTCATTTACACCCCCTGAGGTTTGCTTTTACTTCAATCACACCCATCAGGTTTGAATATCTTCAATTACACCCCCTGTAAGCTTTTGATGGTGTGAAATGTCTAAACTACCCTTAATCCAAATACTATTTATTCCTGGAATAAGCTAACCCAATATCCACCTAAACCTAACCCTATTCCAAATACTCCTAACCTATGTCCAAACATACCCTATCTGATCTATATACACTTAAGACATATACACTACACATATACACAATCTTATATACACAATACATAAATGCTTCGTTTCTCTCTCAAACCCTAACACTCAGATACGTCGTTTCTCTCTCAAACCCTAGATCTGATCTATGCTTCATTTCTCTTTCAACCGTTCGTTTCTATCAATTTCAAACCCTAAACTTCACATGCGTCGGTTCTCTCTCAACCCTAACACTCATACACGTTGTTTCTCTCTCAAACCTTAGATCTGATCTATGTTTCGTTTATTTCTCAACCATATGTTTCTCTTTCAACCATTCGTTTCTCTCAATTTCAAATCCTAAACTTCACATGTGTTGTTTCTCTCTCAACCCTAGATCTGATCTTGTCAAATCTTGAAACCCGTCATCCAAATATATACTCTGCAAACCCCTTTTCTAAGATCATGAACCGTTTATCTCAATCCCTTGAAGGAAATCCTAGATCTGAATTCGTTCAAAGTTTGGGTTCGTTCGCAGTAAAACCCTAGTTCTGAAGCCGTCTCTGTGTGGTTTCGTTCGCAACACCTGGAAAACCCTAGTTCTAAAGCCGTCGCTGTGTGGTTTCGTTCGCAACACCTAGAAAACCCTAAATCTGAAGACGTTCACTATTTGGGTTCGTGGAAGAGGGTTCTCACTTCTTGTGGTTTCTTTCGCAAAGAGGTAAGCTTTATCATTGTTTAATTTCTCATTTGAAAAATTGGGGGTTTTGTGATGATTGCTAAATTAGGTTAGAAAAAAATTGGGGATTTTGTATAAATTACAAACATTTGGAGGTTTCTTGATGAATTCTAAATTAGGTCAGAAAATCTGTGTATATATTTATATATATATTGCTATGTCGGTGTATATAGATCTCTGTGTCTGTTTATATGGGCTTACATATATATATATATATATATATATATATATAAATTTATGTATGTGTGTGTTGTGTTGTTCAATCCAGTAAAGATGAGTTCAAGTTCACTTTTATTGTGACTTTGATTTTTTTGTTGTGATTATGATTGTTCCGTTCATAATTTCAGATCATGATGCTGCTGCTAGGTTTTTCTTAAGGATTGTTTGTGTTGAATCATGGAACTTGGGTTTAATTGAATTGGTTTTACTGGGTTGTGGTGTGAAGATTCAATTGTTGGTGGAAGTTGTGTTGAGGAATACAGAGTTGGGTTGGGTAAAATTTTGGATAATTTGAAAAAGCAAATTTGATAAGAAATTTCTAGATTTGTGAATTAAAATTTTGAGAAAATATTTGTTTTGTATTGAAAAAAAACTTTGAGAAACCGAAATGAAATTTGGACAACTTGAAAAGAAATGTTGATAAACTAATTTTTACATGTTGAATTATACTTGTTGTTTTACAGTTTATTTATACTTAGTGTTTTAATGTTCAGTTTGTTTACAGTTTATTTGTGCATGTTATACTTTTGATGCATTATTTGATGCATTTTGTATTTTTTTTTTTTTTTTTACATTTTACAGTGATGGCAGACCCATTTTTTCTCCATAATATTCATGTTTTTTTTTAGTCAAACAGTGTAATTATCAGGAGGGTAGACCCTGATAAGTATTGCATTTTTGACTTTCTGGAAGATATAAGTACTGCATTTCTTAGTGATTATCCTGGGGGTTTGGGATTTACTTACACTGTGTATTGTGAGTTACTTGGGTCAAAGGGCAATATGTTAATTGAATCTGACAAACAAGTAATGGAGATGTTTAATGAACATGTGGGTGTAAAAGATATTAAGTGTTTTCTTAAGATAAGTGAAGTTGAACCCTTAGCTGTTGAAGTACCTGTTGAGGGAGATGGGGGAGCTGAGGGAGATGATGGAGATGAGGGAGTTGATGCTGCTGAGGGAGATGAGGGAGATGATGGAGCTGAGGGAGATGAGGGTGATGTATATGGGCTTAAAGAAGAGGAAGAAGACTGGAGGGCAGAAGGTGACACATATATTGTTCAGTCTGAGTCTGATGACTCTAACTCAAATGATGAAGAGTGTTGTGAAGGTGATGAGGGATGTATGGATGGTGATCAGCTATCTGATTATGAGTCAGATGATGATCCCCATTCTGACTCAAGTTCTGAGGTGTTTGAGAAGCCTCCAAAGAAGTGTAAGAGTGACCAATGGGAAAAAAAGGTTAAGGGAAAACTCTATGAAAGGGTTAAAGGGCAGAAAATTAAATTAGAAGTAAAAATGTTGTTTGAAAATGTTAGGGTATTTAGGCAAGCCTTGTTGGATTACATTGTCCAAGAAGGATTTGAAGTAATTAAGAAAAAAAATGAGTCAACTAGGGTGACATGGGAATGCAAAGCTAATGGGTGTCCATGGAGGGTTCATGCATCTCCATTGCCTGATAAAGTTACCTTCCAGATAAAGTCATATTGTAGTGAGCACACATGTGTAAGGGTAAATAAGAACCCATCAATTAAATCAACATGGATAGCCAAGAAATATTTCAAACATTTTAAGTTGAATCCTCTAATGACAGTTGAGAATCTTCAAGAGTCAGTTGAAGCCAAGTTTGGGATAAAAGTCAGCCTGCAACAATGCTATAGGGCCAAAAGAAAGGCAATGGAAATTATTGATGGGAATCATGAAGACTCATATAAACTGGTACACCCTTACAAAAATGAACTTAGGAGGTCTAATCCACATTGTATTGTCACTCTTGACCATTATGACCCTAAGGGTAATGATCTGCCCCAGTTTAGTAAGATCTTCATTGCATTTGATGCTATGAAGTATGGATTTATCAAAGGGTGCAGACCATTCATTGGTTTGGATGGGTGTTTTCTAAAAGGACCCCAAGGAGGAGTCTTACTTTCTGCAGTTGCATTAGATGGCAACAATGGGTTGTTCTCCCTTGCTTATGCTGTGGTGGAGAGTGAAGGAAGACCTACTTGGTCTTTTTTCCTGAAGAATTTGAGGGACATGCTTGGTATAGATGCTGAAACAAGACCATGGACCTTGATGACTGATATGCAGAAGGTAAAATTGTCTTTATTCTGTTTTATACTATTTAATTCTTTTTGATACTGTTTTATATTGCTAAATTACACTGATTATAAACTGTTTTATACTGAATTATACAACCATGAGATTATAATTTTATACTGTTTTAAGTTGTTTCTTAGTGCTGAAAACTTGGTGACTGATATGCAAAAGGTAAAATTGTCTTTATTCAATTTTAAACTGTGATTATAATGCTGAAAACTGTGATTATATTGTGTAAAACTGTGATTATACACAATTAAACTGTTGTATATTGCTAAACTGTGATTACATTGTGTAAAACTGTGATTATACACAATTAAACTGTTGTATATTGCTAAACTGTGATTACATTGTGTAAAACTGTGATTATACACAATTAAACTGTTGTATATTGCTAAACTGTGATTACATTGTGTAAAACTGTGATTATACACAATTAAACTGTTGTATATTGCTAAACTGTGATTACATTGTGTAAAACTGTGATTATACACAATTAAACTGATGTATATTGCTAAACTGTGATTATATTGCTGAAAACTGTTTTATATTACTGAAAACTTGGTCTCTTTATAGTGCCTTAAACTGTTGTAAACTGTTTTATACTGCATTATAGGGCTTAGTGGCTGCAGTTCATGAGTATTTTCCACAAGCAAGTCACAGATTTTGTGCTAGACACATGTATAGTAGTTTTAGGAAAAAATTTCCTGGTGTGTTGTTGAGGAAGTACTTTTGGAGGGCATGTAGAGCATACAACCAGATTGAGTTTGAGAATGCCATGGGAAGTTTGTATGGACTTTGTCCAGCAGCTCATGGTTGGTTAATGGAGAGGCCTTTCAAGATATGGACTAGGTTTGGATATAATGAAAATTCAAAGAGTGACCACATCACAAATAACTTGACAGAATCTTTTAATAATTAGGTAGGGAAGCAAAGGTCAAAGCCACTGTTGGTAATGCTTGAGTGGATTAGGGTTAAATTAATGGTTAGAATCGAAAAGAGATTCAAGAAAGCACAAGCTTGGGGGGGGACTGTGGCACCACAAATTAGGAAAAAATTAAACAAGGCAATAGAAGAATCAAGAGGATGTAGAGTTAACCCAGCTGGTAATGGAGAGTTTGAGGTGCATGAAATGGATGTGGGAGTGAGTGTGGTCAATCTTGGGTACAACATATGCTCGTGTAGAGAGTGGCAATTATCAGGGATACCTTGTAAGCATGCAGTTGGTGCAATTATGTTTAATAGAGATGATGTGGAGAAGTATTGTGATCCTTGTTATAGTAAACATAGTTACATGCTTGCACATGGTGGGATCATACATCCCATTCATGATCAGAAGTTGTGGCCCCAATTTCCTGGTTTTCCATTGGCTCCCCCTCCTAAAAGAAGACTACCTGGCAGACCTAGAGTTTATAGGAGGAGGGAAGAAGGTGAAGCAGGCAGGTCTTCTGTTTTGAGGTGCAAATATTGCCTCTTAACAGGGCATAATAGAATGACTTGCCAAAGAGCTCAAACAACAAGAGAGAGAGCTGCAAGAGCAAGGCAAACAGTGAGTTCTCAAGTTTTTTACTACTTTTATTTTATCTAAATTGTTATATTTTTGTTTGTTACCTAAATTACTTTATTTTTTTTCAATATAGGAGGTTAATGGGCCTGGAGCTTTTCAAGGAGTTGGACATGGGAATGATGAACCTGGTGGTAGTGGTGGAGTGGGACCTTCTCAAGTTACACAACAGGTATATGAAACAACATATTAGTTGAACTATTTTTTTGTACTCTTATTTTTGGATAATAATGAAAATTCATGTATATTTTTGGAGGTGTAAATTATATTTTTGTTGACTTTAGGAGGCTAATGTGGCTCAAGCATCTCATGGAGTGGGAAGGACTAAACCTGGTGGTAGTGGTGGAGTGGGACCTTCTCAATCTTCTCAAGTTTCTCAAGTTACACAGCAGGTATATGAAACAACATATTAGTTGAACTATTTTTTTGTACTCTTATTTTTGGATAATAATGAAAATTCATGTATATTTTTGGAGGTGTAAATTATATTTTTGTTCACTTTAGGAGGCTAATGTGGCTTAAGCATCTCATGGAGTGGGAAGGACTGAACATGGGAAGGACTGAACATGGTGGAGTGGGACCTTCTCAAGTTACACAATGAATTTAGACACTGTGTATGTTTTTGAACTGTTTTTTTGGTGGTCTAAAGTGGTGAAAATTGATGCATAATTTGTTCTTTGGTGGGTACATGACACTTTTGATGCACAGTTTGATTTTTTGGACAAATGGTTAGTGACACTTTTGGTACATGACACATAGAAAGTCTTTTGGTACATGACATATAGGAAGTCATAACTGAATTGTTTGGGGCTGCTTTGATGTAACTAGTTACATATTTTGGTACTTTGATCAACTGGTGGAAGTTACATGATGCAAATGTAATTTTTGGTACTTTATTTCATGTAATTGCTTTGACATTTTATTGGATGAAATGGTTATAGTTTGGTACATTAGTTACATATATATTTTTACTTGAAAAAAATAGCATAAATGGATAACAAAATACATAGAAATGTAGTCAGTTTTAATGACACATTAGTACCTTCAAGAGCTTTTAACCTTGCCCATATCACATTAGTTTTTGCTTTCAATTCTGCAACCTCTTCAAAAATTTCAACTTCGGCTTCATGCTTTAATCCATGATCTTCACCAATCATGGGATTACACCATCTCCACAATCCGCATTTTGAAGTTTCACAAGCATAGTACAATCTTCCTTTATTGTGGTTTTTGTCATTCTCTGTAATTCTCACTATAGCGAAAATCCCACACTGACACTTGATATTCTTGTACCTAATATATCCCCTACTACCACCACTTCCATAACTGATTTCAGACATGAGCAAATAAAGGGAAGGAAAATGAGCAGAAAATGGAAAAAAAAAATTGACTTTGAAAGAGGGCATAATGCAGAAATGAGGCAAGCATGCTTTATAAAGGCAAAAAAATTGACCGTTGCAGAATATGACCGTTGAGGGGGTGTAAGTGAAAAATTATTGTGTCTTGTTTGGGGCTCACAATATGACCGTTGAAGGGGTGTAAATGAAAAAAAAAATGGGCTTCATTTTCGCGCCAATGGAAAGTTGGAAAAAAAATTTCAAAGGGTCAAATTGATAATTCAATCAATGGGCATGGATTTGGCGCCAAAATATACTGCATACAGGTCACAAAAAATATAAGTAATAAAATAAAACTTTAAAAATTAAAAAAAGTAATAAAATGATGGGAGGGGGTCTAATTGATAAAAGTGAAGGGGTCAAATTGATAAAAACATTATCCTTGTTTCCAAACAGAACAGGGATAACACATTAAGGGTAGTTTAGGGATTTAAAAAAAAATTCTGGATGATGTCATCGTTCAGGGGGTCTAAGTGATGAGAATATTGAACAGTAGGGGGTGTAATTGAAGATATTCAAACCTGAGGGGGTGCGATTGAAGTAAAAGCAAACCTCAGGGGGTGTAAATTTTAATATTAATATTAATATAATATATTAATATTAAAATTTATAATATTAATATTATAATATTAAAATATATTAATATTTTTGAATTTTATATATATTTTGAAAATTTAATATATTATAATATTTTAATATTAATATATTTTAATATTATAATATAATATTAAAATTTTGTAATATTAAAATATATTAATATATTAGTATTAATATTAACATATTAATATATTAGTATTATTACTGAGTTGCTACAGTACCCGCACATGAGTTGCTACAGTGCCCGCACATGGGGTGCTACAGTACCCGCACCATCCAAAACCATCCACTTTGATGGTTCCAAATTCCTTCACAAAGTTGGCACCATGGTTTGCTACAGTGTTGGTACCAAATTTCCACACCATTTTATCAAACATGGTTTGGTACCATTTTTTGACATCAAAACCATATTTTTGGCACCAAACCTATTTACAAAACATGCCCTTAGAGATTTAAAATGGACCGGGCCTAATCTGCCAATGAATTTGAGGCTTGTCAAAACAATAGGAAACTTACTAGAATAAAGTGAAATAGAAAAAAAATAAAAATGAAAGAATTCCATTAAGATGAATAAAATAATAAAAACGTTTCCTAAACCTAGTCATACAAGGAAACTAGTCTACAAGCCCCAATTTAACTTCTATAATTTACTAAAAATATTTCTTAAACCTATTCAGACAAGGAAATTAATCTACAATATTATTTAAATTGTCCTCTCTTTTTATTACAATGAAAAGAAATAGTTTCAAAGTGTGTTTTTGTTAAAATTCTGCAGAAATTCTAAAATCAAGTGCCATGAAGATAATACCCACCTCAATATGCTGTGCCGGAAATCCAAGGTAAAATCCCTGTGTTTTTTATTATTTTATTTACATATATTAATTGTTTAAAAAATTGAGACATACTGTGGTATTTTTGTTTTGAATATTTTTTATTATTCTTATTTTAGTGAGAAGGTTGATGGAGGGCTATGTTTGGAAGATTACATTAGTAGACTTGCTGATGATATCGTTGTTTCAATTTTGTCACTTTTACCCCTGAAAGAAGCTGGCAGAACAAGTGTTATCAAAGACATGGAGATATAAGTGGACTTGTATAACTAGTTTGAACTTTGATGGCTCACACATTTTAGATGGAATTTATGATGAGGAAGACGAGAGATTGACAACGTTTCGGTATCCGGATTGGATTAATTCCGTCTTAAAATGTTACAATGGGAGAGCGATATATGAATTCCGGATAAAATTTCCGGTTTATCGCATAATTGATGTATCTGATGTTGACAAATGGATTCGCTTTGCAATGGGAAAGCGAGTGAAAAGGCTCGAGTTAGACTTGAATCAATATCGGGAATGTTGGGTAAGGAAAGAACATGAATTAGTTGCTTTTAACTATGATTTTGATTATACAACCGGTGGTTTTCTTTGTGAAAAAAAATTGTATGGGCTCAACTCCCTGAACGATCTTCGGTTGATGAATTTGAACATAATTGGGCAAGTTCTCGAGTGTTTCTTAACTAACTGTCTGTTTTTGGAATGATTGTACGTTGATAACTCCGATTGGCTTGTAGATCTTAAAGTTCCTCGTTCATCGATCAAACTGAAGCACTTGGAGATATTCGAATGTTCAAAAATGAAAAGTATTGACATTTTGTCAATAAATCTGGTGTCATTTAAGTATTCGGGACAAGAAATTTGCCTAAATGTCCAACAATCCATTGAACTATATGTTAGGAATGAGTACTCCACTTATTTATATCACAACTCTTCGAAGATGTCACCGTGGATTGAAAGCATTTCATTTGACTTGTACTTCTTGCCACGGGTTAGTAAGTTTAACTTCCAAAAATGAACTCATTTTTATCTCTCTCCTTAATTTTTAATTCTCTCTTCCTTCAAGATAACAATTAAGCAATGCTAACTTAATCTTTCTTTGGTTCATTCAGTTTGATATTAGGCTTGCAAAATTTTCTGTATTTACTAAGCTCAAGCAACTGGAGTTCAAATATATGGCAGGTGATCATGAAGACATTTTGATTTTTGCTCCGCTGTTAGAGGCATGTCCTTTCTTGCATAAATTTGTGTTTGAGGAAATAACACCTACTTTACAATCTCATTATTAAATCGCTTTCGTAGTTGATTTTTCGTATTGAAAATTTGATGATTTGGAGTTCGGCTTTCCCGCTTTTCAATTTTCCTAATTAATTGCTTCCTTATGACTATTATGAATTACAATATTTCAAGTAACATGAAAAATATTCTTAGACTGAAGAAATATTTTGTAACTTCAAATTTATCATTCTGTTTTTTTCATGTTGAATCAATTTTTATTTTTTATCACTTAATACGTACTTTTGAGACAAACTTCCTGCCGGAGAAAATTTAGTAATTCTTCAATCATATTCATCAAAATAAATGTTTATTTATTTATTTTTATTCAACTATTAAAGGGAATTATTTTTCAAACTCTGTTCATATATATAAGTTTTACCTATTTATGAATAAACACTCAATAAAACTTGAACATATACTAAAACATATAAATGTATGGGTTCATGAACACATGTTGATCATAAATATGTTGGCAAATATAAATTTATGTAAATGTAGTTATATGAGCCGAGTTCGAGCTTTATCAAAATAATAGTAAAATAAGTTGAAAGCCAACTGTCAGAGGGTGGAGTCTAACACAAAATTAAAATTTAACAAGACTTTATTTGTAGCAAGATAATGAGTTATATTAATTTTCTTGAACGTGTTTAAGTTTTCCTTTTGTATTTTTGTAAAATATATTATGTTTGTATACTAATACTCCTAACATACATATCACAATACACCAAAGCTGAAACATGCTTTAGGGTACAGATCCTCTTCACTCTCATTGCTGAGTTCAAAAGTAAGTTGTTGTTTTTTTTATTTTATTTTTAGAATCAAAAAATGTTTATTGATGGGTGTACTAACACGTTATTATTATGCGGAAAAGTGTTATTATTGGCATCAATGGCCTGGTAAGAGGACATATTCGAATTTCTATATAAACTAATTTAATCCAATTTTTATTTCCTGAAATTACATTTAAATTATCGTTTGATAGAGACTAGAATTGTTGTAGAAATTTGATTAAAATGAGAGAGAGGATGTTTGATTGCTTGTTGATTTTTTTTTTTAGGAGTGGGTAACATCATTAAATGAAACCAGAAGTCAATAAATTACCCATTTTTCTTGCATTCTTTTGGGGAAAAAATGAATGTTTTTTTTTTTTTTACTTATTTTCATGTTAAAACCCTTGTTATGTATTCTGTTCGGATACATATATAGGCGGGCCTGATCGACCCACTCATGCACTGGGCCTTTAGAGGTTTAAAATGGACCGGGCCTAATCTGCCAATGGGTTCAAGGCTTCTCAAAACAATAGGAAGCTTACTAGAATAAACTTTACCAAAATAATAAAAGAGTTAATTTCACTAAACCCCCCTATACAATTGAATTTAATCAATTAACCTCGCATATGTCCGGATTGACTCATATACTTTCCAATTTTATCACCTTGGCCCCCCTTACCCTCACATTTCAGTCAAAATACTTAAACTACCCTCAATGTATATATTTCTAAAAAACAATATCAAAAAAATATATGTATTTCCAAAAAAATATATATATTTCGGAAAACAAATATATTAATTTCAAGATATATATATATTTTGAAAAAAAAAATTCAAAAAATAATATATATTTCAGAAAAAATATATATTTATATATATTTCGGAAAAATTATATATATTTTGTATATATTTCAGAATATATATATATTTTGAAATATATATTTAAAAACATTTCCTAAACCTAGTTAGACAAGGAAACTAGTCTACCACACCAATCAAACTTGAAGATTAATAATATATTAAAAAAAATTAAACCTAGTTAGACAAGGAAACTAATCTACAAACCCAAATTTAACCGGGGTTGAGTGATTGTTTTATAATTTAAATTGGGACAATGCTTAGGTCCTGCTCCATGCGGATCAAGTTCGTCCTTCCCGATAATGTGGTCCAATACCATTTGAACACGTGATTAAAATCTTTTTCAAAATGACTGAACATAAAATTTATAAATACATCAATCAAGGTCAATTCTATTTGAAAAAGGTTTTGGTAACGTGTCCAACTTGTATTTGACCAGTTCCATTTGAAAAAGATTCTGGCCACGTGTCTTATTTGTATTGGACCACATTATCGGGGAGGACGATATTCGTTCTCATGGAGCAAAACCTAAGTATTGTCCTCTCTTTTTTCTTACTATAAAAGGGAATAGTTTCAAAGTGTGTTTTCATTAAAATTCTGGTAGAACAAGTGTCTTATCAACAAGATGGAGATATATGTGACTTATATTACGAATTTGAACTTTGGTGGCTTAGACATTTTTTTATGGAATGGAAGAGTATGAAGACAAGTTTGAGAGATTAGAAAAGTTTTAGTATAGGAATTGGGTGAATTCAGTCTTAAAATACTACAATGGTACAATGATAGAATGCTAGATGAATTCCGGATTCAGTTTTTGGTTTATGGTATAAAATATGCATCTGATGTTGAAAAATGGATTCGCTTTAGTAAAAAGGCTTGAGTTAGACTTGAAACAATGTTGGGAATCTTGGGTAGGGAGAAAGTATAAATTAGTAGAGCATAACTGCAATCTTGGTTATACAACCGTTGATTTTATTCATGAAAGATTTTTATTTATTTTTTTAAAAAAGAAATTGTGCGGGCTTAACTCGTTAAACGATCTTTGGTTAACGAATGTGGATATAACTGAGTAAGTTCTCGAGTGTTTCTTAACTAACTGTCCATTTTTGGAACGATTGTACGTGGATAATTCTGATTCGCTTGTAGATTTTAAAATTCCTCGTTCATCAGTCAAATTGAAGCACATGGAGATATTCGAATGTTCAAATATGAAAAGTGTGGACACCTTGTCAATAAATCTGGTATCATTTAAGTACTGAGGATGAAAATTTAACCTAAATGTCCAACAACCTGTTGAACTGTATGTTAGTAATGAATACTTCATTTATTTGTTTCACAACTCTTTCGAGATTTCAACGTGGATAGAGAGCATTTCATTTGACTTGTACATCCCGTGGTTCTGGATAAAAAAAATGCCTAAATGTCCAACAACTTGTTGAACTGTATGTTAGTAATGAATACTCCACTTATTTGTTTCACAACTCTTTCGAGATTTCAACGTGGATAAAGAACATTTCATTTGACTTGCACATCTCGTGGTCACCAATTAGTAAGTTTAACATCAATCAAGATGTTCAAACTTCTGATGATGTTTATAATCTCATAATGTTATATTCGAAGCTCCTAATACTTCTTTGAATTTGATTTCAAAACTAAAGTTTAGATTAGAAGTTTGGAACAAACGAAACATCAATAAAAAGTCGGTTAAATTGATTCAAGCACAAGTTCAAACCATCGATGACAAATAACAGTCCATGCCCTTAAAATAACATAAGTATATATTCTTTTACTATAATATCGAATAGAGTTTATGTAATATACTAGATGGACACATTACATAAGCCCTACATAAACCGTAAATATAGTAGTATCAAACACTTCATATACTACCACTATATTGTTGATTGCCCATTCAGACCAAAATTGACAGCACACAATAACTATAGTAATATTCATTAACACCATAAATAGTAACTAAAGTATTAGACCTTGCTTTGCTCTTTCGGGATCTAACGACATTTTTTGACATGGAAATCCCTTATTTTCCTATTAATAGACAAAATATTAACCCTTTTTTCCTACATGTATGTTTTAGGGTAAACAACGTGTGTTATAGAGAGAGAGATGGTGTGTGTGCGTTTAGAGTGAGAAAGTGCGTGTTTCAAAGAGCGGGACAGAGAGTGTGTATGTGTGTGTGTGTTTTAGAGAGAGAAATTTGTGTGTGCTTGAGGATGAGATCATAGTGTGTGTTTTAGGATGAGAAAGTACGTGTTTCAGAGAGAAAGACAGTGTGTGTATGTTTTAGAGTGTTGAAGTGTGTGTTTCAAAAAGAAAGGCAGATTGTGTGTGTGTGTGTGTTTCATTTGACTTGCACATCTCGTGGTCACCGGTTAGTAAGTTTAACATCAATCAAGATGTTCAAACTTCTGATGTTATTTATACTCTCGTAATGTTATATTCAAAGCTCCTAATACTTCTTTGAATTTGATTTCAAAACTAAAGTTTAGATTAGATGTTTGGAACAAACGAAACATCAATAAAAGGTCGGTTAAATTGATTCAAGCACAAGTTCAAACCATCGATGACAAATAATGATCCATGCCCTTAAAATAACATAAGTATATATTCTTTTACTATAATATCGAATAGAGTTTATGTAATATACTAGATGAACACATTACATAAGCCCTACATAAACCGTAAATATAGTAGTATCCAACACTTCATATACTACCACTATATTGTTGATTGTCCATTCAGACCAAAATTGGCAGCATACAATAACTATAGTAGTATTCACTAACACTATAAATAGTAACTAAAGTATTAGACTTTGCTTAGCTCTTTCGGGCTCTAGCGATGTTTTTTGACATGGAAATCCCTTATTTTCCTATCAATTACATTGCCCTCCCATCTTTTGATGTTATTTCCCCTGTAAACCTTCCCTGGCCAACCATGCGTCCTTTTAAAATACTTGACCACTTTCATCTCGTTCTCATTCGACGCCGCGATTGATCTTTTACTGAGCAACCTCTCCACTTTATCATCAAAGTCTTGCTTAGTTCGAGAAAACACTTCTTGTTGTTCCTCTTGTTTTTTTCTTAATCTTCTTGACTTCCATTGGAGCTTCTACTTTTGCTATCGAGAGTTCAAGCTTGATCTCTCTCACCTTTTTCTCAATTTGTCCCAGATCATCACGTAGGTCGATGAAAAAGTAAAGTGTGCCACTATTTGAACTCGTACCCATCCGCCAAAGAAGGACCAGGGAAAAATATTTGTAACAACTACTGCCAAAAAACAAAGACATAACTAGGTGGCTACACTTTCTGCCTTTGTTTCTGCTTTCCTGTTTTTATTTTATTTTTAACTTGGAATTTTATTTCTCTTTGTGAAATTAAGCCTAATATTCTTATCTAAATTAACCATCATATGAGTCCTATTAATAAGTATTCATATTTAATTACTTATATAAAAGTTTTATAGAAATCAATATATTAACCCTCCGATATTCTTTGCATACAGGTTTTAAGTGAGAGAAATATAAAGACGAGAGAGCAAAAAGTGTAAGTGTGTGTGTATGTATGTTTTAGGGTGATAAAGTGTGTGTTTTAGAGCGAGAAGTGTGGGTGTTCTAGAGATAGAAAATAGAACCATACGACAGCAGATCGTAGGCTGAGAGGTGGATGTTGGAAAAGTAGCTAGAAGTGTCACCTTCCCTTTTCCGCAAAGCAACACAAAAATAACGGTTTAGAAAAATGTGGATCTTTTAGGGAGCAATAAAAAGGTGTGTTATGGAGTGAGACAGTGTATCTTTTATAGGGAAAAATATGTGTGTTCTAGAAAGAGAAAATGAAACCTTACTGAAGAAGATCAGCGGTCGAGCGGTGGGTTGCTTAAAATAGACAAAATATTCATCTTTCTTTCCTACATGTATGTTTTAGGGTAAAAAACGTATATTATAGAGAGAGATGGTGTGTGTGCATTTAGAGTGAGAAGGTGTGTGTTTCAAAGAGCAAAACAGTGTGTGTGTGTTTTAGAGAGAGAAATATGTGTGTGCTTGAGGATGTGATCATATTGTGTGTTTTAGGATGAAAAAGTACGTGTTTCAGAGAGAGAGACAGTGTGTCTGTTACACTTTCACAACATTTATGGGTATTGAAATTATTTCCTAAATAAGCAAATTATAAAAATAAATACTAGAGGATAGGCTTAATTATAATTGGCATGCCCTACCTATAATTGTATATATAAAAAAAAACAATTATGCACTTAATACCTTTATCAGAAACATTTATACAAGTTGTTTTGAGATCTATATAGGTGTGCATTGTGGGTATTGTTGATGTCAAATTTGGGACACCCAAATCTCTTAATTAATTAAATATGTTTGGTTTTGGTATGTCTAAAAAGGCATAAAGGGTCACTGGACCTAGACTGGGAGGGGAGGCCCCGAGAGCATTTCATTTGACTTGCAATCAAGATGTTCAAACTTCTGATGCTGTTTATACACTCATAATGTTATATTCGAAGCTCCTAATACTTCTTTGAATTTGATTTCAAAACTAAAGTTTAGATTAGATGTTTGGAACAAACGAAACATCAATAAAAGGTCGGTTAAATTGATTCAAGCACAAGTTAGAACCATCGATAATAAATAACGATCCATGCCCTTAAAATAACATAAGTATATATATATTTTTCTATAATATTGAATAGAGGTTATGTAATTTACTAGATGAATACATTACATAAGCCCTACATAAATCGTAAATATAATAGTATCAAACACTTCATATACTACCACTATATTGTTGATTGCCCATTCAGACCAAAATTGGCAGCACACAATAACTATAGTAGTATTCACTAACACTATAAATAGTAACTAATGTATTAGACCTTGCTTTGCTCTTTCGAGCTCTAACGACTTTTTTTGTCATGGAAATCCCTTATTTTCCTATCAATTGCTTTGCCCTCCCATCTTTTGCTGCTATTTCCCCTGTAAACCTTCCCTGGACAACCATGCGTCCTTTTAAAATACTCGACCACTTTCATCTCGTTCTCATTCGACGCCACGATTGATCTTTTACTGAGCAACCTCTCCACTTCATCATCAAAGTCTTGCTTAATTCGAGAAAACACTTCTTGTTGTTCCTCTTGTTTTTTTCTTAATCTTCTTGACTTCCATTGGAACTTCTACTTTTGCTATCGAGAGTTCAAGCTTGATCTCTCTCACATTTTTCTCAATTTGTCCCAGATCATCACGTAGGTCGATGAAAAAGTAAAGTGTGCCACTGTTTTAACTCGTACCCATCTGCCGAAGAAGGACCGGAGAAAAATATTTGTAACAACTACTGCGAAAAAACAAAGACATAACTAGGTGGCTACACTTTCTGCCTTTGTTTCTGCTTTCTTGTTTTTATTTTATTTTTAACTTATAATATTACTTCTCTTTATGAAATTATGCCTAATCTTCTTATCTAAATTAACCATAATATGAGTCCTATTAATAAGTGACCATATTTAATCACTTATATAAAAGTTTTATAGAAATAAATATATTAACCCTCCGATATTCTCTCCATACAGGTTTTAAGTGAGAGAAATATAAAGATGAGAGAACAAAAAATGTAAGTGTGTGTGTGTATGTTTTAGGATGATAAAATGTGTGTTTTAGAGTGAGAAGTGTGGGTGTTCTAGAGATAGAAAATAGAACCATACGGCAGTAGATCGCAGCCTGAGAGGTGGATGTTGGAAAAGTAATCGAAAGTGTCACTTTCCCTTTTCCGTATAGCAACACAAAAATAACGGTTTAGAAAAATGTGGATCTTTTATAGAGCGATAAAGAGGTGTGTTATGGAGTGAGATAGTGTGTTTTATAGGGAAAAATACGTGTGTTCTAGAAAGAGAAAATGAAACCTTACTAAAGCAGATCAACGACCGAGCAGTGGCTTGCTTAAAATAGACAAAACATTAACCCTTTTTTCCTACATGTATGTTTTAAGGTAAACAACGTGTGTTATAGAGAGAGAGATGGTGTGTGTGCGTTTAGAGTGAGAAAGTGTGTGTTTCAAAGAGCGAGACAGAGAGTGTGTATGTGTGTGTGTGTGTTTTAGAGAGAGAAATATGTGTGTGCTTGAGGATGAGATCATATTGTGTGTTTTGGGATGAGAAAGTACGTGTTTCAGAGAGAGAGACAGTGTGTATGTGTTTTAGAATGTTAAACTGTGTGTTTAAAAAAGAAAGGCAGATTGTGTGTGTGTGTTTTAGAAAAAAAATATGTGTGTATTACGGTAAGATCAATGTGTGTTGTGTGTGTGTGCACACTTGAGTGAGAAATGGTGTGATTCAAAAAGTAATGCATGGAGAGCCTGTGTATATTAAATAGAGAAAATGTGTGTGTTTTAAAGAGAGAAAATATGTTTGTTTTAGGGTGAAATCAGTGTGTGCTTGAGAGAGAGAGAGACAATGTGTTTTTTCTAAGAGAGAGGCATAAATTGTGGTATGTGTTTTAGAGAGAAATTATGTTTGTGTCTTAGAGTGAAAAAATGTGTATTGTGGGTTTTTGGGTGAGAAAGTGTGTATTGTAAAGAAAGAGACGGTGGGTAAGCCATATTTTTCCTTTTTAAGTTCTTTGTCCAACGAAGATGGAGTGTTGATGTTATTGTCTGTTGTGTGTTTTAGAGTTTGAAAGTGTGTGTTGCGGAGAGAAAAATGGAACATACCAGACGGAGGCAGAGGGGTGGTTTTTTCGCTGGTGGCAGTTGTTGATCCCCTTCGGTGGAAATAGTAATGTCTTCTCAGAAATTAAAATAATAATAAAATAAATAATTAAATATTTAAATATTAAATAAGTTTGAATCAAAAATGAATAAATAAGTATTTAAAATGATACTAAGAAGTTGAATAGATTATAGTTTCAACTTTAAATAATTATTTGACCTTTCACCATTGACGAAGTGTGATAGGGTACTTGGTTGGAATGATTTTTTATTGGATTGATGGAATTTTATCTTGCTCGTAATTTTGTAGCTACCTTGATTTATGATTAGTTGTTTATATTTTCAAGTTTCTCTTTGGGTTCCATAAAAGAATTTTTTTTGAGGTAAGTCTAAAGACATGAAGACATGTAGTTAATTAGCACACTTGAGGGTTGTTCTTTTCAAGTTTCAAACTACCCATGGGAGATAAAAAAAAATTAACATTAAAAGCTAAAAATCCCTCACAATAATTTATAAAGATTCACTATAGTCCATAGGAGTTTATACTCAACCTCTGTTACAGTTTCACACTTTCACAAAAACTTTAAGTGTGTGTGTGTGTGTGTTTTAGGGTGATAAAATGTGTGTTTGAGAGTGAGAAGTGTGGGTGTTCTAAAGATAGAAAATAGAACCATACGACAGCAGATCGAAGGCTGAGAGGTGGATGTTGCAAAAGTAGCCGAAAGTGTCACCTTACCTTTTTCTCATAGCAACATGAAAATAACGGTTTAGAAAAATGTGGATATTTTAGAGAGCAATAAAAAAGTGTGTTATGGACTGAGATAGTGTGTGTTTTATATGGAAAAATGTGTGTGTTCTAGAAAGAGAAAATGAAACTTTACTGAAGTAGATCAGCGGCCGAATGGTGGCTTGCTTAAAATAGATAAAATATTCACCCTTCTTTCTTACATATATGTTTTAGGGTAAAAAAATGTGTTATAGAGAGACATGGTTTGTGTGCGTTTAGAGTGAGAAGGTGTGTGTTTCAAGGAACAAGACAGTGTGTGTGTGTTAGAGAGAAACATATGTGTGCTTGAGGATGAGATCATAGTGTGTGTTTTAAGATGAGAAAGTTCGTGTTTCAAAGAGAGACAGTGTGTGTTTTTTGGAGTGTTAAAGTATGTGTTTCAAAGAGAAAGGTAGAGTGTGTGTGTGTATGTGTGTGTTTTTTAGATAGAAAATATGTGTGTTTTACGGTAAGATCAATGTGTGTTGTGTGTGTGTGCACACTTGAGTGAGAAATGGTGTGATTCAAAAAGTAATGCATGGAGAGCCTGTGTATATTAAATAGAGAAAATGTGTGTGTTTTAAAGAGAGAAAATATGTTTGTTTTAGGGTGAGATCAGTGTGATTGAGAGAGAGAGACAATGTGTTTTTTCTAAGAGGGAGACATAAATTGTGGTCTGTGTTTTAGAGAGAGAAATTATGTTTGTGTCTTAGAGAGAAAAAATACGTGTATTGTGGGTTTTTTGGTGAAAAAGTGTGCATTTTAAAGAAAGAGACGGTGGGTAAGCCATATTTTTCTTTTTTTAAGTTCTTTGTCCAACAAAGATGGAGTGGTGATGTTATTGTCTGTTATGTGTTTTAAAGTTTAAAAGTGTGTGTTTCGGAGAAAAAAATGGAACATACCAGACGGAGGTAGAAGAGTGGTTTCTTGGCTGGTGGCAGTTGTTGATCCCCTTCGGTGAAAATGTTAATGTCTTCTCAGAAATTAAAATAATAATTAAATAAATAATTAAATATTTAAATATTAAATAAGTTTTAATAAAAATGAATAAATAAGTTTTTAAAAGGATACTAGGAAGTTGAATAGATTATAGTTTCAACTTTAAATAATTATTTGACCATGCACCATTGACGAAGTGTGATAGGGTACTTGGTTGAAATAATTTTTTATTGGATTGATGGAATTTTATCTTACTCGTAATTTTGTAGCTACTTTGATTTATGATAAGTTGTTTACATTTTCAAGTTTCTTTTTGGGTTCCACAAAAGAATTTTTTTGGAGGTAAATCTAAATACATGAAGACATGTAGTTAATTAGCACACTTGAGGGTTGTTCTTTTCAAGTTTCAAACTACCCAAGGGAGATAAAAAAAATTTAACATTAAAAGCTAAAAATCCCTCATAATAATTTCTAAAGATTCACTATAGTCCATAGGAGTTTATACTCAACCTCTGTTATACTTTCACACTTTCACAAAACGTTTAAGTGTGTGTGTTTTAGGGTGATAAAATGTGTGTTTTAGAGTGAGAAGTGTGGGTGTTCTAAAGCTTTAAAATAGAACCATACGACAGCAAATCGAAGGCTGAGAGGTGGATGTTGGAAAAGTAGCCGAAAGTGTCGCCTTACCTTTTACTCATAGCAACACAAAAATAACGGTTTAGAAAAATGTGGATCTTTTAGAGAGCGATAAAAAAGTCTGTTATGGAGTGAGATAGTGTGTGTTTTATAGAGAAAAATGTGTGTGTTCTAGAAAGAGAAAATGAAACCTTACTGAAGCAGATCAACGGCCGAGTTGTGGCTTGCTTAAAATAGACAAAATATTCACCCTTCTTTCATATATATATGTTTTAGGATAAAAAACGTGTGTTATAAAGAGAGATGGTGTGTGTGCGTTTAGAGTGAGAAGGTGTGTGTTTCAAAGAGCAAGACATTGTGTGTATTTTAGAGAGATAAATTTGTGTGTGCTTTAGGATGAGATCATAGTGTGTGTTTTAAGATGAGAAAATACGTGTTTCAAAAAGAAACAGTGTGTGTTTTTTAGAATGTTAAAGTATGTGTTTCAAAGAGAAAGGTAGAGTGTGTGTGTTTTTTAGATAGAAAATATGTGTGTTTTATGGTAAGATCAATGTGTGTTGGGTGTGTGTGCACACTAGAGTGAGAAATGGTGTGATTCAAAGAGTAAGGCAGGGAGAGCCTGTGTATTTTAGAGAAAGAAAATGTGTGTGTTTTAAAGAGAGAAAATGTGTTTGTTTTAGGGTGAGATCAGTGTGTGCTTGAGAGAGAAAGAGACAATGTGTTTTTTTTAAGAGAAAGGCACAAATTGTGGTATGTGTTTTAGAGAGAGAAACTATGTTTGTGTCTTAGAGAAAAAAAAATGTGTATTGTGGATTTTTGGGTGAGAAAGTGTGCGTTTTAAAGAAAGAGACGGTGGGTAAGCAATATTTTTCTTTTTTGAAGTTCTTTGTCCAACGAAGATGGAGTGTTAATGCTATTGTCTGTTGTGTGTTTTAGATTTTGAAAGTGTGTGTTTCGGAGAAAAAAATGGAACATACCAGACGGAGGTAGATGGGTGGTTTCTTGGCTGGTGGCAGTTGTTGATCCCTTTCGGTGAAAATGTTAATGTCTTTTCATAAATTAAAATAATAATAAAATAAATAATTAAATATTTAAATATTAATTAGTTTGAATAAAAATGAATAAATATGTATTTAAAAGGATACTAGGAAGTTGAATAGATTATAGTTTCAACTTTAAATAATTATTTGACCTTTCACCATTGACGAAGTGTGATATGGTACTTTGTTGGAATGATTTTTTATTGGATTGATGAAATTTTATCTTGCTCGTAATTTTGTAGCTACCTTTATTTATGATAAGTTATTTACATTTTCAAGTTTCTCTTTGGGTTCCACAAAAGAATTTTTTTGGAGGTAAGTCTAAAGACATGAAGACATGTAGTTAATTAGCACACTTAGGGTTGTTCTTTTCAAGTTTCAAACTACCCAAGGGAGATAAACTTTTTTAACATTAAAAGCTAAAAATCTCTCTCAATAACTTCTAAAGATTCACTATAGCCCCTAGGAGTCTATACTCAACCTATGTTACACTTTCACAAAAAGTTGAAGTGTGTGTGTATGGGTGTGTGTTTTAGGGTGATAAAATGTGTGTTTTAGAGTGAGAAGTGTGGGTTTTCTAGAGATAGAAAATAGAACCATATGGCAGCAGATCGAAGGCTGAGAGGTGGAAAAAAAATGTGTATTGTGGGTTTTTGAGTGAGAAAGTGTGCGTTTTAAAGAAAGAGACGGTGGGTAAGCCATATTTTTATTTTTTTAAGTTCTTTGTCCAACGAAGATGGAGTGTTGATGTTATTGTCTGTTGTGTGTTTTAGATTTGGAAAGTGTGTGTTTCGGAGAAAAAAATGGAACATACCAAAAGGAGGCAGAGGGGTGGTTTCTTGGCTGGTGGCTGTTTTTGATCCCCTTCGGTGGAAATGTTAATGTCTTTTCAAAAATTAAAAATAATAATAAAATAAATAATAAAATATTTAAATATTAAATAAGTTTGAATAAAAATGAATAAATAAGTATTTACAAGGATACTAGGAAGTTGAATAGATTATAGTTTCAACTTTAAATAATTATTTGACCATTCACCATTGACGAAGTATGATAGGGTACTTGGTTGGAATGATTTTTTATTGGATTGATGGAATTTTATCTTTCTCGTAATTTTTTAGCTACCTTCATTTATGATAATTTGTTTACATTTTCAGGTTTATCTTTGGGTTCCACAAAAGAATTTTTTTGGAGGTAAATCTAAAGACATGAAGACATGTAGTTAATTAGCACACTTGAGGGTTGTTCTTTTCAAGTTTCAAACTAACCAATGGTGATAAACTTCTTTAACATTAAAAGCTAAAAAATCTCTCATAATAATTTATATAGATTCGCTATAGTCCCTAGGAGTCTATACTCAACATCTGTTTCATAAAAAGTTTAAGTATGTGTGTGTGTGTGTTTTAGGGTGATAAAGTGTGTGTTTTAGAGTGAGAAGTGTGGGTGTTCTAAAGATAGAAAATAGAACCATACGATAACATATCGAAGGCTGAGAGGTGGATGTTGGAAAAGTAACCGAAAGTGTCACCTTACCTTTTCCTCATAGCAACACAAAAATAACGGTTTAGAAAAATGTGGATCTTTTAGAGAGCAATAAAAATGTGTGTTATGGAGTGAGATAGTGTGTGTTTTATAGGGAAAAATGTGTGTGTTCTAGAAAGAGAAAATGAAACCTTACTGAAGTAGATCAACGGCCGAGTGGTGGCTTGCTTATAATAGATAAAATATTCACCCTTCTTTTCTACATATATGTTTTAGGGAGAAAAACGTGTGTTATAGAGAGAGATGGTGTGTGTGCTTTTAGAGTGAAAAGGTGTGTGTTTCAAATAGCAAGACAGTGTGTGTATGTGTGTTTTAGAGAGAGAAATATGTGTGTGCTTGAGGATGAGATCATAATGTGTGTTTTAAGATGATAAAGTACGTGTTTCAAAGAGAGACAGTGTGTGTGTGTTTTAGAGTGTTAAAGTATGTGTTTCAAAGAGAATGGTAGAGTGTGTGTGTATGTTTGTTTTAGATAAAAAAATATGTGTGTTTTACGGTAAGATCAATGTGTGTTGTGTGTGTGTGTGCACACTAGAGTGAGAAAGGGTGTGATTCAAAGGTAAGGCAGGAAGAGCCTGTGTATTTTAGAGAGAAAAAATGTGTGTGTTTTAAAAAGAAAAAATATGTTTGTTTTAGGGTGAGATCAATGTGTTTGAGAGAAAGAGAGACTGCATTTTTTTCTAAAAGAGAGACATAAATTGTGGTCTGTATTTTAGAGAGAGAAACTATGTTTGTGTCTTAGAGAGAAAAAATATGTGTATTGTGGGTTTTTGGGTGAGAAAGTGTGCGTTTTAAAGAAAAAGACGGTGGGTAAGCCATATTTTTATTTTTTTAAGTTCTTTGTCCAACTAAGATGGAGTGTTGATGTTATTGTCTGTTATGTGTTTTAGATTTGGACAGTGTGTGTTTCGGAGAGAAAAATGGAATATACCGGACGGAGGCAGAGGAGTGGTTTCTTGGCTGGTGGCAGTTGTTGATCCCATTCAGTGGAAATGTTAATGTCTTCTCAGAAATTAAAATAATAATAAAATAAATAATTAAATATTTAAATACTCAACCTTTGTTACACTTTCACAACATTTATGGGGTATTAAAATTATTTCCTAAAGAAGCAAAGTATAAAAATAAATACTAGAGGATAACCTTAAGTATAATTGGCATGCCCTCCCTATAATTGTGTAAAAAAAAATAATGTTTTTATGCACTTAATACCTTTATCAGAAACAGTTATACAAGTTGGTTTGAGATCTATATTGGTGTGCGATGTGGGTACTGTTGATGTCAGATTTGGGACACACCCAAATCTGTTAATTAATTAAATATATTTTGTTTTGGTATGCCTAAAGAGGCATAAATGGTCACTGGACTCAGACTGGGAGGGGAGGCCTCGAGGAAGATCATGGGCTTCCTTCGAGGGACCCCTCACTCCTTGTAGAAAAGGCCCCGCTCCAGTTGAATGGGTACTCCCTCGAAGAGTCTGGCTTGGTACCAATATTCCTGGACATGAGCGCGTACAATCTAGTTCCTACCACCTCTTGAAGGGGTATGTGGTTTCATGTTGGAAGAAATAGGAGGAATCGCTTTGCACGGGCAAATAAAACATGTTCTTGCAAATTGTTCCTCCCTTCCTTCTTTGACATCTAGAGACTTTCGTGGGAACTTATGGGTCAAATGGTGTGGTGGCTTGGGTTCGGAGTAATAGGCGAAAACGGACATCTTCCTCAAACCTGGTCCTAAGGGGGAAATATGTGGTTTAGTGATGAATGTTTGAGGAACTATATTTATTATGTGACATGGTTGATGGGACTTGCATTTAATGTGATGCGGATTTTCAGGCATGAAATCCGCATAAGGCGGCTTGATACCCTTCGGTCCAAGCCTTTCCCTTTGTTCTGGGGAAACCAAGAATCTTTCTAGTAGAGGACCTGTCATCCCTATACCCCTAAGGCATTACCCATGCCAAAACTAGTATAAATAGAGGCCTAAGGTCCTCATTTAAGGGGATCACAGATCAGGAAAAATAAAGGGAATACTTGACAATAGTTTTTCAAGGTATTCACACCAAGTGATGGAGTTTCTCTTTCTCATCCCTTGGAAATGGAGTCCCTTGCATCAGCTCTAAATCCTCACACCAATATACTTTATCCTAAGTTTCTTTATCATATCAAAATCATATTATCCTCATTAATCTTTATTTGCAAAAACAGACCTAAACATTTGGCGACTCTGTAGGGAGAAGTATAGAAAAGGAACGATGGGAAGATGAAGTTCTTCAAGTACTACAAACTTTGGCAAATGAACGATGGGGGGATGTGACTAACGTTCCTCGGCTCCTAAGTTAGGGAGCAAAGAGTGCTCGAGGCTTGGGCACACTGCGAAAGGGGGAACGTCCGACGGAGGTATCTGACTCCCTCAGAATCACTAGTCTTTCTTTAGTTGGGTTGCGTCTTTTGGCCCCTGGATTCTTTTTTGTTATGGCAGCAAAGTATTATGTTGGTGAAGTGTCTGGTGTTGTAGATACTCAAACCAAGTATTGTACAAAGATCTGATGGATTATGAGTTTATCTTTGATGATGGATGTTTGAAAATCCGGTGTATTATTAATCAGATATTCAATTGGAAAATGGATCTCATGGGGTAAACACCCACATATTTCATTATATGGGGAACCTTGTCCGAGTAGAGGAATAACAAAGATGAAAGCACATACAATAACATGACAAGAATGATGTGAAATACAAAAGCTTGTAAATATCAAACTTTACAAAAGTAGCACAAATTGTTCCTTCCCACACAACTGTGCGAGCATCCATTATTCTTACAAGTACATCAAACATGAAGACAAAAGAAGAAAGTATGTGGATTATGGGTGTCAAGGGAGGTCAACCCTTGGAACGGTCGCTAAACTCAGCTCCAAACTCTTCAATCGGACTTGCTTTTCGAGGGAGGCCACAATCCCTCAACGTTGGTCAATCTCGTTCTCTATTTTCTTCAAGTTAGCCTCATTTTATTAAAACAATTGCTTCTCCTCGAGCAAGTGGTCCCGAAGTTGTTTGATTTCCTCGACTATCTTCTCCTTTTGTGTCGTCTACTTCAGTTCATTAATCATATCATGAGCCCACTGAATATTGACTTGGGTCTTGGCTAAATTATCAGCATCCATCTCTAAAAACTTGAAGTCATCAGCATTCAGGTGTCGTTCTTTTGCTTTACAGAGGCGAGTCACGAGGAAGAAGAGGCATTCATAAATGAATGGGCCAGGGAAGGACGCATTTCCCCATCCCTCAAAGGTAGCTGGATATTTGAGCTTGTGTTGCTTGAAAAGTGTCATGTGATCGGAATGAAGGGTGTTATTGTTCCACATGACCATGTCTATGGATCCAACCTGCACCAGATGTGATGGTTGTACAGAGAGTGTCTGGGATGAGGTAGCAACCTTTGGAGGAACCACGGGAGGAATCACAACAGGTACTACCTCGGTGTTACTTTCAAGCCTGAGAGTATTTGGGGGAGAGGAAAGAACAATGTTGTCCGAGTAATCACTGGTAGGAGACTCGATCACGGAAATATGTTCCTCATCCGCCGGATCAGAACCTCTGTCCGAAGTTGGACTTGTGAGGAGAGCTTGGCCCTCGTCCTCGAGCACCTCACCCTCAACTTCCTTGCCTTCCATATCTTGCATGTTTTTCTCGGGTGCACCATCTTCAATTAAGAAAAGGCAATGAGCAAAGGTGTTGTGATAAAGTGATGTAAAAAAAAAAGAGGTATGGATTGTTTAAAAACAAGGAGAAAATAAACAAACCTTCAGCTTTCTCAGAACCAATTCTTATGGAGGAATCAGAGCTTTCAACCACATTCCCCGTCACATCCAAGTCTTTACTGAGGCCACGAGCAAGGGGAATCAGCTCCTTCCCGCAGTCATGCTTTGAGTGAGTGGGGGCAGGACAAGAGTTGTGTTCAAGTCATAGTTTAATGTCTCCCTCACAATATGGTCATGGTCACCAAGAACTCCTCCCAAAGTATGAAGAGGATCTAGAGGAACACTCAATACTCCAAGTTCGAGAACATGGAATACCACTATAGCAGGTACTTCGGGAACTTGGGGTACAGAAACAGGAACTGTAGGCACGATAGAGGAATTGGTAAGTTTTGGGGGTATGATCGAGGAACCAGACATTGGGGGAAACATAGTTGAAGAACTGAGGGTTGTTTGTTGTGTCTGAAAAAGACAGAAAAGTAAGGAATCGACAAAGATAATGCCAAAGAGCACAACTATTAAAACAAAAAATCAATTAGGTGAAGGGGAACCACACACATCATTCTTCTTCTTTTTAGGCTGAGCAGGAGTGATTGAGAAAGCTGGGCCCATGGAAGAAGTCGAGGGACCACTCTTGCATTTGCGAGGAACCACTGACGGTCTCTCATTACAAACGATGATTGATTCCAATGATTGCAAAGGTTGTAGTTTGCCTGTCAAACATTGGATTCCTTAAGAAGGAACAATGCCCTTCACATTCTCGGGGAGCCTGAAGAAACCATCTGCCTTCAAAAAGGGATATACACGGATTCGATGGCGAGCTTGCTCGACGAACTAACGGAAGTGAATAGTACTTTCTTTCTTTCCAAAAAGTCCGGACACAGGCACCCCATCCTCCCTTGCGAGAGTTTGAAGGAATCCGAAGAGCCTCAATGTCAGACACTAAGGCGTTATCCAAAGTGTTGAGGAAGCGAAATAAATAAAATGAGTAAGTGGACTGATGCTGCATGGGGACATATCCCATATCCCGAGGAAACCCCTAATCAAACCTAAATTGCCTAACCACCCGGTGAGGATGGTAAGCCATGCCCATTCTGAAGTTTGGAAGAATGAAAATAGTAAAGAGCCCGGGAGAGAAAAATGCAGGGTTAGTAAGGGCGAGAGGACAACGAATCTCTTGGCCAGTAAGAATCAAGCCTGTTGAGAAAAGGTATGAGCGGAGGTTAATGCCCTTAGCATAGGGGCAAGCAGCAAAACAGCTTTCCTTGTCAATATATTGGGCAAGATTCTTTCTGGTTATGACGTTGTTCCACTTGGCAGAAGGGTGATTATCGTCTGAGGCAACAAGCTTACATGGTTTTGGGGCATACCCGGGAAACCTCTCGTAAAGAAACATCTGGAGGAAAATCGAGCAAATAGGTGACACAACATCAAGACACCCCAGGCTCTCGGCCATGCGACTATGGACAAGATTGAGTTCATGGTATAAGAATCCAAGGAACATGGTTGCCAAGGAAACATTCTTCCCCCTTAAAAGTTAAATTGCCAGATGAATCAATTTGGGAAGTGGCTCGTCATCAGGGATACCAGGGAAGACGAATCGAGAAAGTCATGTCAAGATATAAGTTGCAAGATGATGAGGATCATTGATCGTTGGACCATTGAGAGATCTTCCTCGGAACGGCTCTTTGAAGGGTAGTCTTTAAAGAAGTACCTCCTGATGGAGATGTATGAGCATTTATCTCCACTTTTAGAGTAGTCATCAATGGTTTCATCACCGCTGAAACTTGTAACGGTTCTCATTGTCGTAGTAAAGGCTTGCTTCAATGCGGTTTCTAGAGCATTCTCTTCATCGGAGGAAGTCCAGGTTGCAGGGTTATCCAGGCCAAAGAGGTTTAAATTCATCAACTATACCACATCTTCGAGGGTGGGGGTGAACTCACACAACGCGGTCACAAAAGTATGACTATCACGGCTCCAGCGAGACACGAGAAGGGTAAGCCCAACCACACCCCGAGGAATGACAAGGTTTTGCGTGGTCTCTATGCGCTAACTATTCGAGCATCATTCAGTGTTTGTTTGAATCCAGCATCCCCTAAGATAGGCGCCAAATGTTTAGGTCCATTTTTTGTAAATAAAGATTAATGAGGATAATATGCTTTGATGTGATAAAGAAACTTAGGAGAAAGTAAATTAGGGTAAGGATTCAAAGCTGATGCAAGGGACTCCATTTCCAAAGGATAAGAAAGAAAAAGTTTGTCACTTGGTGTGAATGCCTTAAAGAACTATTGTCAAGTATTATATTTATTTTTCCTGATATGTTATCCCCTTAAATGAGGACCTTAGGCCTCTATTTATACTAGTTTTGGCATGGGTAATGCCCCATGGGTAGAGGGATGGCAGGTCCTCTACCTGAAGGATTTTTGGCTTCCCTGAGGCAGAGGGAAGGGCTTAGACCGAAGGGTATCAAGCTACCTCATACAAATTTCATGCTTGGAAATCCGCATCGCATTAAATGCAAGTCCTATCAATCATGTCACCTAATAAATATAATTCCTCAAGTATTCATCACCAAGCCATGTCTTTCCCCCTTAGCACCAAGCTTGAGGAAGATGCCCTCTTTCGACTATTACTCCTAACCCAAGCCACCATACCACTTGACTTCTAAGTTCTCGTGAAAGTGTCTAGATGCCAGAGAATGAGGGGAGGAACCATTTGCTAGAACATGCCTTTTTTTCCCGTGCGAAATGATTCCTCCTATTTCTTCTAACATGAAATCACATACTCCCTCAAGATGTGGCAGGAACAAAATTGTACGCGTACGTGTCCAGGAATATTGGTACCAGGCCAAACTCCTCAAAGGAATACCCATCCAACTGGAGCAGGGCCTTTTCCACAAGGAGTGAGGGGTCCCTTGAATGAAGCCCATGATCTTCCTCGGGGCCTCCCCTCCCAGTCTGGGTCGAGTGACCCTTTATGCCTCTTTAGGCATATCAAAACCAAATATATTTAATTAATTAGGAGATTTGGGTGTGCCCCAAATATGACATCAGCAGGTACTTACATTTTATTTACATATTAACACAAATTATAAAATATTTGGTATTAATTTGATGATATATTTTCATTAAATTAACATAAATATAACATGAATTCCTGTAATTACTTGATGGTTTAAATACTCAAATTATTTTTCAATATATTGCTTAGAAAGAAGCAAATTTTTGTATAAATTTTAATGCTTTGTCAATAATATATTATATAAAAATATTTTTTATAATAAAAAATTTCAATTAAGTCTAGTAAATTTCGTGTATGGCAATTATACTGATTCACTAGTTTTAGAAAAGGAAGTTAGAACTAGGTAAATATTATAACTAATATCTTATATAAAAAAATAATAATAACAATAGTTAAAAAATATATATGATAAATTTTTTTATCAATGGGAAAAAATAATCTTTTGTTGAAGAAGTTTAAGCAAAATGTAAATAGAAGAAAAAAAATTATAATTAGAAAAGGCTTTCAAATGAGAACCCGAACAAAACTGTGAAGGCCCAACCCATTAAGAGCCAATTTGGACATATTGTTTTCGTCATTCTTAGCTGTCACACGCACAATAGCCTGGACTTCACCGCTATTTGTAATGTGATTTTTTTATGTTATATGTGTTATTTGCATTTGTTGCCCCAACATTTAAAGAAAACCCAAAAATCATTATGAAAAAAATAACAATAATGACTTTAAAGTGAGTAAATATATGTTCGATTAGTATGTAGGTGTTTTAAGTAGTCAATTTCAACTAACAAAAGTTTGGTCGTTAAATTTACGAGACATATTATATTATGATTTTTAGAAAATTTAAGTTCTATTGGACTGATGAAATTCCAGCCATAATATTTGTAGTTACCTTGATTTTTTTATCAGTTATTTATATTTTCAAATTCCACTATTGATTTTAAAAATATTTTTTTTGGAATTAACATTTAAGAGTGTTCTTTTCAATTTCAAACTACCAAGAAGGAGAAGGAGAAGCTACATAATTATTAATGACTTTTATTAATTATCGTGACAACTCCACAAATCCCTCACAATAATTTGTAAGGATTCACTATGGTTCATAACAATTTAGGGCTCGACATCTGCTACACGTTCACAACATTTATGACGTATTAGAATTATTTCCTAAATACTAAAAGAAAGGCTCAATGAAATTGGCATGTTGATGCCCTACTCTATAATGGAATATATATATAAAGATGATTTTTAATCACTTAATATCTCTATAAAAAAACATAGAGAAGGTGAAATTTTTTCTAGTCTTCTGAGTTGGTATCCTGTGATTTTCACTGAATTCAAGCTTGTTTTGATTTGGTTTTGTTGCGGTCAAGTGAGATTTTGATGATGAATGAAAGAATTTGGAGAAGGTGAAAGATTGGTAGAGTTTTGAATAAGGGACATCACCTTTCTTGGGCTTGGCGTGAGAGAGTATAAGTAGAGACCAATGGGCAATAGAGTAATTTTGCTTTATTCCATAATATTTCACAATAATACTTTTTTATTTAAGGTCATTTAGGTCATTTCGCATTCAAATTTGGCCGGACCTCTTTTTCCTATGCTACGAAAGGAGGTAAGTGAAATTTTACAAACGTTAAGGTACCTCCTGTAACTAGGTCTAATTACATGGATGTTTTTTTTATATTTATCCTTTCCAATCCCTACCGCAAGACAATATAAATATATATATATATATATATAGGGTAAATTATATTTTCACCTCTTTTGTTTGAATAAAGTATAATTTTCCTCCTATTGATTGGATAATTACAGTAAGTACCTCATAGTTTATAATTTAGTATCATTTTCCCCCCTACTTTAAACTTTGGGCACAGTCAACATCGGTCAACGATGACGTCATCTCATTTTTAATGGTAAAATGTCTATATTGCTCCTTAGATCATGTAAAGACCTATTTGCCCTTCTCAGAAGGTGAGAAAGAACATTTTTACCCTTACTTAAAAGTTTTCTAAGGACCAAGATTAGCAAAACAAAATTTAATATTTCTAAATTATTATAATCAAATTTACCAAATTTTTTTTTTGATATATTTCTAATTAACTATAATAAAATTTACCAAAAAATACTTTCTACAATAATCAAATCACTGCCACCACCATACCCAAAATTAAAACCATAACCATACCCAAAATCAAACCACCACTTGACCCAAAAAGCAAACCACACAAAATTAATTTTTTTACAATAATCAAACCAACACCGGACCCAAAATCAAGCCACTGCCACCACCAGACCCAAAATGGAACCATATGAAGGCTCTGGTTCCATTTTCCTTCTTTAAAACACCCACCGTCTTACCCTAAAACACACAATTATTTTTCTCTCTAATCTCTATGGGCCCGCTTGGTTTGTATTTTTGAAGATAATTTATCTTTTCTGAAAATTGAAAAAAAAATTAGTACAAAAAATCTACATGGTTCAGTTTTTTAAAAACTTAGTTATAAAAATGACAATTTTTAGAGAATTCATTTTTATTGTTCTCAGAAAATTATTTTTATGTCTTCAGAATTATCGAGAATAGTTTTCAGAAATACAAACAGTTGAAAGTTGGAAAATATACAGATATGGAATAATAACCTAACAACAATTAACAATGATAGGAGAGTAGTTGATTTTCTCCCAAAAGGTTGAAGTCAACAATTAACATGCTTGATTTGTATATATGAAAACTGTTTTGAGAATTCTGAGAACAAATAACAGTTTTTGTAGAGTAATAAAAAATGAGTTTTATGAAAATAACCATTTTTATAACTAAATTTTTAGAAAACTGGAGCCAACAAACTTTTTTACAAAAAATTATTCTAAGAAATACAAACCAAACAGGCCCTAAGATTTTCTACTAACGAATTGCAAGCATGATCCTTAGGCTTATCACTGCATTGAATTTTCTTAATCGACTTTCTTTTTATCTGCAAGTGGTTGCAATTTCTCTATCACAGTTATTTGTTCAATTCATTCCTATTCCTACTTAGGATGATAATTTGTACTGCCCCGCCGAAGCTCCGCCTTGTTCCGTCCATTTATTTAAGGGTTTGGGAGCCCCTTTTGTTTCGTAGGAGTGGGTTTGGTAAAAAAAATTGAACTCGTCACTAGTTAGGGGCGGGTATGGATCTTCTTAAATACCCGCCATGACTCGTCCTGTCCTGTTTACATACCAAATTTTTTTCTTATATATGTATAAGACTTTTTATAAATCCTAATATTTTATTTGTTATTATTAATTCATTTTTTGGGGCTCGACATCTAAGTCCAAGAAAATATGAGTAGTCAAATATATATAAAGAAAAAAGAGAAAGTTCGATTCTAAGATGATTTGAAAGAATTTCATATGTTAAGTTATTTTTTTTCTCTTGTCACAAATTTTTTTGTCCATGATGAAGATGATACTGAAAATTAAGTGTTAATGGGGTGGGGTGGGCCGGACATGGTTTATGAAATGACAACCCGTGAAGGGTATGATATTTTAAAAAATTAAACTGGGTGGGAATGGGTATAGGTGAATCCGTTTCGTACCAGTCTCATTGTCATCCCTATTTCTACCCATGCGGATGACATCGTAGTATATGGTATAGCGAATTTGGGCAATATATGGTATGACGAATTTGGGCAATATAGATAGTAGTGCTAGGTAAAGGTATTAATACTTTTAAAAAATATTACGAACACTAACCAACCGTGTGCAATACTTAAGGTAATGATACGGCAAGCCATGCTCCTACCCTATCTTAGCATCATCATTTTGCGCAAAATAAAAAGGTGATCTAGCAACTGTTTTAAAAAGATTTGCTTTTCTCTTCATGCATATATACAAGGACGTCTCTTTTTCAATATCATATTTCCCCATCTCATTGTGTATATACACACATACACATACACGTAAATACATAGATTTGTGTGTACATATATACATTTGTGTGACCAACTAAAGAAACACTGTAAAGCTTCTTTCATTCTCGATGTATCTTCATATTAACTACCGAACTTGATTGATGCATATGAGCGGATGAAGATTTTATCGAACACATGTAACAAAATTGGTGAGTGTACATACATGTAATCTTGAATGCGATTGGCATATATAACTAAAGCAATTATCATAAAAAAAATTAATATTCACGTCCAATGGTAATAACAATTAGCATAGATAAATATTTTTTTCATTCGTATATTATTGGTATTATTATTACCATTATTATAAATATTTTGCTTTACTCTCTCTTTCTTGTAAAACCATAGAAGTACCTCAAGCTTTCTGATTCCCCATTGTTTCAATGTTTCCATTTCCTCTACAAACGACGGTATTTTGGTGAAAATGCAATTGTTTTATTTTGCTATTGTACGTCTGTCGTGTTGCATGGCAATACATTGGCCCCAAATGGAAGAGCTCTAATGAGAACATTTCTTCTTTTTGAAGAGTTAATTTTAATATAAATTTTAAATGTTCAGCTCATCTACCACTCTAAAATGTATCAAAGTCTATTAAATGGATAATTTTAATAACTTCGACAAATTGCAATTCAATAATTGATATTTTTCACTTGAAAATTGCTAAACATCTTGAAATAATATGGATGAATATATTTTTGTGCAAATTAGCCAAACTCAAACAAGAAATCAAAACACATACAAATATGGAAGAGAAATTCAATCTTCGATTGATTCAAATGGGAGTAATACAGATTCAACTCACTCAACCTCACAATTCTCTAAACCTATCAACTGCTCAACAAATCTATATTTCTTAGATTTGGAATACTTCTACAAACACCTCTATTTATAGGCCTTCAAAACGTGTTTGGAAGATGGAACTAGAAGAAGAAAATTCCACACGGTTGTGGACACGGTTAAGGCACCACCCATTGACCGGTGGTCGGCACCGTCCAAGAAGCTTCATGTTTGCTTCTTATTCTTCTTGCTTCTTCTAGATCTTCAAAGCTGCTTCCATGGATGATGGTGGAGTCCTCTGGAAGCTCTTGAAGCTTCTACTCTTAAGCCATCGTTTCTACATATATCCAAATGAAACAAAAAAAAATAAAGTATGAGTCTTTTTGGTAAAGAAAATTTAGAAAAATTTTAAAATTGAAATTCAATTAATCAATAAGGCTATAATGAAAATAAATTATTAATAAAATCTTACCATATAAAATGAAAATTTTTGGGGCCCTCCCTCCACCCTTGCACACAAATACACACATACATTCACACGCATAAATAATCATCCCTATGATTACCCAAAAAAAAAAAATATTCATCCCGATACTTGTATATTTATACTTATATATATATTGTCTAATTTCATTGAGTTTGGGAATGGAATCCGATTACACTTCAATTCCAACACACATCCAAATAATGTATTTGGATTTGTTCTTGTGGAATTGAAATACCATGAAATTTCAAGTTAACTAATACATTAACTATCAAATTAACAGAAAGATCAGATGGAATACGATAAAAATAACAAAAAGAGCGGATAGAATACGATATGGACAATGCTCCAAAATAGCAAACCTTGTAATAAATTATGGATCCAACAAGTTAGAAAAACGTTCCATCCTACACACTTCCACTTCAAAACACAACTATTTTCATTACAATGTTGTCCCCTAAATACTTGTGCTTTTAAATATCCAACATATAATAGCAAATAAACATGCCAGAAAATGATGCATAAACAATAGAATGCAACACATAATCAAATGAGTATTAACTCTGCTCCAACAGAAAGTTCTTTTCCAAGCTCATAGGCACGCTCTCTAGCTATTTCTTTCTTAGGGGTCTCCATTAACTCCCATGGAGTTCCCACGTCACGGGGATCACGAGTATCAAGAGTAAGCTTCTCAAGCGTGACAGCTCTCTTAATCAAATAAGTTATAAACTCAACATCAGTTGTACACCCGGCGAACCCCATCAATTCTACCTCCTTAAGGGTTCCAATCGGCTGAGATTCAACCTTTTGTGGTCTTGCGCTTGCATAACATTCTCTCCAAATCACCTATAACAAGGAGAAATGAACTTATAAGGTGTTTTATTATACATTTAACATAGAGAAACAAATACCATCAAGATACATCGAAACATAATTGCTCAAGAAAAGTGAGACTCAATGGAATTGCTATGACAGTTTTAACTTTAATATTGACAATTGAATTCTCTTTGCTTAAAATTCTCGACACTTGTCAACATGTTGGGATATGAGCAAAAGTTATAATCTAAATTCATTGTCTCTTGAAATCACTAGCTTCAACTTCCTAACCAATCTCCGGATGTCAAACGGGAATGTAAGGGACAATTGCTTGAATCCTTCTTTACACACTGTCCATTTAAGTGATATTTTTTTTAGTTCTACTAAACTATAACTTTTAATTTTAACTATATTACAAATTTATTCCGCTTACAACTCTTTCATATATTATACTATTACCATGTTATTAACCATTTTCTCATAGTTTTTTATTTTTATTTACTTATTTGGATTCCATACTTATTGTGTTTATAAAGTCGATGTCTAACATACTACTGATTTCCTTTGAAATATTCAGTATGCCTTAAAATTCTCTAAGGGTCTGTTCCGCAGAGCCTTGGATTTGGAATTGGGTGCTCTTCCAAATAAAGGCCTTTCGACATCAAGTTCCTTGTCTCTCGACCGAATTTCATACATAACATGTGACCAATCAAAGTTAAGCCTAGGAAAGCAAGTCCACAAATACCTCCATCTCTTTGATAGCAAACTAGTTATTGCAGCTTCCTTCATTGTTAATAGTGACAATATTGAACCAATCACTTCATCAGGTAGCCCACTGATGTGATCCTCTAAACACAACCCTTCTTTATCAACCTTCTCACTATCTCTATTAAAACCCAAAAATACAAAAACGAAAAATAATTAATAAATTGTGATCCCCAAAAAAAAAAAAAAAAAAGCTAGCACAGTAGTAGTGCTCAATATGTGTTGCAAAAACTAATTCACATAAAATAAAAGTAAATAGAGACATACAAGGTAAAAAGATGGTACCTTGCTATTGAGACTGGTATTGATGTTTTCTCCATGGGTTTGATTCAAAATTTAAAAGATGGGTCTCCTGTAAAAAAGTCCAAGCTTTGGTTTTTATTTGGGTCTTCGGTACAAAATCGAAGCAAATCAAGGAGATTGCAAAGTGAAGTCTTCTAGAGAGATTTGAAGCGAATCAAAGAGAGAGAATTGTGAAGATCAACAGGCTAATAGGTTTTCGACCGTGTCTTAGGTTTCATACATACATATATACACGCGTGCATGTCCATTGTTTTGTGTTCATATATACACGCATGTACATTGTTTTGTGTTAGTAGGATTAGGAAAGGGTAAATATCACAAACCTCCCTTGTAGTTCAACCTAATTACATGTGATTCCCCCAATGTTTGTAAAATTGTACTCACCTCCTTTCATAGCACCAAATTTGAATGTGAAATGACCTAAATGCCCTTAAATTAAAAAATATATTGGTGAAATATTCTGGAATAAAGCAAAATTACTCCATTGCCCTCTTATCTCTACTTGTACACTCTCACGCCAAACCCAAGAAAAATGATGTCCATGATTAGGGTTGCAAACGAACCGAGCCAAGCTCTGGAATGTTCGAGTTTGGTTCATTTACTAAACGAGCCTAGAAAATGTGTTCAAGCTCGGCTCATTTGCTTAACGAACGAGCCCAAGCCGAACGCCGGATTTAACGAGTTGAGCCCGAACTTGCTCATGAACGACTCGTTTCAGTTGCAACATATATTACTCTTACCAATAGTTGTCTGGATTGAGTTGTTGCATGTTTGTTTTTAACATATTACCATTAGTATAATTTATTATAAATGGTTTTTATGTTATGGCCGCATAATTCCTATACTCTTCATAATTTGTTCAATTTGAATACTTTCATTTGTCAAATATGAGATAATTTTACTATTTAACTTAGACGAGCCTGTTCACGAGCTTGGCGAGCCGAGCTTAGTAATGTTCAAGATCGTCTCATTTACTAAATGAACAAGCACGAGTTGAGCTCTTAACGAGCCGAGCTCAAGCCTGCTTATGAACGACTCGGTTCATTTGCAGCCCTATCCATGATCCAAAACTCAACCAATCTTTCACCTTTTCCAAATTCATTCATTCATCATCAAAATCTCACTAGACTGCAACAAATCAAAGCAATACAAGCTCGAATTCAGTGAAAATCACAGAACACCAGCTCAAAAAACCATAAAACCCCTAAAATCTAGCTAGAGAGAGAGAAACTTTAATTCATTGAAGAATTTGTTTAGGGGTTGAGTCCTTTTTCATTCGGTTGAGTATATGGTGGATTTCTCGTCATCTTTTTCTCATTCGTTTCCATGAATTCCAATGGATTTTTTTATAAGAAGCGGTGTGCGAGTATCAAAAGTAGGGGTGGCAATTCGTGTTCGTGGGTTGTGTTCGTGTCGCTTTAAAACATGGATGTTCTATTGAGTAATTCGACCTGAATACGACATGACTAATAAAAAGTCAAACGTGAGGTCACTTATGAAAGTGAAAAAAAGTACTCATTCGTTCCATTTTTTTTTCCTTAATGTATTTTTTTATATATATAAAATGGAAAAACAAAATTTATAGTACAGCATGAGAAGGGGCACCCCCTCAATTACATAGACGGAATGGAGAGAGTCCAATTCCAAGGAACTCAAACCTCGTATAGAGGTCGCCAAAACTCCAAATTAAGAATGAAAGAGAGCAATTAAATCTATTACACTAAAATGAAAATGATGTAGAACCTCCTAAATGATAGCATTAGCAACTGTAGAAGGTTGAGAGGATGTCCCATGCTGAAGAGCTGCATTTCTTTCACACCAAATTGTCCAAATCGTATTAGAGAATAAAAAGTATAAGACTTTTTCTTTCATAGATTTAATCCGGGTTTGTTGAATGAACCAAGATGTAAGATGTTCCATGGACTGAAAATTTTGAACAGGAATATACAAGCTCTCAAATAATCACCTTCAAACCGAAGTAGCAAACCCACAAGTGCAAAAAAGGTGGTCATTACTATCTTCATCAGTGAAATAATTATGACACACGGCGGCAATAAAAATATCTATCCTTCTAAGATTGTAGAGGGACAAGTTTTTGTTATGCATAATGAAGACTACAAGAGTGGCGACTCTAGGCCTACAAAACCTCCAACATAAAGTAGTCCAATTTATTTTGAGTCATTTGAACCTGCAAATCTTCTAAATAGACTTCAATGAAAAAAATACCATGTTGCCAAGTTATCACATCCTCAGTGTTTGACAATTGGAGCTTCTCGATAGCATATTTGGCTTCAACAGGAAAGCAAGCCGGCAGAGTCCATATCATGTTAGTCGTAACGGAGGAAATTGAAGCAGTTTTGTCAATTTATTTGAAGGCAGTAACACCAAATCTCTGAATTAAGGATCTCCCATCACACCATGGGTCATACAACAAATTGAAGATAGTACCATTTCCAAGCTTGTAACAGATATTAGAAAGAAGGAAGTCTCTGACCTGTAGAATTTGTTTCCAAATAGAAGAGTCATTTTGCTTTGGCAAGACGATCCAGAATTCAACGTGCTTTAAATATCTAGCATGCAACCATTGAACCCACAACTTGTCTTTCTTTTTCACACATAAGAATTGATCTCGCTCAAGATCACAAACACATGTTTTTACTCACACACATCATCCACACACAACACATAAGATTTATAGTGGAAAACTCCATACCGGAGAAAAACCACTTCTGCTGTCAAAGACAACTAGAGAAATATCACTAAGTGGAAAATTATTACAACCACACTCTTAGTAATTTTCCTCTCACCCCAAAACCCCAAATACAAGCCTAGAGAATTTTCCCTCCCACAAAATTCTCTTTCTCTCTCAAAGCTTATCTCTCATTGTATTACATTTTGGTGTACCCATCTAACCTTCCTAACCCTCTATTTATAGGCTTTGGAATGAAACTTCTTGAAACTACAATTCCTTCACCGTGTTGAAGACGCGTCCACTGTTTATGTCGAAGTCTTCAATTTTGTAGCTTTTTTCCTTCTTCATAGCAGCATCTTAGGATGTTGGTAGATGTTTCTGGATGCTCTTGCTCCTTCTAGCTGCAGCTTCAATCCTCTGGTATCTTCTCCAATCTTCTACCATGGATGGTGGGTGAACTCTCTTGAAGCTTCTTGCTTCATGAATTCCTTTAACTGCTTCATGAATTCATCACCAACCTTTTCTTCTTCTTTTTATAATTTTTTAATCAATATCCAACAATCTCTACCTTGATTAAAAAATTTCATAACTTCTGCTACAAACACTGTCTTCACCAACAGTCATAATTCTCACCACAGAGAATTATCATACTCTACCATAAAGAATACACACACTTAGAATCAACCATTCTAAGAATTTTTTTCTCGACACATGTCGAACTTATCCGCTAAAATATTATGGTGTAACTTCCACGTTGGCTTTCTTGGAAGTTCATCAGCCATCGACATCAACTCCACCACACACCTTGCATCAATGCCAACCAATGCCCGTGTGCAAACTTGTGGACCCGCTAGCAGTAACACGTCCTCTTCCATAGCAATCCGGAGATCAATAACATGCCAAAAGGACCACATCAGTCTCTTATGGAGAAAAGAGACCCACTGCTAGCGACAATATCAACATCTCCATTTATTGATTTCGGAGCAATTTGCCGAACCCGCTCCACCTTTCGGACAATTTCTCTTGAGGTTCCCATGAACAGTACCATATCCGTATTCTGCGACAATACTATATTAAGCAACAATACCATAGTACCCAAAATATATCATCTTCACAAACCTCCACCGAAAAGCATTTTTTTTTCTTCTTTCACTCCACTTTTTTTCCCACCAACTCCCATCACTTTTGTCCCCACTAATACAATTCACCAAATCCTTCAACTACTCTCCCACAAAACTCAAACTTGTCTCCCACTTGCTCTCTCTCATTAACTCTTATACGAAAAAAAAACATTTACTTTCAACTCCCTCTTTCACCATACATTTCTGTTTTAATTTCCTAAACAAAAACCAACCTCAGTTGAGAGACCAAGAGAAAGGAATGACGACAAGAGTAAGCTTCTTGGCTTTTTCTAATAGCGTTCAAATCAGCGTCGAAGGGAGTCTAGCGAAACGCCATCAAACATGGAGAACTGATCTTGCATCGGCTGGAGGAACCAATGGTGGACTGATCTTCACTTCACGGTGAGTAAAACACAACCCGCAACCTTGCTCTGATACCACTTGTTGTGAATCAATTCCTATCTCACACATAAGAATTGATTCCGCCCAAGATCATAAACACATGTTTTTACTCACACACATCATCCACACACAACACACAAGATTTATAGTGAAAAAATTCAAACCGGAGAAAAATCACTTCCGTTGTCAAAGACAACCAGAGAAATATCACTATTTATTTTTTCCAATTACTCTTCTCCCACTACATTTAAAGAAGTAGTGGGAGAAGAGTAATTGGGAAAAATAACAAGGGTAAAGATGAAAAAGTTAGTAAATATCAATACAAATAATATTTACTCTCTTATAAAGTCAAAAACTCCAATTTGGACAACTATTTTGGGACAAATATGCACACTTATATAGATTTATGAATTTATTGTTTAATTTTTATCTTGGTAAGATTATAATAAATACTTTGAAGATACTGACTTGATAAATTTGGATTTTATGGTGGATCTTAGAATCTAGTAAACCAAACTTCAATTTGTCAATGTCTTAGATTTAGCTCCCTTGCTACATTCCCCGCGCCCCCCCCCTCCCATTTTTTTTAGCTTTTGGAAATTTCACATTTACCCATTTATATTCATAAAATCAATAACAATTCAAAAAGAAAATAACTTTAATGTGAAAATTATGATCAATTCAATTAAATTACTAAAACACATAATTGGTATGATTGATTAGTAATTTAATCAAAAATGTTTTATGCACACTCTTTTATTGTAAGTAAATTTTTATTCACAATTTTAATATATATTTTTAATTATTATTAATTTTTTTATTATTTTATTTTGGACCTAAAATAAAGGAATTTTTAATTTTGTTAGGCCCTGAGGCCCAAGGCGACCTCCTATACAATAGAATACAATACATAATCAAATCAATTTTAACTCTGTTCCAACTGAAAATTCTTTTCCAAGCTCATAAGCACGCGCTCTAGCTATTTCTTTCTCAGGGGTCTCCATGAACTCCCATGGAGTTCCCATGTCAAGGGGATGACAAGTATCAAGAGTAAGCTTTCTTAGGCACAACAACTCTTTTAATCAAATAAATTATAAACTCAACATCAGTTGTACACCCGGCGAACCCCATCAATTCTTCCTTCTTAAGGATCCCAATCGGCAAAGATTCAACCTTCTGTGGTTTTGTTCTTGCATGGAATTTTATCCAAATCACCTATAACAAGGAGAAATGAAATTATAAGGTGTTTTATTATACATTTAATATAGAGACACAAATGCCATCAAGATACATATCATAATTGCTTAACAAAAGTGAGAACATGACCTTGTTAGACTCAATGGAATTGCTATTACAGTTTTACATTCATCGTCTCTTGGAATCACTAACCAATCTCCGGATGTCAAACGGGAATGTACGAAACAATTGCTTGAATCCTTCTCTGTTTTTCTTTGGTTAAATACTTGAATCCTTCTTCACACTCCAGTCCATTTAAGTTACGTACAATTTTTTAGTTCTAATAAAGTGTAATTTTTAAATTCAACTCTATTACAATTATGTTCCGCTTACAACTCTTTCGTATATTATACTATTACATGTTATTAATAATTCAAAATCTAAAAGATGGGTCTCCTGTAAAACAGTCCAAGCTTTGGTATTTATTTGGGTCTTCGGTACAAAATCGAAGCAAATCAAGGAGATTGCAAAGTGAAGGTCAATAAATTAGGGCATGTTTGGTAGAGCTGTGTTTGTGTTTGTGTTGAAATAAACAAAAATCACGTTTTTTTTTTTTTTTTGTTTATTCATCCAAAAACATAAGTATGTTTAGTAGAGATGTGTTTTGGGTCGAAATTGAAAAATTAAAAATCAATAAACACGTTTGGCAGAGTCTTGTTTTTCATAACAGAAACAGAAAAATATGTTTGGATAGCCCTGTTTTTCCTAACAGAAACAGAAAAACATGTTTGGCAGAGTCTGTTTATTCTGAATTTCAGAGAACAGAAACAGAAAAACACGTTTGGTGACTTCAAATGTATTTTTTTTGTTTTTTGAAAATACAAAAATTAATGATGTCAAATTTTTGGCAATTGAAAGGCACTTCTTTACCAAATATTTTCTATGACAAGTTGGTATTGTTCATCATGAACACTTTTGAAAATGAAAAAATTTCGGCAACACCTCCCCATGAGTTGCCAGGTAAGATTACATATATCAGAAATTAAAAAATAGAAGAATTTTCCCTGGCTATATATATAAAAAAAACAAATGAAAAAGAAAATAAAGTTGTATGTTTGACTCTCAACCTCATTGTCATTTCTTCGAATTCATCTAAATTAATTTGAATTCACCTAAATTAAAAATCCATCCAGTCACACTATCTATTTTCTCATCTCGAGTGCATAACTTGTGGCATGTGTCAGATATACTTGTCATGTTCATAAAATAAAAATAAAAGGTAGAAAGAAAAAAGAAATGAGGGTAGATATATGTAAATATCACCACAATCTTTTATTACAATTGCCAAGATAGAGAAATACTCGTTGTTCAATATAATGGAACAAAAATTATCGTCCATAAAAGATGATTCAAGTCTTTTACTTCTAAATAAATCTCCCCTTAAAGCTAATTCATCTCATTTGTATTTTTGAAAGAAATAAAAATTATATGCTCACATCCTTCGTTTTTGGCCTCTCCGGCTAGAGAATCGTATATTCCATATGAACGGTGGCCGGTTGCTGATGGTGCGCACATTCCAAATGTGCAACAAGTGCTTCAATCTGAGCCTCTTCTAAATGAGGAAAGCGGATCGAGCTTCAAGGTGTTTTTTTCTTCCTATTGTACATCACCTTCCAAGAGACAAGCATCTCCAGAGTAGAAGCTGATAACATCAACTGCATTGCAAACATTGCCTTGAAAAAACCCACACCCCTCTAGCCAATGGACAGTGCAATAAAATATGACTCAAAGTGGTAGTAATTATAACAGACATTATGACAATATATTACAGCTGCAGCTGATGTATTACATGTTCTTTGAATCATCAAAGGAAAATAACCAGCTCACCTTGGATAATCTTTTCATTGGATATGCTTGATCAGCCTTGAATGTGTCTAAAGCTGCATCAACTCCAGCAATTTGTCCTTGCCAGAAAACATCCTAAAACATATTTAGTACATAATTAGTCAAATGTGCATTACAGCCTCTATATCAATGGTTTCATCATCAAATGTGCATAACCAATATTAAACAGAAAGTGATCAAACAATGCAGTTTAAAGACCTTCTTTTATGCTTGAAATCAATGCCTCAAATTATATGGCTAAAATGTTCTCGTATGACAGATATTCAATTCCCTAGCATTAACTATAGCATCAGAAAAATCTTATTGTACGAGTCTATGCATACTTGAGGACTCGTTTCAGGCATGAACATGCATAAACCAAACTCTTGACCTAAAACTGCTATGCCCCCAGGTTGTTGGCAGCCTGTAATGTACGAGTAATCAACATCTTGTCGATACGGGACAGGCACGACATCAGTCATCATCTTTACTGGGGCAGATGCAATTATTGCTAAGCTCTTCTCCGGCATAAGCTCCAATAATTTCTTCCTTCTCCCTATATATTCTTCACTAGTTATGCCAGGATCCACAAAATGTTCTATCTCATCCAGTGTGAATTCACGTACTCTTAGGAGACCCTGACACAGAGATATCTGCAATTTTAAAAAATTATTACAAGCTTTAGATTGGAAATACTATTTTTAGATGTCATTCCAAAAAGAGAATGAATTTCAGACATTTATAATACACTTAAGAAGAAATGGAAGCATGTAGATGACAAGGACACAAGGGATGCAGACCATCTACTCTATTTATACACGAAATATCAATGTTGTAGTAAAACATGTCATTTCTTGTCATCTCGTGACTCTTTCTTTTTAAGTTAAAGACTTGAAGAGTTGCATTTCTTCTTTTACTCTTGGGTTTACCCTATAAGCTATCCATATCCATTACTGCTGCTACAATGCTTGTTGTGCAACAATCTAAGAACATGCACCATCCCCTCCACTGCTGGAACTTTTACTACTATTCCAACCATACTCGTATTGCCACTAAAACAGAACTTCATCATGCAACAATGACAAAACCTAATGCCATAAAGAGCTAGTTATCAATCATGCTTACAGTGACAAAACTAATACCATCAATCCACAGTCACAGATGTACATGAACGCACAAATATAAGTTACAACAGGGAAGTAGTTAGAGGAAATTCTAATACCTCATTCCTAAAAGCTTGGCCAATCTGAGCAGCAGCAAAAGGGAGTTTATTATCGTTGTAGTAGTACAAGTCCTTAAACTCAGAGAAGATTGACTTTAAAGAGCCTCAAACACAATGAGTAGACCACCCTTTCATGCCAGCCTGAAACTCAATGAGCCAACCCTCTTTCCAAGCCCATCTGGCAGAAAGATCCCATCCTGAACAATGAAAACCAAATTGAAGACACATGAATATGGGATTTAATCATTATAATATCACAAGGTGGATGCATTCATCTGAAAGTTCTCTCTAAAATAACAATAACTTCATTGTCAGCAGTCCAGGAATTATCAAAACTTGATATACAATGCAATAAGGTCCCAAAATAAGTATTTTCACCAAATTTGATAAGTAGCATGTTGTAACATGGCCTCAGCAAGCAGCTTAAAATCAATTATCAGTTTAACCAAACCAGCAATTTATTACTCAAGCTTGTAATTAGCAGAGAAACCATAAAGCGAACAAAATAACCTGAATGAATGTGTTAAGAATATCAACCAGATCACTGAAATTACCTCAGAATTTCCAAAACTAGTCAGAATGCAGTATGGATTTGAACAACTTCGAATTAGTAATAGTGCAGAAAAAGCAAAGCAAAGAATAGATAAATATAACATCTATCGTTCGGCCCAAATTAAGTCAGCTATTGTATCGCGAACTGCATTCATTACACCCCTCATAGGCATAACATTTTCAGGTGCATGATTGTCATCTCCATCATCATCCTCATTCCCTTCGCCCGAGCTCTCACCCGATGTACCGTCAAATATAACATCTGCCTGTCCGTGCATCCTAATGAAGTTGTGCAGTGCACAACAAGCTACTACAATGTCGACCTGTGTAGGAAACTTGTAGCAAGGCATCAGCTTAAGAATTGGAAATCGCATCTTCAACATGCCAAAACATCTTTCAATCACATTACGTAATGAAGAATGCTTGAAATTATACAATTCCTCACGGCCGCGAACACGATTACCTCCAGTACGAAATTCGGCCAAATGATATGTTTGACCTCGATACGGAGCTAGAAATCCCGGTTGATTGGCATACCCAGAATCAACCAAATAATATTTTCTTGGTAAACATAAAATATGTTATAGAATGAACTTTGGAAAATATGTTAAAAAAAAATCATGGAGCAATTATATTTTTGTTAATATATACCTTCAGGAGGCATGGGAAAGTCTAAATCCCCCCGTGCAAGACACTCATTCAAAATTCTAGAATCATTGGTTGTCCCTTCCCATCCACCTATGACGTACGTGAATTTCATGTCAAATGAACAGACGGCCATCACATTCTGAGAACAAAACCCTTTCCTGCCCCTGTATCGTACTTGTTTACTTGTTTCGATATGGGCATCGACATGGGTGTCGTCTATTGCACCCACGTAATTTTTAAAGAAAGGAAAATACTTTGGATTCGCCAAGATTTCAGGTGGCACAACATTGAAGTTAGGAGGAACAATTATTTCAGTTGCAAGAACTCCAATAACATGTAAAACACGGTGAAAGTGAGTGAATATAGTCCATGTTGAGTGTTGAAATCGTTCATCTACCAACCGATTCCTAGCATTATGACTCAAAGTTAGGAGGAATATAGCTAACTGTTCCTGTGTCGTTAACCATTTGGAGTCGCTTAACCCTAATCCCTTTAATCGCTCACATAAATTTTCAAAGGCATCAGGGTTCATCCTCAAATTTTCATAACAACTACTCTCATTCCCGCGAATTAACTCAGTAACATATTGTTGACCACGTAAAGCCGAAGTCCTACACGGCATTTTGTTTCTCTGTGAATTATATTGTTGCAATACCTGACATACTGCAGCGAGACAAGAATTTTCATTTGAATCATCAACAAGTGATTCAAGAACAATGTTGCCGATGTCCTGTAACATACGACCATCATTACTCATGGCGCATAATAGGATTGACGATGTCCTGATACAGTATTAAAGCAAACATTCAACAGGTTTCCAGGCCTTGCAGAAAAATGATAAAATAGAAAAACTATAGTTCATCATGAGGCACAAATAATAAAAAATACTACTATTTGACCAAAACATAAAGATCCAATTTAAAAATAGACATAACATAATAATCATCCACATTTAGTCTTACAATCATCCAATATTTAAAAGTACACACACAACTACAGATTCATGACCCATGCCACTTTCCTCTCATCTAAAAGCTTAAGAAAGAAACGTCAAAAAATTTCAGAATGTTCGAACTTATCAATGGCCTTAGCAAAATGGGCATCATCCACTCCTACCAGCTTCCCTAATATATCAGCACATTGTTCAAATTGTTGGTAAATATTGTCAATTTTAGTTGGTGAGATAGCCTCATCGCTTTTCCCTTTTTCATAGGCGGATACAACACTACCCACGCTTTGACTCACGGTCTGAACCTTAGCAACACTAGTATCTTTAATAACAGCTATCAAATCATAAATTGCCTTTGACGTTGGATCATGCTTCTTTTTCTTTCGGGCATGGACTGGTTCAGGAGTATCGAACACATCATCCTCATCATCAATATCTATGTCAACATGAGCACGGGACGAGGACCCTGGAAAGGATGAGGGTAACCTAGTAGAAGGTCGGACGTGTTCACCAGTGGCTTCAGTACCTCCCACTAATAGAGTCATTTGTCTATAGTAAACATAAGGCTTTCCTTGGAATTTTGCCTTGCAACCCTTGTGAACCTACAACATAATATAAACCGTCTAGTTTAGTAAATGATATTACTAAATTGTAATCTCAACTTCTAAAACTATATTCAAGAATACTAACCTAATCCAACCTATTCCATTGTTCAGACTCCATAGTCACCATATTCGTCGCCTCATCAAAGCCAACTCCTATTTCCTTTTTGACATTTAGAAACAAACAGATGACTTGTTCCGTGGTCTTTTTTCAGACTTTGCCATTTGTTCCTAATCACAGATGGAGTATACCCAGATCCGAGTTTGGCTTTAACACCTTCACGAATATGGGTCCACCCAATTTTTGTGAAAGATCCTTCTATCTTATAACCCAAATTGACTTGTTCCTCCATCAAACTGAACAATATATCAAGTGGCCCTTTCCCCCAAACGCGAAGATGGTCTATATCCTCGTTCATGTTAGTGGTATCCATCTAAATTTTCAATAAGACATATTGCAAGTCCATCACTAATAAATATTAGAAGGTAATCAGATACCAATTGATAATACAATTGAGTATAAACAGACAATATATTAAATTCTCAGGCATAACTAAATATTTATGTTCATTCATTATTAATTTGCAAATGAGTTTCAAGTTATATTTTTCTCTAACTAAGGGATCTTAATTCAGAACCTTATATGTAAGTGAAGCAATACAGATGCAAATTGAAGTGTAGAGAAGACTACATGAGCAACTTGAGGTATATATACATACATATATGTAAATTTACCTCAACTAGAGAAAGAGAAGAAGCTACCACAAGGGTATAAACTGCCTAATTTTGCACGAAAATAATGCTGCATCAGTTTGCTTTCATCTGAGAGTACATCAAATCTGATTCCAGAATGCGGAAGAATAGCACTGAGCATTTCACCAATATTGATCTAATCCATTATTATTATCAGGTTGCTTAAAGGGCCAAGAAAGTACCACAAGTTCATTGAAATTCATCATAACTAAAAAGTAAGTATAAAAACAATGAGAGACAGCCTGCGGGCAATGAAATCAGGATGCAGAAACATGCACATCCTTTACATTGGTTCACTTGGTCTAAACACAATTATTTATTCTTGATACAATCAGTTTCTTTTTACTCGAAGAACACTCCATGTGTATAATCAGAACCATTACTGTAATTCAAAAAAAACATTGTCTATATAAGCCAACTAGATTGTTGCTATGTCTATAGAGATGACACTATTTATTAACACAGTTGAATTTTTTTTCCCTCACTCCTAAGTAACCTCCAAAGTGAGTTATATGTTCCCTCTATGACAAATATAACGATCAGATTGAATGAGGACATGAGTAAAAAACACCCTACAACTGAAATCACCTTAGAGCAGCAGATTTCTGATCCCTCTAATGCAAATATTAAAAGAATTAAATACAAGTGAGCAAATGATCAAGCACAACACCATTTAATTGAACTCAGACGAGTGCTATTCTAAACTGCTATACGAATAAGATAAATAAAACAAAATTATAGTATATTCTCTTCATTGTTTTCCCTCTTTCAACTCTCTACCCTTTTTATTGTTCTTGAAAAAAAATAAAATAAAAAAACAACTTTGAACAAGAATCAAGAAAAGAAGCCTTGTAGTGATCACATTCCTCAGCAATTCATATCTTGTTTTTCTGATACTTTGTTGCTTTTGATGTCCACTACAAGTCTTAGTCAAGTCTTGGAATGAGAGAGAAAGAAGAGGCTGTGAGGAAGACCACACTGTTTATGGAAATTAGGTACACTCACTCTTCCATTTATGTTGTTCAATCTAGTTTTGTTTTTTTTTGTTTTTTTTCCCTTTTCTCAAAAGTAATTTGAAGTTGTAGTTGTTTGATATACAGAGGAGAGAGATCAAATTTTCAATTGTTTTTTTTTTCCATTTTCTCAAAAGAATGCTTCAAGTGGTATTATTTGATCTACAAAGGAGAGAGACCAAATTTTCAAGAGGTTGTTATGGGTTGCCTCAGATCCAGGGAACCAAAGGTTTTGTGTTAAAAATGTTAACTTTTTAATCTCTAGGGTTTGCCTGTGATACTTTGGACTTTGTCTTACCTTTATTATTTCTTTTTCATGACCCCTTGTTATATCTCGTGTTCAGAGATAAAGGGTTTTAGTTAATTAAATTTTTATCACTTTTTTTTCCTTTTTCTTGGTATTGATTTCTATAATATTACTGACGATTGTAGAAGCTAATGAATTATTAATTGTACTAATTTTTATAATATTCTTGATGATTGTAGAAGCTGATGAATTAGTTGTAAAATGATAGGTTTCCTAAATTCAAAGGGGTTGGAGGATAACTTTTACTATTACCCAGTTAGTGATTTTAGAGAGATAAGTTAGTGATGGAGGTGTGATAGTGACTGAAACAAATCTGAATGGTGGCAAGGCTGCCTTAGAGGATATGGTATCTGAAATGTTTGAGGCAGGGACACCAAGTTCCATTGATGTTGAGAAGAGAGTTTGCAACGTCGAAGTTATTGCAAAAGCTGGAGAATTGAAGGAGTCTAATGGTGGCAAGGCTGTCTTTGGGGGTGTTGGTTTGGAGATTGCGCAAGGATCAATTTCAAAATCACCTGCAGTGGGGCTTCAGTTTCCCTTGGAGAAACAAATGAGTGCATCATTTGGGCGCAGTGTTTTTGAGGTGGATTGTGTGCCACTTTGGGGATTTACATCTATTTGTGGAAGGAGACCAGAGATAGAAGATGTTGTTGCAACCTTGCCCCAGTTTTGGAAAATTCCAATTCAAACAAACCATACAAAATTCACAAAACATTATGCAAAACACATATAACCCTTTTTTTTATTTTTTTTCCAATTTTGTGCATTACAAAATCTGTAATGAGATGATATTAATTTCTAGTGTGTTTGTCGTCTGTTTATGAGATCTCATAATATGTGTTATCCTAGCAGGCAAAAATGTGGATCATAACTTAGTGCCAAACACTGCTATACGGCATCCAAGGTAACTAATAAATCCCAGATTTCTCAGAAAGCGAACTAGGGTCTCCAAAGTTATCTTTGACAAACTTGATATAAAAGACGTAAAAACAAATGAATAAAAAAGGAACGAAAGAAGGCAGGAAGGAAAATTACAAACCGAAAACAGAAAATATATATGATTCACATTGATAAACTAACCTACAGTGATCCAATTACAATTTAAAACCAATATTGTGGAACATAATAACAGCATTGAGAAAGCAAACAACATAAGACTGATTCTAGATAAGCTCAGCAAGAGTTTTTCTCTACAAATTCCAACCATAAGTTTTAAATCATGAAGCATAAAATTTAACTTCATTATGGAATGGCAAAGGTTGATTTTCTTTGGGCAAGTAAAATGTAGTAAGGAATGGTTGCTTTGTCTGAAAATCGACTTCAATTAAAAAACCAAAACAGTATTCTGAAATCAAATAAGGATGATATGTATAATAAAAAAATTTCAATTATGAGAAAATAAAACATGCCTTACTATTCTTAGGTCATGAGATCCATAATAATTTAACCAAACAAGAAATGATAATATATATATATATATATATATATATATATATATAAAAAAGGGTTAAGAAAATCATATCATCCTTATTTCCTAGTCATCTAAATTTATCTGCCTTTTGATAGTAACTTGAAAGACACTCCCTTCAAAAAATATTAATGCTATATTCCTTGCCAAAAAAATAGTGCAAGTTCATGACATTTATAATATCCAAAAATGGCATCAATATCTACCCAAAAAAATAAAAGAGTAACTAAAATAATTTTATAGCACAACCCCTGATCATATTTACAAAAAGCACACATCAAATCCAACTCTATATGGATTAAAAAATTGACGTAACATACACAAATGCCAAACCCCAAACAAATAATTACTATATATATATATAAAAACGAAACAGACCTTGATACCATTACTGCACCAAATCCATCTAGGGCAATATATCACATAAACATTTATATCATCCGGTGCAAAAATAACCAAACGAAGGAGATGAGACGAGCGTTTTTCAAAACACATGAAAAGAAAAACCATGTATCACAAGACAAACAATACACATACGATATATCTATAGCGAAACTCATATATTGGGGGTGCGTGACTCCAAATTTGTTGCTTCTGTACTTATATCAAAAGAGTATTATTCATATTTTACATACATACGAACCTGATATGAGCTTGAGGATGAAGATTTGTAATTCCCAAATCGATCAAAGCCCTAGATGTCGCGAGCTTGAAGAGGATCGACGAAACCCTAGAATCGAACAATAGAAGCCCTAGGAGGGGATCGAGGAAACCCGAATCGCCTGTGTGTCGCCGCCTCCCTCTTCTCCTGCACGAACCCTAGGTCGTCGCGAGCTTGAAAAGGATCGACGAAACCCTAAAATCGAACAATAGAAGCCCTAGGAGGGGATCGAGGAAACCCGAATCGCCTGTGTGTCGCCCCCTCCCTCTTCTCCTGCACAAACCCTAGGCCGAAAGAGTGAAGAGAGAAGTGTGTTTCTAATATGTTTTTTTCTTTGGTTTTTTGGTTGTTTTTATTTTATTTTATGAGTTGTCCGTGTGTTTTGGAGAGAGTTGGGAAAAACACCAAAAATGTGTTTATTGGGTTTAGGCTGAAAATAGGCTAAGTTGGGGTAAATGTGTTTTTAGTGTTTATAAACAATTTGGCCCAAAAACACTCTGCCAAACATGTTTAATGGGTCAATAAACATAAACACAAACATAAACGGGCCAACCAAACAGGCCCTTAGGGTTTGGTATCTATTTGGGTCTTCTAGAGAGATTTGAAGTGAATCAAAGAAAGAGAATTGTGAAGATGAACAGGCTAATAGGTTTTCGACTGTCTTAGGTTTCATACATATTCACGCATGTCCATTGTTTTGTGTTCATATATACACGCATGTATATTGATTTGTGTTAGGTGTTGTTTGATAAAATTGAGAAATTAAATACTGAAAATTTTAAGATATGAATTTTAAGTACTCGAGGTTTTAAGTGGTGTTTTAAAAAATTATATTTTCGATTATTTTTGTAAATTTTCAATTTCAAACTTCAGTGTTAAATGGTGACCCAATTTTTTAAAATTTTATCTCATTTTAAGTGACACTTAATGCATTAAGTAATGATCAAATTTCTTATCAAACGCACTGATTGAGTGCATAATTTAAGTGATAAATAAATGTTATCAAATAAACCCTTAGTAGAATTAAGAAATGGTAAATATCACAAACATACCCTGTAGTTAGACCTAATTACAGGCGATTACCCCAATGTTTGCAAAATTTTAATGACCTCCTTTCATAGCATCTAGAAAGAGGTCTGGTTAAATTTAAATGCGAAATGACCTAAATGCTCTTAAATTAAAAAGTATATATGTGAAATATTATAGAATAGAGCAAAATTACTACATTGCCCTTGTCTCTACTTGTGCACTCTCAGGCCGAACCCAAGAAAGATGATGTCCCTTATCCAAAACTCAACCAATCTTTCACCTTCTCCAAATTAAAATCCTGGAAGAAATGTACAATAAATTGTTGATTTTTATATTTAAATTTTGTTATAATTAAGAATTAAATGCCAATCGAATTTCTAAATCAGGGAAAGAGCAATAATTAATCCCCACCGACCTCCCAAAAATAGATAATACACACAATCCTCCTATTTGTAAGTAAAATTTCATTATATAAGTATTACACGTATTCAACATATATATAAAATTAGATTTAAAAAAATGAATTAACCAAGATAAGAAGAAAGATTTAAGTACGCCTTAACATTTGTCTATAAAAGACATCGTATTAGATTACCTAAAATTTTAATCTTCTATCAAACGAAAAATAAATAAAAAAAGTGACTGCAAAAATAGCAAAAAGAAAAAAGAAAAGAAACACAAGTACGGAACTGAATCACGAGATCAAATCAGGTGGGCCTACTCAGGAGGAAACTAAAACATATAAAAGCAATATTATATAAATAGTAATCATAAATATATATATACATTGGTAAAACATATAAAAGCAATATTATATAAGAAAAATTACACAAACTATCCTTGAACTATAACATAATTGCACGCGGTATCTCTTATGTTTCAATAATATCATAAACTATCCTTAAAACCACCTCCGTTGTAACACTTAGCCCCTTCCGTTAAAAGTCAATGACGGAAAATATGAATTTTGGTCAATAAAGCCTATTTTTTGAGTGAACTTCCAATTTTACCCTTATATATGCATGTTCCAATTTAACCCTAACTTTTTTTACCAAATTGCCCTCACAATTTCATTTAAAAAATATAAAAATATTTTTTTTTGTGAAAAATACATATTATGTTCCAAAATAATAATTTTTTTGTGAAAAAGTATATATTATGTTCCAAAATCTGAATTTTTCGGAAAAAAATTTATATTTTGGAACATAATAAATATTTTTTTTCAAAAAACTATTTTTCAAAAAATAAATCATATTTTGGAACATAATATATATTTTTCGCAAAAAAATTATTTTTCAAAAAAAAAATCATATTTTGGAACATAATATATAATTTTTGCAAAAAAATTATTTTTCGGAAAAAATTCATATTTTGAAACATAATATATATTTTTTGCAAAAAAAATTCATATTTTGGAACATAATATATATTTTTCACAAAAAAAATATTTTTCGTAAAAAAATCATATTTTGGAACATAATATATATTTTTCGCAAAAAAATTATAAAGGTCAAAATATATATATATTTCGGAAAATATGATTTTTTCCGAAAAATATTTTTTTTGTGAAAAATATATATTATGTTCCAAAATATAAATTTTGTTTGCAAAAAGGTATATATTATGTTCCAAAATATGATTTTTTTACGAAAAATATTTTTTTTGCGAAAAATATATATTATGTTCCAAAATATGATTTTTTTTCTAAAAAATAGTTTTTTGCAAAAAAATATTTATTATATTCCAAAATATAAAATTGTTTTTCCGAAAAATTCATATTTTGGAACATAATATATACTTTTTCGCAAAAAAAATTCATATTTTCGAACATAATATGTATTTTTCACAAAAAAAAATATTTTTATATTTTTTTAAATGAAATTGTGAGGGCAATTTGGTAAAAAAAGTTAGGGTTAAATTGGAACATGCATATATAAGGGCAAAATTGGAAGTTCACTCCAAAAATAGGCTTTATTGACCAAAATTCATATTTTTCGTCGTTGACTTTTAACGGATGTGGTTTTAAGGGTAGTTTATGATATTATTGAAACGTAAGAGGTACCGCGTGCAATTATATCATAGTTTAGGGGTAGTTTATATAATTTTCCCTATTATATAAATAGTAATCATAAATATATATATACATTGGTAAAGTGCATTTAAACCCATATACTATTTTCTCTCTTTCAACTAATTCTCTTGAATTATATTTTTTACACAAAACTCTTTAAACTATCCCATTTTTTACATTTTGGGGCTTGCCGTTTACTTCCTGTTGGTTTTCTGCCATTAATTGGTTGATGCCTCTCACGTGACCTCTAGCCAAACCATTTACTACCATTTGTACCCCTTATGACCGTTGCATTGAAGAGAGGATAAAATCCCCAATTTGGAGGAACCCTAACCTTAACATTCGCGTCTTCATCAAGAGCTTGGGCGTCAGATTCAATCCCTTTCACTTATAAGAAATTCATCGCTTTGCCTTTGATTTTCATTCTCCTTCACTTTCACATTCTCTTACTCATTCTCTATCTCTCTCTGTATATATAACCCTATATATAAACGTATATACCCATATATAATGCAGAAATATGAGTGGTAAATCAATGGGTGAGAGTTCATGGAGTGTAAATAGGGGTGACCTCTCCAACAGAAGGTGTCTATGCTTAAAAAAGGTTGCTGTATTGATATCCGATTCATGGGATAATCCTGGGAGGGTGTACTTCAAATGTCAGAGTGGTATTTGCAGTTTCTGGGAATGGGCAGATCAGCCAAGACCACGACGGCTAACATCAACACTCAACACTTGTGTATCACAACATGGGGCCAAACCCAACCATTAGACCTGACCAAATTAGCTATATCATTTGCAGCATTCACCATATCATGGGGTGCCCCTAATCCTTGTATTTTAGCTGATCTCTCATGATTCCTCAAATCTACCATAACCATCATCCAATCTACATGTATATATATCATCAAAACTCGTGTAAATATATATATATATATATATATATATATATATACAGAGTGTGTGCAGAATAGAATACCGGAAGATGGTGAGTTCGATATGGAGGCAGTGAGGGCTCGGGAGAAATAGATCCTAAGAGGCCGTGAAGCACAAAAGCTGTCAATGGTTGTGGTTGTGCCTGTGATTCGGCGGATGTTCGGACCTCTTCGAAAGCTAGGGTGTCAACAAATCACCATCACGGCGACTAACATGAACACTCATCATTGTTGGTCATGGTGCCAGAAGAAGGACCTACTCATGCTCACATGACACCAGCACAAGCTAGTACAGTTGAAGCAACCACTCCTGAAATAATGAAGTCAATGATGTCCTTTTTAATGGTTATGTTTGTTGTTTCAATATTTTTAGTCTTGATATCAATTGTGATCTTGTTGGCAATATTGATGTCTGGGTGAATTATGTCAAAAAAGAGGCAGTGAAGTAACGTGAATTAGGCAATGTTTAAAGTTGTGAAGGGGTGAATTTTTGAAGTTGTGAAGCTTGTGAAGGTGTGCAGTTTTTGAATCAGTAAAAGCTATGCAGTTCCTCTGTGAAGTGTTGAAAGCTTGTGTGTTAATGAGTGAAGTCCTAAACTTGTGAAGTTTTGATGATAGTGAAGCTATGCAGTTGTTAATGAGTGAAGTACTGAACTTGTGATTCTATCAAGTAGTGATTGTAAAAGCTTGTGTGTTCCTATGTGAAGCTATTCAGTTGCAAATGTTAACAATGTAAAAGCTTTGATATATTAATGATTAAAGTCCTTGAATTACTTTGTGTGTTGCTATTACAACTGCATTCACAACTATTAATTCTATTTCATTGAATCAATTTCAGTTCATGAGTTGTGTATACATAATTCAATACCACTAAAGCTGTATAGAATTGATAAACACTAACACAAAAGCAATGTAAAGGTGTACAAATGAACAAGAGAATATGAAGATAACACTAAAGCTCAAATTCAACCACACTAACACTAACAGAAGCTTTCAAGCTGTACACTAACAATATATGAAGATTCAACGTAGTGTCAATAATAGCTCAAATAAACAACACAGAAAGATGGTCACACTATTTCATTACTTGGTTAAGCTTTACATCAGTGAGTAAAAGAGGTTGCATACATAAAGTGACTTTGAACTGATCATGCTTAAAGCCTGTCAGTTTACAAAAGAGCAAAATACATAGTGTGTCAGTTTACAAAAGAGCAAAATACATAGTGTCAATGCTATGAACACCACTTTACTCAGCAACCCATTCCATTAACTCTGTCACTTTACAAAAGAGCAAAAACCACTTGTTAGTTACAAGTCAATAGCAGCAAAAACCCAAAAATTGCTATATTCTTCTTGATCAGTTAGTAGCACCAAAAATACAAAATGTGACCATACTAGCTATTAAGCTTCATCTACCAAGCAACATATTCATCACCCAATGATATGGACCTGCATTTTCCACTCCTTATCAAAACAATATGCAAAAAATATGAATTTGGCAAACAAAATCAAAGCTCAACTACCAAAAATAAGAGAGAAAAACTCCAAACCTGGATGAAGATGACTGGGAGTTTAGCAACTCAGTGAAGCATATATTTGTAGTCTAATATGGAAAAAAAATATAAAGTCAGTCTAATATGTAAAAGATTCTTAATCACATATATAACTTAATTAGCTCAAAACCACTTATATATGGTTATACCTCTTGGGATTGCCTAATCTGAGCAGTTGTTGCTTTGGGATACCCTCCAGATGTGCTTGAAGTTGGTAGTGTAGTTGAAGACATCTGAGATGCACCCCTGCCATATCCTCTAGTTGGACTGTCAGTTCCAAACTAATTGGCAGAAAATGTCCCAATACCAAAAGACATCCCACCTCCCTCAGTTGTTACACCCTTACCCATTCCTTTTGGATGCATTATAGAAGACTGGTTACACCCACCACTAGTTGTGCTCACTTTTGATTGTTGCCCAGAATACCTTCCACCCCTTTTTGATTTTGTCACAGGTTTAAAAGCTGATTTTGGTCTTCCTCCCTTGCTTGGAGCTCTCTTCTCAACCTCCGGTATATTTTGGGCAGTGCAAGTCCTTGAATTATGGCAAAAAACTCTGCATTTTCCACACTGTAATTCCAATCTCGACCTACTCAGCTTGGATGAAGAAGTTTTCTCATCAGGTTGCTTCTTTTTTGCCTTTGAGGGACTTCCAGTTAGGACTCTATAGGTGGGAGGAAGAAGTGGATCAATAGGAGGTGAATTAAGTAGCCTTCTCATGGGAATTGGGTAGATTAAACCAGCATAAGCCTTCGTATAAGTTGTCTTATGAAAGTAAAGATCAACATAGAATCCTGGGTTTTCTTTTATAACAAAACAACAAGCAATTGCATGGTTACAAGGGATTCCACTTATATTTCAAACCATACAAGTGCATGAGTTTTTCTAATATCCACTACTTCACTAATTCCCTTACAAGACACCTCATACTTGTCATCACCAACATAGTGCACAGTACACATTCTTGCATCCTTTTTCCTTTTATTCAATTCCTTTTGGATTTCAGGACATAACATACCTTCCTTTGTAATCATGCATTCCCTTTTCTTCTGTAACCTCAACATCAAGTGTTTCTTTATCCATTCCAACATGTAAATAATAGGCTTATCTCTTGATGGTAGAATAACTGCATTCCAAGACTCACACATGTTATTTATGACCAAAGAATTCTTTTGAGTGATGAGAGAAGTGTGATATTGTCCAACATCTTGGATCCACTCTTGACATCCAGTTATAAGCTTCAACATTGATGTCCTTGATCCTATTCATATGCACTACGAACTCAGACTCTGTGTAAGATAATGTTGCTTCCCATATCTCATTCTTCAATGCTTGCCCCTTAAATTTCATTTTGAAATTTTCATACAAATGCCTAACACAAAACCTATGCTCACTCCCATACAAAATGTGTTCAAATGTATCAACTAAACCCTACAAGAATCAACATGAACAAAGCAACATTAATCATTCAAAGTGTTTTGAGCTTTCAGAATCAGTATAAGAAAATAAACTGATTTTTTTTTTAAAAAAAACTAGGGATCAACTAAGAAAATAAACTGAAATTTAAAAAAAAACAAAAAAAAAAACTAGGGATCAAATAAGAAAATAAACTGAATTTAAAAAAAAAAAACTAGGGATCAAGTAAGAAAATAAACTAAAAATTTTTTGAAAAAAAAAAAACTAGGGATCAAGTTACTTACTTTCTATATATCTGAGATGAAAGTAATTTCATATCTAGGCCCAACACATTCCATCAACTCGGTCATAAACCACTTTCATGAGTCATTTGTCTCAGCTTCTACTACTCCAAATGCTATTGGGTACATCTGGTTATTCTCATCATAAGCCACAACTGAAAGGAGTTGACCACCATATGCTCTTTTTAAAAATCACCCATCAACCCCAATGAAAGGTCTACATCCATCCCTAAAACCTTTCATGATGCACCATAACAGATAAAGACCCTCTGAAAGATCTTCACTTCAGAATTGTAAGACACTGGATCAACAGAAATGGTCGCCCTACTTCCAGGGTTGGTAGTTAAGATCAAAGCACAATAATCCCTTAATTTGGCATATTGTTCAGCCTCATCGCCTTGGATCATGCTTAAAGCCCTTTTCTTTGCTCTATAGACTTTGTGTTGGGACACATCAATATCCAAATCATTAACTATGGTACTCTTAAGTGCCCCATATGCTATGTTTGGATTTAACCTAATCTCTTCTAAGTATCTATTTGCTAGATAGGTTGAGGTTGCTTGCTTGTTCCTATGAACCCATAAGCAATTTTTATGTTCAGCAGTAAACGTTTTGATCCTAAAACACTGCTCATTACTTGGTTTACTTGCATGAATTCTCCAACCACAATGTTCCCCACAAATGGCAGGCACTCTATCACCATCATTTCTTTTGTATTCTATATCAAAATTTTCTTTGATAGCATAATCTTTCAGAGCAACTCTGAAATCTGCTGCAAAAGCAAACCTCATGCCAACCAGTGACTTAACACCTAAATCTCTAGAAAGAATAAAGTCTTGATTATATGGAACAACTGTAATTCCAACTCCAGCATGATCCTTATCATCACCACATAGGCTCCTCAACTCATCAGGTGGAGAATAATCAGACTCAACTTCAACAAATTCCATGTAAGTCTGATATATAGCTGATTCATCAACACCATCTTCAATAGGCATTTCATTTCCCTCATCTTCCTGTTGAATCTTTTCCACTTCAATAATTTTTGGGGCAACAATGCAAATATCAATTTGGTTTGAATCCTTAGAGTGATTATGTCCAACAAACATGTTGATTATATCAAAATTAGACCTGATCTTCCTAAACCTCTCAATATCATTGGAAAACTTGTAGAAAGCTTGTTTAATAACCCCATATCCTAGAGTTTCAGTCATATCCTGGAGATCCCTAAAAGACATCAAATCTAGATCTATATTCTTGAATTCTTTGATATTTCCTCCCATAGTGAAGTACAATACTTAACAAACCATCCATCTACAACCAAACATTTAAAGAGGATTTAATGGTTTATCAAAAACATGATATAACAGAAATGGTACAAACATTAATGAAACTAAGAACAAACTACAAAGGGTAATTTAGAGTTTCAGAATGAATGTCATAAATGAATTGGGATACAAACAACTAAGTACAAACTTAAATGAAAAAGGGGGACATCCAAACAACTACTGATGTATATATATAGTCCAACTACCATCAACTAAGCATTGTGTGTTTCAGCAGTACTAAACATAAATAAATCTAGCATCAATGAGACTAAAAGCATATATATACTCTAACTACCAAACATTAAGCATCATCAATACAACTAAAATCAAGAACATGGTCATAGAGTTACCATTCTGAAGTGGAAAGATGCAACTGTGATTTGTTCCTGAAATGCAGACAACATAATGGATTTCTCCTCCGGTTTAATGCAGTAGTATATAAACCCTATATACTATATAAAAAGGACAATGAAACTACTCATTTCTGGCGCCAAACAAGGCTTCATTCCCGCCATTTCCTTGCCTGTCATTCCATCAACTGTAACTAGAATTTGAGATAAGGTATGTGTTGTCCATTACTGATTGGTGTTTGAGATTACATTTCCAAGTCATCAATTGTATAAGCACAAGACACTTGAAATGATGTCGTTTTAGTAAGGGGTAGCTCTGTAATTCCACTTCTCACTCATGGTGTGTTGACGGAATGTTCTTGATTGTAAGTTTTTGATAGTTCAAGGGACCATCAGTTAGTTGAGAGAGAGAAAATAGTTCAGGGGGGTTTAATACACTTTACCCTATATATATATATATATATATATATATAGCATAAGTAGTGGTACTCGTGTAGTAGAATTTGGCATGTGTAGTAGAATTTGGCATATATGAAGCAAGCAAATCAACAGGGGGGTTGGAGTTGAAAATTGGGAGTGGACTCATCCTTTTCTTTCTTCTGATCTGAAAACGCAACAAGCACTCCCTATTACCACCACCACCGCGCGTATGACCCTGACCCACCTCCTGACCACCACCGCCGCCATTACCGGTAACACCACCTGCCATCACTCTACACGCCTCGTTTTGCTTCCTCTCCATTTCTGTACTCTCTGGTTTTTCTCTCCAATCTCTTGATGCCTCTTTGTGATGAAAAAGAGAACACAAATATATAATATATTATTGGATGTCTCATCCAAGAGTCGTGTTATTGGGATCTTTGTTATGACACTGCAGAACCACCCCAGAGGGCCAGAGATAAACAATTATTGGTTCTAGTCTTCGATTTTAGATAAAGCATTGTGATCAGCAGGAAATATATATATATATATATATATATATATTGCTTATAACTTTTCTCTAGTAATTTCATATTCCAACGACATTATTTCTTTACTAAATGGCACGCTGATTTTTGGTCCAAAGTACTTAAACAATACAAGATTCGTGGCAGAGATTTCAATACTTTCCACCTCACCGCAGAGAAGTATGTCCAAGGTCTTCAAATTGAGTGATTGATTGGAATTTATCACGGATAATTAATGTTCCAAAAATGGACAGTTAGTTAGAAAGTACTCGAGAACTTGTCTAAAAAAGTTGAAGCTAGTACAAAGGCGTTTCAACCTCAAGTTCCTTCTCTCCCAAAGCAAGTGCATTCATGATAGGCGAGGCATCAAAATTCAAATCAGTAACAAAAGTCCACATATACTTCCATATTTTTTATAACACACTTGTTTTTGCAGCTTCTTCATTGACAATAGTGATAAAATCGAAACAATAATATCATCTGGAAGTTCACTAATATAATCCTCCATACACGACTCTTCTCCATCAACCCTCTCACTATTACAATTAAAAATCAGAAAAACAAAAAAAGGCCGCCAATTAATTAATGAAAAATGGCACACTCTCATCTGTCCGTGTCGGATACACAGACACGTCAAAAATATGTCCTGAATTTTTTTTATATTGGATACACGGTAGACACGCGGAGGACGCACGTGTCCGCGTGTGGGTCGGTTGATTTCATGAAAGATAGAGGACCTATGAAGTCGATGGATCATTTATGGAACTTCAACACCCCTAATCCAATATTTTGTTTGAAAATAATTAAATATCTTTGTTCCTCCTCATCTTGTGAGGAGAATTGGAGCACCTATTCGTTTATCCACTATTTGAACAAGAACAACATAACACTACAAAAAGCTAAAGATTTGGTAATTTTAAATTCCAATCTTTGTCTTCAATCAAAAAAATTTCTATAATATAATGAGAGAGACTAAGATGTAAAATGTTGGGGGAGATACATTTGATTACTTGATGATAGTGAAATGAAGAATTTTGAACATGTCAGACATTTTATTTAACTAATTTATTTATTTTTATTTATAAATTTATTTGGTTCGCATTGTTTAAGTGATAACTGAAGTATTTGTGTAATATAAAATATATATATATAAAAAATTATGTTTTTTCATCCGTCTAGTATCATGTCAATCTATACTGAAGTAAAACCATACATAAGAAAAAGAAGATTGTACCTTGCAATTGAGATGGGTACTGCGGTTTTCTCCAATATTTAAAGGATGGGTTTGGCTTATATAGGGTTCTTCTGTACAGATTCGAAGCAAATCAAAGATTTTGCAGAGGAATTTGTATGAATTTGGAGGGTTCGGTGTGTTGGTTTAATATATATATATATATAGATAGATAGATAGATGGATTAATCAACTTGAAACTAGATTTTAGAATTATTTATTTATCAACTTAGAATTATATATATAGAACGTGTGTGGATCTTCCTAGGATTAGTCAACTTGAACAGGTTCTATTCAAGGACCATCGGAATTCTAGATAGAATTGCAATAGTAATATTCTATCAATTCAGATTAATTTTTAAAATATATATATTAAAAATTAAATATTTAATTTAAAATTCTAAATCATATTAAAAATTTCAAAATTTTCTAATACATTGGCCCTTTAAATATTTTCTCATAAATTTAGGTCATATATTAGAATATTTGACTAAATCATAAAATTTTTGGACATTTCATATAAAAAGCGAAATAGTCAAATCATTATAAAAATATAATAAAATCATACATAATCATAAAATTGGAATTTTAATTACCTTAGTTTTATTGCAAAATACCCCCTTCCATATTAATTATCCATAATATTTGGGCCAGACCATGTTGACTAACTGTAGTCCACTTAGTGTTTGGGCCAGGCCATATTGACTGAGCCCAACTCTCTGAACAGCCTAAACTATATTTATTAAAGAGTTAATTTCAGTAAAATCTCCCGTGGTTTCAAAAAAGATCACTTTGTCCTCTTTCTATACAGAAAACCTCAATTTACTTATCAAATTATATTAGCTTGCCATCTTCCCTATAATTTTTGACCAAAATACCCTTGTTATTTAATGAAAAATGATTTAAAATTAAAAAAAACATATAAAATTCGAAAAATATATATAAAATTCAAAAACGTATATATAAAATTTGAAAAACAAACATATAAAATTATAAAAATATATATAATTCATAAAAATATATATAAAATTTGTAAAAAATATATAAAATTCATAAAACAATATATAAAATTCAAAGAAACATATAAAATTTGAAAAAACAAGTAAGAAGATGTAAAAACAAGAGAATATATTAAGGTTACAAGAGAATACAAGTAAGAATATATAAATTTTGAATTTTATATATTTGTTTCGAATTTTATATACTTTTTACGAATTTTATATATATTTTTATGAATTATATATATATTTATGAATTATATATTTTTTTCGAATTTTATATGTTTTTTTCTAATTTTATATATATTTTTTCAAATTTTATATATTTTTTTTGAATTTTATATATATTTTTTAATTTTAAATAATTAAATCATTTTTCAAATTTTAAATCATTGTTTTGAATTTTATATATATTGTTTCGAATTTTATATTGTTCTTTCAAATTTAATATATTTTTTCGAATTTTATATATTTTTTCTAATATTATATGTTTTTTTTTTATTTTATATTTGTTTTGAATTTTATATATATATTTTAATTTTAAATCATTTTTTCTTTAAATATCAAGGGTATTTTGGTCCAAAATTATAGAAAATGAGGTAAATTGATATAGTTTGATTAGTACGGAAAAGTTTTCTGTATAGTAAGAGGGCAAAATGATCTTTTTTAAAATCATATGGCGGTTTACTGAAATTACCCCTTTATTAAATTAAGCCCAAACTTCTTAGCAGAACCATGTTCAATTGTTTATATACAAATTCTATGGGGTTTTTTTTCTTTAATTTATGTTGAAGTTTGAATTTTCCTCATTATAATAGATTTTATGTTATTTATTGTTTGTTTTTGGTGTATCCATATACAGTATATATATTCATTAATTATGTTTAGACCCTTTATCTATAAAGAATTGTTTAGATTTTTAAATATCTAAAAAAATAAGGTATACGCTTTGGTTGGAAGTTTATTATTGCTATTATCCTAACACAATACATGTATATTCTAAAGAGTAAATGGCACAAAACCCCCTGTAGTTTGAAAAGTGTGCACAAAATCCCCCTCCTGGTCACTAAACATCCATGTACTTTCATATGTGATTTTACCTAATTGTCCTTCATATTATATTATAATTTTATGATTATTTTCAATAAACTCCCATAACTATTATATTTTCACATTACCCCCACCATAATGGGTAAATTACAATTTCACCTCCTAAAATTCAAAAAAATATTTGAAATTTTAAAAAATATATAAAATTCGAAAATATTATATAAAATTAGAATTTCACCTCCTAAAATTCAAAAAAATACATAAATTTACAATATATATAAAAAATATATATATTCAAAAAATATATATATAATTGGGAAAAATATATAAATTCGAAAAACATATAAAATTTCAAAAAATATATATATATATATATAATTAGAAAGAATATATAAAATTCGGAAAAAATATATAAATTTTGGAAAATATATAAAATTCAAAAATATATATAAATTCTAAAAAAACATATAAATTTCAAAAAATATAAAAATTCTAAAAAAACATATAAATTTCAAAAAATATAAAAATTCTAAAAAAACATATAAATTTCAAACACTATATAAATTATAAAAATATATATAAAATTCAGAAAATGTATATAAATTCCCAAAAACATAGGATGGTTCATTAAATATGATTATCCAAACCAATAAATGGGATGATTCATTAAATATGTTGTCGAAAAAACCAATAAATGGTGTAATCTCTAACATGTACATATGAATGGAAACATAGGATGGTTCATTAACTATAATTATATATTTTGCAAGGAAGGTAACACGCCATGCTACAGTTTTCACATCCACCTTCACGAACACACTACAAGGTCTATATGCCCAAATTAATAATAAGCGGGAATAAATAACAATCCTTATTTACCTAGACAAGAAATTAAAACTCATACAATTTTTGACTCCATAAAAACTCAAACATTCAACCTTTTATTTTGAAACCGCAAAATAACACACTAAAAGATATGACTAATAAATGATTCATGTGATGGATTTTATTTCTACGGAAAACATTATACTCCATTTATATATTTTTTCCGAATTTTACATATTTTTTTCGAATTTATGTATATTTTCAGAATTTTGTATATTTTTTAATTTTTTAATTTTATAGATTTTTTTGAATTTATATATTTTTTGAAATTTATATGTTTTTTTAGAATTTCTATATTTTTTCAAAATTTTATATATATTTTTCTATTTTTTTCGAATTTTATATATTTTCAAAATTTTATATGTTTTTCAAAATTTATATATATTCCGAATTTATATATTTTTTCTGAATTTTATATATATATTTTTGAATTTTATATTTTTTTTTTGAATTTATATATTTTTTCGGAATTTTATATAATTATATATATATTTTTTGAAATTTTATATGTTTTCTGAAATATATATTTTATTTTTTATTTTTATATTTATATTTATATATTTTTTCAAATTTTAAGAGGTGACACTGTAATTTACCCATTATGGTGGGGGGCAATGTGAAAATTCAATAGTTTAGGGGGATTTATTAAAATTAATCATAAAATTATAATATAATATGAAGGGCAATTAAGTAAAATCACATATGAAATCTTACCAGAGGGGGTGTATTCGCCCACTTTTCAAAGTACAGGGGTGTTTAGTGAACATAAGGGAGTTTTGTGCCATTTGCCCATATTCTAAATGCTCCTTCATTTTCTTTTCTTTTCTTTGTCAATCCTATATAGATGTCCTTTTCGGTATCTTGTTTACTACTGAGCGTCAATTAGTTTCTTTTTCATTGCCAACCATATACTCTTAGAAACTTATATAATTCATTAGATTTTGCTTCTATATAATTCATGTCTCAACCAAATATATTTATGTCTATCTGAATAATACAAATAACAGCACAATCTTTTTATTTGTTTTATTTATTATTTATATGCATATTTTCTCAGTCTGTTCTAAATTGGATATTTTAGTAGTAGCATTACAATTTTTCATTTTTTTGCAAGTGATGTTATATGGATGACAAAAGCCTAAACATGCATACTAAACATTCTCTATTTAACTTTTGGGATAATTACACAAATATCCCTTGAACTATGGCATAATTGCAAACAGTTCTCCTAATATTTTAATAATATCGCAGACCCCCTTAATATCCTCGGGATATTGATATAACAATAAATAGTAGTAAAATCACGTATATACCCTTTTCTATTTTGAGAATCTTCTAGAGGATAGTGGATTTACTACATTACCCCTTAAATTAAAGTTTTTTGCATTAAATCACCATATAACGCTTCCACAAATGATAGAGAGAGAAAGTAGGTATTCACAATCTTCTCAAGTGGGTTTATATAGAATAGTAATGAAGCCAAAACGGTCAACTAAATTTAAGGTATTCAACGCAAATGTAAGGATAATAATGTAATTGTATAGATAGTAATGGTAAAGGAGAAAATTTGGACAAATTTTGATTTTTTTTTTTTACTAATAAAGCAACTTTCCGGCGTTGACTTTGGACAGAGGGGGGTAAATGAGACACCGGAGTTAAATTTAAGGGGGGTTTGAGATTTATTTAAATATTAAAGGAACCACTTGCAATTATATCATAATTTAGGGGAGGTTTATGTAATTATTCCTTAACTTTTTTATGCCACGACATCGGTACCACCTAAAACTAGGGCTGGCAATCTGTGTCTGTGAGTCGTGTTCGTGTCGGGTTGATATCGTATCGAGTTGAAATGGGTTGTATAAAAAAGAACCTAATTAATATACATGTCAAATATGGTCAATTATAACCTATGAAGCACTGACACGACACGGCATGAATATGGTGACACGGCAAATTTAAAAAAAATAAGACACGACAAGTTGTTTGCACAAATCTTCTCTAAATTTGAGTAAAGTGCGGGCGTGCCAGATTCAAGTTGAATCAAAGAGGATTCTTAAGAAACTGGAGACTATTTCCTTGGAAGATGATGATTATCAAGCGATTGTGTTTTGGTTTTTTTTGTCTTAGTAAAAAAGACTTAAATATTAATGTTGAAAGAAAATGGAATAAGAAATTGAGAGTGCAAGTTGGTAGAAATGTATTTAAGCTGGAAGAAAAGCAAATGGAATAAAGTAAATTGTTGCTGGAATTTAAGTGTTAGAAGATAAATGACTGTAAGAAAATAAACTGCTGGAATTTGAGTGTTGGAAGATAAGTAAATAGTAGAATTGAAAGTGCATGAAAGTAAAGGAATTGAAAAGAAATGACTTGTATTAAAATTATATGAATTGAAATATAAAGAATTAAAAATACATGGTAAAGTAAATGACAATTTAAGAAAATTGCATTGTTGAGAGTTTGTGTTGTGCCTTGGGGGACCTTAAAGTTACATAATATGTTATATTTATAGTCTTAGTGTGCATGTGTGTAGTCTTCAACCTTCCTCCAAAGTGTGTCAAGTGTCCATAAAATTACCCACTTCTTTGCTTAATTTCCACGAGCCGTGCTTGATTTGATCTTCTTTGTGCTGAAATAAACTTATTGGACTTGGATTTGGATCTTATAATGTGTAATGGGCTGGTGTTACAATTTTAATACTCCCCCTTAACACCAGCTCCCATTCTTTGCACTGTGCTGTGTTGACAACGAAAATTTTCTAACTTGCCGGTACTCAAACCTTTTGTGAACAAGTCTGCAACTTGATCATCCGTTTTCATTTGCCTCATCTCAATCTGTTCTTGTTGAACTTTGTCTGTAACAAAGTGATAATGCACTTCCACATGTTTAGTTCTTGCATGAAAGACCGGATTCTCTGCCAAACGAATTGCCGACTGGTTGTCACAGTACAACGGAATTGCATAATCTACTGGTTGATGTAGATCGTTCATTAGCTGTATCAACCACGTACTCTCTTGTGCTGCCATTGCTGCTGCTAGGTACTCAGCTTCAGTGGTTGACAATGATACCGTCGGCTGTCTCTTACTACACCAAGAAATCATTCCGGAACCAAGCTTAAACACGTACCCAGTTGTTGATCTCCTGCATAGTTAGCATCACAATAACCAACTAACTTGCAGTCTTCACCTTTCTTGTACAAAAGATCATAGTCAATTGTTCCCTTTACATATCTCAGTATTCGTCGAACTGCTTCCAAATGAGGCTTCTTTGGATTTTGCATGTACCGACTCATCACACCAACTGATGTCAGGTCGAGTCAAGGTTAAGTAGATCAGACTACCTACCAATTGTCAATACATCGTTGCATCTTCCAAAATTTTTCCTTCACGTGCACACATCTTGGCATTCGGGTTCCATCGGTGTTGAAATTGACTTGCACTCAAGCATCCCAAATTTCTGCAGCAAATCTTTGGCATATTTCTGTTGACAGAGAAATATCCCTTCTTGTGCCCGATCAACCTCTAGGCCAAGAAAATGCTTCAGTTGTCCAAGTTCTTTCATCTGAAAACGAACTGAAAAGTTCTCCTTCGTTCGGCGAATTTCTTCAACATCATCTCCAGTGATGATTAAATCATCTACATATACCAGCAAAACAACTAACTTTCCTCCATTAGCTTTGATAAATAAGCTGGAATCTGCAGGTGTTACTGAATAACCACTTTGAGTCAGAAATTCAGCAATCTTACCATACCACGCTTTGGGTGCTTGTTTCAATCCGTAAAGTGCCTTCCGCAACTTAACACACATGCTCAGGATGATCTTGATTCTGAAAACCCATTGGTTGAATTATGTAGATCTCCCGATCCAGCTCTCCATGAAGAAATGCATTTTTCATATCCATTTGCCACAAGTTCCAGTCTTTGTTGGCTGCAAGTGCAAGTAGAACTCGTACAGTTGTAAGTTTCGCCACTGGACTAAACGTTTCATCATAGTCTAGTCCATATTGTTTAAAGACCACTATTGAAGAAGATTTGTTGGAGCACATACGGAGGGCCACAACACCGAAGGAAGCGTGGGATACATTTGCCGCGCTTTTCTCAAGGAGGAATGACACAAGACTACAGCTTCTCGAGAACGAGCTGTTATCTGTTGCACAACGAGACGCAACGATTACTCAGTTTTTTCAAAAGGTGAAATCGATATGTCGTGAAAATTTTGAATTAGATCCTACTGCTATTGTTGAATTCAGGATAAGAAGAATAATTATCCATGGATTGAAACCCGAATACCGAACTTTTGTTGCTGCCATACAAGGATGGCCTACTCAACCATCACTTGTTGAGTTTGAAAATTTACTTACCGAACAAGAAGCTATGGCTAAGCAAATGGGAGGAGTCTCTCCGAAGTGTGAGGAGGAAACGCTCTACACCAACAAAAGCAGGGGTAACTTCAAGCAGCATGCCAGAGGTGGATCTAAAAAGAATGGTGACAAGAAAAACAGTCATCAAGGAGAGGGAGGTTCTCGTCCAAAGGGAGCTTCGAAGAATCACGGTAATAGTAAAAAGTTCGATGGTGAGTGTTACAATTGTGGGAAAAAGGGCCACATGGCGAAAGATTGTTGGTCCAAGAAAAAACCTGCTGAGAGTAATGTTGCTACTTCCAATTCTAAGGAGAATAGCGAAGATGGTTGGGATGCCGAAGCGTCTTTCGCTACAGAGGAAGAAGAATTAGCTCTCGCGATAACAACACCAGAACAGATTGACTACGAGATCATAGACTTGGGCTGCTCAAATCATATGACGGGTGATAAACAGAAGTTGAAAAACCTGTCTGAGTATAAGGGAAGTCGTGTGGTGGTGACGGTTGACAACTCAAGGTTACTGATAGCTAACATCGGTAAGACAATAGTTACGCCTCGATATAATTCTAACCAGGTGCCACTTCAAGATGTCTACCATGTTCCAGGAATGAAGAAAAATTTGCTATCCGTGGCTCAATTGACATCAGTAGGCCACTATGTCTTGTTCGGTCCTCAAGATGTGAAGATGTATCGTGACATCAAAATTTCAGAAAAGCCGACAATGGAGGGACGACGATTGGAGTCAGTTTACGTGATGTCAGCAGAGTCTGCATTTGTAGACAAGACAAAAAGGAACGAGACAACATATTTATGGCACATGCGATTAGGTCATGTTAGTTATTTCAAGCTAAGTGTGATGGTGAAGAAGATGCTTAAGGGACTTCCTCAGCTTGACGTGAGAACAGACACGGTCTGCGTGGGATGCCAGTGTGGTAAAGCAGATCAATTGCCATACAAGGAATCGAAGTTTAATAAATGTTGTTGTCAGTTGCGATAATTGTTTCTTTGAGCAGGTGTTAGGCGTAGTTAATAGATCAATAGTTCATCTGCGCAATTGCTCCCCTTGACGTATCCCATTGTTTGGAGTGGGCCATGGGTACTGGTCTGTGGGGTGGAGGAAACTAGTCGCAGTCACAACACAGGCCGAGTGGGCCGGGTGCCCGAAACTAGAATCCTCGGGGTTGTAGGACCAAAAAAGCGTTGGCCTTTATTTCTCAACTGATTGAAGAAATCCCATAATCCTGTGATTGGTTCTAGTTTTTCTTCAAATAGCATCACTAATCTGTTAGGGCACGAATCATTTGTTGAAGTAGTTTGTTACTCTGTTAGGGATTGGTGGGTGAATAGACAGGTCATTTGGTGCATGAGACTCCCCATAGGATCATATGAAAGTGCATCAATGGTCTTTTGTTTTGAAAATTATTGGACCTTGTTGAACCACATATTTAAGGTATTCAATGGAGGAGTTGGTATTCAGTTGATAATGCTGATTTGACATAAAATTTTGACATTACTGAAGACACTTGCAGTGGTATGGACAATTTTTAATCTTCAAGGTTGGTTGTGCATTAAATGTACTTAATTTGTCTTTCCCCTGATCAGGGTCAAAGTCTAAGAAACAAACCTCTAATCTCGTGCTTTTGTTTTATGTCAATGCCATTTAGCTCTGGTGGTTTGGCATTTGAAGGTACTTTTTGGACTTTACAAACATAAGAAGGTTCCTTAAAATAGAGGAATAATGATAATCTCATACTGTTTAACAAGAAAGTGGAAAAAAAAAAACATTGTAGGAAAACCAAAGGGAATTCCATTCTAGTCTATCAGGTCAAACTAGAAATACCATGTTTGATCGGTAAAATTATATTCCAAAATAAACACTTAGCTGCTGTGAGGTTAAATGTTATTGTTCTGGTGTGCAATAGATGATCTTTCATCACAGACATCCAGCTTCTTGCTATGGTCCGTCCTACCTTCCTTCGACTGGCTTTTGCTAGTTCTAAAGTAAAAATAGGAAAGCAGGACTCAAAAACTTTAGGAAGATGGAACAAAGATAAAATCTTGTCAATTTTAAACACAATCTGCCGCAGTTTACGAGAGTAAATCAGGTGATAGGGAAAGGCAAGACTGAATGGCTAGCAAAAGTTACCCTTTCCATCCTATCCGTAGAATGTCGTCATACAATGAGGGAGATGTTCTTTGAAATTAATTACAGTTGCCACCATTCTTTAATGTTTTTAAAGTGCTAAGGCTAAATTTGGCCTAATAAATGTGAGATGGACATAGCAGCTAAAACACTTTGGTTAGGGCAGGAACTTGTAAATGGAAGACAAGAATACTTCGATGCATCTTCTGACAACCTGGTTAAGAAAAACCCCTGTAGCTGCTTCATGTTTGTTTCGTGGTTGGTACCTTTGCTGAAAGTATCAATGAGGGATATTTCACTTGGAATTGAATTTTATTAATTTTCAAACAACTCTCAACCAGATTGTGTCTAATGCTCTTTAAAACAAGCTTGTTATTTTAGTTTCTCCTATTGGTTAATAAATTTGACAACTGCATGGTACACCTGCCTCAGTGTTCCGACGAAGTCGTTGTTTCCAAATAATTCATGGTGCTTGAAGCCCGGAAACCAGTAGCTGGAAAATTAAAATAGTGCAATTTGCAGAACTAGAAGCATTTGAGCAATTCGATTATGATCTTGATAAAGCCAGTCAGAATTCATTAATATATGTATGTGTGTTGTATAATATTAAATTTTGTCAGTGTCTTGGTGCTTAAATTTAGGGAATTTTGACCAATCTGGCCCTGGAAAACATATAAACTAGAGCCATGATTGTTGATGAATGAGTTTAGAATAACTTACTAATCGTTGAGGTTGGTGAAAGTACAATGTATTCACTAAAACACGATAGTATAATCCACTAAAGCCTGATTATAAAGACTTGTCACCATATTAAGTTCTTTCTCAAAAATCCTTACGATACCCCGAGATGATTAATATTAAGATGGCAGATTAATTCGATAGGTTACTTCACACAAGCTGTTTATTGTGCATACTGCAACATTATTCTTTTTGAGATAGTATTGTGTATTATTTTCGTGCTTATAGGACAATTTTCAACTGCTTTCTACAACAAGTGGCGTTGGCAACGTAAAGATGGCTACATTTCCCAAGGTTCATAACTTTCTAATTTTGTATATGTATTTCATTATAAACATATATATATAGTTAGATATATGGGTGTGTGTCCCCAAATGGAATTGAGAATTTGATTATTAGAAAATAGTTGATGCTATATGTATATTCTTTCTTGTTTAAATCTTGTATAAGTTTTTTGTTAATGTATGTATAGGTAGTATGAATTGATTTTTTTATTCTAAAGAAGTTTGTAGTTTTCTAATCAAGGTAATTGGTATTTTATCTTTGAGTTTCTGATTGGAATGCTGTAATTAAGCATTCCCGGAATGCATCCTTCTTTATTGTAGCCTCGGGTTGTTTGATCAAAGAAATACCGAAGAAGCTAAATAATCGGATAGCCAGAAATTGGCTCATTTCAATCCTTGTGAGGATTTTCTTGGTGATTATAGATTTTCTGGTTGGTCATTGCCGTGTCTGATAGCTCGTTATTGAAACTAGGAGCCCTGTCAGGGTAGTCAAATGCATGTGAAACATGGGTTTTGTTAAGCCTCCTAGGTATGCATCTTAGCAACTTCTACTACAAATGACGGTAACAAATTGAACAATCGTGTTGTACTTTAAACCCTTTTAAGTGAATAAGAGTTTTTTCTTGATGAGAAAACAATATTACATCATACTTGGTAAGAACATTGACAAATAGAGATATTCGTAGGTAAAAGTATATGTATAATTTGTTAGATGACCTGTTAATTGCTGTTTTGATGTTTTCTTCGAGTTTCTGATTGGAATATCTATATTTTGTTCTTTATTTTGTAAATGCCCTGGTAATTAGATATTGTAATATCTAATTGGATTAGTGTTTTGACAGATGGATCCATCAGGAAGGCCCAACTATCTAATAATGTTGAAAGAACAACTCGATACAACAAAGGAAAATTTGGAAGTACAGCAACGAGCAGGCACTGCAGGGAACCCTAAGGAATTGAAAAAGGTGCAGGAAGTAAAAAATCAGATTGAGATTGCTTTTGAGTCTGAGGTTGAGCGCATGCTAAAAAAGCCTGAGATAACCATCCGAACGGAAAAAGAGGTAGATATGTATCTTGATATGCTTTTTTAGCATGCACTCGACCTCAGACTCAAAAGCAATCTTGATATGATTTTTTACTTCCTGCAACTTTTTCAATTCCTTAGGGTTCCCTGCAGTGCTTGCTCGTTGTTCTTTCAACATTATTAGATAGTTGGGCTTTCCTGATGGATCCATCTGTCAAAACACTAATCCAATTAGATATTGCAATATCTAATTACCAGGGCATTTACAAAATAAAGAACAAAATATAGATATTCCAATCAGAAACTCGAAGAAAACATCAAAACAACAATTAACAGGGCATCTAACAAATTATACATATACTTTTACCCACGAATATCTCTATTTGTCAATGTTCTTACCAAGTATGATGTAATATTGTTTTCTCATCAAGAAAAAACTCTTATTCACTTAAAAGGGTTTAAAGTACAACACGATTGTTCAATTTGTTACCGTCATTTGTAGTAGAAGTTGCTAAGATGCATACCTAGGAGGCTTAACAAAACCCATGTTTCACATGCATTTGACTACCCTGACAGGGCTCCTAGTTTCAATAACGAGCTATCAGACACGGCAATGACCAACCAGAAAATCTATAATCACCAAGAAAATCCTCACAAGGATTGAAATGAGCCAATTTCTGGCTATCCGATTATTTAGCTTCTTCGGTATTTCTTTGATCAAGCAACCCGAGGCTACAATAAAGAAGGATCTCTGGAGTTGGTTCACTGGCATCTGTATAATAACAATTCCATATGGTAATTTGCCCGTATCTGTATATGTTAGCAGCTAGGAGAAGAGACACCTAAATACCAGCATTCCGGGAATGCTTAATTACAGCATTCCAATCAGAAACTCAAAGATAAAATACACAAAAATACCAATTACCTTGATTAGAAAACTACAAACTTCTTTAGAATAAAAAAATCAATTCATACTACCTATACATACATTAACAAAAAACTTATACAAGATTTAAACAAGAAAGAATATACATATAGCATCAACTATTTTCTAATAATCAAATTCTCAATTCCATTTGGGGACACACACCCATATATCTAACTATATATATATGTTTATAATGAAATACATATACAAAATTAGAAAGTTATGAACCTTGGGAAATGTAGCCATCTTTACGTTGCCAACGCCACTTGTTGTAGAAAGCAGTTGAAAATTGTCCTATAAGCACGAAAATAATACACAATACTATCTCAAAAAGAATAATGTTGCAGTATGCACAATAAACAGCTTGTGTGAAGTAACCTATCGAATTAATCTGCCATCTTAATATTAATCATCTCGGGGTATCGTAAGGATTTTTGAGAAAGAACTTAATATGGTGACAAGTCTTTATAATCAGGCTTTAGTGGATTATACTATCGTGTTTTAGTGAATACATTGTACTTTCACCAACCTCAACGATTAGTAAGTTATTCTAAACTCATTCATCAACAATCATGGCTCTAGTTTATATGTTTTCCAGGGCCAGATTGGTCAAAATTCCCTAAATTTAAGCACCAAGACACTGACAAAATTTAATATTATACAACACACATACATATATTAATGAATTCTGACTGGCTTTATCAAGATCATAATCGAATTGCTCAAATGCTTCTAGTTCTGCAAATTGCACTATTTTAATTTTCCAGCTACTGGTTTCCGGGCTTCAAGCACCATGAATTATTTGGAAACAACGACTTCGTCGGAACACTGAGGCAGGTGTACCATGCAGTTGTCAAATTTATTAACCAATAGGAGAAACTAAAATAACAAGCTTGTTTTAAAGAGCATTAGACACAATCTGGTTGAGAGTTGTTTGAAAATTAATAAAATTCTATTCCAAGTGAAATATCCCTCATTGATACTTTCAGCAAAGGTACCAACCACGAAACAAACATGAAGCAGCTACAGGGGTTTTTCTTAACCAGGTTGTCAGAAGATGCATCGAAGTATTCTTGTCTTCCATTTACAAGTTCCTGCCCTAACCAAAGTGTTTTAGCTGCTATGTCCATCTCACATTTATTAGGCCAAATTTAGCCTTAGCACTTTAAAAACATTAAAGAATGGTGGCAACTGTAATTAATTTCAAAGAACATCTCCCTCATTGTATGACGACATTCTACGGATAGGATGGAAAGGGTAACTTTTGCTAGCCATTCAGTCTTGCCTTTCCCTATCACCTGATTTACTCTCGTAAACTGCGGCAGATTGTGTTTAAAATTGACAAGATTTTATCTATTGACAAGATTTTATCTTTGTTCCATCTTCCTAAAGTTTTTGAGTCCTGTTTTCCTATTTTTACTTTAGAACTAGCAAAAGCCAGTCGAAGGAAGGTAGGACGGACCATAGCAAGAAGCTGGATGTCTGTGATGAAAGATCATCTATTGCACACCAGAACAATAACATTTAACCTCACAGCAACTAAGTGTTTATTTTGGAATATAATTTTACCGATCAAACATGGTATTTCTAGTTTGACCTGATAGACTAGAATGGAATTCCCTTTGGTTTTCCTACAATGTTTTTTTTTTTCCACTTTCTTGTTAAACAGTATGAGATTATCATTATTCCTCTATTTTAAGGAACCTTCTTATGTTTGTAAAGTCCAAAAAGTACCTTCAAATGCCAAACCACCAGAGCTAAATGGCATTGACATAAAACAAAAGCACGAGATTAGAGGTTTGTTTCTTAGACTTTGACCCTGATCAGGGGAAAGACAAATTAAGTACATTTAATGCACAACCAACCTTGAAGATTAAAAATTGTCCATACCACTGCAAGTGTCTTCAGTAATGTCAAAATTCTATGTCAAATCAGCATTATCAACTGAATACCAACTCCTCCATTGAATACCTTAAATATGTGGTTCAACAAGGTCCAATAATTTTCAAAACAAAAGACCATTGATGCACTTCATATGATCCTATGGGGAGTCTCATGCACCAAATGACCTTGTCTATTCACCCACCAATCCCTAACAGAGTAACAAACTACTTCAACAAATGATTCGTGCCCTAACAGATTAGTGATGCTATTTGAAGAAAAACTAGAACCAATCACAGGATTATGGGATTTCTTCAATCAGTTGAGAAATAAAGGCCAACGCTTTTTTGGTCCTACAACCCCGAGGATTCTAGTTTCGGGCACCCGGCCCACTCGGCCTGTGTTGTGACTGCGACTAGTTTCCTCCACCCCACAGACCAGTACCCATGGCCCACTCCAGACCATGGGATACGTCAAGGGGAGCAACCGCGCAGATGAACTATTGATCTATTAACTACGCCTAACACCTGCTCAAAGAAACAATTATCGCAACTGACAACAGCATTTATTAATCAATTCTTCTCTTATATTACACTTTGACGAAACCCAAAGCTGTTAAATTGTCATTTGAATGTAAGACATTTGTTTTTTTTTCTTTTCTTACTCTGTTGACACACTACAAAAACTGGAAAATTCTAACTATCATTCCATCTTGTCAAGCCATCAGTGTAACTTAGTTCAGAAAAAAAAAAAAAAAAACTCTTAGAGGTTGACTATGTGACTTTATTTGACATTTTCCACTATGAAGCAGTATCATAAACTCAATTACAGCATACAATTTTAGGATGGAATCTTAAACATTCTTTATGCAATATCTCTATTGAACTATTCAAACTTACTTGAATAAAGATTTTAAAGAAAACTTAAATCTTGCACATACTGGACCCAAACATCTTACACTCTTCGTTTCATATATAACAATCACCTGTAATCCTATAAACATAATGAACACATGAATCTACATCAAAATACTCCACCTATAAGGAACAAAAACTTAACTCTTAAAGACAAAATATGACAGTAATATAAGATTCTTCGATATATAACTTGTATGTACAGAATTAAACTACATAGTTATTGACTCTAAATCATAAATTCTGGCGCTGTGAAATTTCTCTCATAATTTTTTTGAACTAGATTCATTATAACCTACAATTATTCTTATTAACTGAACCCCATCTTTACCCAATAATAATGAAAATTTGAATGAAAACAAATTCGTAGTTACCCCAAAGGTTTGCGAATCTGTGTGAGTTGTCCCGACTTGCTACTGAACCTGTTGAGTCTCTGAAATTGAAAACTGTATTTGGGTGAGACAAAAATAGATGGAAAAAAAACAACCACGAAATTCAATGGAAAGAAATTGACTTACCCAATTTTGTTGAGAGGGGTAATCGTGACTTGATACTTGAATTCTTGGGTATCTGAAATTAGGAAGACCGGTGTTTGGTGGGTGAGAAATTGAAGGAAAAAAGAAAAGAAAAATAAGTGGGCTAGAGAAAATTAATGAAAGTTTATAGTTCGGTGATTACCCCCAAAGTCAGCTAAAATCTTGCATTCTGAGTCTTTCTGAGAGAGAGACGGTAAATTTGGGGGAAATATCTGTGTTTGGTTACAAAGAAAGTGAAGGAAATAGAAAAGACAAGAAAAGAAAAAGAAGTGGGAAAGTGAACAGAGAGAAGGTATGAAAGTTTAAAAATCAGGGATTACCTCCAAAGTGAGCTCAAGTCTTGCAACTTCTGTGGGGGAGATATGTTTCTCTGTGAGAGAAGTGAATGGTAAATCTTAAAGGTGTTGTGTGTTTGTGTGTGTTGGATGCGGAGAGAAGGAAAGAATGCTGAAGGTTGTGTGTTTTGTGTGTGTATGGTGTGTGTGTTTTCGATATATATATATATGCGTGTGTGTGTATGTAATGGTATGTGCGTGCGATATATATGTGTGTATATATGTATATATATAGTATTTCGGTTAACTAACTAACTGAAAAGCGAGGGAAAATAATTTACCGGTTCGGGCGCGTCCGGGTCAAGCTTCTGGCGGATCTGTGCTCGGGTCGGACCAAGGTATGGGCCGGGTGGGACCCAGATCGACTTTGGATCTGGGCCGCCCGCGGAAAAGCCCATCTCAGCACCCCCAACCAGCCGATCGATCACCACCACCACTGCTCTCTCTCTCTCTCCCGCGACTTCTCATCTTTCAAGCTCTCTGAAACCCTCCGACGCCATGACCACCGCCACTTCCCGCCATTCTCGGCCTCCGACCACCAATCCATCACTCCATCACCGCCACCACCGCTCTCTATCTCTCCCGCCATTTCTCTCTCTTTCAAGCTCTGCAAAACCCTAGTCTCGATGAGGCACAACCACCCACCCTAATTTCCCGCCATTTTCTTACTCTCTGTCACGCCCTCCGAAACCCTAAACACCAATTTCCCCAAGAGAGATTGTGACTGAGAGCACGTAAGGGATGGGGACCCATTTTTTATATATTTTAATAATAATATAAATTATTTTAAGAGGTTAATAGAAAAAAATGAGATTTGACCCAATAAATTCTTTAAAAAAAATTCTTCTTGCCCCTCAATTTAAAAATTTAGAATATTTCTTTAAAGATAAAATTATTATGTTAAAAAATAAAAATACCTTAAAAATTGTATGTAATATATAAATTAGTTTAATAAATATTTAATGGAACATAATTCTCTTTTTATGGTCCATTTAATTCGCATCGTTCACAATACACATTTAACATGTCAAACCCATTTAACCCAATCCGCACTAACTTTTAATTTAATTAAAATTCAGCCCACAAAAATTTTAAATTAATTGACACCTAATTTCTGCATACCCAAACATAACTTGAGATTTAGGGCAACTCTCTCTTGGCGAGTCCAAGTCGACAAAAATTTGATTCTCTCCCTTGTTTAATTGCGTTATCAAGAGTTCAATATGTAAGTTATTCATTCTATATTGTTTGTCAATCATACTTTGATCATTCTTCTATTGTTTGCCGATCATCTATACATTTTGGGAATTTGGTATTCTCTCACACAGTACATAGATATTTAAGTTATTAGATTTATATATGGCTTATTCTCCTTACTCTTTGGCAGCATATTGCACATTATTTTAATTTTAATCTTGATTATTTTATCTTTTGTTGATTTTGAAATCTATGAAATTTTGTATTATTTCAGAGAGTTGGAAAGGAGTCTGTGCGCTCAGGAGTCGGGGGAGAAGAAGCAAGCCTCTGTAAATCAAGTATAGTTTCAGTTGTGTTTTCAATTTTAATTACCTTTTATGTATATGTATGTTGTGTATAAGACAGAAAATATATATACCAATAATATCAAGATTGAAATTTATTTATTTAATTAATTTGAATGCTTTAAAATCAAATCAAATTATTAACTTAAAATACCACTTGCATCATTACTGTTTTGAGTTATTTTATGCCGTCATAGATATGCAGCTTCAAGAGTTAAATGGTCGGTTTGATGAAGTGAATACTAAGTTGTTGTTTTGTGTGGCATGCTTGTGCCCCGATGATGCATTTTCTACTTTGAGAAGCAAAAATTATTTCGACTTGCAGAATTGCATCCAAAAGAATTTCGTCCACTTGCTCTTGCAAGACTTGATGCTCAACTTGAAAATTACATCGTGGATGTCCGTTCTAGTAGCGAGTTTGAAGGATTGAGAAGGATTGGTGATTTTGTGAAAAGAATGGTCGAAACCAAAAGAAATAAGGTGCATTAATTAGTTTATTTGTTTGTGACATTGGTGTTGAACCTACCAATTGCTACTGACACTGTAGAAAGACATTTTTTGCTATGAAAATTATCAAGACTCAAATGCAAAATAAGTTGGGAGATGAATGGGTGAGTGAAAACTTAGTAGCTTATATTGAAAAAAATATTTCTATTAGCCTAGATAATGAAGTTATCATACGAAGCTTTTAAGATATGAAAAGTTGTCGAAGACAATTGTAATTTTATTTAAATGAATTATCAATGTATATTGAACTATTTTCCTTATTATTATTTTTTAAAATATATTTGTCACTTTTAAAGGTTGTCCCCAATAAATATTTTGCCCCTAAATTCGATCCAAGATATAATCGAACCCCAAGTGAGGATTTAAAGTCCCTATACTTTTATTTATTTTTAAATATTTGTTTTATTTTATTTCATAAAACGACAGCGTAAGAGAAGTCTATGTGACGAAGTACGAGTACTACTAATAAAAAGATATGAAAAACAACAGAGTCGTCAACCAAAAAACAAACAGAGGTATTATGAAAGTGAATAAATTTTATATTTAATAATTGAAGCATATTCATAGGTTGGAATTTTAATTCACACTTTTCCTCTAAAAAATGTGCATCTAAATAATATATATATAGACATAGTAAATTTAGAATAATATTAATACGGTACAATCTGTGGACATTTAATATATCATTCTCAATCAGTTGACATTTCAAACATCCCTTTGAATTTAAACCTATGAACTCCTCATTCGGTGATATTCAGACACAACAGATGAATCATATCAATTGTACCCCATCTATATTCCCACAAATTTACTCTATACTAAATCATGAAAACAAAAAAGAAAGTGCATTCTTCATCCTGAAATTACATCTTCTAAAATGCTAAATAACAATGGCATAAAATCAATTCTATTACATAAATTCAAGTCGCCTCAAGTTCGTCCAAACGATCCTCTTCCAGAACCAATGCTCCCTCCACACTCTAACCACAAGTTCAATAGTCATGTTCTTAGTCTCAGGAAGCGAGAGGTGAACCACCACCCATCCTTCTGAAAAAGAAGAAAATGCCGGATTTGAAGTGGCAGAGCATAGCTAGGAATGTTTGAGCAAATATGAATGTGTAAAATAAAGCTCACGGCCACTGTAATACTTTAGACATGCTTTTTGGAAGAGAAATAACACAAAAATCTTAATTACAAACAACAACTTGGATGACATGAATCCACGACAAGTCATAGAATTGCTGATCGGAAGATATCACCCCTAAAGAACCGATATATATAGCAAAATTATATATTATTTAAAGCACTAGGAACCGAAACCGAACCGAAATTCCGATTCCAGTTCGGTTGGGTACCAGTTCCATATTTAAAGAAACCGAAAATTTCGGTTCGGTTCCGGTTCCTACAGGAACCGGTACCGAACCGTACCATGTATACCTCCCTTTCTTTCTTTTTTTCAAACTCACTCCATGTGAAGATGGATATATAAACCTACAAAATCACGGCACAGTAATTAAATATAAGAACACAATAGTAACAAGAAAAGAAAAAGTATAAAAAAATATACTACAACATGAATCAATAAGTACACAAAAGTAGTAATAAAATTTAAAATACGATAAAATATAATAAAAGAATTGCAATTAAAAACTGAGAGATAGGCATGACAAACGTAAATCATGTTATATATAAGGTTATTATTTGGAATCCTATTTAAAAAATAAGGGATATTATCAGGAAACCCCCTGTAGTTTAAAAAAAGATCAACTTGCCCCCCTCCTTTATAGAAAACCCCCCCGACGTTAACAAATTTAATCAACTTTCCTCATTTTCTATAATTTTGGACAAAACTGCCCCCGAAACTAGAGGGAGGTTTACTGATAAACGATTTATTTTTTTAATTTATGATGGAAAAAAAAACATTAATGCCAAAATAATTTTTTTTTGGAATTACCAATTAGCGTAAAATATAAAAAAAATTAATTCCGAAATATAAAAGATATTTCGAACTACAAATGAGATTTTTTGTTTTGTTTTTAACTTTGTTTTTTATATTTTACTATAAAACGAAAAAAATTGATTTATGTTGAATAAAAATTAATGCAATAAATATTTTTTTTTAAATACCAATTAATATAAAATATATAAAAAAATTAAGTGTGAAACATAAAAAAAATATTGCCCATACTATAAAAGAGATTTTGTTTATGTTTTTAATTATATATATTTGTTAATAAACGAAAAAATTGATTCATGCCAAAAAAATATCTAATTGGAAAGTTAATTTTTTAAAAAAATATTTCAACTTAAATTGTTTTATATTTTATCCTAATTGGTAGTTCGAAAATAAAATATTTTGGCATTAATTTTTTTTTTCGGCGTAAATCAATATTTTATTCGTTTGTAGTAAAATGTAAGAAACAAAATTAAAAAACCAAAAAAAAAATCTAATTGGTAGTACAAAATATTTTCTTTATATTTTGGAATTAATTTATATATATATATTTTATCTTAATTGGTAGTTCAAAAAAAATATTGATGCATTAATTTTTTATTTTAGCATAATTCATTTTTTTTCATCTATAGTAAAATATAAACAAAAACTAAGTTAAAAAAAATATATCTCATTTGTAGTTCGAAATATTTTTTATATTTTGGACTTAATTTTTTTTATATTTTACCCTAATTAGTAGTTCCAATTTTTTATTTTTATTTTGGCATTAATATTTTTTTCCAGTATAAATCGAAAAAAATATCGTTTATCAGTAAACCCCCCTCTAGTCTTAGGGGTGGTTTTGTCCAAAATTGTAGGAAATGGGACAAGTTGATCAAATTTGTTAACGTCAAGGATATTTCCTGTATACGAGAGGGGCAAATTGATTCTTTTTGAAATCATAGGGGGTTTCTGATAATAACCCTTTAAATAATAATTAAATTGAGCAATATAATCCATTTAGGATTAAGATCGTAAAATATAATGGTAGATGGATTTTTTATATTGATTATATCTATATCTATATTACTTATAAATGTACGAAGGACTTTTTTTTATTTCTAACATTTTTTAATTTTTATATTATTATTAAATACATGTGGCTTTTCCCTTTTATCACACGTCTCAGTGTTGGGAACTTCTTTTGAGAGACACAATCTTTACTTGTTCGTCGTTTGTCTTCAACGGTCACAAAAATGAAGGATTATAAAAATCAGGCAGAAATTGTTTCTCATCAATATTTGCTTATCTTCTTCTTCATCCTCATCTATATTGAGAAAGAATCCTACACAAATTCAATTAAGAAATTTAATTATAATAAAATAAAATATAAGTGCATCAATTGTGTGAAACACTAATGTTGTAGTATTGTGGGGGTGTTTGGTAGAAGGAGTTGTGATGAAATTTATGATTTTGGGATGAAATTTGTGGCCCAACTCATGTTTAGTAGAAGGAGTTGGGATGAAATAGTGTCAAACTATTGGTACCAAATCCATCATTTTTCACACCATTTCAATAGATGGTTTTGATGGAATGATTTGGTTTTCTCACACCAAAACTATTCTTTAACCCAAACCAATTTAATTTGGTGTACTATTGTTTAACTCAAACCAATTCATTTATAATATTATATATATATAAATTAAAAAAATAAGATATTTATGAAAAAATAAATATTTCAAAAAAATCAAATGAAAAAATATATTTCATAAAAAATAAAATATTTCAGGAAAACAAATATTTCTAGAAAAAATAAAATATAATAAAAATATATTTATTATTTTTTAAAAAATATACAAATTATATGTATTTTTACTAAAATCTTTTATTTTTTTGAAATATCTTATATAAAATATTTTATCTATAAATATTTTGAAAAAATTAAATATTTATATATTTTATTTTTTAAAACATATATATTTACAAAATATTATTTTAAATAAATAAAATGTCAAACTATTTCAAGTTACCAAATATGATTGGTTTCAGAATTTCAGCTCATACCAACTCTACCAAACATGGTTTGGTTTTTCAATTTCACTTTTTCTCATACTAAAACCATCTGCACCAAACATGATTTCAGTTCAGAATAAAACCACACCAACTCCAATCAACCCAAATCCAACCAAACCAAAATAAAAAATCAACACCACACCAGTTGTCAAACAAAGACTATATATAACTTAGGACTCCGTATAAATCTATCCAAAGTAAATTTAGGTATAGTACCAATTGACTATTCTTCTACCACCATCTACTCGATGCACGTGGGATTCCTATTATTATGAGGTTTTAAATTATTTTGTAAGAAATAAAATTCATATGTTTATTGTTTTATTATTTTTACAACTTTAGAAGCTCCAATTTATGTTAATTTTTTTTTAAAAATTCAAGTTATATTTACTTTTTAAAATATTTTTAAAGAGTAGATTACTATTATAGTCTTATTAAGGGGTTGAAGTAATATATGTGGATTCATTATATAAAAGCTTTTGACTCATTTGTAAATTGTCATTAATTGCGGTTACTTTTCCCTTCGACGTGACAAATTAGACATGGGAACTTTGTACTAATATTTCTAAAGTTAAACGAAACCAATTTAGTAATGGAACTGTCCCTTCTGCTTCTGATGATGCTAACTTTTTGCTGTCTAATATTTTTTGATATTGAATATAACTATTGGGATTGAACCAATTGGATTTAATTACTTTTTTGATATTGTATATGCATTTCATTAATGTATTATTTAGTAATAAAATTTTAAATATTCACTTTTCTTGAGGTATTATACTATTCAATATTCATTTCTTTAATTTTTCCTATTTTTAGTACATATATTTTTTTATAGAAAACTATTATAATAAAATTACTTAAAATGATTAATATAGATTTTGCTTAGGGGCAATACTAGTGTGTGTGTGTATATATATATATATATATATTTATAAAGCCTAATATACAGTGCCAATCCAACACACCGAACTCTCCAAATTCATACAAATTCCACTGCAAAATCTTTGATTTGCTTCGAATCTGAACAGAACACCCCTAATTAAGCCAAACCCATCTTTTAAATATTGGAGAAAACTGCAAAATCAAATCCAATGGAGAAAACCACAATACCCATCTCAATTGCAAGGTACAATCTTCTTTCTTATGTATAGTTTTACTTCAGTATAGATTATGCATATTAACAAATATTGTGTATAAAATTGAGCAGTTGTGCCATTTTTGTTATCACAATTTTCATTTAATTAAATTTTTTTTTTTTCTGATTTTTTTTTTTTCTGATTTTTAATTGTAATAGTGAGAGGGTTGATGAAGAAGGGTTGTGTATGGAGGATTATATTACTGAACTTCCAGATGATGTCATTGTATCGATTTTGTCACAATTATCAATGAAAGAAGCTGCAAAAACAAGTGTGTTATCAAAAAGATGGAAGTATATGTGGACTTATGTTACTGATTTAATTTTTGATGCCTCACCTCAGGGCCGGCCTGACTATAGGCGACCAAGGCGGTCGTCTAGGGCGTCCGGTCCAAGGGGGCTTCAAAAAAAAAAATCGGTATTTTTAATTTAAGAAAATTTAATATTTTTATTGCCCTTAAAAAATTAATTTATTTTTCAGTTCAATTGAAACTAAAGTCTAATATAATTATACAATTTAGGACCTCAATCTCAATATTTTTTAAAAATTTATTTAACAACCCAATTTGTAATAAATTCAAAACCAATTTCACTAGGTAGGGCCCCCAAAATTTTATATTTCACTTACTATTACTATATACTCAAAAAATAAATCTCTATTTTTTCAAACTAAAGTCTAATTTAAATCAAACCATTATTTTAATTAGGGCTAGAAAATTATTGTTGCATCCGCACAACATTTAACGACTACACTCGCGACTGTCGTATTTGCTCAACGACAATAATTTTTCACGCGGCTATCGCACTCATATGTACAACAACAACAACTTTTCATGACAACACCAAGATGGAGGCTATTTTCAAAATTTTAAATATTAGTATATTTAATGTATTTTTTTAATATTTTTCTCACAATTATCATTTTTTAAGTTTTTTTTTCCGGTAAGTTTATTAATACTGAAAAAAGAGCACAAGCCAAACTTTTTTTCCCTTTGTATTAGTATAGACCCAAATATAATTTTTTAAGGTATAGTCCAATATAAATTAGAACTGAACCCAATATTACACTTATAATAGGGGAAGTTCCTTTAGAGTAGTATTTTTGCTCTTTAAATTTTTTTTACCAGAACACATTAGTCCTACTTTTGACAAGCATTTACAAATAAGTTCAAATTCAATTTTTATTTCAAAAATATCTTATACTAATCATTCATTTCATACTCTTCATATTTCTATGCTTTAATATGTGAAATCTATACAAAAGAAACACCAAGTAATTATTTAGTGTTTTTGTCATTCGTTAGAAATTTGAATCTATAAAATACTTACATTTTAAAAAAAAATTGCATCGCGTGAAGTGAAGTGGCCAAAAAATAATTTCGCCTGAGAAAATGAAGGGCCCCAACAAATTTTTCGCCTTCAATCTCGCCTAGGGCCCTCAAATTTTTTGGCACTCTCAGGGTCGGCCCTGCCTCACCCATCATGAATTTGGAAGAGAAAGAACTTGAGGTTGAAACTCCTCTTTATTTAAATTGGGTTAATCAAGTTGTGAAATCATTCAATGGTCCAACTATAGAAAAATTCAGTGTTCAATTTGATCTTGATGATAGTTGTCAATTCGATATTGACAATTGGGTTCTCTTTGCTTTACAAAAGAGAGTTAAAAGTCTTGTGATGGACTTCGATGGACATGACCTAGGTGACCTATCGGAGTACAATAATTACAATTTTCCCGACATGGGTCGAATTACAAATCACCTGCTTTCACTTTCTCCCGGATTTACTAGCTTCGATTATCTAACCAATCTTCGGTTGGTTAATGTGAATGTAATCGGACAAGTTCTCGAGTACTTTCTAACTAACTGTCAGTTTTTGGAACAATTGTCCGTGGAATACTCCGATACTCTCGTAAATCTGAAAGTTCCCTCTATATCATGCAAATTAAAGATATTGGAGATATTTTACTGCTACAAGGTGAAAAGTATTGAAATCTCGGCCTCAAATCTTGTATTGTTTAAGTACTACGGACCAAAAATCAGCATGCCATTTAAAAATGTCAAGCTGCCGGTTGAGGTGTACATTGGGGGTGACTATTGCAGTCATGTAATTAACAATTTCTCGAAATTTTCGAGCTATTTTTCCCAGCTGGAGAGTCTTACGTTTGACATGAGTCACACGATGTCCATCGAGGTTTGTAAAATTAACGTAACTCACTTTATCTCCTCGCTTAATTTCATTCAACCCATTTTTTTATATCATATCAATATGTGTTGATTTACGTTTTCATTGGGGTATTCAGGATAATATTGAACTTGCTAAATTCCCTGTATTTAGTAAGGTCAAGCAACTGGTATTGAAAATTTCTACAAATTACTGTCAAGACCTTTTGGTTTGTGCTCCGCTGATAGAGTCATGCCCTTTGTTGTACAAGTGTGTGTTCGAGGTAATAAGTCTACCACCTGCATTTTTAAATTTTTACTTTCGTAATTGATTTTTCTAATTTTCTCAAGTAATTGCTTCTTTATAGCATTAAAACTTTGGATGAATAGCACTTTTTGTAATTTTACCAAATAATTTAATATTTACTAACACAAGTATTCCATTATTATCAGCAAAATAGACCAAATATCAACCTTAATGATTGCTCACCATTATAGTCCAATTTTGCTTTATCATGTTTTGTTTTTGTTTGAAGGCAAAACATTGATTTAGGATGTGGCTGTGAAATATGCCCAAAAGCATAGATGTTGAAAATGAACCCACTAGTGTACTAGGTGTTAGAGGTGTTCATTTGTCCCACATCAAATCCGGATGGGAAAAGTGATTGGATATGTAATGAATGAATGTTAGACTTACCCACCAGCTTAAGTTTTTGGGTCAAATCGCAAAACATCCGACCCGTTACAGTTGGTATCAGAGCCAAACCCAGTCCTTGATCCGGTGTTACGCTAAACACTCACTTGGGTCCCCACCACCCGGGTCCAGTTCTTGAACATGTGCCACACCAAGCACCCGTTTGGGTCCCCACTACCCGGGTTGAGTTCAGGTCCAAGACAGGTTGACAGGGTGGTCGGATCGCAACTAGAGCGTTGCACGAGTTCGGATCTTAAGCTTTTGAGTCTAACTGCGAAACATCCTATCCGTTACACCAGGCCTAAACTCTTAGAATGGTGTTGTGTTAAGGTACACTGTTCACTAAAGGAAGCTTTGATATATTTTTTCTTATTATATATATGAGAGGTTGAGACTGCTGGAGGAGAGAAGGAACCGAGATCCTTCAATAAATTAGAAGTAAAACTAAAGAACCCGGTGAGAAATTTGATGCCGTGATTGGGAGATAAAAACTGCGGAAGAATGCAAGCCAAAGCAACAATAGATATCATCCCCCTTTATTCTACTTCCGAAGAGTACTCTGTACTAGCAAAAGTTTAATTAAACTTTCAGTGATAGTGGTTAGTAAATATGGATGTTTAAGCAATGTTATTATGGTTAGTTGATACACCTCGTCATGACTAAGCAAGTTAACTTTCTTAATTTTATTTATTGAATACTAGAGGATTTTTTTTGTATGGACCAATTAAAAATAAAATTGGATGTTCACTGGATCTTATATTTAAAACGGTGATATAGTTATTAACGGTCGCTTCACTAAGCAAGGAAAATGATGTCATAAAAAGGAAAAAGTTTGGTCTTGAAGTGACTAATGTTTTAAAAGAAAAAAGAGTTTGATCTTGTCAAGTCGTATGTATAACAGCTCCATGGGGCTTGTGTAAAGTTGTCTTTGGCTATTCCATCGAGTCTAGCAATGTCCTGATTCTACCTTTGTCACGAGTTATGGTTTGATGCTTGATATTTTTGTTTTGTATTACTTAAATGTGTGTTTCGTATCACTTAGGCGCCGTATGACTCCATTCTTCCTTGTTACAGTTGGACTGGTGCTTTGCCCGCTTGACAAGAAAACAGAGAAAGTTCACATCTCGCCCCCATGCATGCCTTAAGGTGGTCGAATTAATTGGGTTTGTTGGACGTACAAACGATGTGGAGCTAGCCATGTATTTAGTTAGGAGTGCTGTAAGGCTTGAGAAGATTACTTTTGATACTCGCAATCTGATTCAAATAGGAACTCCCATGGAGTTCGTAGACAGCAAAAAATAAAGAGCAACGAATATTTTGTAACTTTGGAAACTACTGCTTCTGCATGTTTTAGCAAAACATAATACTAGTGTGCTGTACAGGTTTTAAAATGGGTATATATAGTGAATGTAATTTATGTTTTAACGAATATTTTTTCTACTTTAACAGGGAGTGTGTTACATTTTTGTCTTATAATTTATACATGACTGTAAAATTAGCATTTTGTACTATTGCCAAATTTATTGAAAGATGTATGAAACAGCCAAAGCTGATGACAAAATTTCCCGCCGTGGTGGGGAACCTTATTTTTTTGGTACATGATTACCATGTTCTTTGGTACATGATTAATTCTTTTTTCTATTTATATTCTTTTCATTGTTATTGATTTTTTTTAAGTAATTCTTACTGAGTGAACGTCTCATATAAAATTTAACAATTCTTTTCACAATTTTTTCAATATTGACGATTCTATCGTTACTATTTTTAGTTTAACGAGCCTATGAAATAAACGGTCTCAATTCATTTGTTAAAGGAACAAACCCCGACCAGAACACTTAAATGAGTCTAGCTCGAACTTGTTCACGACCCACTCTGTTCATTAGGAATGCAAGTCGACTAGGAAGTTTTTCCATTTAGCCACATTTTTGTGTTGAGTTTCAGCCTTTTTGATTTGAACATCAACCATGTTTTATTATGGGCCTTTTGCCACTTTTCTTATTAGTCATTTGTACTCTACTTCACACTATTATTCTCTGATATATATTTTAATACATTTAAATGACCTTTCAAAATATATATATTGAAGAAGAAAAAGAGAAAATAGAGGAGGCAGTTGGTTGGATTAAATACATGACCTTCCAGAAAAAAAGAAAAATGAAGAAGGAACTCTTGACCTCATTAAACTATGAACTAGAATATGAAAATCAGAAGTTCACAGAACCACTGGGTCATATGAGAATACAGACTATCAATGTACTATGTAAATACAAAAAACAAAAAACTATGAAATTGTAGTGCATATACATCACACAACCAAGTTATAATAGGATTGGAACTACATTTAATTTCTACTAGCAATCTACATACAAGGCCGGCCCTGAGAGTGCCAAAAAATTTGGGGGCCCTAGGCGAGATTGAAGGCGAAAAATTTGTTGGGGCCCTTCATTTTCTCAGGCGAAATTATTTTTTGGCCACTTCACTTCAAGCGATGCAATTTTTTTTTTTAAATGTAAGTATTTTATAGATTCAGATTTCTAACGAATGACAAAAACACTACATAATTACTTGGTGTTTCTTTTGTATAGATTTCACATATTAAAGCATAGAAATATGAAGAGTATGAAATGAATGATTAGTATAAGATACTTTTGAAATAAAAATTGAATTTGAACTTATTTGTAAATGCTTGTCAAAAGTAGGACTAATGTGTTCTGGTAAAAAAAAATTAAAGAGCAAAAATACTACTCTAAAGGAACTTCCCCTATTATAAGTGTAATATTGGGTTCAGTTCTAATTTATATTGTACTATACCTTAAAAAATCATATTTGGGTCTATACTAATACAAAGGGAAAAAAAGTTTGGCTTGTGCTCTTTTTTCAGTATTAATAAACTTACCGGAAAAAAAACTTAAAAAGTGATAATTGTGAGAAAAATATTAAAAAAATACATTAAATATACTAATATTTAAAATTTTGAAAATAGCCTCCATCTTGGTGTTGTCATGAAAAGTTGTTGTTGTACATGTGAGTGCGACAGTCGCGAAGGCTCAATTATAGCCGCGTGAAAAATTATTGTCGTTGAGCAAATACGACAGTCGCGAGTGTAGTCGTTAAACATTGTGCGGATGCAACAATAATTTTCTAGCCCTAATTAAAATAATGGTTTGATTTAAAGTAGACTTTAGTTTGAAAAAATAGAGATTTGTTTTTTGAGTATATAGTAATAGTAAGTGAAATATAAAATTTTGGGGGCCCTACCTAGTGAAATTGGTTTTGAATTTATTACAAATTGGGCTGTTAAATAAATTTTTAAAAAATATTGAGGTTGAGGCCCTAAATTGTGTAATTATATTAGACTTTAGTTTCAATTGAACTGAAAAATAAATTAATTTTTTTAAGGGCAATAAAAATATTAAATTTTCTTAAATTAAAAATACCGGGAAATTTTTTTTTTAGGCCCCCTTGGACCGGACACCCTAGGCGACCTCCTTGGTCGCCTATAGTCAGGGCCGGCCCTGTCTACATAGAATATCCAACAATAAGTATATATATCAACCGAAAAACATATAATCTGTGATTTTCACTGAATTCGAGCTTGTTTTGCTTTGATTTGTTGCAGTCTAGTGAGATTTCGATGATGAATGAATGAATTTGGAAAAGGTGAAAGATTGGTTGAGTTTTGGATCATGGATAGGGCTGCAAATGAACCGAGTCGTTCATAAGCAGGCTCGAGCTCGTCTCGTTAAGAGCTCAACTCGTGCTTGTTCATTTAGTAAATGAGACGATCTTGAACATTACTAAGCTCGGCTCGCTAAGCTCGTGAACAGGCTCGTCTAAGTTAAATAGTAAAATTATCTCATATTTGACAAAAGAAAGTGTTCAAATTGAACAAATTATGAAGATTATAGGAATTATGCGGCCATAACATAAAAACCATTTATAAGAAATTATACTAATGGTAATATGTTAAAAACAGACATGCAACAACTAAATCCAGACAACTATTGATAAGAATAATATATGTTGCAACTGAAACGAGTCGTTCGTGAGCAAGCTCGGGCTCGACTCGTTAAATCCGGCGTTCGGCTTGAGCTCGTTCGTTAAGCAAATGAGCCGAGCTTGAATACATTTTCTAGGTTCGTTTAGTAAATGAACCAAGCTCGAACATTCCATAGCTCGGCTCGGTTCGCTTGCAGCCCTAATCATGGACATCATTTGTCTTGGGTTTGGTGTGAGAGTGTACAAGTAGAGATAAGAGGGCAATTGAGTAATTTTGCTTTGTTCCAGAATATTTTACCAATATATTTTTTAATTTAAGGGCATTTAGGTCATTTTACATTCAAATTTGGTGCTATGAAAGAAGGTCAGTAAAATTTTACAAATGTTGGGGGAATCACATGTAATTAAGTTAAACTACAAGGGAGGTTTGTGATATTTACCCTTTCCTAATCCTACTAACACAAAACAATGTACATGCGTGTATATATGAACACAAAACAATGGACATGCATGCGTGTATATATGTATGTATGAAACCTAAGACACAGTCGAAAACCTAATAGCCTGTTGATCTTCACAATTCTCTCTCTTTGATTCGCTTCAAATCTCTCTAGAAGACTTCACTTTGCAATCTCCTTGATTTGCTTCGATTTTGTACCGAAGACCCAAATAAAAACCAGAGCTTGGACTTTTTTACAGGAGACCCATCTTTTAAATTTTGAATCAAACCCATGGAGAAAACATCAATACCAGTCTCAATAGCAAGGTACCATCTTTTTACCTATGTATGTCTCTATTTACTTTTATTTTATGTGAATTAGTTTTTGCAACACATATTGAGCACTACTACTGTGCTAGTTTTTTTTTTTTTTTTTTTTTTTGGGATCACAATTTATTAATTATTTTTCGTTTTTGTATTTTTGGGTTTTAATAGAGATAGTGAGAAGGTTGATAAAGAAGGGTTGTGTTTAGAGGATCACATCAGTGGGCTACCTGATGAAGTGATTGGTTCAATATTGTCACTATTAACAATGAAGGAAGCTGCAATAACTAGTTTGCTATCAAAGAAATGGAGGTATTTGTGGACTTGCTTTCCTAGTCTTAACTTTGATTGGTCACATGTTATGTATGAAATTTGGTCGAGAGACAAGGAACTTGATGTGGAAAGGCCTTTATTTGTGAGTTGGGTTAATCAAGTATTGAAATCCTACCGTGGTTCAACTATAGACGAATTTCGAGTCAAATTTGATCTTGATGATAGTTTTAAATTTGATATTGATAATTGGGTCCTCTTTGCAATAGAAAAGAGGGTAAAAAGTCTAGAGTTAGACTTGTTGGACTGTGGGGATATGAGTAACAGCTATAATCTGCATTCATTAATTTCTTTTGGAAATACTAGCTTCAATTTTCTATCCGATCTCCGGCTGGCACGCGTGAATGTAAGTGGACAATTGCTCGAGTCCTTCTTTATTCACTGTCCATTTTTGGAACAATTATATGTCGAACAATCCCACTCTCTCGTAAATCTGAAGGTACCCCGCCTATCACACAAATTGAAGCGGTTGGAGATATTTCAATGTTTCAATGTGGAAAGTATTGAGATTTATGCATTGAATATTGCGTCTTTTAATTACTTCGGACCAACAATAAACTTTCCATTTAAGGATGACCAGGCGCCTGTTGAATTGTTTATCGGGGGTCCATATTGTGAAGATTTGTATCATAAGTTTTTAGGGATTTCTAGCTATCTTTGTCAGCTAGAGAGCCTTACGTTGGAGGTGCCTTGCCAAGGGACCCTAGAGAGGGTGAGTAAGTTTAATGGATACATTTTAATATCTTCGGCCTCATTTTAATTTGTTCTTTTTTTTTTACGTAAGTATCAATCTGTGCTGATATTTTTTCTTTTTTTTTTATTCAGAATGATTTCGACCTCGCAAAATTTCCTGTATTTAATAAGCTCAAGCAACTGGACTTGAGAATAAATGCAACTGATGACACAAGAAGCCTTCTCATTTTTGTGCCCCTGATAGAGGCATGTCCTTTCTTAAATAAACTTGCGTTGCAGGTAACAAATCTTCCTTTACGAGTTTTTTTACTTCAAAATTGACAGAAAAGGGTTGCTTTATTCTCAGGATTGTCTAGTGTTTTTGAAAATAAAAAACTTTTAGGTTATTTAATTACTCTTCATAACAGTGTGAATTCATCTCTAACACCCTCCTCCATTCCACCTGCTAGTATGAAGGATTCCTTGCTATCACTAAATGTTCAATTCAAATATGGTTTGTTTTAATTCGATTGTCAGCATTGTGATCCATTTCTGCTTTTATTTTGTTTATGAATTGTATCTTTTAGAAGTGAAAACTCGGATTAGATCTATGTTTAACGATATAACTTATTCTATGTTATTTCAACCCAACCTTGCATGTTTAGAATGGACCCCACAATCTATTACTCGATTAACTAAAACCTTAGTACACTGTCCATTAATACTGCCTTAAAAGGAAGAAAAGAAGCTAGAAGCAAGAAAGGCAAAAAGGTTCAATGAAAATCGTCCTCCCCCACAAGGCAACTTTGGTATCATTTGTTGTAAATTTGACCCTATAATTGGAACAATAGAAATGACTAGACACAATAAGTATTATCCGTTTACTCACCGTGAGTCCTGGAAAAATAGCCGAAGTTTAATTTGTCTTACCTTTAGTTGCTAATTATGGACACTTGAAGATGTTCCTAGAGCAGGTCTTAAACTCTTATTGATTTTTTTTAAAAATGTTTAGGGAGATTTATTGTGGATCAATTAAAGGTCCTTTAAATTGCAATGTCCACACAAAATCCAAACGATGGATTTGGAATTGGAGCACCCAATTCCAAATCCAAGGCTCGATCGCTCTGCCGAACAGACCCTTAGAGAATTCTAAGGCATACTGAATATTTCAAAGGAAATCAGTAGTATGTTAGAGATCGACTTTACAAACACAATAAGTATGGAATCCAAATAAGTAAATAAAAAAAAAACTATGATAAAATGGTTAATAACATGGTAATAGTATAATATAGGAAAGAGTTGTAAGCGGAATAAATTTGTAATATAGTGAAAATTAAAAGTTATAGTTTAGTAGAACTAAAAAAAATATCACTTAAATGGACAGTGTGTAAAGAAGGATTCAAGCAATTGTCCCTTGCATTCCCGTTTGACATCCGGAGATTGGTTAGGAAGTTGAAGCTAGTGATTCCAAAAGACAATGAATTTAGATTATAACTTTTGCTCATATCCCAACATGTTGACAAGTGTCGAGAATTTTAAGCAAAGAGAATTCAATTGCCAATATTAAAGTTAAAACTGTCATAGCAATTCCATTGAGTCTCACTTTTCTTGAGCAATTATGTTTCGATGTATCTTGATGGTATTTGTTTCTCGATGTTAAATGTATAATAAAACACCTTATAAGTTCATTTCTCCTTGTTATAGGTGATTTGGAGAGAATGCTATGCAAGAGCAAGACCACAAAAGGTTGAATCTCAGCCGATTGGAACCCTTAAGGAGGTAGAATTGATGGGGTTCTACGGGTGTACAACTGATGTTGAGTTTATAACTTATTTGATTAAGAGAGCTGTCACGCTTGAGAAGCTTACTCTTGATACTCGTGATCCCCGTGACGTGGGAACTCCATGGGAGTTAATGGAGACCCCTGAGAAAGAAATAGCTAGAGAACGTGCCTCTGAGCTTGGAAAAGAACTTCCTGTTGGAGCAGAGTTAAAACTCATTTGATTATGTATTGCATTATATTGTTTATGCATCATTTTCTGGCAAGTTTATTTGCTATTATATGTTGGATATTTAAAAGCACAAGTATTTAGGGGACAACATTGTAATGAAAATAGTTGTGTTTTGAAGTGGAAGTGTGTAGGATGGAACGTTTTTCTAACTTGTTGGATCCATAATTTATTACAAGGTTTGCTATTTTGGAGCATTGTCCATATCGTATTCTATCCGCTCTTTTTGTTATTTTTATCGTATTCCATCTGATCTTCCTATTAATTTGATACTTAATGTATTAGTTAACTTGAAATTTCATGGTATTTCAATTCCACAAGAACAATTCCAAATACATTATTTGGATGTGTGTTGGAATCCAAATGTAATCGGATTCCAATCCCAAACTCAATGAAATTAGACAATATAGATAAATATATATATATAAGTATAAATATACAAATATAGGGATGAATATTTATTTTTTTTGGGTAACCATAGGGATGAATATTTATGTGTGTGAATGTATGTGAGTATATGCGTGCAGTGGCGGAGGGAGGGCTCCCAAAATTTTCATTTTATATGTTAAGATTTTATTAATAATTTATTTTCATTATAACCTTATTGATTAATTGAATTCCAATTTTAATATTTCTCTAAATTTTCTTTACCAAAAAGACTCATACTCTATTTTTATTTGTTTCATTTGGATATATGTAGAAATGATGGCTTAAGAGTAGAAGCTTCAAGAGCTTCCAGAGGACTCCACCATCATCCATGGAAGCAACTTTGAAGATCTAGAAGAAACAAGAAGTCAGAAGAATAAGAAGCAAACATGAAGCTTCTTGGATGGTGCCAACCACCGGTCAATGGGTGGTGCCTTAACCGTGTCCACAACTGTGTGGAATTTTCTTCTTCTAGTTCCATCTTCCAAACACATTTTGAAGGCCTATAAATAGAGGTGTTTAGGTGTTTGTAGAAGTATTCCAAATCTAAGAAATAAAGATTTGTTGAGTAGTTGATACGTTGAGAGAATTGTGAGGTTGAGTGAGTTGAATCTGTATTACTCCCATTTGAATCAATCGAAGATTGAATTTCTCCCCCATATTTGTGTGTGTTTTGATTTCTTGTTTGGGTTTGGCTAATTTCAACAAATTGGTATCAGAGCATAGATTCAAAACAGAGTAGTTTTTGTTTCGATTCTATTTCGAGCCAAACCAATCACCAAATCATCGAAGTAAATACACTTGGAGACGACCCATCTCAAGACAAAGCATTGCACGTTGAAATCAGGCCAAAACACCGCCGCGCGCACCTCCACGTGCCGCCAAACAATCGGCGCGTCTGAACTCTCGGTGTCATGTGCCCCACATGTCGTCTACCTTCATAGCACGTGAGGAATAGGTGCAGCACGCGCCACACGCGCCTTCTACCTCCAGCGCGTGTGAGGCCCACGCGCAACCACGTGCCACTGACATCATCGTTGACATCACTGCTTACGTCATCTGCCATGTGTCACTGTCATGTGCTGACACGTGGACCAACCAGAAGCTGACACGTGTCTCACTTAGAATCTTCCACGTCATCAAATTTTTGAAATTTACAATTTTGCCCCTCAAAATTGTTTTAGTGTTTCCGGGCCCGTTTTAAGCCCGATTTGAGCAAACGAAAGGTCAAACTTAGCTAATTCGACCGTTTCGGAAGCAATGATACACTCCATTTTTCCATATAAGCATTTTTTTATCAACCTAGGAGATAAAATATGTTGGAAGAGTCATCTACAACCTCGACTACGAAATCAGGAAAAAGGAATATGGTCTCGAATGCAAAATTCGAGGTGGAAAATTTTGATGGCACAAATAACTTCGGAATGTGGCAATGTGAAGTTTTGGATGTCCTAGTTCAACAAGAGTTAAACATCACGTTGGAAGAAAACCCTGATGATATGAAGGAGGCAGATTAGGACAAGCTTAACTGGCAAGCTTGCGGAACTATCCGACTTTGTCTTACAAAGGATCAGAAGTATTTAGTAATGCGGGATACATCAACAAAGACCTTGTGGAAGAAACTTGAAGACAAATTCATGACGAAGAGCGTCGAAAATCGGCTTTATTTGAAGAAGAAATTGTTCCGTTTCGACTACAAAACAAGTATCTCCGTTAGTGAACACTTGAGTTTTTTCAATAAAATACTTGTTGATCTACAAATTTTGGATGTGAATATTGAAGAAGAAGACAAAGTGCCATTATTGTTGAATTCTTTACCCGATACATATGATCATCTAGTCACCACCTTATTGCATGGAAAAGATGCAATAACCTATGATGATGTTTCCAATGCCCTAACAAATAGCGAGTATCAGAGAAAGGATAAACAGGTGAACAAGGAAACAGTATAGGCCTTAATAGTAAGGGGTAGATCGAAACAATGAAAGAGCAATGACAGAAGAAGGAACTCTAGTTCTCGATCAAGAGTTAGATCTGGTAATAAGATTCCTGCAAAGGATGAATGTGCGTTTTGTCACCATAAGGGGCATTAGAAGAAGGATTGTCCGAAGTTAAAAAAAGGACAATCAAACTGCAAACATTGTACGTGTTGATGAAGAAACTGAGTTTAGTTTGGCCGCCTTGCAAGAATCTTGTAACTCTGTAGAATGGATTTTGGACTGAGCTTACTCTTATCACATGTGTCCTCACAGGTACTAGTTCACATCCCTTGAGGAGAGGAATTGAGGAATTGTTCTCATGGGAAATGACAACGCCTGTGAGACGAAGAGGATTGGAAAAATCCGGTTGAAGTTGCATGATGGGACGATTCGTGTGTTGTTGAATGTTGGGTATGTGCCAAATTTGAAGAAGAATCTCATCTCGTTGGGTGCTCTTGAATCTAAGGGTCACGAGATTGTCATTGACGGTGGAGTATTAAAGATTGTTATGGGAGCCATGATCGAGATGAAAGGAGATCGCTGTAATAATCTATACTTCTTGCAGGGTCGTACGGTTACAGGTGGAGCAATATCAGTATCTGAATACATTGGAGCGGTAATTCCTGATACAACCCTCTTATGGCATATGAGACTTGGCCATGCTGGCGAAAAAGCTCCACAAGGACTTGTAAAACAAGGATTGTTAAAGGGTGCCAAAACCTACAAATTGGACTTCTGCGAGCATTGTGTATTTGGCAAGCAGACTCGTGTGAAATTTGGCACTGCGATACACAACACAAAAGGGACGTTGGATTATGTACACACAGATGTTTGGGGGCCTTCGAAAACTGCGTCATTGGGAGGTAAGCATTGGTTCGTGTCATTTGTAGATGACTTCTCAAGGCGAGTTTGGGTGTACACTATGAGACACAAAGATGAAGTCCTGGAAGTGTTTAAAAATTAGAAAAAGATGATTGAAACCCAGACAGACAGGAAGATAAAGAGGCTCCGTTCGGATAATGGTGGTGAATACAAGTATGATCCTTTTGTTAAAGTTGTGTCAAGAAAAAGGGATTGTGAGGCATTTCACAGTCAGTGGGACACCGCAACAGAATGGAGTTGTAGAACGTATGAATCGTACTTTACTGGAGAAGGTGCGATGTTTGTTGTCTAACTCAAGATTAGGCAAACAGTTCTAGAGTGAAGCTGTGACATATGCATGCCATCTTATCAATCGACTACCTGCAGCAGGAATAAATGGTAAAACTCCCATTGAGGTATGGTCTGGGAAACCTGCTTTAGATTATGATATGTTGCATATATTTGGATGTCCTACTTATTTTCATGTCATGGAAAATAAGTTAGACCCTAAAGCCAAGAAAGCTGTCTATTGGGCTTTAGTACAAGTGTGAAGGGATATAAACTCTGGTGCCTTTAATCGAAGAAAATAATACATAGTAGAGATGTTACTTTCAATGAGTCAGAAATGTTGAAACAGTCGGTGGGATCTTAAGTGAAAGATAATAACTCGGCAAAGGATACTCCAAAACAGGTGGAGTTTAAGGTACAAGTACAACAGTCATTTGAGAAATCCCCAGAGGAACTTGAAGGTGACTCAAGTTCAGATGAATATGAGACTTCCATTCAAGAGTCTCCACAACAGCTAGTTCGATTGCAGCTAGTAGACCTAGAAGAGATATCAGAAAGCCAACACGCTTAATTGATATGGTGGCATATGCGCTTCCGATTATCGAAGATAAAATTTCGTCCACTTATAGATAAGCAATTCAGAACTCTGAAAGTGGCAAGTGGAATATTGCTATGGATGAGGAGATGAAGTCTCTTCATAAGAACAAGACATGGGAAGTGGTGAAACTTCCTAAGGAGAATAAGGTAATTGGGTGCAAATGGGTTTACATGAAAAAGGAAAGTTCGATAGGCAAGGAAAATGTGAGGTTCAGGGTGAGATTGGTGGCTGAAGGATACACACAAAAGCATGGAATTGATTACAACGAAGTGTTTTCACCAGTGGTAAAACATTCTTCAATTCGTATTTTGTTTGTCTTGGTATCACAGTTTAATCTCGAGTTATATCAACTCGATGTTAAAACTGTTTTTCTGCATGGGGATTTGGATGAAGAAATTTAGATGTCTCAGCCTGAAGGATTTAAAGTTACTGGAAAAGAGGATTGGGTTTGTAAGTTGAATAATTCGTTATATGGTTTGAAGCAATCACCAAGACAGTGGTATAAACGATTTGCTCAGTTTATGTTGGGTCAAAACTACATAAGAAGACAGTTTGATCATTGTGTTTATTTTCATAAACTCCCTGATGGTTTTTTCATATATTTACTTTTATATGTAGATGATATGTTTATTGCATCTAAAAGTATTTTGGAGATTGATAAAATGAAAGACCAGTTGAAAAAGGAGCTTGAAATGAAGGACTTTGGTAAAGTAAAAAAGATACTTGGGATGGAGATTTCCAGAGACAGGGTGAAAGGTACAGTTGGATTATCGCAAAGGCAATATTTGAAGAAGATATTTCAGCATTTTGGAATGAATGGCAAAACCAAACCTGTGAATACCCTTCTTGCTCCTCACTTTAAGCTCAGTGCTTTACTATCTCCCAGCTCAGATGAATAGCGTAAGTGTAAGTGTAGAAAATGTCTTGACCCACCAAAGCCTTTCCGGGTTAAGCCCATCAGGCTACTGGCCCAATAAAATTCATGTAAGCCCAATGGTTGGGCCCATTGTATCCGCGTATTTATTTAATAAATGAAATGTTGTCTCAATGGGCTTTAAGCCCATTGAGAAATGTATAAAAGGAAAATCAAATGTTGAATAAAGGATTCTCTTTTTGTGTTGTGCAATTTTGAGCATCTAGAGTAAGTATATGTCTAAGGTTCTTTATGCAAGCGCTATTGGTAGTTTTGATGTATGTTATGGTGTGTACAAAACCTGATATTGCACAGGTTGTCAGTGTCGTCAGCAGATATATGCATGCTCCAAAAAGAGGACATTGGTATGATATGAAGTGGATTCTACTGTATATACTAGGTACTGTAGATATTGGTTTGTTGTTTCAGCAAGATGATGGTTAACAATTAGTTAGATATGTGGATTTGGACTATGCATGTGATTTGGATAAGAGACGATCAACTACAGGATACTTGTTTACTCTTGCTAGAGGGCCGATCAGTTGGAGATCAACATTACAGTTGACGATTGTTTTATCTACTACGGAGGCTGAATACATAGTTGTTACAGAAGCTATGAAGGAAGCCATTTGGATACATGGGTTGATTGAAGACTTGGGAATTGTTCAGAAGCACGTGAAGGTATTCTGTGATAATCAGAGTGCGATTTATTTAGCAAAGAACCAAGTTCATCATTCAAGGACGAAGCACATTGATGTCCGATTTCATTTTGTTCGTGAAATTCTAGAGGAAGGTGATATTTTTCTTCAGAAAATTAGGATTGCAGATAATTCTGTAGATATGTTAACGAAAGTGGTTACCGGGGCAAAGTACAAACATTGTTTGGACTTGGCTAATATTTGTTGATCAGATGAGTATGTACTTTTTCACCAAGGTGGAGATTTGTAGAAATGATGGCTTAAGAGTAGAAGCTTCAAGAGCTTCCAGAGGACTCCACCATCATCCATGGAAGCAGCTTTGAAGATCCAGAAGAAGCAAGAAGTCAGAAGAATAAGAAGCAAACATGAAGCTTCTTGGACGGTGCCGACCACCGGTCAACGGGTGGTGCCTTAACCGTGTCCACAACCGTGTGGAATTTTCTTCTTCTAGTTCCATCTTCCAAACACGTTTTGAAGGCCTATAAATAGAGGTGTTTAGGTGTTTGTAGAAGTATTCCAAATCTAAGAAATATAGATTTGTTGAGTAGTTGATAGGTTGAGAGAATTGTGAGGTTGAGTGAGTTGAATCTGTATTACTCCCATTTGAATCAATCGAAGATTGAATTTCTCTCCCATATTTGTGTGTGTTTTGATTTCTTGTTTGGGTTTGGCTAATTTGCACAACAATATATTCATCCATATTATTTCAAGATGTTTAGCAATTTTCAAGTGAAAAATATCAATTATTGAATAGCAATTTGTCGAAGTTATTAAAATTACCCATTTAATAAATTTTGATACATTTTAGAGTGGTAGATGAGCTAAACGTTTAAATTTTATATTAAAATTAACTCTTCAAAAAGAAGAAATGTTCTCATTAGAGCTCTTCCATTTGGAGCCAATGTATTGCCATGCAACACGACAGACGTAATAGCAAAATAAAACAATTGCATTTTCACCAAAATACCGTCGTTTGTAGAGGAATTGGAAACATTGAAACAATGGGGAATCAGAAAGCTTGAGGTACTTCTATGGTTTTACAAGAAAGAGAGAGTAAAGAAAAATATTTATAATAATGGTAATAATAATACCAATAATATACGAATGAAAAGAATATTTATCTATGCTAATTGTTATAACCATTGGACGTGAATATTAATTTTTTTTATGATAATTGCTTTAGTTATATATGCCAATCGCATTCAAGATTATATGTATGTACGCTCACCAATTTTGTTACATGTGTTCGATAAAATCTTCATCCGCTCATATGCATCAATCAAGTTCGGTAGTTAATATGAAGATACATCGAGAATGAAAGAAGCTTTACAGTGTTTCTTTAGTTGGTCACACAAATGTATATATGTACACACAAATCTATGTATTTACGTGTATGTGTATGTGTGTATATACACAATGAGATGGGGACATATGATATTGAAAAAGAGACGTCCTTGTATATATGCATGAAGAAAAAAGCAAAACTTTTTAAAACAGTTGCTAGATCACCTTTTTATTTTGCGCAAAATGAAGATGCTAAGATAGGGTAGGAGCATGGCTTGCCGTATCATTACCTTAAGTATTGCACAGGGTTGGTTATAGTTCGTAATATTTTTGACAAGTATTAATACCGTTACGTAGCACTACTATTTATATTGCCCAAATTCGTCATACCATATACTGTGACGGCATCCGCATGGGTAGAAATAGGGATGACAATGGGACTGGTACGAAACGGATTCACCTATACCCATTCTTGCCCCGTTTAATTTTTTTAAATATCATACCCTTCACGGGTTGTCATTTCATAAACCATGCCCGGCTCACCCCGCCCTATTAACACTTAATTTTCAGTATCATCTTCATCATGGACAAAAGAATTTGTGACAAGAGAAAAAAAAAACTTAAGATATGAAATTCTTCCAAATCATCTTAGAGTCGAACTTTCTCTTTTTTCTTTATATATATTTGACTACTCGTATTTTCTTGGACTTAGATGTCGAGTCCCAAAAAATGAATTAATAATAACAAATAAAATATTAGGATTTATAAAAAGTCGTATACATATATAAGAAAAAAACTTGGTAAATGTAAACAGGGCGGGACGGGTCATGGCGGGTATTTAAGAAAATCCATACCCGCCCCTAACCAGTGATGAGTTCAAATTTTTTTACCAAATTCACCCCTATGAAACAAAAAGGGCTCCCAAACTCTTAAATAAAGGGACGGAACAGGACGGAGCTTTGGCGAGATGGTACAAATTATCATCCTAGGTAGTTAATTGGCAGTTGGAATTGTTGGAGCCTCGGTTAGTTAAACAAACTACTTTCCCTGCCAAAAATAATTGTGAGCCAACAATGTGGCTTTGGCGACGACCACCACATCGCCACCACCGTAGATCTGACCCACCTCCACGAACCACAACCTTCACCACCACAATCACAACTACCACAGTCTGACCCCACTCCAAAACATGCATGTCTAACACTAGCAAAATCTAGAAGCTTGACAGAGAGAGGAAGAGAAGGGTCAATTGGGCATTTGGGCGGAATTAGGGATTGGAATAAATTGGGGATATTAGGTCCCCATTTGGTAACCGGTCTGGTCCGGTTACCTCTGATATGGTCCAGTCTGATTCGGTCTGGTCTGGTCTGGTCCGGGTGATGTTCTGAAATTTTGTTTAATAAGCGATCTGGTCTGATGGTCTTGGTCTAAGGAAACTGGAACCAGACCATGTTTGGCAAATTGTCTGGTTTCAAACTTCTTTGAACTAGACCATATTTGATAAACTGGTCTGGTCTTAAATTCTAGTAAACTGTGAAAATATTGAATATACTTTATATGATGTAATAACCTTAAAACCCACACATTTAATTTGTAAACATTTGTTAAGTCTTTTTGATTGATTTTTATTATGTATTTCTCACATAATAATGTAATATTGGTTTTGTAAAAAATTCTTAAATTATGATTATTGCACTCCAATTATCAAATATAACAACAAATAGGTTTTATACAAGTCACATTTTTCATTATACAAAAATTAAGATCACACAAATTTCACAAGTCACACATTAATATTACATAACAACTTCAACTATCGATAACATGCAAATAATGCACTCTGGTATTTTAGCTTTTAAATTTTTTTATTATTTATTACTATTTATCATTTACTATTTACTATTTATTTATTATTTATTATAATATATATATATTTATTATTATTTTTATATATTATTTAATTCATTTTGTTTATTATTTATTCATTTATAAATATATTTTATTATTTATTATTATTTTTATGTATTATTTAATTCATTTGATTTGATTTAGTTTGTTTATTATTTAATTCATTTAATTTATTAATTATTATTATGCATTATTTAATTGTATTTATTGAATTTATTAATTATTATTATGTATTATTTAATTCATTTTGTTTATTATTCATTTTTTTATAAATATAATTCATTTAATTTATTATTTATATTATTAATTTATTATTTATTCGTTTATTTTAATCAATTTATAAATATATTTTATTCATTTATTTATTATTATATTTATGTATTATTTAATTCATTTTTCTTATTATTTATTTATTTATTCTTATTTTTATATATTATTTAATTCATTTTTTATTATTTATTACTATTTATTCATTTATTTTTATTTGTCTCTAAATATATTTTATTAATTTATTATTTATATTATTATAATTATTTTTATGTATTATTTAATTAATTTTATTTCATTTATTTTGTTTATCATTTAATTCAATTAATTTATTAATTATTATTATGTATTATTTAATTAATTTTGTTTATTATTCATTTTTTTATAAATATAATTCATTTAATTTACTATTTATATTATCATTTATTCATTTATTTTAATTATTTTATAAATATATTTTATTCATTTATTTATTATTTATTATTATATTTATTCATTTATTATTATTAATTTTGTATTATTTAATTTATTTTGCTTATTAAATAAATTCTATAATGGTGCGAATTTTCAATTTCAACCTCCATTTAAAACTTGTGTTAAAAAAAAAAAATCCCTCCATTTTATACCGACAGAAAATATCAACAATATGTTAGCTTTGGGGCTGCCTTGCATGATTTTATTTTTGGGTTTCAACTGCGAAAGGACTCATACTATTAAGGACAAACACATCACATATAATTATTTTATCCTTATTGTACATGAACAATTTGGGATGACACATAATCCGTTCTGTACAAATATATGCTCTTATATGGAAGGTTACAAGATTACTAAATAGACACACAACTCGAGTTATAAGCAATCGGAACAATCATTCAAACCACGACATGATATGGTTCTCTACCAATTGGCATAAGGAACACAAGATAGATGATGTAATTACAAAACTTCAATCAAGGGTAGAGAAGCCATTATGTACAACAAGTCGAAAGATAAAGTTATGCTTGGGAATAATTGGAGATCTCCAAGAAAGATCGTTTCAATTCACATGAGGTGAGAGAGGTAAAGTCTTCTTCGACGAAGTCCATAAAATAGTATCATCGTGAAGTGTCCATACCATCTTAGCAAAGAAGTCAAATGGAGGTGCCAAACTTTAGAGCCTTTGTCAAAGGACGGTGTCAACCTTCACCATTTGTCAAGGGACGGTGCCAAATTTGCCCAACCATGTCAAACTTTGTTGCTGCATGTTTCTGTATGGCTCACAAAGTGGTCGAGGTCGTTAACCAATAGTTGGTCGACCTTAAACGCGGGCGTCCCAGAGTCCTAATGTGGACTCAGAGATTTATTATCAAACTATTCCTATCGGGTCGGGTGACCGACCAAGATTGGTTCAGGCTAAAGTTGGAGAGTAGGAATGACCCTCTCCTTAAGGTTCTGTATTGCCTAAGTTAGGACTTCAAATATATAAAAGTAATGATTGAAAAGAAGTTAAGAGAAAATAATCAATATACCTAAACTTGAATACTCTTCTTCATTGAACAAAGAACTGATTACAATGACAAAGGAAGTACAAACACAAATTTTGACTGAAAATGAAACACTAAAGATCTAAGTGCTGAAGACAAAATAAATGTTAAGCTAAGGAATTTAAGAGCTAGGCTTGGAATGCAATAAAAGCTAAGTGATAAACTAAGATATGACTGATAAGGAAGCTAAATGATAAGCTATGAATGATAAAGAGTAAGGCTTTGAATGGTCGTGGACCTCTTGCTTGTGGGTCTTGAAGAAGTATTTATAGAGGGTCTTGATTCGATGATGTCCCTTTCAACTTGCCCTTCTAAACATTAATTGTTTGCATGTTGAAAATAGCTTCCCAACCATTTGTTGAGCTACTACTTGGATTAGTTGGATCTACTCTCAATCACATGTGATGGAATCATATCTGGCATGACAATTCTAGTTAGAGAACATGGCCCTTTCAGACTTGCCCACTTTGACCATTACTACTTTCAGCTCTCTTTTCTCTCTTACCTGACTTTGACCAAGGAATCTTCTGATTACTGACGCACTCTGATGGGTAGTTGAAAAACTTCCATTTGTGGTTTTGGAATGTTGAACTTTTATCTCGATCAGGTCGTAGTTTCCAACCTAAGCTCTCTTCAATCTTCCAGACCTGATTTGTTAGGCTTTGTAGTCTCGATCTCTACAAGCGGTTCTCGTGACCTTGGCCATTGACAACAATATTTCCATGATTAAATTCATCAAGAATCTTACTTATAGACTAATTTCCTTGGCCGAGAGTCCTTTTAAGCCAAAAGTGATAAGAAAAGTGGTCGAAAGTCACTTTTAGGCATAGTGACTAAGAGACTCGGTCTTAGGTTGTTAATGATAATGAAGTGAAAGATACAAAATGCATCGAGAAGAAAAAACTCGTCGAGAAGAAATTCGTCGAAAGAGAATTCGTCGAGAAGGAATTCGTCGAGAGAAAATTCATCGAGAAGGAATTCGTCAAGAAGAAATTCGTCGAAAGAAAACTCGTCGAGAAGAAATCCGTCGAGAGAGAACTCGTCGAGAGGGAAGTGGTTGAGAGAAAAATGGCTGAAAGACTTTCAGCCTTAGGCTGAAAATGACAAAGGGAAAGATTGAAAATTATTTTAAAAACCAATGGTAGCTGAAAATCACTTTTTGGCCTAAGACTGAAAATGGTTAGGCCAATTATGACCTTTAGAGTAATATTGGTCATGGATTCGTTTTCAATCGTTGTGACCCGAAATATTTTCTTTCAGTGGTTTCTTAACCCGAACCTTCATGGACATGGTTTGAAAATTAGATCATTGATTAATTTTACAAACTATCATTCAAATCATAATCATGTGGCTTAAAGGCTTGGGCATAATTTAGGCGTTAACAGTTTCCTCTTCTCCTCCCTATAAATAGGGGAGCTTGGTGTTATATCATAACAACAAGAAGTAAAAAACCAAGAGAGTTTTTGTGAGGTAAAGAGATAGATAGTGAGGTTGAGTTGAGTGGAGAGAAACTTGTATCCTCCTCCTCCCTCATTTTTATCAAAGATAGTGAAGCTCTCTCCAGTGGACGTAGGTTTCAATTGGACTGAACCACGTATATATCTTGTGTCTATATTTCAGTTGTGTGTGTGTACTTTGAGTTGGTACTGGTACAACAAAGTGATATCAGAGCTCGGGTTCACAATTATTCCGCACTTTTGAGCTTATTTCGAATCTGTAAACTCATCAACACTACAACTTATAATATATCGTTGGAAAGCTCGTTCGAAGATGAATGCGTCGGTATAAAATTCAATCAATTTCGACGACGGACGCGCCCTCACAAGCCACCTGAAGTTGTCGCACGTGAGACCACTCAATAGTTGCCAAGTGTCACCGTCACACGTTGCCATGTCATCAATTCCTTATAAAATACAATTTTGCCATCCGCCACTAATTTTGCAATTTCGAGCTCATTTTAAGTTCGAATTGAGCCCAGTTAGAGGCGTTCTTAAGGTTTTCGACAATTCCAAACACAACGGTACACTCCGTTTTGCGTGATTCAGCTCCTAACATATCAAACAAGCCAAGTTGAGCTTAAGACCAATCATATTCATGAAGGAATCGGGGTCAAGAGCTATGATTAAGTTGACGGCATCGAATTATACCATATGGAGACCCAACATGGAGGATCTTCTTAATTGTAAGGATTTGGCGGACCCGTTAGAAAATGAAGGTGCAAAACCTACGACCATTGCGGAGAAAGATTGGACCAAGATGCACAAGAAGACTATTGGTCAAATCAGACAGTGGATAGACCATAGTGTATTCCACCATGTTGCACAAAAGACCAACGCCTATAAGCTCTGGAAGAAGCTCTAGGATATGTACCAGGCCAAGACCGCTCGAAATAAAGCTCTTCTAATGATGCGACTAGTAAATTTGAAGTTGGGGAGCGGAACCTCTGTAGCTGAGCACACCAGCGAGTTTCAGAACCTGGTGAACCAGCTTGCAGCTGTAGAGTTGAATCTTGGCAATGAAACTCAAGCCCTACTTCTGCTCAGCTCCTTACCACCCAATTGGGAGACACTGGTGGTTTCCCTCGGCAACTCAGCACCGAACGACAAACTTACTATGGCGACAGTAAAAAAGGCTATATTCAGTGAATAAGCCCGAAGAAAGGAGGCAAGAATGAACCAGACACATGCCCTCGTTACAAAAAGCAGAAGAACTGGCAGAGGCATAAGTAGAGGAATGTCTCGAACTCACGGCAGGCCCGGCGATGACAGAAATCAACAAAAGGCTAAATATGTTTGTTTCCATTGTGGCATCGCAGGACATTTAAAGAAGAATTGCCGTAAATTACAAAGGGAGCAAGGTCAAAGCAGCAACCAACCACAGAAGGAAAATGTTGACTCCATGGTCATTATTACTGGAGATATCGCTATATGCTTAGTCGATGAAAAGGTGTGCCTCCACGTAGGAAGCAACAAAGTCGAGTGGGTGGTTGACACAGCAACATCTTACCACGCCACTCCCCACAATGATTTCTTCACCTCATACAAAGCTGAAGACTTTGGTACAATGAAGATGGGTAACACAAGTTTCTCGAAGATCATGGGAATTGGCGATGTCCAGATCAAGACCAGTATTGGATGCACTATGGTGTTGAAGGATGTTAGACATGTGCCGGACATTCGCCTCAATCTCATTTTCGGGACAACCTTAGATAGAGAAGTCTACGACAACTACTTCAGTAATGGCACCTGGAAGTTGACAAAAGGAGCCATGGTTGTCGCCCGATGATAGATAAATGACACATATATTACTCTTGTCAATAGTCGCCTAAATCGAGTTGTTCCATGTTTGTTTTTAACATGTTTTTCAATTTTCGAATACTATGTTATTTAGATATTGTTTATTTCCTTTTCTCTATACTTTTTTTTTCAATATTACATATATTTTTGAAGCAATTTTTATTAAATGATCGTATCAGTTTTATAATTCTCAATAACTCTCTTCACATTTTTTTTGTAAATCTGACATTTTTACTTGGGAATTATGAGATAATCTTACTATTTTATTTAGACGAGCATGTTCACGAGTTTGACGAGCCAACTTAGTAATGTTCAAGCTCGACTCATTTATTAAACGAGCCTAAAAAATGTGTTCAAGCTCGCTTCATTTGCTAGACAAACGAACACGAGTCGATCCCTTAACGAGCATACTCACGAACAACTCAGTTCATTTGGAGCCCTATCCCCAACTTCTTTCAAACGTTCTTCCAGAATCTTCTAAAAATTTTACTAAAAAACTGTTCAGAAATCATTTTTCCCTCCAAAAACTCAATCCCAACTTTTTGAAAAGCCAATCGTAGCATGGCTTTAATTTTTAAAATTTGGTAACAATATTTCCAACTATAAAAGGACCAATTGTCATGACTTTAATAACTTTAAGGCCCTGTTTGGTAGGCTGTCTGATTCCACCTGGTCTGATCTGGTCTTTGTTTTCAGGGACCAGACCATGTTTGTTTGGACTTGGTCTCAAATTTTGGAACCAGACCAAATTGAACCAAAGGGGTGTTTTTGAAACCAGATTTTTTGATAGTTCAACCTGGTCCGATCTGGTCTTATTAATAAAATATATTTATAAATAATAAAAAATGAATAAATAATAATAAGAAATGAATATAATAATAAATAAATGAATAAATAATAAAATATATTTATAAATAATTAATAATTAATAATATAAATTAAATAAAACATAATAATAATAAAAAATGAATACAATAATAATAAATAAATATAATAATAAAAAATGGACTAAATAATAAATTAATAAAATAAATAATAAATTACATACAACATATTTAAAAATATATTAAAAATAATAAATAATAAACAAAATAAAATAAATAATAATAATAAATAAATATAATAAAAAATAAAAAATAAATATAATAATAAATAATAAGTAAATATAATAATAAATAAATACTTCATAATAATAAAAAAAAATGAGTATAATAATAATAAATTAATATTATTTTTAAATAATTAAAAATGAATAAATAATTTATAAATAAAATGAATTAAATAATGAAATAATAATAAATAAATAGAATATATTTATAAATTAATAAATAATAATTTAATAATATAAATAATAAAATATATTATAAAGTAAAGAAATAATAAATAAAGAAAGAAAGAAAGAATACATAAATAAATATTATAATAAATAATAAATAAATAGTAAGACCAAACCACTTACCAAACAGACTTTTAAATTTAGGATCCAGATCAGATTAGACCAGACTAGAAAGACCGTCTACCAAACATGGCCTAATAGTCTTGGCTGCCATGTTCTTTGATTAATTTGTTGGTGACCTTGCAGCAGTTCTCATGTTTCATCGTTGGTAGTTTAATTCTACAGGTTTAATTGTTCGTTTTCTTTTCGCTTATTGATATTGATTTCATGAAAAAAAAATTATTCAAATATATGTATATGATATATATGGATATAATATACAAGAGTAAAGGGCATAAAACATTCCTGAATTTTTATAAATGGGCACTAAACCCCCCTATATGTTCAAACAAGTTCCTATAATTTCAATTGTGATAAAAAAAAACCTCTTGTTGTTATGATGTCGTTAAAAAAGAGGTGAATTTACTTTGTTACCCTTCTATATTTAACATATTTCATCAACTAACCTCTCTAATATTGAAATTAATCAACTAACCCCCACTCTTGCATTTCATCAAAATCTATATATATATATATATATATATATATTTCAAAATAAATATATAAAAGGGTTAATTTTAGTAAACGCCCATGTGGTTTCAAAAAATATCACTTTATCCCCTTCCTATATAGAAAACCCCATTCACTTATCAAATTATATCAGGTTGCCCACTTCCCTATCATTTTGGACCAAAATACCCATGAAATTTAATGAAAAATGATATAAAATTAAAAAAACATATAAAATTCGTAAAAAATATATGAAGTTTCAAAAAAATATAAAATTCGAAAATAATATATAAAATTAGAAAAAAAAATCATATAAAATTCAAAAAAAACATATATAATTAGAAAACAATATATAAAATTCATAAATATATATATATAATTCATAAAAAATATATATAATTCGAAACAAGTATATAAAATTTGAAATTTATATATTCTTACTAGTATTCTCTTGTAACCTTAATATATTCTCTTGTTTTTACATATTCTTACTTGTTTTTTCAAATTTTACATGTTTTTTAGAATTTTATATATTGTTTTATGAATTTTATATATTTTTATGAATTATATATATATATTTTTATGAATTTTACATATTTTTTCTAATTTTATATATTTTTTTCGAATTTTATAATTTTTTTTTCGAATTTTATGTTTTTTTTTCGAATTTTATATATTTTTTTGAATTATATATATATTTTTTGAATTTTATGTTTTATTCAAAAAATTTATATTTTTTCAAATTTTAAAAAAAAATCGAATTTTATATATTTTTCAAATTTTATATATTTTTCTCGAATTTTATATGTTTTTTTTGAATTTTAAATCATTTTCATTAAATCCCAGGGGTATTTTGGTCAAACTTATAGGGAAGGGGCAAGCTGATACAATTTGATAAGAGCATGGAATTTTTTGTATATGAGGGGGACAAAGTGATATTTTTTGAAACCACGGAGGGTTTACTGAAATTAATCCTATATAAAATTTGAAAAAAAATGTAAATTTCAAAACAAATATATAAAATTCAAAAAATATATATGTAATTTGAAAATATTTATATCTATTGGAAAAAATATATATATATTTAAAAATATATAAAAATTTCAAAAAATATATATAAAATTTGTAAACAATATATAAATTTGAAAAACAAATATATAAAATTCGAAAAAATATATAAAAAAATTCAAAAAATTATATAAATTTTGAAAAAAAATATAAATTTTGAAAAAAATATATAAATTTCAAAAAACAAATATAAATTTCCAAAATAATATATAAATTTTGAAAAAATTTATATATTTCAAATTATATATAAATTTTGAAGAAAATATATATTTCAAAATATATAAATTTTAAAAACAACCTAGTCCTATATATATATTTTTTGAAATTTATATATATATATATTTCAAATTTTATATATTTTTTCAAAATTTATATATATTTTTTGAAATTTGTTTTTTCAAAATTTATATATTGTTTTTAAAATTTATATATTTTTTCAAAATTTTAGTTTGTTCCAAAAATTTTATTTTTGAAATATATATATTTTTTTGAATTTTATATGTTTCTTTTCAAAATTTACATATTTTATTTGAAAGATATATATATTTTGAAATTTATATTTATTTTTTGAAATTGATATATTATTTTCAAATTTTATATATATATATTTCAAATTATATATATATTTTGAATTTTATATATTTATTTCAAAATATATATTAATATATATTGATGAAATGCGAGAGAGAGATGGTGTAGAGATGTGAAGAAGTGAAAAAGAGAAACTAGGGCAAATATAGCATATATATTGTCCGTATATCATGAAAATACATTTAAGGAGCAAAATGGTCTTACTACTCTTTTAAAAGGGGTAATAATGACATTTCGGAGATCATGTGAGGTGTACATGATCAATTAACATCCATTTCTAACGGAGAACTGACGACAGGAGGTATTTGACCCATTTTTTAATATTTTGAGAATTTTTTTATCCAAAATAAAAGTTAGGGGTGTTTTATGCCCTTTACCCAATATATAATTATGAATCCTGCTAAAGAAAGGTTTCTATAATAACAAAATCTTTCGAGGATAACATGTATTATTTTATTTTGTTTTATATTTATTATTAAGAAGGGTATTTTTGAGAAAAAAAAATTTAAGTTCATTCTATTCCCAATGTATTTTATATTTACAACTAAACAATAGAATAAGTATAATTATTCCATTTCATTATCACTTTCATTCCATTCTATTTCATTCAACCGTACCAAACAAACCAATAAGGTTATAAGGTATTATTAATAATGTAGAGCTTAATTAGAGTTTTCTTAACTGCTTTTGCCACAAATTTAATCAGAAAAGACAGTTTTATGATGGTACGTGTGTATTTAAAGCCCCAACTAGTTGTTGATGACCTTTCCTACTCCCGCCTCCCTTATTTATACCAGTGGTTGGGTCTTCTGTAATCTTGAATTTAAATGTGGACCTGCATTTTCAGCTACCAGGACACATGTTGGTTGAATAAGCTTCTTAAACATACCATACAACAATGATAAATATTGTCACACTATTAATGGGCATGGTAATTTATACCGTCCATTTATTTAAGAATTTTGGAAGAGGAACCAGTTTGACAAAAGAAATTCCTTACGAGTTATGGGGTGGGGTGTTTACTGTAATTTTAATTAATATATATATATATATATATATATATATATATATTTAAATATTTTATTAGTTATTATTTATTTTTATTTCTTAGAGGAAATAAGTAACCAAATATATATAAAAAAAAAATAAATAAAAACACGATTTGTTTGTTGGATAATTTGAAATAAGTTCATGGGTTATTTTTTTAATTTCTTTGAATTTATTCAATGTGTATTTAAAGTTTTATTATTTTTAAATATTTTACTTTTATTAGCATCAAACTTTTTTGCCAATGATCAAGATGATACTAATAATCAAATATTAATGAGATGAAACGGGAAAGGAATAATATAGTAAAATCTTAATGATATTTTAAAAAATTAAACAACACATAGATATATTATTATATTAGCTTGCACCCATTTCGTACTTTTCCCAATATCATCCCTAATTGTGACTAAGATTAAATATAAAAATTAAAATTAAAATTAACAATATTTAAAATGGTAAGATCTCTCCTTCCGTTCATTTATTTTTGTATTCCAGCAATAATTCCAACCCTTAAAACAACACTTAACTAGAATCCTCGTATAGATGAAAAAGGGGTAAAAAAATATACCCATTTCTTACATGAAGCTAGTGAATTAAATATTTGAATAGACAAATCCCAACTAATTGCACTTAAATGAAATAATAAATGACACACTTTTTATTTATTTTTTTAGTGTATGGTTGGATTTATATAAGCCACAACCAACATGTTAAACCCAAAGCCTTGAGCCAAAAAAATAAATAAAAATGGCTTCTTCCTTCACACCCTTCTCCTCCATTCTCATTTTCACCACTTTGCTCACTTCTGCCATTGCTATTGAAACTAAAACTCATCCACAACAACCCTTCAAGAAGATCTACGCCTTCGGCGACTCCTACACCGACACCGGCAACACCGCCTCCGCCACCGGCCCGACCTCCTTCTCCTACGTCTCGAACCTCCCCTATGGCTGCACATTCTTCCATCGTCCCACGAACCGCTACTCCGACGGGAGGCTGGTGATCGACTTCGTGTCGCAAGCGCTGTCGTTGCCCTACTTGCCGCCTTACCGGGACGAAAAGGCGGATAGATCGAGTGGTGTCAACTTTGCGGTTGCGGGATCTACAGCCATTAGGCACAAGTTTTTTGTTAAGAATAATTTGAGCCTTGACATCACTCCTGAGTCACTTCAGACACAGCTCACTTGGTTCAACAAGTTTTTGGAGAGTCATGGGTGTGTGGGGAATGGTACCAGTGACAAGTGCAGGGCGGTTTTTGATGATGCGTTGGTTTGGGTGGGGGAGATTGGCGTCAATGACTACGCGTATTCCTCTGGATCTACTGTGTCAGGCAGTACCATCCAACGGCTCGCCATCAGGAGTGTTACCGGCTTTTTAGAGGTAAGCACTGCGATTAAGATAAGATTGCATACATCTAATTCTTCTCGGATCATATCAATTGTTGGTGATAGTCTCAATATGTGATCTCCTCTTTCGTGTGTTTGTGTTAATTCATTGTGTCAAGAACAAGTTAACAATCTCTCTATATAGTGAAATCGATAAGACTGCATACATCTAACCCTTTTCAAACTACTATAATCGTCTCTATCCATAATTCTTGTCAACTATGAATTCATGACATATGAAGCCTATTTGTAGTAAGTGATGATTGTATTCTGAAAGTTACATATTCCAATTAAGAAGATAACATTAAGCTTTATAGAGTAAGATAAGGCTATGGTATATTGCATACCTACGACACTTCTCAAACAATAGCAATGGCTTGAACTAGCCTCTTTTATATGTTGATCTCATCTTTCATACTATAATGAGATCCACAATTCTAGTCAACTATGAATTTTTGACATATTATCAAGTGTATTCGTATTTATTGAAATTGTCTTGAAATTCCCATCTGGCTTATAGTAAGGTAAGGCTGCATACATCGTACTCTTCTTTGACTACGGCTAGAGCCAGCTCTAGTGTAGTCATTTCTCTTTGGATCTATAATTCTAGTCAACTAAAAAATCCCATAACAAATCTAAGTGTTTTCGTATTGATTGATTTACAGGGTACAACTTAGAGGGGCATCTTGCCTCCTATATATATATATATATATATATATATATATATTTTACGTATCTATAATGCTATTAAATTCTATAATTTTAATGTAAATGAAAGGTTAAAAACGTCCCCATAAAATTACTAAAATGTTTTTTTAAATTGTCTCTTATTCCAAATTCATCCTCCGTAACATTATTTTCTGTATCCGTCCCCTGTTCACAGGTATTGCTAACAAAGGGCGCAAAATATGTTGTGGTCGAAGGCCTCCCCACCTCAGGGTGTCTTCCCCTAGCCATGGTCCTATCTCCTCCGGACGACCGAGACGAAATCGGGTGCGTGGGGAGCGTGAACAAGCAGAGCTACAACCACAACACCATCCTCCAATCCAAGCTGCAACAGCTCCAAAAACAATTCCCTAGCGCGCTCATCGTCTACGCTGATTACTACAACATCTACCATTCCGTTATGAAAAACCCGCGAAAATATGGCTTCACCGATGCCTTCGAAGCCTGCTGCGGATCGGGCGGGCCCTACAATTTCGATTTTTTCGCTGCATGTGGTTCGCCCTCATCCAGCTCGTGCGACCACCCTTCGCAGTACGTTAATTGGGATGGAGTTCATCTGACGGAGGCCATGTATAAGGTGGTTTCGGATTCGTTTCTCAATGGGGCATACACTCATCCTCCGTTTAGTACTCTGTTAGGCAAGAAACATAAATCAGGATGAAGTCATGATCATCATTTCCATCATATATATATATGATATGTGGGTACTTCTTGTTGTTATATATATATATTATGTATGTTATGATTCATGAATGGTGATAGAAGCTCTCCTTGGATTTCTCACTTCTTAGAGGATCGGGACATTTATTAAAAAAGTGAGATGCTATGCTAATACAACTTGAACTTGGATTAGTGAGCTTTAGGTACATGTTTAATATTAGACTTATTAATTAAGTATCAAAAAAACTGAACTATTGGGTCACTATATGGTAGTTGACAATTTTGGAAAGTTGAAATTCGTCTATCATGAATAATGAGAAATTAGTGAATAATCGTAGTAATTTTCATGAACCAAAAACTGTTAGATATGGTAACTCATTTTCTTGCAGGGAAAGTTAAATTTAACCACCAAGCTATCTCTATTTGACTAGGATCTTGTTATATTTGGTGACTCCTTTGTTAAGGGGGAATATAACTTAGCCATCAAGCAATCACAGTTATGGTAGGAGATCAATTCCTAATTGGATTGATTGAGTTGTCCTCCACTCTAGCCTCTCCTATAAATATAGGTGTAACCTATTATATTCGGTGTACCAGGCAGAGAGCCAGAATAGGCCGGCGCCAAAGGGCCAGATTAGGCCGGCGCCAGAGGGCTGGTACCGGTGTGAATGAAACACCTAGTGCGAGTAAAGCACATGCGGTGCGCAGAAGGTACATAGAAATTGAGAGAGAGTTAGGAATAATATACGTTTATATTATTCCGGTGATACAGGCGTGAGTATACACAGTGTGTGTGCGTGTGTGATCTGCGAATCACCCCCTTGTAATCCACTCAGTGATTTTTAGTGAAACAGTGTTCTCCGTGGACGTAGGCTTATTTGGCTGAACCACGTATATATTCTTGTGTCGATTGTTTGGTGTGTTTGTGTGCGTTTTCTGATTTGCAGGTGCGCACGGCTTCGTACATAGGGTGTGCGAACCCTAACAAGTGGTATCATAGCGTTTTCTGATCCTAACAAGTGGTATCAGAGCCCCAGGTTGGAGCAAATCTTGAAGTCCGACGATCTGGTCCAGATCTGATTTTTTTGAGTGCCCTAAATCAGAAACCGACCACACCAGGAGCTTTGGCTCGACGAGACGAAGCCAACAGTGTCAAGCATGTCGTCGGAAAGTTCCTCACGCGCTCCCTGAACTTCCAGCCAGTTTTTTGGCTCCGTCGAGCAGCAGTTTCGGTTCGGTGTGATTTTATGGAGCATCGTTTATCGGAACGAGGCTTATAATATATCTACGGAAAGAGAATTCAAAGCCCGACGTTTTGGCGCAAGAATCAGCCCAATCAGAGCAAGGACTCGCCCGCACGTACCCCGAGAAGATACTGACTTCGTGATTAAATTTCTATCTTTTGTGCGAGTTTGTTTTGGCCCGTTCGGAGTCGTTTTTGACCCGTTTTGGACGCGGTTAGAGGCATTCTTAAGGTTTTGAACCGCCCCCGACGCAACCATATACTCGGTTTTGCGTAATTAGACTCAAAATATCTCTAATAGGCTCAGTGGGAGCTATAGGAGAAGAAAATACAGTAATGATCGACAAAGGTTGCAAGGCAAAAAGGTCAGACGCGATAGCGATCGCAAGATGGAGAGGTCAGACACAACAGAGGTCACATTGTCTGCACCAGACTAGATATTGCTCATGCAATGGGAGCTATCAGCATAGTCATGATGACTAAAGTAGGTCTTCAGGCTTGAAGACAGGAATGAGAGTATCGTAATGCATTGATCATTGATGGAGTTGATTGATTAGATGGAAAGTCGTCAAGTGGGAGATTGTTAGATATGGTGACTCATTTCCTTGCAGGGAAAGTTAAACTTAGCCACCAAGCTATCTCTATTTGACTAGGATCTTGTTATATTTGGTGACTCCTTTGTTAAGGGGGAATATAACTTAGCCATCAAGCAATCACAGTTATGGTAGGAGATCAATTCCTAATTGGATTGATTGAGTTGTCCTCCACTCTAGCCTCTCCTATAAATATAGGTGTAGCCTATTATATTCGGTGTACCAGGCAGAGAGCCAAAATAGGCCGACGCCAGAGGGCTGGTACCGATGTGAATGAAACACCTAGTGCGAGTAAAGCACATGCGGTGCGCAGAGGGTACATAGAAATTGAGAGAGAGTTAGGAATAATATACGTTTATATTATTCCGGTGATACAGGCGTGAATATACACAGTGTGTGTGCGTGTGTGATCTGTGAATCACCCCCTTGTAATCCTCTCAGTGATTTTTAGTGAAACGGTGCTCTCCGTGGACGTAGGCTTATTTGGCTGAACCACGTATATATTCTTGTGTCGATTGTTTGGTGTGTTTGTGTGCGTTTTCTGATTTACAGGTGTGCACGGCTTCGTACATAGGGTGTGCGAACCCTAACAAGTAGTTGGAGATTGTGGGAGTTAGATGGTAGAGAGTGAGAAATTGTAGAGAGAATTTAGTCTTGTATCAAATTTTTATTTTGTTGTAATTTTTTTCTTAGTTATTGAAAAATTCTTCTATCATCATGTTTTATTTCTCTATCATTATGTTAGCTTATACCTCTTCTCAAGGGAGTGATGAAGCCACCTTGGGTAAGATATAAATAATTTTATTTTATTTCTTATTGTTTAATTCTCTTCCCAAAATAATTCTTTCAAGTGGCAAAACCTACAATAGAGGTTGAAAATAGAGGAAGGATTCTCCGTGATTATCAATCAATGGAAATACTGGGAATGCCTACCATTATTTATATTTATTTGTCTTTAAACCAAAACATTAGATGGATGATTTTCCGTGATTACCAATTAATGGAAATACGGGGAATGCCTACCAATATAATAACCGTTTCGAAATTGTAACCAAGCGTCGCCCATTGGTTCTATACCTGATTCATAACTAGAAAGTTTCTCTGGTCCTTTTCTAATCGGAGCTAAATCTCCGGAAATGAAAAATGCCAAGATAGGAATAATGCTTGATATTATTAGAAATGCCCAAAAAATATCATATTCGTAAAGCAGAAACATAGATGCACTCCTATGAATGTGGAAAATATACCGAATTTTTTTATTCAAATTGAAATTGTCAAGTCATTCATAATTGTTTAGTCAAAACAATAATTCATTTTGATCGAACCGTCTAGTTTCGTTTGTTTACTGTGGGACATGTCTCGTTTCAAGATGGATCGACTGAAATCTTATTTCCATTACACTTATTTCTATTTTTTTTTCTATATAGTTAGTATAAATATATATTGCTCTTATACAAATAAAACTCTCTTGGTTTTACTTGATCTAGGATTCTTTCTAAAGAAAAGGAATTCTAAATAGAATTCATATTGTTTGTTTTGTTTAGAATTCTATTTTTCTATTTATTATTAGTATGAATTGAAATCTATTTTGATTATATTTCTATACAAATAGAATCAATATTCTAAAATAAATGGAATCGGGAGGTTTTTTGGTCTCTTTTTTAAAGTGATTTAGAATATAGCCAATAGTCTAGGAATTTTCATCTCTGGATTTCGAATATATGGGTGTTGATATAGTTTTTTTATTAGAAGCCAAGTGAAGAAGTTTATATTGATTGAATACGGAAAGAGAAGACTACTTGTTTTCTGCTTTGCTAGGTAAGGTATCCGAAGAAAAGCATATTTGACATTGTTTACAATGAAACTTACCAAAAATATTAGTTTTTCAAACTTTACCTTGTGCGTAAATACAGCAGGCCTTTCCTAGATCCCTATGAATTACTATTTGATTCGATTGGGGTTGGCGTTTTTAATTTTTAACCGGGATCATATCATGAATTTCACTGCAAAAATGCACTAGGATTAGGTATACCAAAAAAGGGAGTATCACTAACTCTTTGATTGTGGACACGAAAGGAGGAAAATTCATATGTAATTCACCTCCGAAGATTAATGAAGAAAGGTTGGTGGTTTGTTTATTCGAGAGTGGCAAAATATCAATTGGATCCATTGAAATGCGTTTTTGTTTTCAGTTTTATGTTCTGCTCTAAATGATCCCCATCAGTGAGCTTAGAGGGATGATTTCTTTCGATAAACTAACCGGACCATTACAAACAATAATAAGAAAATAAAAATTATACTATTTTTTTATAGGGCTATACGGACTCGAACCGTAGACTTTCTCGGTAAAACAGATCAAACTTATTATTATCAAAATGATACGAACTGTTTCAAAGACCCAACATGCATTTTTTTTGCATTGGGCTCTTTCATTAACTGATATAAATATCAGCTAGTCTGCCATATTTTTTCTTGATAGAAAGATAAGGAGATGGCTCCATGTGCTCTGATTCAGTATTTGGATTCTGATCCAGGAGCACTACCAAAGTGTTTCAAAAAAGGGTTATCTTGACGTAGGTCTGCCTTCGGCCTAGATAAATCTAAGTTAAATGAAGTCTCTATCGTTCTGCTTAAAAATCAAATATGAAACTTCATACACCTTAAAGTTCATAAGACGAAAAGATATTTTTTTTTTAGGTCCTTATACTCATTATGCCTAGCATTGAATAGACTGGTTATTCACCTTATCAATATCTCAAATCAATGATGGGTTCGGTTTGACAACTAAATGGGCACCCGAATTGGACCAAACCATTTATCAGGCAGTTCCCTCAAAGTTATGGAGTAAGACATCGATTTCGCAATAAGACCAATTCTTTTGATTGCATGATGTACTCTCCTGAAAAACATTGGCGCACGTGTAAACGAGGTGCTCTACCTAATTGAGCTATAGCCCTAAGTGTTTGTGATACATATTTTATCATGTAGATAATTTCTTGTCAAGTGAATATTCCATGAGTCAACATCATGGTTGTTTGATATGTTTGATTAATATTGCTTATAAGTAATATGAGATTTATAATTCATCGATGTGATGGGTCCCATTAGGTTCTATTTGTGATGATAAATGACCTACTTAACTCAGTGGTTAGAGTATTGCTTTCATACGGCGGGAGTCATTGGTTCAAATCCAATAGTAGGTATAACTTATTAGATACCAGAGTCAATGGTATCTAATAAGTTTTTCCACCCACCTTCTTTTATTGATTTTTTTTCTTTTCTATTTCATTTTTGAGTTTTCCATTTTTTTTCGTTGCATTCAAATCTGATTCCGCTTGATTGTATTCAATCAGCAGAACCAAACCAAAATAGGGTGGATAAACAGAACTTCTTTTTTCTGATTATTATTATTCGTGCACACCAACTAGTTATGAAATTCCATTGATAGACTCTACTCGTGTCCTAGCGCGTCTGAGAGCTAGATTTGCCTCAATTGTTTGTTTCTTGCCTTCCGCTTTCCTCAAATTAGCTTCCGCTATTTCAAGAGTTTGCTAAGCCTCTTGGGGATCATTGTCACTACCCCTCTCCGCATCATTTACTAAAACAGTGATCTCGTTATTGCCTATTCTAGCAAAACCGCCCATCAGAGCCATCGTTAACCATTGGTCGTTAAGGCGTATTCTCAAAATACCTATATCTACAGTTGTGGCAATTGGGGCGTGATTTGGTAATACGTCAATTTGACCATTATTAGTAGATAAAATGATTTATTTCACTTCTGAATCCCAAACAATTCGATTAGGGGTCAGTACACAAAGATTTAAAGTCATTTATTCAAATTACTCTCATTTTCTAAGTTCATAGCCTTCGCTATGAACTTGCAATATCTATGTTTATGTTTAATAGGTTGGAGGAGAATTTGCAATAGAAATATATAATATTATTTATATAGACCCGGGTGGTGGATTCTCTTCCCTTGAGATTTCTTCCACCATTTGATAATTTTATCTAGTTATTTTAGTTTATTATTCAAAAATTCAAGAGTTGTTTTAAGTAATTTCTTTTTATCTCGAAAATTAAAGTTTTGGATCCTAGTCTCAAACCGATTTTTAAGTTGAGAGTGGTTCGACCCTACTTATTGTTATACTATTTTAAGTAAAGTATTAGTAGGTATTATAAATTTTGTTGACCGGAGTTTGGTGAATCAACGACAATTATCAACAAATCATCAACCGACAATTTTCTTTTTTGATAACTGTGATGGCCGGGCCAACTTATGCGAACCTCGACTAATTCACAGGATCCGTGCAAGGCGACCTCCCACACGAATCGGGTAAGGCTCGGACTATATTCGCGGTTATGGTCCTAACGAATTGTTTGCACGTTGTAGGAATCGAACATGGGATCTCATACTTCTTGAGACACCAAATTTCAAATCTTTTTCAACTAGATCAACCCGTTCGGGTTAAATTCCAAAACATTGGCGGGCTTAGTCCTACAATAGAGCTGCAAATGCCACACGGGCTCAAACAAAATTGGGACCACAATCGCAAACACAATGGACATTCCACATTTTAGCTAAAGGTGGCATAATTTGCTAAATTTACTGCTAAAGCTGAGCACAAGCACAATATAATCCCATCCCTTGATGCTCGATAAAGTGAGTTCAAGAAATAATGACTGAATGTGTAATGATAGACAAAAAATTTAGTGATAATGAGCATACATGAGATTAATGTAGCATCTATTTCATTTTTAGATAAGAATGTTCTAATTTTGTAACATACAAGAAATTCAAGAAAAGCTTCTATTATGAGTCTATGACTTTTCAAACGTATATATGTGTGTATATATATATATATATATATCAACTTTGTTGCTACAATTTTTCTAACTAGCTACTTGCTCAGTTGTCGAGATAATGCACCGCAACAAGAAGTCAACAACAAATACCAAAACAGAGCAAAAACACCTAAAATTTATGGTTCATGAAAATTACTTGTTTTTGTTTCACGTAGATCGATGAAACTTGTTTTTGTTGGACATTACGGGTCCCACATATCTCAATAATGGTGTGATATTGTCCGCTTTGGGCCACGCCCTCACAGATTTGCTCTTGGGTTTCCCCAAAAGGCCTCACACCAATTGAGATATGTACATCCTTTTATATACCCATGATCCTTCTCACTTTTAATCCATGTGGGACTTTGGTCGCATACTTAACAATCCTTCCCTCGAACAAAAGACCACATCTCATGGTCCGAGCCTCCCCTCAAACGATCATCCATCGTGAGTTAATTCGAGGGCTCACCTTCCGTTCGACATTTCGAGGATTCCCACATGGCTACCAGTCCACTTCCGCTAGTTGATACGACGCCACCACATACGACTTGACCATCACCGGCCTCCGCCGCACATACGACTTGGCCATTCCCGGCCTCCGCCGCCACCGCTGGTCGATACAACGCTAGCCCACTCCGACTGGTTAACACCACGAATCGCAACCTGGGCTCTGATACCAATTGTTGGGCATTACGGGCCCCACATATCTCAACAATGGTGTGATATTGTCCGCTTTGGGCCACGCCCTCACGGATTTGCTCTTGGGCTTCCCCAAAAGGCCTCACATCAATTGAGATATGTACATCCTTTTATATATCCATGATCCTTCTCACTTTTAACCCATGTGGGACTTTGATCGCATACTTAACACTACTCTCCTATTTATAGAGAAAATTGGAATATAATGACATCTCATAAAGTGAAGTTAGATCTACTTTTCTTTTCTTTTTCTTTGAATATTGATGTTTTCCAAGTCATTTTCTTCTTTCTTCATGTGTATTATATTCTTCATCTTCCACCCATGTGCATTCATTTTTCACTTTAATACATTTTCTTCATTTTTTGTAATTCATACCTATAAGAAATAAAAATATCTATATAAGAACATTTATACAATAAAATGGTAAATTAAAGATTTACTTTTGACATTAAAAATAATTATTTTGTGGACTTATCAGATGTCGCCTTGCACGGATTCTGTGAATTAGTTGAGATTCGCATAAGCTGGCCCGACCATCACAGTTATCAAAAAAGAAAAAATAATTATTATTATTATTGGAGGTATTATCAGTGACTTAAATCACTTATTGACTTGATATCGATGAAATTTATTTATGTACCATTCTAGAAATTCCCATTGATATTGGAAAGATTCATTCATTGAGCAATCCGGAAATCTTCTATGGATGTGGTTTGTATATTAATAGTATCATTTCACCTATAAATAGAGCTTATGCTTGTAACGAAAATAAGAGAGAATGAAATAAAAAATTATTTATCATCATATCATCAATTTTGAAACGGTTTGAAAGGTATCAATATTAGTATATGTACATGTGAGTTTTCCCGGCCCATGAAAAAGCCCGTCCCGACCGGAGCGATCCAGGAATGGTCCGAGATTGTGACCCGACCATTGTGCCCACGTCATAACCCGACCGATACATCAGCCCCGTGGTCCGAGAAGTATCTTGCCCCGACCCGAAGAGCATTTTTGAAGGAACTCGAAGGCCCATAAGCTCAAGGCAATGTCATGATATAGGACCTACATAGCTGACGTGTAAAGGAATATATTATGTAAAGTTGAAAGTGTTGCCCTAATGGGCCAAAGGCCCATTGGAAAAATGTATATAATTCAATGAAAAGTAATGAGAAGAGATCCTTTTTTGTGTTGTGCAAATATTGTATCTACACAATGGCGCCGTCTGTGGGAAATTAGGTCAGATCACCGACCATATTCCTACCTCCAAAAAAGCTGAGTGAAACCCAGATACACCTTTCATACCATCCTCATTGTCCAGATATAACGATGCCGGTAACCAGATCCCATTCTGAAGCACTGATTCCCGGCACCGGACAACCAAGCGCCCCACCATCGATTGAAAATCTCCTGCAGCGGCTGGCGGAGGCGGAGAAACGCAGCCAGGCCGCCGAGGCAAGGAGCCTGACGGCGGAAAGGAGGAGTGAGGAACTCCTCGCGAGATTGAATCAGGCAACTATCCCACAGATAGTTCCCGATCAATCACAGACCCAAGGTGATGCCCAAACACGAGAGGAGCATGGTGAAACATCTCACCGGCCAGGCAAGGCCCCGACTACCGGCGATACTCCAGTTATCGACGAACCTTTGACGTCGCAGAAGCTCCAGGAGATGATGGCAGAATTTCAGAAGAAAGTCATGAATGATCTGAGAGCCAGATCCACCGATGACCAGGCCCTCAGAGCCTCTGCCGACTCGGTTCAGTCGCCCTTCAGTGTGGAGATCACCCAGGAACCCTTCCCAAGGAAGTTCGTCATGCCCAGATTCACTCCTTACGACGGAACGAAGGATCCCGAGGAGCATATCTACCAGATCCACCAGAAGATGACGATGTACGCCGAGAACGAAGCCCTGCTATGCAAAGTTTTCCCGACCAGTCTTATCGATGCACCGCTCCTCTGGTTCAGAAAGCAACTGCCGAGATCCATTGGCAGCTGGCAGCAATTATCCGATCTCTTTGTGGCGCAATATTTCGGGAACAAGAGGCAGAAGAAGACCATCTCGAGCCTCTTCACCATGACTCAGGAAAAGGGCGAATCCCTCAAGAGCTTCCTGTCCTGATTCAATGTCGAGTCGTCCTCCATCGACAACTGCGACCAACACTCTGCCGTGGAGGCCTTCAGGATGGCTCTCATCCCGGGGACCAAGTTTCACCAATCACTTGTGAAGCGACCTCCCTCGGGAATAGGAGAACTCAATTCCAGGGCGCAAGGCCACTTGAGAATCGAAGAAGAAGAAGCAACCCAACAGAGGAGAGCAGCACTGGTCAGTGTGGAAGTGAAATCAAAGGATAAAACGTCAGACAAATCCCGACATGATATGAATCGTAAACGCTCGAATCCCCCGAGCCACTCTTCATCTCAGTTTCCCCCTCAACCCGATAGACGTGCAAAGATTGAAGAGAAGATTACTCCATTAAAAGTGACGCTTGCCAAGCTTTTCCAGGAGAACAAAGCTCGAGGAAACTTCCAAACTCCTCCCCCAATCAGGCAACCCCTTGACCAAAGGGATAGATCCAAGCATTGCGCCCTTCATGGTGATTTTGGCCACACGACCAACGATTGCCGAAACCTAAGACGCTAGGTGGAAGGAATGATAGCCCGAGGGGAACTGAAGGATTATATCCAGAGGGATGGTCCTAGGGCCAACCCACCAGCACAATATAACCAACGGAATCAGGGTCCTGCTCACCCAGTCAGGATCATCAATACGATCCATGGGGGTCCCGATCCACAAAGCAGCGAAGGATCGAGACGCACACAAATGAGAAGAGCACATCAGATCACCGGGATATCTGGGATAAACGAGATCCACCACCGAACGGGGCAATCTCAGATACTCTTCTCCTAGGAGGACCTGCGGCACATCCAGGTCCCGCACGAGGACCCGCTAGTCATCACTCTGATGGTCTCGGGATGTCTTGTGAAGAGGGTCATGGTTGACCCGGGAAGCAGCGCCAACATCATGACCAAATGGGCTTTTGATAAATTGGAAATCAACCCGAGTGACATCGCGACTTCCCGAAACCCAATTGCCGGGTTCGACGGAAAACAAGTCAAGCCTCTCAGGGAGGTCAGGCTACCTGTGACGGCGGCCCAGAGAACTCTGTCCGAAACTTTCGTGGTGGTGGACGTGAAACCATCGTACAATCTTCTTATGGGAAGGGGATGGATACACAGAATGCAGGGGGTACGGTCAACTCTCCACCAAATGATGAGGTGCGTTGGCCCAAATGGGTACGACATAATCGACATCAAAGGGGATCAAGTGGCGGCCAAGCAATGCTACGCCGTCACCATCAAAGAAATGAAGGACAATCCCGATCGAAAGAGATCCCGAGAGGACGATCATTACCTGGAGTCCAAATAGCAACTACAGGACGGGGAGTCGGGTCCCCCGATCGTGGCAGAGCCTCTGCAGCCGGTGTCTGTAATGCCCGATAAGGTCACCTACGCAGGTACAAGCCTCACCACTTGTGAATTGAATGAACTGACAACATTCCTACAGGACAATCATGACGTCTTCGCGTGGGAGCATACTGATATGCCCGGCATCGACCCCTCCATAGTCCGACACACATTACATGTCGATCCAAATATTCGACCCGTTCGACAAAAACAAAGGCGAATGGGGGGCCAAAGGAACCAAATCATAACCGACGAGGTGTCAAAGTTGCTGGAAGCCGGATTCATCAGAGAGGTCCATTATCCCGAGTGGCTGTCCAATGTGGTTGTTGTGCAGAAAAAGAACGGGAAATGGCGAGTCTGCGTCGACTTCACCGACTTAAACAAAGCTTGCCCGAAAGACAGTTTCCCCCTGCCCAAAATAGATCAAATGGTCGATGCTACTGCAGGCTACGAGAGGTTAACCTTCCTGGATGCCTACTCGGGTTACAACCAAATCCCGATGGACCCAGGGGATGAGGAAAAAACCTCCTTCATTACGAAAACAGGTACCTATTGCTTTAGAGTTATGCCTTTCGGACTAAAAAATGCATGAGCCACATTTCAAAGACTGGTGAACAGGATATTTAAAGGGATGATGGGCACAGTAGTCGAGGCTTACATTGACGACACGGTTGTGAAGAGCAGAAATAAGACTGACCACTTGGGGCATCTCCGTAAGGTGTTTGATACCCTGAGGAAACACGGGATGAAGCTCAATCCAGCAAAATGCTCCTTCGGGGTGTCCTCGGGACAGTTTCTGGGACACATAGTTGATCGGTCGGGCATTCAAGCCAGTCCGACCCAAGTAAAGGCTCTGCTCGAAACCAAAGAGCCATCCACACACAAAGAAGTTCAAATCTTGACCGGAAGGGTCGTGGCATTAAGCCGATTCATTGCAAGGCTGACCGACCGTTGCCGACCCATCTTCCAGGCGATCAAGGCAAGGAAGGGAGAAGTGTGGGGACCCGAGCAAACTAGAGCCTTGTCCCGATTGAAGGAGTACATGCTCAAGCCTCCCATTCTTGCAACACCCGAGCCCGATGATGTCCTGCTCTTGTATCTGGCAGTATCATCAGTTTCAACTAGCGCCGTGCTCATCAGAGAGGACAGGAACCTCCAGATGCCCATCTTCTACACCAGTAAGGCACTAGCCGATCCCGAGACACGGTACAGCAAGCAGGAAAAGTTGGTCTTATCCCTGATCAATGCCAAACGACGTCTCAGGCATTACTTCGAAGCTCATCATATCATTGTCCCCACTACCACTCCCATTCGTGTACTTATGGCAAAGCCCGATCTTTCCGGAAGAGTTTCCAAATGGGCCATTGAACTGGGAATTTATGACATAACTTACGTACCCAGAGTCTCGATCAAAAGACAGGTCGTGACCGACTTCCTCTTGGAAGGGGAAACCGAGGAGATCGATCAGCCCGATGAGTTGGTAACGTGGAAGTTATTCGTGGACGGTTCAGTGTGCGCCAATGGAGCAGGTGTCGGGCTTGAAATACATACTCCCGACGGGACTAAGTTACAAGCCTCGGCACAATTACAATTCTCAGCCACCAACAATGAGGCAGAGTACGAGGCAGTTATATCAGGATTGAGATTAGCCAAGAGCCTTCAAATTCAATCCCTATCCGTGTACAGTGACTCCCAGCTAATTATCAGGCAAATAACCGGTGAATAGGAGACAAGGGATCCGAAAATGGAATCTTACAGAGCGCTGGTGCTCAAGGAATCAGAAAGTTTTCAAAAGTTAACATTCAGCCAAATCCCTCGGGAAGAAAACACCTCGGCCGATCACTTGGCGAATCAGGCATCCGCAGCTGGTGAAGACATGACTCGGGTAGTACTGACCGACTTCATCACTGCACCGAGCATCATAAAGCCCGCTGAATTGATATGTCTAGTTCCCCGAGAACCAAGCTGGATGGATCCTATAATCAACTATCTAAATCTCGGGGCTCTACCGACTGATAAGGCAGAGGCAAGGAAAATTAGAATGAAGTCAGCCCGGTACTCGATCATCCAGGACCAGCTCTACAGAAAATCTTTCTCGGGTCCGTATCTACGGTGCGTAACTCCTTCCGAGGCAGAGACAGTAATGCAAGAGATACATGCTGGAGCTTGTGGAAATCATTCGGGTGCCCGGTCTCTTGCCCATAAAATCCTGTCCCAGGGTTATTTTTGGCCCTACCTATCCCGAGATTCGGAGGAATATGTGCGCAGGTGCAAAGCCTGTCAGATGCACGGTGATGCCATACTGCAGCCCCCGGAATTCTTGAACCCGACAATCGTCCCGCACCCTTTTGCCCGATGGGGAATGGATATAGTCGGACCACTTCCAAAAGCCATCAGGAAGAATACCCATGTACTCCTCGCCACCGACTATTTCACCAAATGGGTTGAGGCAGAGGCTTATCCATCAATAAAGGGGAGCCATGTAGTCAAGTTCATATGGAGTCACATCATCTGCAGGTTCGGGGTACCTCGGACCATCATGATGGACAACGGCACCAACCTAGACTGTGAACCGGTCAGGTCGTTCCTGGCCCAGCACGGAATAAATCAAAACACCTCCTCTGTAGGATACCCGCAAGCCAATGGACAGGCAGAAAGGACCAATCGTTCCATCTTCAGCACTCTGGCAAAGAAACTCGAGAAGGCCAAAGGAGCATGGTTGGACAAGTTGCCAGAGGTACTATGGTCGTATAGAACCACTCCCCGACAACCGACCGGTGAAACACCTTTTGCCATGGCATATGGGGCAGAAGCCGTAATCCCCACGGAGTATGTCGTCCCGACGCTGAGATCACTGGCCTGGGATGAGAAAACAAATAATCAATGCTTGTCACACGAGCTCGACCTACTGGAAGAAAAAAGATAAATTGTCGGGATAAGGCTGACAGCTTACCAACAACGGGTCAGGAATCACTTCAATAAAAGAGTAAAAAGGAGGGGATTCCAAGTTGGAGACATGGTCGTCAGGCGGAAAATTGGACATGTGGGCAAACTCCAAGAGCCATGGGAGGGACCCTACACCGTCACTGAGGTAGTTGGGCGCGGGGCTTACCGACTACTCAGAAATTTTGATAATCGAAGGGAGCCTAACACACAGAATGCATCCCGACTCAAGAGGTATTATCCCTAGGCATACTCTATTTCAATTACTGTAAAGAAAGGCCACTGGAGCCCGAAAGATAAAAATAGAAGTTCAATTTCTTCCCGATCATATCTAAGCCTACCTAAAGCGTCTCCATGATTATATAAATTTAAAAACCTAAGTGTTGAATCCTCTCCATGGGCCCAAAGCGCCCGAGAGATCTTCACAGACCCACCAGTGGTCGGGTTTTATCTCAAAACCTAAGTGTTGAATCCTCTCCATGGGCCCAAAGCGCCCGAGAGATCTTCACAGACCCACCAGAGGTCGGGTTTTATCTCAAAACCTAAGTGTTGAATCCTCTCCATGGGCCCAAAGCGCCCGAGAGATCTTCACAGACCCACCAGAGGTCGGGTTTCATCTCAAAACCTAAGTGTTGAATCCTCTCCATGGGCCTAAAGCGCCCGAGAGATCTTCACAGACCCACCAGTGGTCGGGTTTTATCTCAAAACCTAAGTGTTGAATCCTCTCCGTGGGCCCAAAGCGCCCGAGAGGTCTTCACAGACCCACCAGTGGTCGGGTTTTATCTCAAAACCTAAGTGTTGAATCCTCTCCATGGGCCCAAAGCGCCCGAGAGATCTTTACAGACCCACCAGCGGTCGGGTTTTATCTGAAAACCCAAATGTAGAATCTCTCCATGGGCCCAAAGCGCCCGAGAAGATCTTCACAGACCCACCAGAGGTCGGGTTTTATCTCAAAACCTTAATGTTGAATCCTCTCCATGGGCCCAAAGCGCCCGAGAGATCTCACAGACTTATGGTCCTATGGCATCAGTAGTCCTACCAAGCTACAATTCAAAATCACAATTTTTATTAATAAAGCGTCGGATCATGCATATTCCCGGCAAGGATTGAATAGGTGAATTCACTTATATTAAAAGGGGCCCCAGTGGCCAAGGATGATACAACAAAGCTTTGACACAGTTGTTGCAAACAAAATAAAAAGCAAAAACCTAAGGGAAAAGCCCTATTCTTCCACCGGAGGATCCTCATTGCCACCTGAGGCTTGGTTCTCAAGGGATTGTGCTTGGGGCTCATCCAGGCCACAAGGACAAGGCGGAGCGGGCAAGGGACCCTGAAGGAACTCGCCAAACGCCAGGTCCTCAGGTTCCGCCTCGGGATCAACATACGGAGGTCCCACTCCTATGCTGAGATCAAGGTCTTCTATGGTCGGGATGTATCGGTCACCCTCAGGCTTTTGAAGCTCAGTTATGCATTCCCGCCAGCCCTGCTCGTAACGGTACTTGCTGGTGAGCACAAAACGAGCGATCATTTGGTTGCCTCCCTTGTGACACATTTCTACCCGAGATCTTTCCACACCTAGTGCATTCTCAACCTCGACCTTCTCCTCAAGCAGCTGCTGCCCCGAAGTCTTTAACTTCTCAATTTCTTCGGTCAGTGCCTGCACTTGAAGAGTTAGGACTTCCCGAGCCTGGACTTATCGGTTAGTCATCTCTTCAGCCTCCCGAGCCTTACCCTCAAGGTCGGAAATCGTTGCCTTGGCAGCTGCAAGCTCTAGGGTCGCCGCCTTGGCAGATGCGAGCCCTTCCTCTGCTGCGACGGCCCGGTATGTCAAGGACTGAATCTTCTCGTTGGCCTTTTTGAGCTGTTCCAAGGCCTTGACACACCCAGCTTTGTGGACCTGAACATCCCGATTTAGGGTGTTAATGACTCGGGCATCTTCCTCAAGCTTGTAATTATAAGCCTGTGTAGCGTGAAGCATCTGAAAGCAGGGATGTTAGCACAAAAGATCAGGGATGAAATAGAAGCCAATACACGAGGGTAGAGAAATTATTACCTTCATTGCAAGCTCAGGCCCGTCCAGAGCCAGGTCCAACCTGTCGTACCGACCCATGGCCAACCTATCAGCCGGGGTCCACACCCCCAGGGCCATCTCTCGCAGAGCTTCAGGGTTGTCGATCGTCTTGTCCGCCACCCCCACATATGGATGACCCTTTCGAGTCTCCAGCCTGAAGCGAGGGCCATGGGGAACTTCTCTCCCACTCTCAGCAGCTTTCTCGATCTCTCTATTGTCCTGTTTCCTGACATTTTTAGAAATGGCAGTACTCAGCTTGGATGGTCGGGATCGATCATGTTCCTCATCATCCGAGCCTAGGTCTCGGGCATCCGATACTGAGGAAGGAACACCCAGTGCAACGCTTCTGCTAGAACTGGGTCTGACTGAATGATCTGCCCGAGGAGGACTCAGACTCGTACCTCCCGAGCTCGGGACCAGGGCACGACCATCCCCGACCTCGGCCGTATCCGATGCACCAATTTATGGGCCATCAGTAGGGGGGGCGGGGGTGTGACAGGATGACTCTCTGCCGGAATAGGAGGGGGGAGCGTGCCAACGGGCCCTCCGGTGGGTCCTGCCGATTGATGGATTGCTGGATTCTCGCTAACTGGCGGTATATCGGGATTTTCAGAGACTGGAGGGATATCTACCCCACAGATGAAGGATGTAGAGCCAGTATCAACCCTTCTAGCCCTCTTGATCGAAAGTTGGGGCAGGCTAACCACCTTCCTTTTCCGTTGATCCCCAGACATTTTTCTCTTGAGCTTCTTGGTTCCTGATGACTTGGACTTCAATCTCCTTGACCCTGACGTAGTCGCAGCAGAACCCGAGGCAATCCTTGAGGATAATTCTCCCGATGCAAACTCCTGCAATACAGATCCAGTCAGGCAATTCTGGCTATCCATTAAATCCTGACTCCACACTTTAGCACGCAACAGCTCAAATCGAACCCTTATATACCCGACACCCCTCTTCTCCCGAGGAGCCTTCAGGAAATCCATCACTTGCGTACACAACTTATTATTGCACATTTCGCAGTGGCATGAGGCTCGGGTATGAAAACTCTTAAATTCAGGAAGTCGGGTGGGCTGGAATACATGGTATACAGGGATGTTCATAGCATCGGGATGTCGCCACTGACCACTCACTATTATCATCCTCTCTTTCCACCCCTTGTTGGATGTCGGGACGTTATCACACAACTTCCTCTTGACGTAGGAAGTCAGGTTGTACCGACCCCTATTATCCTTCTGTTCTTGAAGTTTGTAGGAAAGCAGAAGCTCGGCCAAACCTAAGTCTAGATTCAGTTCCTTATTAATGAACAGGATCATGGCCAGGATCCTATAAAAGTTGGGACCGACTTGAAGGGGGGCTAGTCCCAAAGTAGCCAAAGTCAGGAGGAAGAAAGGGTGAATGAGAAACTTTAATATAGCCAGGTGAAATGAGGAAAGCAGTATCTCCCCATCTTTCAGACCTTCCCCGATCCTGAAATCTTTGTCCCGAGGGTAGTGCCTAACCTCAACCCCTTCAGGGACCCTGAGGCTCCTAAGTTGAGCGTCTTTCCTATATTTGGCTGGGAGAGGGTCAGTGCAGAAGTTCTCCTCCTCCTCGGCATCCTGACCCGCCTCGACATCATCCTCTACTGCCCGATCCCCTTCTTCCTGAGTGACTTCCGGGGGACTAGACCTAATGACCCGAGTAATCTCTACGGACGGGGTGCTCTCCAAGACATCAGGATCAGTAACAGTTAGGTCAGTATCTGTCACTTGCAGATCGCTAACCGACCTGGTATCATCACTCCCCGACATATTTGACGAAATGATAGAAAATTGAGAAGAACAACTTACAAAAAGACAAAGATGATTCCGGCAGTCTCTCCTTGAGTTTTTCCTCCGGCTAGGTGGTTTGCAGAAACCGGCAACTGTACCAGGAAACAGAGAAGGATGCGTCCGGTCAAACGCTTTGCAGCACGGTCCAAAACACTTCACACGGTGTAAAAATCAATTAAGATCGCTGATGTTTGCAGAAATTGATGAGACAATATAGAGATTCTGTAGGTGATAATGGATTTGAGTTGCAGATAATGCTTGAGTATGGCAGAGAAAATAATGAGAAGTAATCCAAAAGCAGTGCAAGTGTGATGTATGTGGGTTATATATAGATAGGTATGACGTTTCGGTCACCCGGGTCAGAGTATCGGATCGACATGACCCGACCCATCTCACACAAATCTATGCCATCTCAGCCACAAGATCAAATTGCAATGATGGCGGCAGCTGCAGCATTAAAGGCGTCCCGCATCGTCCGGCACGCGTCCCCTCATCATCCGCCACGCGTCCCGCGCATCAACCCCGAGGACTTTTTGATGGGCCTTAAGATTCTTTCACCTAATGGGCCCATTGGATGCAGGCCCATAAGCTAAAAGAGGGCCTGTGTACATGTGAGTTTTCCCGGCCCATGAAAAAGCCCGTCCCGACCGGAGCGATCCAGGAATGGTCCGAGATTGTGACCCGACCATTGTGCCCACGTCATAACCCGACCGATACATCAGCCCCGTGGTCCGAGAAGTATCTTGCCCCGACCCGAAGAGCATTTTTGAAGGAACTCGAATGCCCATAAGCTCAAGGCAATGTCATGATATAGGACCTACATAGCTGACGTGTAAAGGAATATATTATGTAAAGTTGAAAGTGTTGCCCTAATGGGCCAAAGGCCCATTGGAAAAATGTATATAATTCAATGAAAAGTAATGAGAAGAGATCCTTTTTTGTGTTGTGCAAATATTGTATCTACAGTATATAACATCGATGTTGATTTGATACTAATTTTTAATACTAATATTATTCTAGTTCGTTATATTATTTCCGCGACTAACCATGGTAGGTATTCAATTTCATAATGAAAAGGAGGGAATGATAAATAGTCTTACGACTTCACTTGTGATGCATGGATTAGATTACAGAATTAATCATCTCCCTAAGTTATAATTAAAGCTCAACTCTGCACATCTTTACATGGTACAAAAATTACTTATTTTAGAAACCAGAATGGATAGTATTCAGAAGGGTTCAAGTTCCAAGACAAAATAATCCGTGCCTGTTTGGCAACCTATGCGGTATGGTATTGGTATTTAATTTTGATTTGGATTGGGTTAAGTGTTAAGTTGAGTTTAATGTGATTTTATTTTGAATTGAAATCATGTTTGGTGTAGATAGTTTTGGTGTGAGAAAAAATAAGGGTTAATTTTATAAAACCCCTCTATATTATCCAATTTAATCAACTAACCCCTCTTGTTCCATTTTGCCCCTTATACTATCCAATTTCATCACTATGCCCCCTCCTCCTCACATTTAGAATCAAAATGTCTAAACTACCCTCCATTAATAGTATAAGGGGGTTTAGTGAAATCAACCCTTAAAAAAATTATTTTTTGAAAATAAATTATATTTTTCGTAAAAACTATAAATTTCAAAAAATATATATATTTCGGAAAATATGATTTTTTACGAAAAATAATTTTTTTGCGAAAAATATATATGATGTTCCAAAATATGATTTTTTTTTGGGAAAAACTATGATTTTTTTTTGCGAAAAAGTATATATTATGTTCCAAAATATTTTTTTTTCTAAAAAATATTTTTTTTTGTGAAAAAATATTTATTATGTTCCAAAATATGAATTTTTTTTCCCGAAAAATATATATTATGTTCCAAAATATGATCTTTTCCGAAAAATATTTTTTTTGCGAAAAATATATACTATTATGTTCCAAAATATGATCTTTTCCGAAAAATATTTTTTTTGCGAAAAATATATACTATTATGTTCCAAAATATGATTTTTTCCGAAAAATAAATTTTTTGAGAAAAATATATACTATAATGTTCCAAAATATGATTTTTTTTTCGAAAAATAAATTTTTTTCAAAAAATATATATTATTTTTTCCGAAATAATTCATATTTTGGAAAATAATATACTCCCTCTGAAAAATAATTTTTTTGCGAAAAATATAATTAATTTTCGAAAAATAATTATTTTAAATGGTTGATTTCACTAAACCCCCTTATACTATTGAGGGTAGTTTAGGCATTTTGACTCAAAATGTGAGGTGGGGGGGCATAATGATGAAATTGAATACTATAGGGGGCAAAGTGGACACAGTGGGGGTTAGTTGATTAAACTGGATAGTATAGGGGGGTTTCTTGAAATTAACCCAAAAAATAAAGCTGAAAAGCCAAACTATGTTTGATAGAATTGGTATGGAATGAAATTTTGTAGAGTTGGTATTATTTTTATTAATTATTTATTTATAATATTTTTGTTTATTATTTACTTTATTTTATTTACTTTATTATTTTTAAATATTTATTATTAATTAATTATAATATTTTTGTTTATTATTTATTTTGTATTAATTAATTTATTATTTTGAAATATTTATTACTCAATATTTATTAATTTCTTATTAATTATTTATTATAATATTTTTTATTATTATTTATTTGATTTTACTTTATTTATTATTTTTAAAATTTTTATTATTAAATATTTTTTGTTTATTATTTATTTGGTTTTAATTAATTTATTATTTTAAATTTTTTATTATATTTTTATTAATTATTTATTATAATATTTTTGTTTATTGTTTATTTGGTTTTATTTTATTTATTATTTTTAAATATTTATTACTCAATATTTATTTATTTATTATTAATTAATAATTATAATATTTTGTGTTGTTATTTATTTGGTTTTACTTTATTTATTATTTTTAAATATTTATTTATTATTAATTATTAATTAATTTTTATTGTTTGATAACTTTTATTTAGTTATTTAATTTAATTAAATGATATTTTTAATTAAATAAATATATATGTAATATGGTTATGTGTGTGTGTATATATATAACACAACACACTCACACACACCATGGTTTAATATTTTGGCTTCAAACCATGCAAATCATGTCAAGAGATGGTGTGGAAAATCAACCATTTGGTACACCATAGTTTCACATTGTGGCTCCAAAACCAAGCCACCAAATAAGGGTTGGGCTAAACTTTTCACACCAAAATCATAAATTTGACACTAAAACCATGTGTCAAACAACACCTCAGTGTCATTTTTGGAAATAAATAAAACAATAATAATAATATTAATGTTAAAAACAAGATTGGGAAAACAATCCTGAAAACAATCCAAACACGGCCTTAAACGAGTGGGACTCCAGACTGACAATTATTGAAGACAGCTTTCCTTTTGCAGTAGAAAATAGAGAGATTCGCCTAGAGAGAGAAACAGATAAGAAGAGAGAAAAAAGATATATACATATACATATATATGTCTATATATGTGTGTATATAGACACGCACACACAAAGAGAGGGTTTGATCCGAGCTTCTCACTACTCAATTGTCAAAGGTGAGCTCTTTCTCACTCAACTCTACATTTATCTTCCGATATATATATATATATATATATATATATGTGTAGCGTCATCTTGAAACTTCTCTAATTAGGGTTCTAGTGACCTTGATTGGGGTTATTGATTGTTCATGAGCCTTGCATATCCTTAATTGAAACCGATAATCAATTTTTTTTGTTGTCAATTTCGAGTTATTGCCTTTTTTTTTTTTAAAGCAAGTCATTTTTATAAAAGAAAACACAAGACAAAAAAGCCTACAAAAGGCATACTCCTAGGTAGAGCTACCAAAATGAGACACAACACGATCACAAAATGAATTGAAAAGGTTAGGATTGACCATAAAAGGGTTGAAGTTCTATAAGGGTCGACCCGAACATGACATAATTATTTTTAATTTTTTTTTTTCTTGTCTAATTGATCATGAGTTAAAGTATATCAATAAATTATTACTGGATCGTGTCAAATTCAATTTGATTTTGCTGATAATAGGTTAAATAGTTCATTTCGTATTGGATTGTGTCAAATTTAATTTAATATATTATAATAAATAGGCTAAATGGATTATATGGGTCGACACAGATGACCTGTTTAATAAATTGGTTAGGCTAGGGTTGAACATATTTGACACGTATATTAAGCAGGTGTTTTTCGACACGACACGATCTCTACCCTACACGAACACAATCCACCGACACGAATTGCGAGCCCTACCCCTAGGGTCTAACCCCACACCCACCAGATAATAAGATTTACATTACATAAACCATGGGGGTTAACATGAATATATCTCTAAAGCAAAACAAGGATTGAAATATGCTACACTTGATCCAATTAAGAAGATGCAAAGAAGGCCAAAAATTCTTCTAAAGAGGTATATTTAAAACACCAAAATATGACTCCTCCCCATAAAACTCACCAATCAACACCAGAATACTAAGCAAAGTCCCGAATAAATTAACGATACAGAATTTTTTTTGCATTATCTTCTTTAACTTTTGTCTCCACCAAACAGAGAATAGAAATGTCATTATTCAGAACCAACTCTTTAGTCTCCTTATGTTTCACACCACCATTTAGAACCCTTATAATCCAAGAACTAATATACATGTTAACTTAGAGGATATAATCAGAATACTTCTTTCCCATATTTTCCCCTTTTAGAGCCCTCCTAGTTCTATATTTGGTGCTGGGAATTTTCCCCATAACTCCTATACCTGTCATGGTTTGCCGTAATGGTCCGTTACGGCGCGTATCGCCCGGTTCGTAACATTTTTGGAAAGTGCCAATACCGTTATTTGGCACCGATACTCATTTTTAAGGCCGATATTGTCTGAGTCCGTTACACCGATACTGCGATCATTACCGAAACCGATACTGTTACTGCGAACTATGATACCTGTAGCTAAGGGGCTTTTATGTTTCCCGCATTAGTTGGTTTTATAATTTCTCCTATGGGGCTAGTTTGTTCCACACTAACTTTCTGGTATTGATTTTCAGGTTCAGATTCAATCCCCCAATCATCCACTATTTCAGTTTCTTCAATATACCCTAAGCAAGTAAATTTATTTGGAGTCAAAGTGCTTACCTCATCCAAACTACTGAGTTTGTCCAAGTTGCTATGGTTTGCATTTACTCCAGTTTCATCCAAAACCATACTGCTGCTAACATTCTTTCCTGGTCCTCCCACCTCCATAACTGAGCTCATATTCTCATCTTTTTCCTCAACTGTAACATCATCCACTCCCCACTCATCACCTGTTTCATTGTCATTCATATCATTTAAACATGAGAACTTATTAGGGGATATCAAACATATCTGTTCAGGCCCTTTTTGTTTCTCATCCACTTTTGTTGGAAACCTCTGAGTATCCTTATCATCAATACCCCACTTATCCACTATAACATTTTCTTCAAGGTCATGCAAACAGGAATATTTATTTGGAGATATCAAACACACATTCTCATCATCTTTAGATAATTCAGTCTGCCCCTGATTTTTCTGGTTTTCCTCTGCTGCCCCTGATTGTTCCCAAACCTGTTCTTTATTACTTTGTTGATCTTTGATTTCCAATTGCCCAGTAGTGGCACCATGCATATCAGTAATATTCTCTACTACTTGAGCCTTCTTTCCCACAATCACCCACTCTTGGTTCACCTCTTTTGGCTTTTGGATTTCAGCTTGTACTTTAGACTTGATACAATTTTTGGTGGAATGACCAAAAACCTTGCATTGCTCACATCTCACTGGGATCCATTGATACTCCACTTCAATGGGGATTGTTCTTGCCTTGTTTGTTCCTACATTCAAGATTGAGCACGTTGAATGTTGTGTCGCATTTATAAATGTGCATTAATTAAATAAATGAAAATTCAGCAGAGCCTTGCATATTCTCAATTAATTTTTTCTTTTTTACTATGGGGATTGATTTTCCCTCGAAGTGAACCAATTTGCCTTCTGTTATCTTTGCCATTTTGGATGGTTCACAAATCACAAACAGTCTTTCAAGATTTTATATAGAAATATACATATATATATATATATATATATATGCAGCACAAGCACACCGAAACAGCCCAACTTCCCCAAATGCCCACCACCAGCCTCTTTTTCTGGATTTTTCCATGGGGAACTTGGCCATTTCTTGGAAAGAGAATTTTAATTTTTTCCAAGATATTATACTATTTATATGTGTGTGTGTGTATATATATATATTTATTATACAGAATAAGGGTGGGACATGGACAAACACACCCTGCAAAGGCCAAAGGGGGCTTGAATTGGTACTAATTCATCAACAAGGATATATGAGGAGATACCATATGAGCTAAAATCTTGGTGGCACACTTTCAAGTATTGTAGTTTGAGTAGTAATGGAAGACAGTGTATATAATTCTATATATAAATATATTTATTTATTGAAAGACTGCTTAAGAGGGGTGAAACATACGTCGGGTATATATATATAATGGAAGTGAAGTTGCAGTTGTTGATATATAGTTAACCATCTTGCCAGATCTTTCATACGGTAGGAATTCTTATTCTGGTTTCATATTTGGTATTAGTTCTCGTAAGTCGGATATTCTTTCTTTGCCTTCCTTTACTCATCATCAATTATGTTATGAAACAAAATAATATTTAGTTGCAAGGGTTTGCAGCCGAGCGGTTTTAGCAAACAAGATGGTTCGCAACATGGAAGCATGTGAAGAGTGCGCCCAGAATTGTCTATTGATTCATGAGAAGAGGAGGGACCCGTCTCGCATTGTTACCTCATTTATCAAAGTCATGATCGGCGATGAATTTTCTCAAGTTATGGTATAATTACATATCTCCTGTTTCTTCTCTTTTGTTTCATGTAATTGTTGATTTATATGATTCTAATGTTGCATCTCTATTCCTTTTCTTTTTCTTACTTATCAGACGTGGATTGACAAATTTCTTGTTTATTCTATTATCCCCTATTTGGTTGACCATGTACTTCATTTTGCGCTTTATTCTTTTGCTAGTTAAATCTATATCTGAAGTCAAATGCTGTTTCACTTTTGGTCGCTAGTATTGATTCAAATTATTTTTCCATTTACGGGATAATCAAATACTTTTCAGTGTTCAACATTGAATTTGTTTTATGGCTGCATGAAATAGACTTTTTTCTTCTTTTTTTGTTAAATGTTGTCTCTCCCTTTCATAATTATAATTTTAGAAAAAGCTGTTATTTTGTTTGTTGTACATGCTTATGTGGACAAGGAACTCAGTATTAGGTTTGGTCATTATTTAGCTTTATTTGTTGTATGGATATCTCTGACACGGTGAACAATCTTCCTGTAAGATTTTAAACCGGTTTTGCTGCATTATAATTTCATAATGTGTCAATCTGTTCTGTTTTCTCAATACTTGTTGTTAGACAAGTTTGAATTGGTGCCATTGTATTCATGATAAGCTGTATACTTGGAAATCTTCTAACACGGCAAGCAACTTCTTTTGTTTCGGTAACGAACAAAATCCACGTCTACTTCACCTTTGTTTATTTAGTTGTTTCAAGATATTATTAATTTTTGGATGGTGCTTGCTTCAGCCTATATCTAAAGCATATTTGTGTTGAAATCTTTGAATTACTAAACAGAATCTAACATGATATATTATCTAGATTGCTAGGAGAAATTAAATGTATTTTCAATCTTTTTATAACAAGTTTTCAATATATTAATAAAAGAGGTAAATTAGAGGACGGGGAAGGGGAAGGAAACAATTGTCAACTGGCTTGTGGGAGGTTCTTTATTCTACTGCAGTTGTGGAAGTTTTTACTGGTTACGATTTCTGATTAATTAATAACTAATTATTAGCAAAGTCAAATTACACAAGGCAAAAGAAATGCTGGAAATCAAATGAGGGTCCATTCAGGTTGTGAAATTGCAATTTGTAAAGGTCTTACTACCTTTTTGCTATTGCTGAGAAGGAAACTGTGTTTATCGATAATTTTAGTATGAGGAAAATATAAGGACCTTCACGTATGAAACTTTTCTAACTAAACACGTATGAAACTTTTGAAAAATATATTAATGACCTTCCCTCTATCGGATAATGGCTTAGTGATGTCAACTTTTTTGGGTGATTATACTTCTATTATTCTATACCACAAATTTAATAACAATAAATGGTGAAATATCTTACCTTATGAATATAGAAGCTTTGTTTTTTTTTTATAAGTAAGTATGAATATAAAAAGACGCTCAAACGGGGAGCGTATCCCATATACAAAAAAGGCCTTAAGAGCCTAGCGAGTTCAGGAACTCTAATTTTTCATCAAAAGAAATACAATACCGACCATCCACCAAATAGAACAAATTTGAAACAATAAAATCCTTTAATGCCCCTAATGGGGACTCAATACCCTCAAAGCATCGTCTATTCCGCTCCAGCCAAATGCCCCACCACATGCACAGAGGGGCCACCCTCTAGAAGGAGCGAACATGCAGCTCAATATGCGTACCTCTCCAAGTGGCTAAAACATCGCGCACCGACATTGGCATAACCCACTGCACATCAAAGAGAGCAAAAAGAAATCACCAACAATCATAGGCCACCGGGCAATGCAAAAGGAGATGGTCTATGGACTCCCCCTCCTTCATGCACATGAAACACCTGTTAACCACAATGACACCCCTCATCCTCAGCACATCCAAAGTGAGAATACGACCCCAAGCAGCCAACCAGGAGAAAAAGGCCACCTTGAAAGGGGCCTTAGAGCGCCAGACCGCCTTTCAAGGAAAAACCACATCCACCCTAGGTGAACGGCACCGAAAGAAAAAGGCCACCTAAAATTGCCGCAAAGGAGAAGGAGACCAAATAAAAGCATCTTGCCCAACCCCCACAACCTGAGAGCAACAACCTCCTCAAGCTCCCAGTCCTGAAAATGACGCACGAACAATACATCACACACAAGCCTACTGTTATCTAGGTGATAACAATCGGCAATAGAAGCATGACTCACGAGCAATCCGAAAGAGTTGAGGGAAAGCGATGGCAAGAGAGCTCTCACTACACCACCAATCCGTCCAAAAACAAACATGTCTGAATCTACAAAAAGTAACAAAGGAATCCCATCCCCGACGGATATCCTTCCACACACCCACCCCTTGACGGGTCCGAACCTTCCCAAAACACCACCCACCTCTAGTAACTCCAAACCGACATTCAATTACCCTCCTCCATAAACGATTTCTCTCGGCACCAAACCGCCAAAGCCACTTTCCCAATAAAGCCTGGTTGAAGGGAATCAACCGCCGAATACCCAGCCCCCCCTCTTGGAAAGGACGGCACACCGCCTCCCAACACACAAGGGGAATAAAGGCTTCCTCCCTCCCCCAGGAACTGTCGCTAAAGTCTCTCAATCCTCTGAGCCACACTGCAAGGGATCCGATAAAGAGATAGAACATATGTAGGGAGATTGGATAACGTGCTCTTAACTAAGGTGGGTCTCCCACCCTTGGACAGATACTGCCGCTTCCAACCTGCCAGCCGCCGCTCAACTCGCTCCACCACCGAGTCCCAAGATGACACCCGCTGCCCCGAGGAGCCCAAAGGGATACCTAAATACTCAACAGGTAACTGGGAAACTCTGTAACCAAGGGTCGTAGCCAAAGTAGAAACATTGCCCACCTCTCCCACCGGAATCATCGAACTCTTGCTAGTATTAATCTTCAAACCCGAGACAACCTGAAAGCAAGTCAAAATGCATTGGAGATACCGTAACTGAGCCACATCCGCATCACAAAAAACAAGTGTCATCCGCAAAGAGTAAGTGCGAAACAACCACCGACTGTGAATGCACATCACCCACCTGAAAACCAGAAATGAAACCTAATTCCATAGACTTGAACAACTAATTGCGATCCCGTGGTGTTATTCAATACCCAGAAATCTCCAACTTCAACATCATGGTCCAGTGAGAAAGCATGCCATACATGCTGAAAGAATACAACAGATGTGTCACATTCCGGTAGTTTATGACCCAAATTCTTATTTCTAAACCCACTTCATAGTTTTGATGATGTCAAGAGCTTTCTTCTTCTTCTTCTTTATATATATATATATATTTTTTTTTTTTTTGAAAGGTCATGTGACATAACTCAGATAATAATAGTGTAAAGCAGAGTAATCTTGGGCCTAATTATGGGGTTGTTTGTAGTTGAATCCGATTCTTAGAAAATATGGATGAATCTGATCTATGGAACAAATTTGAAGGTTGGGTTGATGACTTGAGTAAACCGGGGGAATGGTAAGGCATGCACGTGAGATTGAGAGGGGAGATCCTTTGCCAAGTGATAACAATGAAGATGATCTTTGTGACTTAGGGAAAAGTAAAATCTGTTTTTGTGTATTGGTTTATTATCCTGTTCTTTTTCAATTCAAAGTGTATTCACACTTTTCTATTTAGGCCAAAAGTAAATTCTTTTCTTGTAACACATTTGCACTTGTTTGAGGGGGGTCTTTCTGTTGACTGCATCAGTGTTTTGAATATTCTAGGTTTTGTTAGGAGTAAGTGGATGTGCATAACTGAATCAATAGGAGATGGATATCTCACTTATGTTTTTCCAATGGAAAGGACCTTCATGGCAATGGTACATACGGGCATTTGAAGTTCTGGAGTACTATCCATGACTCTTTTCTAAATTGTGCCTTCCTTTTGCAGTTTTTGCCTCCTAAATTTGCTCGAACTGTATCAGCTTTAGTTGGTCAGAATACTCACCTCGAGGATTCAGTTGGGCGGCGGTGGATGGTAACTGTATCAAAGATAAATGGCTCCATTGCATTTCAGAAGGGATGGCATGCTTTCTCTTTGGAGCATCATCTGGAACTTGGAGATTTCTTAGTTTTCAGTTACATTATGGGATCCCATTTTGTTGTTCAGATATATGGCAAAAGTGGGTGTCAGAAATCAGAGATCCCTGAAAAGAGCCATGGACGCAAGAAAAGAGTGAGCACAAACTGCAATGTTACTGCCAAAGAGGATTCTGGTTGTGGTAATACCTCTGTGGATCTCCTGTTCACTTCTGCTGCAGAAGTTGCAATAAGTGGAAACAACCACGATGTGATGTCGAATATTCTTGTAAAGAAATGCCAGAATACTAAGCGGAGGAGGGAGACACACTTGAGTTAGTTACTTTATTAACTATATATATCCTCATTGAATATGTTGTTTAATCCTTTCATGCATCATCATGATATATATCTTTCCTCTCATAAAAATGCTGAACCATTAGCAGGCACTGATGCACTGTCTCAGAAGAAAGGTACTTTCCTCATGGAAAGTAGCCCAAGGGTTCAGCAGAAATTACCTCGATCTTCAGAGTTCCCTGACCTTCCATTCTCAGGTGCAATGCAGAATTGTCAGTTTGGTTAGTGTTCCTTCCCTGTTACCAATTTGCATGGTGATTTGTTGGAGCAGATTTCTGTTACTCCTTAAAGCTCCATCTTTTTTCTTTTCCTTCTTTAAAATTGTATTTGATCACTATGCAAAAAATATAATGCCTATATTAAACAGGAGAAAGGATGAAACTGGTAGAAAAAGTGACAGAAATGGCCAGTCATGATGAGACAAGACACGGTATCATTCTTATTTTCTTTTTGATTTAGCACACAAATGTGCACAGCTTGCGGTTTCCTATCTCAGTATTGAATACATGAATTAAATACAGGGACGGGACCAAAGATAATCAATGACTGCGCCCGCAGTTCAAGTTCTAGTTTAGCTATAAAAGATAATAATGAGAGCTACGAAGCGGTGAAAACTGAACCTGTCGATTCGATTGTCTTTTCCGCACTGGGTGCCGTCAGTTCAGTCGTGGGAGATGGTCAATCATCTCTTGTATGTTACTCGTTAACTCATTCTGTTGGTTGTTTTTGGCTTGAAGTTTTTTTATTGATTTTTTTTTTTTTTTTAACTTTTCTGTAATCAAAATTATAGCTGAGTCAAGAATATGTTTCCCATCACAAAGTGTCATTATTTGCTGGCATATTAGACGAATTCCTGTTGTACTGCAGCAACCCATGTTTGTTTTTTAACCATATAATTTGGTCATAATTGTTTTCTTTGGGTTATGTTGTTTCCCTATTTATTTAATTCGTGAGGAATTGTCTGGTTTATTTTCGTCCTAGTTTGTTAATTAGCTGTATTTTCTTGAATGAGCACGAGTAAAGAAGTTAGTCTAATGTTTTTAAGCTTGGATTGAAAACTTGGAATATATGAAGTATGATGTGTTGTGGCCCAATTCGCTTTTGGTCCAGGTCGTGTCGGTAGACGAGAGAAATGAGCTTTGTTTCTTGCGGGTCATGGACTAGTTTTTGTACTCTCATAGGATTGGAGTGGGCCAGAATGAGACCCTGAAAATCAGAGAGAGCATGAGCGAGAGCTAGACTTGAGGGCTGAAATCTTCATTCTCTCTTAGTGAATTCTTTCTGCCAGCCTTCACCGTGCACGTAAATATAACTTGTGTCGAACCATATAAATCTTTGTACTATTTTTTTGTTACCTGTTTAATTTTTTTGTTGTGTTTTGTTTTTTGTTTCTTGGTTTTCTGCAGTTGTCGTAATATAAACATTGGCAGGCAAGGGATCAAGTTAGTATACAAAATAAAAGTTATATCTTGTATTTTCAGTTCTCTAACCTAGAGACACTGAAGTAACGATAACAGTAAGTATCTGGAAAAGAGAATAATGAATTTGTGGCTTATCAATCTTGACCCAAAATTGTGCTAAAAACATCGGATGTACCGAGAACCAGGTTCTGAGCTTTCTTTCATCTCTTTGTATGTAATAAATCCTCACTTGGTTTATGGTTCTATTCATTTTCCTACTTTTTCTGCATATGGGTATAATACATCGATTTATGATCTCTTGGTGGACCAGTTCAATCTTTTCGATGGTCTGCTCCCTGAACAGTTGGAAATTGCTGTTGGATAATTATAAAATCTAGCCGTGCTACTTAATCTCCTCTTCTGGATGTTTTTGCTTCAAGTGCACCTGTGAGCACGTTCTGGGGATTCTTTTTCCCTTCTAGATGATTCAATCACTAGATATCCATTTTTCACCTCCCTTTATATGCAGGAATTGCCAACAAGCTTGCCGTCAATTTCCTGTAATGGTAGGACAAGGGATAAAATGATTGTACTACTCCGTGATCCTGTCTCAAGATTGTGGCCGGTCCTCTACCATGAGAATTATGGTTACAAATTTCTGGCAAGCGGGTGGGAAGGGTTTAGCAAAGGAAACAACCTTCAACCAGGAGATCAATGTGTTTTCACGGATGAAAATGTATCGGAGGCCATTTACAGAGTCGGTATTTTAAGGAAGTAAGATGAATTTCAATACCCTTCGAGGTCCATTTCCCAGTGAGTATGCAGTACTTCAGCATTTTACACAGTATGTAATTAGAATGGGAAGTTGTATTCTTTCCTGCTTATGGAGATCCACAGTCTGTCAACTTTAAATTCATGACATAGCAAGTGTATTTGTGTTGATTTACAGGTATTGTTGACAAAGAGTACCAAGTATGTTGCTTGTCCAAGGTCTGCCCGGGGTTGTCTACCACTCGCCATGGTAGTAGCTCCTGCTGATAACAGACGAGATTGGGTGTGTGGGGAGCTCAAACAGGCATCGCTACATGCACAACACCGTCCTCCAATCCAAGCTGATGACACTAATCATGCAGAATCCGTGAAAATTTGGTTTCGAAGAGCTATTCAAAGTCTGCTGTGGATCTGGTGGCAAACTGTACAGTTGTGATGTGTTGTGTGACTTGTGTCTTCTGTGTCGTGGTTCGTTGTCCTTGAGCTCCTGCCGGAACCCTTGTATGTATATCAATTAGGATAGAGTTCATCCCATTGGAAGTGATGTGTAAGACAGTTTCGGACTCGTTTCTCATTAGATATTCAGTCACCCTCGTTTCAGTGTACTTGTAATATGGAGTGGTTGTTATTGTTGTTGTCACTGTTAAGTATCTTAAAGAATTAGAACATTCAACAGCTTGAGAGAAATTTTACATGTTCCAGGACTTGGCTGATCACAACCCAATACTCAAATAAATGTGCCTGTTTTATTCATAATAATAATAAATAGATATATAACTTTTTGAATAGTAGGTAGTAGAATTTGAATAGTATCTAGTTCGTAATGCTTGTTGAAGGTGTCGTGAATACCATTATGTAACACTAATATTTGTCCAGTTTGTAACGTTTGTAGAAGGTGTCTATACCGCTAAATAGCATTGATATTTAGGTCCTATTTGGATTGACTTTTCAAATGTTGTGTTTGGTTTTTTAGAGAGAAAAGTTGTTTTGAACAATGTTTGACAAAAATTTTAGAAAAGCTTTTGGGTCTTGGAAGAGTGTCTTAAAGAAGTTAGATGTACCAACTTCTCAAAACAACATCTGTTTCTCTTTCTCTTCTGCGAGAAGCCAAAAATAAAAGTTATGCCAAAGCAGTGTCTTATTCGAGTTTGTTTTGTAGAGGTTGAGAATATGGTTGTGGTTATAACCTTGGTGTACTTATTAATGTTTGGTTTGTGAGGGAGCAGGTGGACAAAGATTGGATTCAAATGTCAAATGTATAGTTTGTTTTGTAGAGGTTGAGAATATGGTTGTGGTTCTAACCTTGGTGTACTTATTAATGTTTGGTTTGTGGGGAAGCAGGTGGACAAAGATTGGATTCAAATGTCAAATGTATAGTGTGCTTATGAAAGAATACACTTCACCAAAATAAAATTTCAAACTTAAGTACTTTATTTGTCTCCTAAAGCACCATCAAATATAACTTATAAATCTCAAAAAGTCCAATATAATTTGATCCATTACCAATAGTTGCAGAAATTAACCCCTCAAGTGGTTAATATTATATTATCTTATTTTTGCTTGTTAGGATTTTTATACCCGCTCAAGAACACTTATTAGGGAATTCAAACCCTTCGTTTGAAGCTGTTACACCTGCGAATCAAAAATCACATAAAAACACACACCAACACAATTAACACAAAGATATATACGTGGTTCGGCCAAATCAGCCTACGTCCACGGAGAGCACTGTTTCACTATCGATCAATGAGAGGATTACAATATGATAATCAGTAGATCAACAACTCACACAGTGTTTCACTTACACGTGTATCACTCACCCTCATCGATGTTTCGCTCACACCAATAAATACCAGTATGTATCTCTTCTTTTCTCTATATCTGTATACACAATACAATAGGTTAGATCTTGTATTTATAGGACAGGTTGATTGGTGAACAAGACCATTGGTATCCCAAACCAATTAGAATCAGGAGTCTTCAAGTCAATCTCGTACTCAAATAAGGATTGCTTGGTGGCTAAGTTATCTTTCCCCACAAGGAAAGAAGTTACCATATCTAACATCGCCATGTTCTTCGACAATCCAATATGGTTGCTCATGCTATTCCTAAGCTTCCTAATGCTCATCTCGCTAGGGATAAAGGTGCTTCTAAATGTACCTATTGATATCCTGGAGCTTGCTGCTAAGGATTGTACTAATTGCTCGATGTAATGAATCTTTCTTTCCATGTTTAAAAGCAAAAACAAAAAACCAAAACAAACTAGGAAAAAATAAAATTTAGTGGTGTCAAGTGCTTGTTTATGTGTAGTGGAAAAAAAGTAATTGGGAAAAGTAAAAAGGTATATTGTATTCGAATTCTAAATTAGACAAGTAATTTCTGACAACTAAAGTAGAGAGAGTTAATTCACTATTAATATGGAACTGAGGGAGTCTGATAAGCGTTGGATAGCACAAAATTTTTATTGCCACCATGTACAAAATTTGAATGCTTTGGTGTGCTTTAGGATATTGTTGGCTATTACTTTAGGCTTCGTTTGGTAGGAGAGATTTGAAAGGATTTGGGTTGAAAAGAAAAGAAAGGATAATGCTATATGTGTTTACGTTGACATCTTGAAGAGAAAATAAAGGATTTGGAGGGATAAGCCTATAATTAAAAAACTCTTTGGTGCTATCTCTCAAAAAATGAGAAGATTTGGAGAGAAAAGAAAGGATAACAACTTTAAGTATTAAAATGATAAAATTATCCTCTATAATTAAAAGAACAACTTTATTAACTAAAGGATATACTAATAATTTAATTATTATCCTTTATTTTCTTTTTTCTCATTTGACTTATCCAAACAAGAATGATCATTTCTTTTCTTTTCTTTCATAATCTATTCAAACATAAATTTAAAACATTGCTATCATTTCTTTTCTTTTCTTTTATTTCATAACTAATGTTATCATTTCTTTTCTTTTCTCGATTTTCCATCCAAACGAAGCCTTAGTTTTGAACATATCCCTCCCTCCCTTTCTGTTCATCTCAATTCATGATATTTGTGGCACCAAGATTGATGTTAAGAAACCTAATAGACATATAATAAACTTCTTTTGTGTAACCAATTTTGCATATCCGTTTGAAGGTTAGATATATTAGGTTTGAGCTCATCTAGATAGACAAATCTATATTTATATTAGATTTAGCGTTCCTAACCGCCACACTCTTGTTTTCAGTTTTATTGTAACTTGTTAAACATTCTTTCTCACTTACATAAGCATGTTATAATTTTTACTGTAAATATACATTGAATTAATACAATTCTCATATTCTCTCTCTCTTCTTTTTTTCTCTCATATTTTTCTATATTCTAACATGTTACTACCTCCGTCTCATACTAGTTGTCTACTTTCTTAACTTTACTTATCCCAAAATACTTGTCCAGTTTCGAATCTCAATACAATATAATCTTATAGTTTCTTAAATTTTCGTCTTCATTAACTTCAAAAAGCAATGACCCTACTAAAAACTAGAATTATACTATATTATCAAAGGACAAAATTGAAAATACAAAATAACCAAAAAAAATATTAAAAAATTAATTTTGGATAACTAATTTGGGATGGAAGGAGTATTAGAGGTAGTTTTATTGTGACAGAGTTGTTCAAATGTTGTATAAATGAGGATTGGAATTATTTAATAGAACTTAAAATGCATTGATACAATAGTTATAGCAATCGTTGCAACATGTACCCTATCCCAGTATACATTCAAGCTTGATATCATTTTCCACTGCAATTCATGACCGATATTTGACACTGCAATTCTGTGGTGATGAGAATCTACAAAAACATAGTATATGGTAGAAATAGAAGACATATTTTCTAGTGGAAATGCATGTTTTTAAACACATCATCAATAAAATGTCCAAGTGAAGTGTAGGATGATCCACCCTCTATCATAGCTTCTCTGCTCTTCTCCTTCATCTCCTTCACCTTCTTTCTGACTTCCCCGTCCTCCATCATGAGCACCCTTATCTTCCTCTCTATCTCCTCCGCCGCCACCAACGGCTCATCCAGCTTCATCCTGTAGTCCATCTTTATCTCCACTGCCAACTCCATTTCCCTCGCAATCTCAAGCGCATTCTGGTGTTGCTCCGCATAGAGTGGCCACGCCGCCATTGGCACTCCACACCATAAACTCTCCAATATAGAATTCCACCCGCAATGTGACACAAACCCTCCCACCGCCGGATGTGATAGCACCCTCCCCTGTGGAGCCCACCCAATCACTCTCCCCATCCCCGCCGTCCGCTCCAAGAACCCCTCTGGCAACACCTCATCAAAATTCACGTACTCCCCCGGAATCCCCACCCCTTCCGGGGGAGGTTTCAGTAGGGACCACAAGAAGCGGTGACCGCTCCCCTCTAGTGCGATCGCAATCTCTTTCACCTGATCCTCCCTTAACCATCCCATGCTCCCGAAGCACAAGAAGAGCACAGACTGACGAGGCTGCTCGTCGAGCCAGCTCATGATTGTGCTGTACTTACTAATTATTTCATCACTATCGCTACCCTCGAGGTTTAGTAAAGGTCCCATAGAGTATACTCGCGGGATATTATTACTGGCATTGGATAAGTAGCGGAGGGCATAGGATTCGAGGTCTAGGAATGTATTGATTATAATGCCCTTGGTGTTCTTACACTTTCTGATTTTATCAAGTAAGCTGGCGGTCTGAACTTTGTCGTCAAACAACGCAGCTAAGAAAATTGTAGCAGGAACTAAATTGGAGAAACTTGGGATTGACAACTGATCATCGGGGGATTTGATGAAGTCGTACGGGCCGGGGTTAGGGGGGAGGGACTCGAGATGGATCAGGAGGCCGAGAGAAGCAGCGCCGGAAGTGTAAAAGGAGTATGAAGGGACGTTGAATTCGTCCGCCACATCCATCATGGTGGTGCAGAACAGGTCAACTACCAACCCAGCAAGGTTAGTGATTCCGGCAGCCACATTTCTGACGTCAGCTTTTTTGCTTTCGACGAAGGCAACGAAGAAGCTGGAGTCATACTTGGGCTTGAGTTGTGGAGATGAATTGTCACATGGGAGGTCGATGCAGCGCATGCGTGTTTCATCTTGAGTGGCCTTTTTCTTTGGGTAATTTTGTGTGGTGGCCTTGGATTCGAAGGGCAGCTTAATTATGGCAACGGTAATGGAGAGGCGTTCGTCTCGGGAAACAAGGAGGTTTGCCATCTCCATTGCAGCTGTAAGGTGACCCACTGCTGGTGCCGGAATGAACAATAGTTCTGCTTTTTTCATTGTTTTCTCTCTTTTTTTTTTGCTAGTATCGATAGACAGCTATTAGAGGAGCTGATGAGAGTGTGAAGAAGTTGATCTTTTTTCCTTTGTGTGGTTGTGAAGAAGTTGATCTTTTTTCCTTTGTGTGGTTGATATGTGCTGTTTGTAGGAATAAGGCACTAAAAGAAGGGGAATGGAAGACAACTCTCAAATCTGGAATTTTATTTCTTTCCTCACTTTTTGAGTATAAAATGAACCAAGTACATATATTTATATTCATCAAGAAAGAATTACATACTATCACAAATTACAATATACTCTATTCGTTCCAAATTAAGTGTCCACTTTCTTCTTTTAGCGGTCCCAAAATAACTGTTCACTTTAAAAAGTCAAAACGTTTTATTTTATCAATTTACCAATTTGACATTCAAACATTAAAGTTATAAAAAAATATACACGATAAATCATCACATCATTATGGTTGGACCATGAGTAAAGTTGGTATTTCATTCACTAACATTACAATAAAAACCATCATCTTAAAAGTTTGGATTTCTCCGAAGGGACAAATAATTTGGGACAGATGGAGGAATAAATATAGATACAAGATTTCTCATTCTTCTAAGTTTATATTTTCCACACTTCATATATTTCAAGATAAATATTTTCCAATGACTTCATTCTTCGGAAGAATAAAACTTCTAGGGCCCGTTTGGCAACCCATGTTTTTGTTTTTGTTCTTGTTTTTTCCACTGTTCACAAGAACAAAAACATGTTTGGTTGCCCAAAATTTGTGTTGAGGACAAAAAACATGTTTTTCTTGCCTTAGTTCAAAATTTTAGAACAGAAAAAAACTGTTTTATGTTCTTGTTCTCAAAGAAAAAAAAATCACCAAAAACCCAGTTCTTCTTTTCAACACCATCCCCCACCCTCCACAGCCACCACCACCATCCACCCCACCTCCACCACTCGGCACCACCACCACCACCCGCCAGCAAACACACACACACACATATATATACATACACACACCCCCCTTCGAAACCCATCTATACACACACACACACATATTTAAACACACACAGAAACCCTAGCTTCCGCCACCACCACCAACACCCCTTCAAAACCTTAACCCCCAATCAAACCCTAACTCCCAATCGAAACCCAAATTCACCCCACCTCCACCACAGCCATCAATCGGCACCATCATTACCTCCGATCGAAACTCAAATCCACCCCTAATCGAAACAAAATCGAAACCCCAATATGTGTGTGTGTGTGTGTGTGTGTGTGTTTGAGAGAATAAAAACAAGAATTGACCCCAAACAAGGATTTGTTTTTTTTTGTTTTTAAGGTAGATAAAACAAAGACAAGAACAAAAATACCCCTTTCCAAACACAGTGTCAATGCTCCTTTGCTTTATAGAGCTGCTTCTCGAGTTCCGTTCTCTGTTCTCAAGTATGCTATGACTCTTGATGGTGAGCACTATGTTTGATTTATTCTATCCGCTATTGCTAACTTAACCAAGCTCTTTTACTTAAATTTCTATTAGAAATAAAATATCCCTGTCTACATCCTGCGATAATACATAATATCCCATATCCATGTCCGACTAATTAGTGTCAAACTTGGGTAGTTTCGCTTAATTGTCATGGTAAAGGAGATGGTCCATGTCCGTATACCTATGAAGTCTTGAGGTTTTATGTCCACACAACATCATTAATCAATCAGCTCGTGGCAGTAATGAAAAGAAGAAATAAGTAGGTGTGGAGATATAAATATATAGTTCACATAGTTATATTGGTACCCAAAAGTAGGTGCCGCTGAATATTGGCATCTATATAGCTCATATAACCTTCATTAATTTCATGCAAAGAAGTGGGTCCTCATTAACTTGAATTGTGTTATCAAGCTTGTCATTTAACTACATATACATATATGAATCCTTAATGGTTTGATTAGATATTGAGAAGGGTAGGTTTGATTTTCATTGTGTGGCAGTGTGTGTGGTACTGTATTGCCGTAAGAACAAAGAAGGAGAAAGGGTGAAAGATGAAAAATCAAAAGCCAAAGAGGAAACAGAAGAGGAATTGGAGAGCATTCGCATTCATGAGCGACTGTAAAAATGAAGATTCTCCAACTTTTTTCTCTTGTAGTTTCTCCTCTTTCTATCAGGTTGTTGAGAAATGTTAATCAACATTAATTTATATATTTAAGTCATTAAAATGGGTGTAATTTAAATATAATATATTGTGTATAACATGACATCTCATGCGGTCAAAATTTCAGTTGGACAGGTTTATCAATTGTATTTTATTTATGTTCATCATAAGAACAATCTAATCCGAGAGTATTTTCTCCACTGGATGGATGTAGTACATAAGAGGTCCTATGGGCTCTTTGTTTATACCTGTCAAAAATTTCTCAATCATCTCCTAAAGGCAGCACAAACTCTGTATGGACCAAGAGATGGAAGATTGTATCTGTTGTGTGGGAACATTTATTGTAATGGCATGTTTCTAATCAAAAAATATGTTGAGAGTTGTGAGTTTTTAGGTCAATTTGATAAGTCAAATGAGATCAACAAATGTGTCATATCAAGTTTAAAGTGATGAAGAACATAAGAGTTGTGAAGAAAAGTTGATCAGAAGCGATGTTGCAAAGAAATAAACTTCTAAAGCTGCCGAGTACTTACCAAGCAGGAATTTCTGGACGCTTAATCAGCCTAGGCAATGCTCTTGGACTTGGAAGAAAATTCTTCAATTAAGGCCTCTGATCAAACACCTTGTTAATTATTCTATTGGCAATGGTAGGAATACCTCTCTATGGTTTGATAAATGACACCCAAATGGTACTCTTGATTCTATGTTTAGTGCTGCTGACATTCTTGATTCTGGTCTTGGTATGGGAGCTTCTGTTAGTAGACTTTTAAGCCATTCTGGCTGGCATTTCCCAACCATGGTCTCTCAGCAATGGTTGAATTTCAAGACTCAATTTCCAACTGATTTACATTATGATCTTGCTAGACCAGACAAAATTATTTGGGAGTCTACTGGGAGTAAATTCACTATATCTTCTGTTTGGGAATCCGTTAGATATATCTCTAATCAAGTGGATTGGTATGATACTGTTTGGTTTAAGAACCATATTCCAAAGCACTCTTTTTTCTTGTGGTTGGTTACTTTGGACAGATTCAACACCCTTTATTCTCTCATGTCTATTGGGTTAGTAAATTCATAATCATGTGTTTTTTGTGGTCTTTGTATGGAAGATAGAGAGCATTTTTTCTTCCAGTGTGGCTTCACTAATAGACTTTGGAAGATGGTTGTGCAGAAAGGATTGAAGGAATGGCCGGATGGGTTATGGCATGATATATTTGATTGGGCAGTTGCTAATCTTAAGGGTAAATCTCTTTCTAGCACTTTGAATAAAATGGCCTTTACTGCTACTATATATGAGATATGGATGGAGAGAAATAGAATGATTTTTTCAGGCTCTTATTGCACTCAAGAGGAGGTATTCAATAAGGTTCATCAGGTGGTGCGATATAAATTTTTCTCTCTCAAGAATTTTGAGGCTTCTGATACAAATCATTCTCTTCTTACTACATGGAATATACCTTCCTCAATTTTTCTTCCATAACCATGCTCCATATTGCTGGGATTATTGCTTTCATGTTCAGAATGGAGTTGTCCAGCTTTGTTCTTCTTTGTAGTTGCTGGAATATTATTGATCCCCTATGTAGCTGGGCTCTTGTTGGTGATGATTATGTCTAGTTAAGAGATTTTCAGCTTCTTGTGCCTGAGCTTTTTCTTGTTTACTGGTGTTGCCATAGCTGTTGAATTTCTGGTACTAATAGGCTGGTTTTGGCTGCGCTTTTGCTGGGTGTTGTCAAGGCTGTTTGGAAGCTGGCCTACTGGTGCTGTTATAGTCGTATTTATGGTACAAGTAAGCTGGTTTTGGCTGCGCTTTTCTTTGCTTGGTGTTGTTTTAAGGGTTGTTTGGAAGCGTTCTGTGCTCTTGTCTAGTGCTTTAAGTTGGGGTTCTTATAAGTCTAGGAGGCTTTGGTGTATGGCTGATTTCAAGTCTTTTGTGAGCCTTCCCCATTTTTGTGTTATTTTGCCTATTTATTTTTGGCTTTCTTATAGGCATAGGGGTTGCTTATTTTGTTTTTTTATGTGGTGGAAATTCGGATTTCATGTAATCTGGGGTATGCCCCTTAGCACTTGTATGGCTTAGGCTTTAGTTCTATTTATATCATCTCCTTACCATTCAAAAAAAAAGGTATTCGAAATTTTTAGCTACCGAGCACTCGAACTTCTCATTACCGAGTACTTGAAGTTTTACCTTGGCACGGATGATGGCGTAGTTCCAGTGACTTTGGCATGCCATGGGTGCACTATGTTTCGCTATCACACATTTACTGAGTACTCGATGAAATCCTTACCGAGTACTCGAGATTGGATTTTCGAGTACTCGAAGTTGCCAACTTCAGTTTTTAAAAAAGGATTATTCAGATGCCTTAAAGACTTTTATTCACTTAAGAACATGGTTAAGAGTTATTATTGATATATTGGATTATCATTGGTATATTAGTCTATATTTAGAAGACTTAATCTTGGAAATACAAATCCCGAAAGGAAAAGGATTCTTACCATTAATTGAAGACTCATCTCTATTTATATGAGTTAAACCAATGAGAAGGGTGTGGCTTTTGTGAGATCTCTGTTATACTTTCATGGATCAGATCCATCTGCAAAGAGAGAGAAAAATAGATCGTTTGATCATCCTATATCAAGAATTTCTCTAGTTTTTCGTGATTATTCAATTGTGCTCTACACATGAGATCTTCATGCACAATTGGATGATCCGTTGCTAAAAAATCATCACACCACCTATTGCAGCATGGTAGTATCGATCCGTTGAGGAACGGAGCCGTTAGAGTGCAGAGATCGAAGCAGGAAGCTTTGTGGTTCTTTGATCCGTTGAAAAGCGGAGCCGTTAGTGTCACGCCCCGAATCCGAAAACCCGGATAATGACTTAAATTTAATTAAAATTCATAAAAATATCAAATGGTTAAACTGGCCAACCGACATTGTTTATAATTCACTAGCGCGGAAGCGAAATAGAAATAATAAAATCACACACAAATCCCGAAATCAAATCAAATTACAACACGAACACACTAGTCCAAAGCCAAACAAGTACAAATCATAATAAGCACGCAATCTTTATTATTACATAAAGATGTAATTATTATAAGTTCAAATTCCACAAATTTCCAATAGCTCATGCATCATCCACCAACGGTTCTTTTCCTGAAAAATGTTAAGGGGTGAGCACAAACGGCCCAGTAGAGAAAAATCATGAAGCGTAAGATTCCGCAAGTATGTAAATTAATGAATACGTATAGGGTCAAGTCTCTACCCTAGTCCAATGTCATGATATAAATGCATAAGGAATCACAATATAAACTCATGTAGAACAATTTAAATAATATCATCAAGATAATTTAAAAGTTCTATAGTCACGAAATTAAAACCAATACTCTCAATACGAATTCAAATCCAACTATCACAACAGAGATAGCATCAAATTCAAAATCATCAAATGGGAAAATTATGTCGTGAAACAAACCCTAGGACATGAACTACCTGTTCATCTGCCTAGCCGTCTTGGGGCTACTAACCCTACGGTGACGTCAACCAATCGCGCGATAATTCGAGGACTTGCACCCCGGGAGCTCCTTCGTCCCCCCATTGCTCATACCACACGACCATTTCCCAAAATCAACAACCAATCCACCATTCACAATTCACAATTCATAAATGTCATTCACATGCGCACATAAGTAATAAATATATCCGCACTCCATGATCCACCTAATAAAAATTCTATAGTGGCATGAATCAATGTATTTAAACACATTAATGCAATTTCACAACTCATGTAAAAATAGCACAATATGATAATGAATCTATATATAAACATTAAAATACATAAATGAAGATTCTTAAACTCACACGATACCCCAATAAATCCCTACCTCAAACTTGATAAAATATCCAGTAAAATACCAACAATCAAAACAATATGGTTGTGTAGAGAATGAAGAAACGAACGGTTCTCCCTTCACGCCTTCATTTGTACCCTGTTATACCCGAAACCAATTAACACATTGAATAATTTTTATATACATAACCATATTTATTTTTATAATAATATTTGCCAATAAACATTCTGATATATATAAATATCTACTCAAAAATATTCGGGATTAATAGACAAAATTTAGCTACTTAATTAAGAATCGAAAAGTTCGGTTTCGAATACTACCGTAAAACGGACAGCAGGTAATCTATGATTTTTAGAAAAATCTACAGGTTTGATAAAAATATGAAATTTACAGGATACACTCCAAACCTCTACTTAGGTCTACTATAAAACTTTCATAAACTTTAATCAAAGGACAGTGGTCCAAAATAATTATAAAAGACAACTTTCCTAACAGTTCTGAAAACTGAACACACTTTACTCCAAGATTTTTTACAAACCTATCCATGAATTATATGACTGCCAAAATCTCCAGATTTACATCATATACACTCAAGATCAGGTGATAAAATTATAAGTACAAAATTAGAATTATAGATAGCTCAAATTGGTAACACAAGTTCCGGTTTTAAACTACGATTGAAACTGAACAGTTACTACTCAACAATTTTTCTTACCATTATAAATTAACTTAAAATTCTTGATCTTTAATACATATTTCCTATATATATACAAAATTGTATAATAAAAGTTTCAAGATTTATAAGAATACGAAACCATATGAAACAATTGGCTAAACCGAAACCGAAATCGGATCAGCAAGCAGTACAATAACACTGGACAGCCTACTTCCGGGATTTTTAGAAAATTAATTATTTATCTAAATGATCTAAATTTTTGAGAGATGATAATAGACATATACAAAAGCATACTGTAAAAGTTTCAAAAAATGTTAAATAATTTAACATGGTCTATAAATTGCTCAAACTGAGTAAACAAAAATGGTCTGCAGCAACAACAATATCCGAATAACATGTTTTTCCTAGATTTTTAATTAAATCTCCACATATCTATAAATTCTGAAATTTTCCGGAACATATAATCACATACCTATATATGATCTGTAAAATTTTCATAAACTAATTTTGATCCGTACATATATTATAAATTAGAGATCTAAAGCCTTGATTTTCACTAAACATGTAAACTAGAAATCTGGAATTTTTGAAAAATCAAATCAAATTAAATAATATAGATCACATACCGTAATTGGTATTAAACCGAAGATCGGAACACGTAGAACAACTTCCTAGTTGATCACTTCATCAAATTCCTACTACAAAAATCTCTAATCGTAGAGAGAAGAAGAGATGAATAATGGAGGAGAAAGAAAAAAATAGTTCTTGGCTAAAATTGTAAGTGTTGGTGAATTCAAGTGAGACTATAATATAAGAAGTTGTGTGTGACAAGTTGCAACACTTACATTAATTAAATGGTAGAAAAAAATAATTGATACAATGTGAGGTGGAACAAGATGGCCGACCCAACACAAATGATCTCTTTCATTACTTTATCTCACAATCATTCATCACATAAGATAATTTAAAGATATATATATAAGTGTAACATGCAATGATGGTGGTAATGAGGCACCCTTGAATTGGTCCATCTGACCAAAATTTTGTACATAACCTTTACAAAATGTAAGAAGATCCAACTTTCCACTAAATTGCAAAACAATCTTATAATTATATATCAAAATTCCAAAAAAATACAAAACTGTACCAACCTATTGGTAAAATAAAATAAATGATAACGGAAAAAATTTCATAACGAACCTAGAAACACAAATCACGTCATCCCCAATGTATGAAAACACATGCAATGCCACGTAATGCACAAGATAAAAAAAATATTATACCCGAAGAAAAATAAATTATTTAAATAAACCCGGTCATTACAAAATTTCCATAGGCCCATTATTTCTTTAGCCCACTCGTTTCTAGCCCATCCATCTTCGGCCCATCAGTCCAGTGGCCCATCTTTGTTGGATCATATATTTATTTTGACTATTACACAGGCCCCTGAGGTTATGGGATTATGATTTTCTTTTTTAAACCCCATGACCGAAATTTTGAATACCACTATACAAACATATATACATACATGCACTTTATGGGAAATGAGGGTTGGTGGGTTGTCAATCATTACTAAGCATTTATTGGCATTTGAAATGAGTGGTCATTACTTCCTCAATCTCAGCACCATGACGGCTCATCGTGGGTTGCGCGACCTTCGGGCTTCGTGCAGTCTTTTGGCATGCTTCATTTCATCCTATAAAAACCTTCTTCAAGCTATCTTCTTTCTCATTTACATTGTTTGCAATTCTGCTCCTGTTTTTCTCTCTTTCAATTTTCGTTTCTGAACCTTCATCTCTCTCTTACTGCTGCAAGCCTCACTGCTGATCTCAAGCACTTCGATTTAGAACATACATCAGCTTCAACCCAAAGCCCTTCCCGCCTCTTCATTACCTAAGTAAGTCAGATAGCACTCTTCTCTTTTCAATTTTCACCTCTGCCCTTTTTCTGTCTCTTCTACCTTTCTTGGCGCCATATCGGATAGCGACGACACCCGGTCAGTAGAAGAGGTCGTCTTGTCTTCTACTACTGGCGACAGTCCTCAGTCTTCCGTCAAGGAGCCCCAAAAACAACTCCCCAAAACACCGATCTTCCGGGTTCATCAACGAATCCGGGAACACCCGTTTTGAGGGGTCCCAACGAATATGTGGACCCCAAGACCTCTGAACCATTCATAGTGGCCCCACTTAAAAGAGTCCGTCCTGAAGTAGATGTTAAACATCTTCGGGATGAGACCCAAGTACCTGGGGATGTTGATGTAGCCCCTTACCCAGGTTACCTAGACTTTACCAAGAGTTAGGGACTAACACCGGGTAGCATTCTGTTATCGGTAGTTCACCTTAGGGTTTTAAGGTTCCCCCTTCACCCTTTCTTCCATTATGTTTTCTTTATGCTAGGCTTACATCCTCTCCAACTCAACCCGAACATCCTTAGGATCTTGTCCATGCTCCTTTTATACAATAGGGATCTGGAACTTAACCTAGGCCTAGCCGATTTGTTGTTTTGTTACTTTTTTCAAAATGTCAGGGCAAGTAAGGGCAGATACAACCTCTTCCCCTTTCATGGTCGAGCTATATGCACTGACACAGAGAAGTCCAATAAGGGTTGGAAAGAAAGAATGGTAGTTGTGAGTGGTAATTGGGCTTACCCATTTTCTCGCATATTCCCAATCCCAAACACTTTTGGTGCCATTCGTTTACCCATCTACCATCCCCTACATAAGGCATCTTGCCTTTGTGAGTACTGTGATCTTCATCGGGGGGATTATGCCTATAAATTTCTGGGTTATGAGAATAGGGACATCCCCCTGCCTTTCATAAAACAACGTATAGGCCTCCTGAAAACCCATATCTGGGGCAAAGCCCGATCTGCTACTGACCTACTGACTGCGGCAAATCTGGAGTCAATTTCTAACTTGGGCGCTGTTGTTGACAGGATGGACTTGCCTGACAAACCTCTTTCTGCCAGATGCCCTCAAGTTCCCGAAGGGGTCACCCTAATTGATGATGTACCACTCTCAATAGCACCACCGGCGGCTTCGGTACCTTCCCCTGCTCAGAGCCCGGTAGCGCCACCAGCACAGAACCCGGTAGCTCCACCCCATCCTCTAGTTATCAGGACCCAATCTAGGACAGGTGGTGGAGTGGCCAATAAAAGAGCTAGAACTCAAGTTGATAACACTTCTACAAGCAATAACCCCCAAGCTCCGGAGGCATCCCGTTCTTCAATTCCCTGGGAACCGAAGTTCCTTCTACCAGATGGGACTCCGATCTATGTTGATCATCTTACCATTACCCAGCCAGAAGCTCTTCGGGCTATGGCAAAAGGGATATGGACTCCAGCTGACAGGGTCGCTCAGTCCAAAATCTCCAAGACTGATCTAGCGAAGAAGACTTCCATTATGGTCATGGAGGTATATACTTGGTTTTTGTTTTGAAATTTGATTCATTTACTTGTTGCCATATTATGCACTAATATGTCTTTTCTGTGCAGCTTCTCTATGAAGTTCAGGCCTACAACAACGTTGTGGAGTTTGATGTTAAGGAAATGGCCAATATGAAGACCCAGATCAAGTAAAATGATGCCCATCGGGTTGCTCTAGTCAAAGAGGCAGATGGCCTCCGTCAAACCGTTTCAGAACAGAAGAACCTTCTGGAGACCGATGAGGCGGAGAAGCGGGCTCTGACTGCTGAAAAGCTAGCTTTAGCTGCTGAGCTTGAAGAAGTGAAAGCAGCTAACCAGAAGATGGCAGTTGAAAAAGCAGAGTTAGAGAACCTTCTGGCTCTTGAGTGATCTAAAGTGGAAGTGTGCCGCCTAGGAGGTCTGGATATGTTCAACCGATACTGCATCATCTGTGATCTCCGATCGACTAGAGCTTGGCAAGAGAGGCACGAAATGGAGCATATTCCTCTAGAAGCTTAGGAGTTCAAGACCGTTGAGGAATTTGATGCCCACATGGGAGTGCCCGTTATCTACAAAAACCCTCCCACCTCCGAAAATGAGAAGCGGTTTGCCGCTATTTTGAAGGGAGAAGAATATTGTCCCCCAGATCAGTAAAATAGGTCTTTAAAGTTTATTTGTACTTACCCTGAAGGGTACTAATGTAATTTCTTTTTATTTAATGAAAAAATATTTTCCCATCTCAGTGTTTGCTATGCTCTTGCTTTCCTGCAATATTTAGCTTTCGGGCATATGGCCCCTGATACTTGTTTCTTGTCATTTGGCTAGCTCATATTTTATGTTTGAATTTTAACATTTTATGAAAACAATAGAGCCTTCGGGCGCATGGCCCCTGAGGGTTATATTTGTCCTCTGGTCAGTTCAAATCAGGTTTGAACTCAACACTTAGGAATAATTTAATTAAAATGGAACCTTCGAGCACCTGGCCCCTGAGGCTTGCTGTTATCCTCTGGTTAGTTCGAATCAGGTTTGAACTCAAACACTTAGGAAAATTTTAATTAAACATGGAGCCTTCGGGCATCTGGCCCCTGAGGCTTACTGTTATCCTCTGGTTAGTTCAAATCAGGTTTGAACTCAAACACTTAGGAAAATTTTAATTAAACATGGAGCCTTCAAGCATCTGGCCCCTAAGGCTTGCTGTTATCCTCTGGTTAGTTCAAATCAGGTTTGAACTCAAACACTTAGGAAAATTTTAATTAAACATGGAGCCTTCGAGCATCTGGCCCCTGAGGCTTGTTGTTATCCTCTGATTAGTTCAAATCAGGTTTGAACTCAAACACTTAGGAAAATTTTAATTAAACATGGAACACTTGCAATAGAATGTATCTTTATTGAAATGAACTTGAGGATCATGAAGCAGAGGTGTCGACATTGGGCACAGATGCTTTATCACAATAGAAGAATATGTCATAAGAGAGACATAGCTTTAGTGCATTAGCAAAAGAAACTTCTTAAGGATAGTACCTCTTAAGCTGATAAGCGTTCTAAGAGTTGGACTCGATGCGGCCTGTTTCGTTCTTCCGTACCCGATAGGCTCCGCATCCGATGACCTCAACTACTGTGTAAGGTCCTTCCCATGTCTCTCGCAATTTACCTACAATCCCAATCTTTCTTCTGAGTACCATATCGCCTACCTGGAATTCTTTTCTCTTGACTTTCTGATTGAATCGTGCCCTGATTTATTGCTAATAGGCAGCCAGCCTTATCCCGACAACTTCCCTTCTTTCTTCTAGGAGGTCCAGATCATGGGCAAGGTGTTGATTGTTTGGACCTTCCTCCCAATCTTGACTTCTCAGAGTAGGTTCTCTTAACTCGGTCGGGATAACTGCTTCAGCCCCATACGCCATGGTGAAAGGGGTCTCTCCCGTTGGTTGCCTCGGAATAGTCTGATAGGACCATAACACCTCAGGCAATTTCTCCAACCAGGCCCCTTTTGCCTCTTCAAGCTTTTTCCTGAGTGTATCAAAAATAGTTCTGTTTATCCTTTCAGCCTGCCCATTTCCTTGTGGATAGCCGACGGAAGAAATGTTTTGATTGATTCCATGCTTTGCCATGAATGCTTGAACTTTCCTGTTATCTAAATTAGTGCCATTATCCATCATTATAGTTCAGGGTAGACCGAATCTACAAATGATGTGGCTTCAGATAAACTTTATAACATGGCTTCCTGTGATAGTGGGGTACGCCTCGGCTTCTACCCATTTGGTAAAGTAGTCTATAGCCAAAAGAATATGGGTGGTAGATCGTATCGCTTGCGGGAGAGGACCCATAATATCCATTCCCCATCGGGCAAAGGGGTGAGGGATAATTGTTGGGTTCAATAACTCTGGAGGTGGATGAATGGCATCTCCATGAAATTGGCACTTTTTACAGTGTCGGGTGTAGACTTCAGCGTCCCTTGACAGATAGGGCCAGAAATATCCCTGGGTGAGAACTTTATGGGCTAAAGACCTTCCTCTTGAATGATTGCCACAGGCTCCTGCATGAATCTCTTCCATGACTGTCGAAGCTTCGGAGGGCATGAGACATCTCAAGTATGGCCCGGAGAAAGACTTGCGGTATAGTTGGCCGTTGTAGAGAGCATATCTGGCTGCCTTCATTCTTATTTTCCGGGCTTCTAATTTTGACTCAGGCAATGCACCAGTCTTCAAATAATCTGCTATAAGGTCCATCCAACTTGGCTCCCATGGAATGGCCATTACTTCTTCGGGGGGTTCCAAGCTTGATCGGACGATGAAGTCTATTCGTACAGTACGAATCATATATTCTCCTGCCACGGAGGCCTGATTAGCCAGATGATCTGCTACAGAGTTATCCCCTCTGGGAATCTGTTCAATGGTTATTTGTTGGAACCCTTCGACCTCCTTTAGAACCAAATTCTTGTACGCTTCCATTTTTGGCTCTCGGGTTTCATACTCCCCATTTAACTGTCGTACGACCAACTGGGAATCACTTCGTACCTCTGTTTTCTGTACTTGAAGGCTTCGGGCCAACTGAATTCCTGCAAGAAGGGCCTCATATTCGGCTTCATTGTTAGAGGCAGGAAACTCCAATCGAACAAACTGTTGGATTTTAGTACCATCTGGTGTTACGAGTTCTACCCCGATCCCTGCTCTGTTGATGTTTGATAATCCGTCCATGAACACAACCCATAAACTAGGCTCACTTTCTTCTAAGGAATCTGTGTTTCTATTTCTAACAGGAAGTCAGCTATCGCTTATCCTTTGATGGCCGTTCGGGGGACATAGGTTATATCAAAAATCCCGAGCTTTATTACCCATTTGGACACTCTCCCTGATAACTCAGGTTTCACCATTATGGATCTGATATGGGTTGTTGTTGGTACTATGATCGGGTGTGCTTCAAAATAATGTCGAAGACGCCGTTTAGCATTGATCAGTGATAGTACCAGCTTCTCCTGCTTCGAGTAGCGGGTCTCCGCATCAGCAAGGGCTTTGCTGGTGTAGAAAACTAGTGTCTGGTACCCCTTGCCCTCCTTGACCAGAGCGGCACTGGTAGATGTGACAGATATGGCCAGATACAGATGTAACGGCTCATCGGCTTCTGGGGTCGCCAGTATAGGAGGTTTTGCCATGTAGCTTTTGATTTTTTTCAAGGCTTCCGCTTACTCTAGCCCCCAGACCTCTCATTTTGCCGCCTTTATTGCTTGAAAGAACGGCTTACACCAGTCGGTTAACCGAGAGATGAAACGACTGAGGGCCGCTATTCTTCCGGTTAGCACCTGGATCTCCTTCCGGGACTTTGGCTCTGCTGACTCTACGAGAGCTTTGACTTGTGTCAGACTAGCTTGTATTCCCGTCCGATCAACTATGTGCCCCAAAAACTGGCCTGAGGACACCCCGAAGGAACATTTGGATAGGTTGAGCTTCATTTTGTACTTTCTGAGGGTGTCGAACACCTGCTGCAGATCGGTTAGGTGATCACTTCTTACCTTGCTCTTGACCACCGTGTCATCAATGTAAGCTTCTATGGTAGATCCCATCATGCCCTGGAAAACCTTGTTGACCAATCTTTGAAAGGTCGCACATATATTCTTTAGTCCAAAAGGCATAACTGTGTAACAATATATACCTGATTCAGTGATGAAGGCAGTTTTTTCCTCATCATCTGGATTCATTCGTATCTGGTTATACCCTGAGTACGCATCCAGAAAACTTAATCGTTCGAATCCCGCGGTAGCATCTACCATCTGATCGATCTTTGGTAAGGGGAAACAGTCCTTCAGGCATGCTTTGTTTAGATCGGTGAAGTCTACGCACACCCTCCATTTCCCATTCTTCTTCTGAACCACGACCACGTTAACTAGCCAGGAAGGATACTGCACCTCTTTAATGAATCCTATTTGGAGGAGCCGATCAACCTCCTCAGCTATGATCTGGTTTATGTGATCCCCCATCCGCCTTTGCTTTTATCTGACAGGCTTCACGTTAGGATCTACGTTGAGGGAGTGTTGTGCTATTGACAGATTGATGCCAGTCATGTCCATATGGCCCCAGGCAAATACGTCAGCGTTGGAGCGCAATAGGTCTTCCATTTTTTCCTGTTCCTGAGTGCTGAGGCCGGAACTGATATAAGTCAATCTTTCAGGATGATCGGGGCAAATCGGAACCTCAAGCAAAATTTCAACTACCATTGATGACCCTGCACCCGCTTCCTGTAATTGTTATTGATCATCGGGCACCGCTTTAGGTCGCGATTCCCGCTCCGGTTCAATCCTCTTCCTTAGACCTTTCATAGTGACAGCGTAACATTCATTCGCTGCTACCTGATCGCCCCTGATGTCAATCACATCGAGTCCGTTCTGGTCAATACACCGCATGACTTGATGCATGGTTGAAGGGACTTTGTGCATCCGATGGATCCAACCCCTTCCCATAAGGAGATTATAGGAAGGTTTGACATCCACCACCATAAAAGTTTCTCGTAGCATGCGCCTTGCTGCTGTCACTGGTAGTTGTATCTCTCCCACTGGTTCCACTCTTCTGCCATCAAATCCGGCTATCGGGTTTCTGGAAGGGACTATCTCCTGAGAGTTGATCTCTAACTTTTCAAAGGCCCATTTGGTGATAATGTTGGCGATGTTTCCCAGGTCCACCATCACTCTCTTGATCAAGCAATTCGAGACCATGAGAGAGATAACCAAAGGATCATCATGTGGAGATTGAATGCCTCGCATATCTGCAGAGGAGAAAGTTATACGGGCATCCTCTTTCGGGCTTCAGAACTCGCTGACTTCCCCAACCCTTCGCAACTTCTGGGCTTGACGCATTTGAGATCTACGGGTTTCCTCTACTTCTTATCGACTTGGTCCTCCATGAACCATGTGAATGACCCTTATGAGCTGTCCCATCGCCCCCTTGGCGGGTGTATGAGACGGCTGATCTGATCGGGTTCCTTCCTTGGCAACATACTCAGTCAGCTCTCCTTTTGCTATCATGGCTTCCACCTGTCTCCTGAGGCTTCTGCACTCGTTGGCGTGGTGCCCGTACTCGCCATGGAAGGCACAATGCCTCAACATATCTCTCTGGTCCATCGGTTGTCTGATGGGTGGTGGTGACCGGTAGATTCATTTACCCTTAGTCTCCTGGTACAGTTTGGCCAGGGTAACCTTCAAGGGAATGATTTTGTCTTTAAACCTCTGGCACTTCTCTGGGAATGGGGAGGGTGCAGGAGGAGCGCTTGGTCGCTTCCGGTCTGGTGTCTGATCCTTTATCCTGGAAGGTTCAGATGCCCTTACCTCTACGCTTGCAAAGGCTGATCTTCTCTAGCGTATGGCCAACTCCTCCTCTATTCAGAGATGCCCTTGTGCCCTGGAATTGAGCTCTCTGATGTCCGCTGGTGGCCTTTTGACCAGGGACTGATGGAACTTGGTTCTAAGGATCAGGGCCATTCTGAAGGCTTCGACAGCCGAATGCTGGTCACAATTATTAATTGAGGACATCTCGACATTGAATCGCAAGACAAAACTTTTCAGGGACTCGCCTTTTTCTTGGATCATAGTGAACAAGCTTGAGATGGTCTTCTTTTACCTTTTGTTGCCGAAGTACTGGGCAATGAATAATTCACAGAGCTTGAGCCAGCTTCCAATGAACCGGGGTGGCTGCTTTCTGAACCATAATAGGGATGTTTCGGTCAGGCTGGTTGGGAAGACTTTGCAGAGTAAAGCTTCATTTTCATTGTAGACATTCATCTTTGTATGTACGTGGTAGATATACTCCGTTGGATCCTTTGTACCGTCGAATAGGGTAAACTTCGGTAATCTGAACCTCTCCGGGTAGGATACACTCGTGATCGCCACAGTGAACGGAGTCTACACGACATCGATGGACGCCTCGAAGGCCAGATCGATAAGCGTTTGGACCTTCAAATCCTTCAGCACTTCCCTCTGGAATCTGGTCATAATTTCCTCCAACTTTCTCATGGTCAGAATCTCCTCGGGATTGCGCCCTCCAAGCACCTGTAGGGATGATTCCGCGTGTTCCTCCCGATCGATGTTAGATTTTACTTGGTGATTATCCCTTTCTAACCAGTGGCCTATGGACCAATCCTGATGGCTGGACTGTTCATCATTTTAGACCTCTTGAGGGTTCTGAAGTTGGGCCAGTTTTGCAACTAATTCAGCGTTCTGCCTTTCCAATTCGGCGGTCCTCTCCTTTAGGGCTTGCCTTATCGGATCTTCTGCCTGTTGGCCTCCGTTTGGAAGTAAATCAGTTTGGTGTGAACGGTTGATCACCGCCATGGATGATATGAATCTCAGCTTTTTCGTAGAGAATGGGAAGCTTATTGAAAAAGATTTCAATAATGGTGCTTCCCACAGACGGCGCCAATTATGTAGATGCAGAAAAATACACAATAATAATTAGGTTAAAAAATTGGATCATTTATTCCATTCTTCATCACATATTTATACACAATTTGGTCAATGGGTCAAATCCCTTTCCCAAGTTTATCAATCCCTTATATCATGGGTTTTGATAAACCTTTTTCCTTTATGGACTCTATAATCCATAAATAGGATAACTCCCTAACTTGTGGATCACTTATCTTCTAGAAATTTTCATAAGCCCATTATTTCTTTAGCCCACTCGTTTCTAGCCCATCCGTCTTCGGCCCATCAGTCCAGTGGCCCATCTTTGCTGGATCATATATTTATTTTGACTATTACAGGTACTAATTGATATTAAAGTGAAAAAGAGAAACGAAACTAATAAAGAATAAAAAGTATGATGTATTTCTTAAATCTACAAGAAAAATGAACAAATAAATAATGACATAAAGGATAAGATAAAAAAAAAAAAAAAATCAAAAGATCATGAGAAACAGTTATAAATTATAAGATGATGTATATCAATGTAAATATAGAAACTAAGGTATTCATTCAAGCTAAAAGAAAAGGGAATAAATGTATAATGATCGAAAGGACAAAAGATTAAAATATAATATGATATGCCTATATTAAAATGTATTCACTAAAACAACACAAAATCATTATAACATAAAATTCAAAGAAAGGTGAATTTGTGTTGGATGAATTTAGAATGAAATCTAAATTGAGAACTCATCCCTAAATTACAAATAAAGTAAATTCATTCATCACATCGTGTTAATCTATTAACTTTTATTAAACATTATACAAATCAAGAACGTGAATTCTTCCTCTAGGTATTTACAGTATAAAATAAAGAGTTTTAAATCGAATAAAATGGGTGAATTTAGAATAAAATCTAAAGTGATAATCCACCCCTAAAACACGGACAAAGTAAATCCATTTATCACATCATATTAATTTAATATCTTCTTTGAAATATTATACAAATCAAAGAAAGAAAAAAAAGTGGTTACTGTGGATTTAAATCCTTGGTACATTAGAAACATTATAAAATAAAGAGTTTTGAATGAAACGGAATGGTAGCAAACAAAATTAGAGTAATAACACATGAATCATGAAAGAATTATAAATAAAATGGAATTAATGCGATTTCTTGTTAGAATAAAATTGCGAGGAAGACTCCATATAGAATTTTGTATTTGTAAAAACATTGGGAGACACAGTGACCATTAGCATTTTACTACATAAACTATCGGAATAAAATATTTCTAGAAAATGTCCCTTTTTAATGGTTAGTTAATGGATATGGATGAAAAGGTATAGTTGGTATAGAATTCTGTATTGGTAGAAATATTATAACAGTTGGAACATATATATATATATATATATATATATATATTCGATAAGTTAATGACATCCTGTATATATTTTGGTATTTCATCCCACACTATCGTAAATAAGTATGGGCTTAACAATAAATCCTTAATGCAGTTCTGCTTTTAAGGAGATATCCTGCGTTCTTCACATGTATGATCTCATAGAGAGTCTTACTATACATAATCTGAATAGGAATTATTGGCGTCCTAGAAACTTATTTTCTTTGTTAGAGTGCACCACATCATATCCTTTGGCACACTATCAAACGCTTTCTCCACGTTAATGAAAACCATGCTTAGACTACTTATTAAGTATACTGCTCTTATAGTTGATCTACCTCGCATGTTTCTTTTCTTAGGATTCACTTGGATAAGTGAAGAAAAGAACAACATCATTAATGAGAGGAAGGATAAGAAAGGATACCAACACCCTGGATTTATGTTTGGATAAATTATTAATAAAGAGATAGGAAATTATAGTAATTTTATTTGGAAAAGATGGAGGAAGGGAAAAAGAAAGAAACTATTATAATAAAATCACTAACATTATTTTTAATGTGATTAAAACGATATTCAAATCTCATATAAAAAAGGTTAAGGGCCTTTTCGGTATAATGAAAAACGAAAGACAAGAAACAGATCAAAACCAAAGCTTTAATATTATTCCGGACAGAACTTAAACCTAAAAACAGTAAAATCAACTTTTATGTTCATTATAAAGACTGATTCATATAACAATTCGAGCCTGAATAAGTTCGATCAGGATATATTAAGCAAATAACCAAAAATATGTCACAAACAGTAAAATGCATATGTCTGTTGTCGCTGATTTTTGTCAAGAACGCAGGCGTGCCAGATTTGTATGAGAATCAGATTTGTATGAGAATCAAATGAGTGAAGGACAACTGGTATCCTTTTTAGGGTGGATCAGGCGATTGAACAAGAGAAAGATACTAAACTCTTGGTTATGTTCTTTCTTGCCTTAATGAAAAAGACTTTGAGTGTTGAAATTGGTATAACTAAGGAATTGAAAGTGCATTGCATGAATTGAAATACAAAGTAGAAACTTGTATTGAAATTGCAAGAATTGAAAGACAAGGAATTGAAGTGTAATGAAAGTAAATTGCAAGAAAGTAATGAATTGAAATACTAAACTGTATTAAAATAAGGGATTGAAATACTAAATGTGTAAATTTTGTGTTGTGCTGTTGGAGAGCTTTTCAAATTGTCATAAAGAAACTATATATACTTCATATACAAAACAAGTAACATTTGAATTTCATTCCACAAGAAAATGTCAAGTGTCCTCCATTGGTTGAAACCGTCATCTGTCACGTTTCTTCAACTACCAAGTTTCTTTGTTATAACCAACTTCTTCATCATATGCTTGAACGTGTGTCAATGGGTCTCTTTTCATGCACATCCTCCAACCACCTCATTGACCCACTACCCATGAGAATAGGAGTCGCAGTTATTGAATAAAACTTCTATCTCAACAACTCGCCACGTGTCCCTCTTTAATTCCAAAATAAACCAATCAATTCTTGCCATGTGAAATGACACTTTTGAGTGTCAACATTTTGCCCCCTAAATTTGTGAGGCCTTATATTCCAAACAAGGCCTTATAAATTTTGAATTTCTAATTTTACTTATATTTTGGCCAATAATCTTTACCTTATCTTCCAAACAAACTTCAACATTTAAAATTCAAAATTCAAGATTTTGGTCAATAGCAATCATCCGCGTGGCAGATCCCTTCATCTTACCTTCATCTTTTAAATTTCAAACACATTCAAAATCTTGGAAGTTGATACACATTAAGTTTCAGCCGTCTTTGGGAACTCCATCTTTCTCTCTCCTTATCATTGACTTCATCTACCAAGGAAATTTGAAATCCTCTTTCTTATTGTATATATATATATATGTATATATGCGTATATATACATATTCACTCCCAAAATCCCTAATTCTTCTGTAAAACCTCAACTCTATTTCGTTCCATTTCTTCTTCATCCTCTACTTGTTTCCATCATCTCTATTCATGACTTCTTTCCCAAAGAAAAGTATTTATACCGCCGAACTGGTCCTTCCATCTGAAACCTCCAATGACGTCGGCCATCAAGCCGATCAAATCATCCAAAGTCTGCCAGAAGGTCAGGTTTCATCTAACACCTTTATTTCTTTTCATGGTGGCCATGTGGGTTTAGGTTCAGCTTTCTTAGGTCACCCCCCTCCTGTGTTGGCCACTTTTTACCTAATGGTCGAAGAATCCCTTTTGTATTCTTCAAAGCTTCTTAAGGATGCCAATGGGAATCCGATTCAATTCAATCCAAAGACTTGGCCATCCTTTCTTGCTGATTGGACAACTTGGGTTGATAGAATATCCACTACTAAGGGTGAATCCTGGAAAGAGATAGACATTTATGATTTAATTCACCTTAGCAAATTAACCCCTACCCCTGATAAATCCTTAATTTGTGCTTCTTTGTTCTTTTGGAGCCCAACAACAAATTCCTTTCATCTTAACTGTGGCATGATGTCCCCAATCATGAAAGACATCTGCCACTTGACCGACCTTAAACCTTGTGGTATATAAGTGACTTGTCTCTTGGCAGATGAGGCAATCAAGTTCAAATTTCCTATCAAGACTACTGGAGTAAAGAATGATGCTGCCTCTTATGGAATCTTCCTTAGTAAAACAAGAGAGAAACATAACCCTGAGAAACATAGCCCTGTGGAAGATCCGGAATATATTGCTTTTCTGCTGCTGTGGTTAAGTAGATTTCTACTCTGTGTTCCGGCTAACCAAGTCACCAAAGACTTGATTGAAGTTGTTATTGCCCTTTCCAAAGGTGTTCATCTTGCCCTGACCCCTTTAGTGTTAGCCCATGTCTACAGAGGGTTATCAGAGGTAGTACTTTCTGGTTTCTCTCGTTTTGGTGGCCTTTTTTGGCTTATACAATGTTGGTTACAGATTTATTTTCCTGAACTAAGTCCGACAATTAAAACTTAGGTCAGTAATCCTTTGCTTCCTTATCATTACCTTTCAAATTTTAACACTCCTTTAGAGATTGCTTTACTTTCTTCCACCTCAAATGCAATGCCAGAACCACAAACCAATTTCTGCCATTTTCCAAGTGTACTAATACATTCCCATGGCTTCTTCCACCAAAAAATGATAGTGACCCCAAGCTAATGAATGAATACAAGGCTATGCAAGCCTCATTTTTCATTGCCAGAGACCTTCACTTTGGGACTGGCCAGATTGGCACTAAAAATAGCAGAGTTAGGGTGGAATACTATAACCCTGCTCAACTTGTAAGACAATTTGGCCTTAAACGGCTAGTTCCATTTCCACCATCATTCTCACAAAATCAAGAATTCGTTCCCCGAACCAAATTCACTAACAAATATATGGTTTTCCAAGTTACTCGTGTTTTTCGACACTTAAGCAAGCATTTTGAAGTTCCAAACCTTGTCGAACAACCTGACATAAGCCCTTCATTTACAAAGTGGTAGGATGACCATATGACCAGAATCAGGGTGGAAGATTGTTTTACCTTGGTAATGAGGTATCTTCATTCTTTCAAATTTGTTTATGCCATCTTCCAAGGTGATGATCCGAAAAGGCCAAAGGCCAAACCATCTTCCAAATCGGCCAGCACACCTAAGAATGGACAAAAAGGCATTTCCACTCCCAAACCAGGTATATTTTCTTTTCTTTCTAGATTCCTTGCTCATCTTTACTTTCGATATCTGAATTTTACTCTTTTGTTTCTTAGTAGGCAAAACAAAGAAGAAAGTCATTGAATTACCTTTGGTAAAGGAAATTCCAGATTCTCTACCAATGGTTCCATCTGGTAAATCCGAAACTCCCCTCCTCCCAACAACCTCCGAAGTTGTCTCTGGCAGAACTAGGGTAAAATCCTATTTTCCTTGTTTTAACTCTTTTCAAATTCTTCATTTAACCCTTGATCTTTATCTTGTTTTTAGGGTAAGAAATTCAAGCACACTACTACCAAACCCACATGAAATCAAATTTCAAAGAAAGACCAAACCCCCTCTGAAATTGATCTTAGCAGCAATTCTGAATCATCCCATGTCCAATCAAAAGTGCAAAAACCTCCTCCAACTGCTAGAAAAGAGAAAATCCTCATTTCAAAGAAAAGAAAAACTTTAGAATCTAAAAGTACGAGTGATTCTCGGACTGAGGAAGAAGAAGTTCAAAATGTGAAGAAGAAAAAGAAACAAAAAAATTGAAGAAATGGCAAGTGTTGATGAAGAAACTAAGACCGAAGAAAATATGAAAATGATGAAAATGAAGAAGATGAAGAACAAGAAGAAAGTGAAGAAAATGTGGAAGATGAAAAAAATGAAAATGATGAGAGTGATTTAGAGGAAAATGAAGAAGAAGATGAGGAAAAGGGTGCAGGAGACATGAGCCCTGATTCACATTCCTCCCAGGATGATTCCAACTCGTCTAAAAAGGTACCACTTTATCTTTCAAGCTAACTTTCTTTTATCTGCCAACTTCTAACTTTTACCCAATTTCTTCCAGGTAACAGGACATGATCTGTCAGCTCTGCCGAATCTGCCAACTGATAATCCTTCAACTGACCATCAAACACTCCCACTTATGCCACAAGCGAGTCTTCCAATGGTTCAAACAAAGATTTCTTCCACAAAGAAAGTAGTTGAATCATCTATTCCAAGAAAAGAAATAACTTTAATCTTCCAATATCTTTACTTTTCCTTAACTTTCATTTGCCAAAACTCATACTTCTTTTCTTAATCTTCCAGATGTCAGGTCCTTCTACCAAACCAAATCCATCTTCCATGCAATCATTTTCTGCAATAAGTTTCTATTTTCAAGGAATAAAGTCCTCATTGGATGAAGATATGTCTTCTGCTGACAGTATTCCAGCCTTTTCTCCAAAACTCTTAGCAGAACTTGAAAGTTTAAAGATCATCATCAATGGCCTCTTGACTCATGATTTTGAAACTACTCCTTCTATTGAAAATGAACTATCCATGGCCTTGATCAAAGCCATCAATCATCCAGGGTTTTCTACAACTGCCAAAGCTGCCATGACCTCCTTTAAAGATCATTTTCCAACATTTCTTCACAATCTACAAGCCTCTTCTTCGGTGGCAGATCAAATCCAAAGTAAAGGAAGGTCTAAGTCTTCTATTGCAGTAGGTTTGAAATAGCAAGCCTCATTTTTTAGGAACATAACTGGCAGACTCTCATCCATGGCCGACAAGGAAGAGGAATTGAAGAAGGCCATGGAAGAGTTGGAAAAAGAGAAAATAGCCTTGATGGAATAAGCAGGGACCTTTCAACAAAACTCCCAGTCTACCAAAGAACAGTATGTTTCTCTCAAAGAAGAACTTGGTAAATTATCATCAGAGAAAGTTCAAATTGATATCTCATTTTATCAATCCAAAATTACTTGGACTAGATTCAAAGCCCAATTTGCTTCATTTTGATTTCGTTAAGACTCTTTTGTATTTGATTGGCCAATTCAACACATCTTTGTATTCGATTTTCTGATTTTTGAATGAACAAGTGATTGGCCCTTTTGTTTACATAACTTGTAACTTTGTAACTACTGAACTAACAGCACCAAACAACATCAATACATCTACAAATTCAACTAAATTAAATGAAATCAAATAGCAACATATATACAATCTCTAAGCATAGAGGCTTTTATTTTTGTTAACCTCAAGCTGTCAAACGACTGCCCAAGGTCATTGAAGGTCATCTAAGGTTGGCCTTGAATTTTATTTTCTTCCAAAAGCTTAAAGAAACTTGGCCGATACAATTTTAAATATCGGCCATTAGTTGGATAAGTATGAAGTGTGCCATCTAGGTTCATTAATTGATAGGCTCCTCCAAATAAAACTCGGGAGATTATGTATGGGCCTTCCCAACTCGGGGTCCATTTACCAAACTCTAGATCCTTCTTTCCAACTGGCAAATTGACTTTCCATACTAAATCACTTTCTGCAAAATCTTTTGGCCTTACTCTTTTGTTGTAAGCTTTTTCCACTTTCTTCTTATGTGCCACTAAATGATCTAAGGTATTTAGTCTTACTTCATCTAATTCTTTCACTAAATGATCTAAGGTATTTAGTCTTGCTTCATCTAATTCTTTCAGCTCTATCAACATGGCATCCGTGTAATCTGCCGGAATCAAGTCATTTTGATATACAATTCTGGCATATCTCACCCTCAACTCCATTGGAAGGACCGCATCATGCCCATATGTGAGCATATAAGGAGTAACTCCAGTACTTGTTCTCTTTGAATTCCTGTAAGCCCACAATGCTTCTGGTAGAAGTTCACACCAAATTCTAGGATTCTTTTCAATTATGCCAATAATCACTTTATTGGCCGCTTCTACCTGGCCGTTGGACTGAGCATAATAAGGTGTGGAAGATGTCATCTTGACCTTCCAAAATTCTACAAATTGCATGACAGACTTTATTCTAAAGACATTTCTATTATCTGAGGTAATGGATTCTGGTATTCCAAAATGATTGAATATATTTTCCTTTATGAATTTGACGACAACATGCTGATTGACCGATTCATAAGCCTCAGCTTTCACCCACTTAGTAAAATAATCAGTGGCCATAATTACCCATTGTTGGCCACTTAAAGCTGGTGGATTAATCATACCAATCATATGCATGGCCCAGCCTCTAAATGACCATGGCTTAATAATGAATTGCAACTCCTTGGCCAATACCTATTGCACTGGCCCATGCTTTTGACATGTTTCACATCCTTTGGCAAATGTAATGCAATCTTTCAATATGTCAGGCCAATAATATTCATACCTTCTAATCAGCCATCTCATCTTTCTACCAGCTTGGTGTGCTCCACGTAACCTTCCATGAACATCTACCATGATTTTTAATGCTTCTTCCTTGGTCACACATTGTAACAGTAAACCATCTTCTTTGCTCTTTTTGTGTAAGTCTCCATTAAGTAGCAAATAATTGACTGCCATCATTCTTGTCTTTCTATGTGTGGAAGCTCTTAGATGAGTTAATAATCTTACAATTGGTTGTCTCCAATCTTCCAACTGGCCATGAATATCTATGGCCATAGACATATTTCTCATTTCGGCAGTTGGCAGACGACGTCTTTTTACATTCACAAATATTTCTTCCAAACATTCTGGAACCCGTATACCAGATACAATTTGAGCTAATTTATTGGCATCTCTATTCATTTCCCTTGGCATATATTCCAATCTGACATCATCAAATTGTTGAAGAAGTTATGTTGCCAAAGAATGGAACGACCGCAACTTCCAACTCAGACATTTGAAATCTTCCGAAATTTGATTTATCACCAAGTTGGAATCACCAATTATGTGAACACTTCGAATTCCCATCTCTAACACAATCTCAAGGCCGATAATTAAGGCCTCGTACTCTGCTTGATTATTAGAACGTTCAAAGTCAAGAAAGAATGAAAATGATATTTTTCTTCCACTTGGAGTAATGAGAACTATTCCAGCCCCTGACCCTTCTCTAGTACTGGATCCATCAAACATAAGTATCCATGGAGTTATACTTATCATGGCAAAATCAAGCTCATCAAAGACTTGTAGCTCGATGTTGGCAAATGGATGCTCGGCTAGAAAATTGGCCAAAGCTCTCCCTTTTACTGACTTTTATGGCAGATATGTCAGATTGAATTCCATTGAGGACAATGACCACTTTCCAATTCTTCCAGTGATCAATGGCCTTGAAAGCATGTATTTTATAACATCAGTTTGGCACACAATATACACCTCAACCGGCAACATATATACTCTTAATTTCATGGCAGAAAAGTACAAAGTCAAGCATAATTTCTCAATTGAGGTATATTTACATTCCACCTGAGTTAATACTCTACTCAAGTAGTATACGGCCTGCTCTCTACCCATTTCATTGTCTTGAGCCAGAATACTCCCAATAGACTCATGAGCGGCAGAAAGATATAACTTAAGAGGTCATTTCTTTCGAGGTGGCATGATGCCTGGCGGATTGGCCAAGTATTCCCTAACTCTCTCAAAAGCTTGTTGATGTTGTTCCTCCCATATGAATTCTTCTCCTAGCTTCAACTTCAATAATGGGGAAAACTTATGAAGTTTTTCGGCACAATTAATAATAAATCGCCGGAGAAAACTCACTTGGTCGATGAACTTTCGCAGGTCCTTTTTATTCCTTGGAGGTGCAGTGGCATAACCCATTGCACACCAAAGATAGCAAAAGGAAAGCACCAGCAATCATAGGCTACCGGGCAATGCAAAAGGAGATGGTCTACGGACTCCCCCTCTTTCATGCACATAAAACACCGGTTAACCACAATGGCACCCCTACTCCTCAGCACATCCAAAGTGAGAATACGACCCCAAGTAGCCGACCAGGAGAAAAAGGCCACCTTGAAAGGGGCCTTAGAGCGCTAGACCGCCTTCCAAGGAAAAACCACATCCACCCTAGGTGAATGGCATCGAAAGAAAAAGGCCACTGAAAACTACCGCAAAGGAGAAGGAGACCAAATCAAAGCATCTTGCCTAACCCCCACAACTTGAGAGCAACAACCTCCTCAAGCTCCCAGTCCTGAAAATGACGCACGAACAATACATCCCACACAATCCTACCATTATCTAGGTGATAACAATCAGCAACAGAAGCATGACGATCACGAGCAATCCGAAAGAGCTGAGGGAAAGCGATGGCAAGAGAGCTCTCACTACACCACCAATCCGTTAAAAAACAAACATGACGACCCTCTCCCACTCTTAATCTACAAAAAGTAACAAAGGAATCCCATCCCCGACGGATATCCTTCCACACACCCACCCCTTGACGGGTCCAAACCTCCTCAGAACACCACCCATCTTTAGTAACCCCAAACTGACATTCAATTACCCTCCTCTATAAACGATTTCTCTCAGCACCAAATCGCCAAAGCCATTTTCCCAACAAAGCTTGGTTGAAGGGAATCAACCTCCGAATACCCAGCCCCCCCTCCTGGAAAGGACGATACACCGCCTCCCAATGCACAAGGGGAATAAAGGTTTCCTCCCTACACCCCCCCCCCCCCCCCGGAACTGTCGCTGAAGTCTCTCAATCCTCTGAGCCACACTGCAAGGGATCCGATAAAGAGATAGAACATATGTAGGGAGATTGGATAATGTGCTCTTAACCAAGGTGAGTCTCCCACCCTTGGACAAATTTGCCGCTTCCAACCTGCCAGCCGCCGCTCAACTCGCTCCACCACTGAGTCCCAACATGACACCCACTGCCCCGAGGAGCCCAAAGGGATACCTAAATACTCAACAGGTAACTGGGAAACCCTGCAACCAAGGGTCGTAGCCAAAGTAGAAACATTGCCCACCTCTCCCACCGAAATCATCGAACTCTTGCTAGTATTAATCTTCAAACCCGAGACAACCTGAAAGCAAGTCAAAATGCATTGGAGATACCGTAACTGAGCCATATCAGCATCACAAAAGACAAGTGTGTCATTCGCAAAGAGTAAGTGCGAAACAACCACCGACTGTGAATGCACATCACCTACCCAAAAACCAGAAATGAAACCTAATTCCATAGACTTGAATAAATAATTGGGATCCCGTGGTGTTATTCAATACTCAGAAATCTCCAGCTTCAACATCATGGTCCAGTGAGAAAGCATGCCATACATGCTGAAAGAATACAACAGATGTGTCACATTCCGGTAGTTTATGACCCAAATTCTTATTTCTAAACCCACTTCATAGTTTTGATGATGTCAAGAGCTTTCTTCTTCTTCTTCTTTATATATATATTTTTTTTTTTTTTTTGAAAGGTCATGTGACATAACTCAGATAATAATAGTGTAAAGCAGAGTAATCTTGGGCCTAATTATGGGGTTGTTCGTAGTTGAGTCTGATTCTTAGAAAATATGGATGAATCTGATCTATGGAACAAATTTGAAGTTGGGTTGATGACTTGAGTAAACCGGGGGAATGGTAAGGCATGCACGTGAGATTGAGTGGGGAGATCCTTTGCCAAGTGATAACAATGAAGATGATCTTTGTGACTTAGGGAAAAATAAAATCTGTTTTTGTGTATTGGTTTATTATCCTGTTCTTTTTCAATTCAAAGTGTATTCACACTTTTCTATTTAGGCCAAAAGTAAATTCTCTTCTTGTAACACATTTGCACTTGTTTGAGGGGGGTCTTTCTGTTGACTGCGTCAGTGTTTTGAATATTCTAGGTTTTGTTAGGAGTAAGTGGATGTGCATAACTGAATCAATAGGAGATGGATATCTCACTTATGTTTTTCCAATGGAAAGGACCTTCATGGCAATGGCACATACGGGCATTTGAAGTTCTGGAGTACTATCCATGACTCTTTTCTAAATTGTGCCTTCCTTTTGCAGTTTTTCCCTCCTAAATTTGCTCGAACTGTGTCGGCTTTAGTTGGTCAGAATACTCAACTCGAGGATTCAGTATCAAAGATAAATGGCTCCATTGCATTTCAGAAGGGATGGCATGCTTTCTCTTTGGAGCATTATCTGGAACTTGGAGATTTCTTAGTTTTCAGTTACATTATGGGATCCCATTTTGTTGTTCAGATATATGGCAAAAGTTAGTCTAATGTTTTTAAGCTTGGATTGAAAACTTGGAATATACGAAGTATGATGTGTTGTGGCCCAATTTGCTTTTGGTCCAGGTTGTGTCGGTAGACGAGAGAAATGAGCTTTGTTTCTTGCGGGTCATGGACTAGTTTTCGTACTCTCATAGGATTGGAGTGGGCCAGAATGAGACCCTGAAAATCAGAGAGGGCATGAGCGAGAGCTAGACTTGAGGGCTGAAATTTCTAAGATCTTCGTTCTCTCTTAGTGAATTCTTTCTGCCAGCCTTCACCGTGCACGTAAATATAACTTGTGTCGAACCATGTAAATCTTTGTACTATTTTTTTGTTACCTGTTTAATTTTTTTGTTGTGTTTTTTTTTCTTTTCTTGGTTTTATGCAGTATAAACATTGGCAGGTAAGGGATCAAGTTAGTATACAAAATAAAAGTCATATCATGTATTTTCAGTTCTCTAACCTAGAGACACTGAAGTAACGATAACAATAAGTATCTGGAAAAGAGAATAATGAATTTGTGGCTTATCAATCTTGACCCAAAATTGTGCTAAAAACATCGGATGTACCGAGAACCAGGTTCTGAGCTTTCTTTCATCTCTTTGTATGTAATAAATCCTCACTTGGTTTATGGTTCTATTCATTTTCCTACTTTTTCTGCATATGGGTATAATACATCGATTTATGATCTCTTGGTGGACCAGTTCAATCTTTTCGATGGTCTGCTCCCTGAACAGTTGGAAATTGCTACTTAATCTCCTCTTCTGGATGTTTTTGCTTCTAGTGCACCTGTGAGCACATTCTGGGGATTCTTTTTCCCTTCTAGATGATTCAATCACTAGATATCCATTTTTCACCTCCCTTTATATGCAGGAATTGCCAACAAGCTTGCCCTCAATTTCCTGTAATGGTAGGACAAGGGATAAAGGGTGCCAAGTATGTTGCTTGTCCAAGGTCTGCCCGGGGTTGTCTACCACTCGCCATGGTAGTAGCTCCTGCCGATAACAGACGAGATTGGGTGTGTGGGGAGCTCAAACAGGCATCGCTACATGCACAACACCGTCCTCCATGTTGGAAATAGTGGCCTAGAGTTTAGGAAGAGAGGTGTATGAAGAAGAATTAGAGAAAATATTCTATCAATTACCATAACTTTATTGTCTACCACTAACACAAACATTAATACACTTAATAAAACTATTGTAACTCCCACAACAAACAATCAAGTTTATTATTTCCAACACTCCAATCCAAGCTGATGACACGAATCATGCAGAATCCGAGAAATTTGGTTTCGAAGAGCTATTCAAAGTCTGCTGTGGATCTGGTGGCAAACTGTACGGTTGTGATGTGTTGTGTCTTCTGTGTCGTGGTTCGTTGTCCTTGAGCTCCTGCCGGAACCCATGTATGTATATCAATTAGGATAGAGTTCATCCCACTGGAAGTGATGTGTAAGACAGTTTCGGACTCGTTTCTCATTAGATATTCAGTCACCCTCGTTTCAGTGTACTTGTAATATGGAGTGGTTGTTATTGTTGTTGTCATTGTTAAATATCTTAAAGAATTAGAACATTCAACAGCTTGAGAGAAATTTTACATGTTCCAGGACTTGGCTGATCACAACCCAATACTCAAATAAATGTGCCTGTTTTATTCATAATAATAAATAAATAGATATATAACTTTTTGAATAGTATCTAGTTCGTAATGCTTGTTGAAGGTGTCGCCAATACCATTATGTAATACCAATATTTGTCCAGTTCGTAATGCTTGTAGAAGGTGTCGATACTGCTAAATAGCATTGATACTTAGGCCATGTTTGGATTGGCTTTTCAAATGTTGTTTTTGGCTTTTTGGAGAGAAAAATTGTTTTGAACTATGTTTGACAAAAATTTTAGAAAAGCTTTTGGACCTTGGAAGAGTGTCTTAAAGAAATTGGAGGTACCAATTTCTCAAAATAATTTTTATTTTTCTTTCTCTTATGCGAAAAGTCAAAAGCTAATTCGAGTTTGTTTTGTAGAGGTTGAGAATATGGTTGTGGTTATAATTTTGGTGTACTTATTAATGTTTGGTTTGTGGGGGAGCAGGTGGACCAAATTTGGGTTCAAATGTCAAATGTATAGTGTGCTTATGAAAGAATACACTTCACCAAAATAAATTTTCGAAGTAATGTACTTTATTTGTCTCCTAAAGCACCATCAAATATAACTTACAAATCTCAAAAAGTCCAATATAATTTGATCCATTACCAATAGTTGCAGAAATTAACCCCTCAAGTGGTAATAGTGACATACATTCAACTAGGTGATAAACTCACATACTAGCTAGTGCATCTATCGGCATTGCATCAAACATTACAACACATTAAAACAAAATAAAGTTCTAGTCACATAATAATTTATTCAAATAATTTCCACCACTTGATCTTGATTAGCTGTGGCTGACACTTGATTTTGCTCCTTCACAACCATTCTCTTCATCTTGATCAACCACTGGATAAACCCCACAACATAATCATACAATCCAAGGGCAATGTAGAGCCCTAGCCCACCAATGATCCCATTGGCTATAGAATAAGTCAATGGCATGAGAAGCATTGTAACAAAACCAGGCATTGCCTCCTTCATGTTGCTCCATTCTATGTCCTTAACCACCTTCATCATCATCACCCCAACCATGACTAGAGATGGGCCTATGGCCCATGGGGGTACACTAGTCAAAAGAGGGGTGAAAAATAATGAGAGAAAGAAATAAAGCCCAACAATCACAGCCGTTAATCCGGTCCGGCCCCCTTCCCGAATCCCAGCCGTTGATTCGATGTACGTGGCGATCGGGGATACCCCGAGCGCGGACCCCACCACTGTAGAGGATGCATCCACCATGTAGGCTAGATATTCCCCTTCAAAACCACCTTGTTCATCCACAAACCCTCCAATTTCAGCCATTGTGTACAATGTGCCTGTGGTGGCTAAAACGTCTACATACAACAATGTGACTAAGGCCACCCAAACCTCACTCCTATTGAAGTGAGTGAAGCTTATAGCTCCTGCAGTGGACTTAATTTTGTGAAAATCAACCACTTTTTTGAAATAGTTGTAATTTGTGTCACCAATTGGGGTGTTGGGAAAATATGTGACACTAGTGCCCCTAATCCATGAAATTAATGTCACAAAAACCATACCATATATCATGCTACCCTTGATGTCCTTCATAAGCCCATAGCCCATTATGAGAAAGCCCACGGACCCGAGCCAAAAGGTTGGGCTTTGCATTTTCCCGCCGAGGCAATCTCCGGTCACCGGATTGATACTCGCACAGGCCGTCACAGTCACCAAGGTCGCCGGGTCAGGGCCCACTAGGCCTATACCTTGGTGGGCCTGCAGGCCCACGAAGGCTATGAAAAGCCCAATTCCGGCTGCGGTAGCCAAACGTACCGAATTCGGTATGAGCCTAGCGAGCCTTGCACGAAGCCCGAAAGCCGCTATCACGAGAAAGGCACAGCCTTCGAGTAGGACCACGGCTAGGGCCGTCTCGTACGACATGGGCCCGGACCCATGGAAGCCCACCAAGTTGTAGGCCAGGTACGCGTTCGGGCCCATCCCGGGCGCCAAGGCCAAGGGCAAGTTGGCCAGTAGGCCCATAGCAAATGACCCAATCATAGATGACAATGCAGTGGCCACAATGAGGTCACTCTTGATGTTTGAAAGACACTTTTCGTAACCTGCATTGGGCTTCACCGTGCAGTCTTGGCCCACCGTGTGGTTCCCCGGCGCCACCGTGCAGTCGGACAACGAACACGTGGCGCCGGAATCCGCCAAGATGGTGGCGTTGACGGTGATGATATAGGCCATGGTTAGAAAAGTGGCTGTCCCAGCTCTCAATTCTCTAGTGAAGCAACTCTTTCTTGCTTCTAACTTGAAGTACTTGCCAACAAAGCTATTTGAGACTGCTTCATTTAAGCTTTTCTCCATTTTTTTCCACACCTTGCATGGTTTTGAGCACAACCCTCTTCCCATTCTTGCACAAAGAGTAGTTCTCTCTCTTAGATTTGGCATGTGTGTGTGTGTTTATACATAGAGGGGTGTGTTTTATATATATGCATTAATGAATGGACTTGTGTGATACTTTTTTGGATAAGTGTGCTTTGATGAGGGCTGACCACACTGACTCAATATTTAGGGTTCACAAAACAAAAAGTCTTTCTTTAATTAATTGTATTTATTAAATTTTGTTGTTTTTGGAGTGAGGGTAGGAGGGTATGATTAGGGCAATCCTTGGAATTCATAAAGAGGGGCACCTCCTTACCTGGTTTACCATACATATATATATATATATATATATATATATATATAAATTACTGTATATATATATATATATATATATAATGGCGTCACTCGCATAACATGCACCAGAATAATATCCTAGTGGCTCCAGATATTTGAACTTTCAACCTTTAGAGGTGATTAATGAAAGAAATTATGGTAATTATGTTAGACAAAGAAATAAAATAAATCTAATTTAATTTAGGGTAAATTATACAAACCATCTCTGAACTTTGACCTAATTACAGATACTACCCCTAACGTTTCATTAATACCAATTACCCCCCTTAACTGCATCGGAACAGTGATCCAGCTATTAGTAGTAGGGAAATGACTTATATACCCTCATATATGTAGAAATATTTCAAGAGTTTTGAATTTACATAATTACCCTAAAAAATTTATCTTTTGGATAATACAAAATATAAATTTTATCAAATTTGTTCACACTACTAATAGCTTTCAAATTTATAATAACAGAAATGCAATTAACATATATAATAAAGGCAAAATTATACAAACTATCCCTGAACTATGATCTAATTGCAGAGAGTACCCCTAACGTTTAAATAATATCAGTTACTACCCCTTAGAACAGCCCCAGACAGATTTGTGCGTGAATTTACTTAAAAGCCCTTGTTTTATATTATATTTTAGGGTTAATTTCAAGAAACCCCCTATATTATCCAGTTTTATCAATTAACCTCCACGGTGTCCACTTTGCCCCAAAAATTAATAATTCAAAAATATATATATATTTTTCGCAAAAAAATTATTTTCGGAGGGAGAATATTATTTTCCAAAATATGAATTATTTCGGAAAAAATAATATATATTTTTTGAAAAAAATTATTTTCATAAAAATATCATATTTTGGAATATAGTATATATTTTTCGCAAAAAAAATATTTTTTAGAAAAGATCGTATTTTGGAACATAATAGTATATATTTTTCGCAAAAAAGATATTTTTCGGAAAAGATCATATTTTGGAAAATAATATATATTTTTCACAAAAAAAATATTTTTCGGAAAAAAATTCATATTTTGGAACATAATAAGTACTTTTTTGCAAAAAAAATCATATTTTGGAATATAATATATATTTTTCGCAAAAAAAAATATTTTTCGGAAAAAAATTCATATTTTGGAACATAATAAGTACTTTTTTGCAAAACAAAATCATATATTTGGAACATATTATATATTTTTTGAAACAAATTCATATTTTGGAACATAATATATACTTTTTCGCAAAAAAAATATTTTTCAAAAAAAAAATCATATTTTGGAACATAATAAGTACTTTTTTGCAAAAAAGTCATATTTTGGAACATAATATATATTTTTCGGAAAAAATTCATATTTTGGAACATAATATATACTTTTTCGCAAAAAAATTATTTTTCGAAAAAAAAATTCATATTTTGGAACATAAGGAAATTCAAAAAAAATAGGGTATTTAAGTAATTTTGTATGCAAAATTGGAACATGCAATGATATGATGGCAAAAATGGAAGTTCACTACAAAAACAGCCTTTATTGACCAATACACAGTTTCTAGCGTTGATTTTGAATAGAAGGGGCTAAGTGTTACAACGGAGGTGGTTTTTAAGGGTAGTTTATGATATTATTGAAACGTAAGGGGTACCGCGTGCAATTAGGTCATAGTTCAGAAGTAGTTTGTGTAATTTTTCCTATAATAAATAGTGAATCAATATATAAATTCGGAAAAAAAATATAAAATTATAAAAAGTATTTAAAATTCGAAAAATATATAATTTCGGAAAATATATATATAAAATTATAAAAAGTATATAAAATTCGGAAAATTATATAAATTCAAAAAATATATATAAAATTAGAAAAAATATATAAATTCGAAAAAAAATATAAAATTCGAAAAAAAAATTATAATAATATGGTTCATTAAATATGATTATCCAAACCAATAAATGGGATGGTTCATTAAATATGGTGTCAAAAAATATATATTTTTCAAACCAATAAATGGTGCAATCTCTAATTTGTACACATGAATGGAAACATATGATGATTCATTAAATATGATTTTATATTTTGTAAGGAAGTTAACACACCATGATACAGTTTTCACATCTACCTTCACGAACATACTACAAGGTTTATATGCCCAAATTAACAATAAGCTAAAATGAATAACAATCCTTATTTACCTAGACAAAAAATTAAAACTCATACACTTTTGTTTCCATAAAAACCCAAACTTTCAACCTTTTAGTGTGTTATTTTTTTCCGAATTTTATATACTTTTTATAACCTTTTTTTTTAATTTTATATACTTTTTATAATTTTATATATATATTTCAAATTTATATATTTTTTGAATTTTATATTTTTTCGAATTTTATAATTTTTTTCTAATTATATATATTTTTTGAATTTATATATCTTTTCCGAAATTATATATTTTTCCGAATTTTATATATTTTTTCAAATTCTATTTTTTGTTTTCGAATTAAATATATTTCAAAATTTTATATGTTTTTTGAAATTTATATATTTTTTACGAAATTTATATATTTTGTTTTCTAATTTTATATAGAATATAATATGGTGAATTAAGTAGGGATATTCTAGTAATTATCATTACAAAAGTAATGGTTAAAATGTAAATGTATGGGTAGTAAGGGTAAAATAAGATTTTCAGTTCCAAAAAATAGTACTTTGACGAATATTCCCATTTTTCGGCATTGACTTCTACCGGAGGGGGGAAAATGTTACAACGGAGCAAAAGTTAAGGGTGGTAATTAATATTAATGAAACGTTAGAGATAATGTCTGTAATTATGTCAAAGTTCAGGGGTGGTTTGTGTAATTTACCCGTTAATTTATATACTTTGATACTACATATACCAAGTGCATGTTTGGGTTTGGTTTAAAATTTTTGCTTCACTCCATGTTTGGCAAATGGTGTGAAAATTTGGAGTAGACACTGTAGCAATTTCATGGTGCAACTTTTGTGAAGGATTGAGCCAAAATTTGGAACCATCATTTTTTATGGTTCATGGTTTTGGTTTTGGTACCAACACTATAACAAATTCATTTTTGATATTAATAAATTTTGAAAAATTAAATATTCTGAAAAATTAAATATTTATGAAAAATTAAATATTTCGAAAAATTAAATATTTCGAAAAATTAAATATATTAATATATTATAATATTAATATATTAAAAATATTAATATATTTTAATATATTAATATTAATATTTATTAATAAATAAAATGTGAAACCCATATATTAATATAAATATATATTAATAAATAAAATGTGAAACTCATATAGTAATATATTTTAATATATTAATATTAATATTTATTAATATATTAATATTCAGAATTTTAATCCATACCAACTCTACCAAACATGGTTTGGTTTTTAAGCATCATTTTTTTTCACACCAAAACCATCTACACCAAACATGATTTGAAACCAAAACCAACTCCACACCGTCTACCAACAATCACTAATGGATTCTCTTTTGTAACAAAGAACAAATTGGTATTGGTATTGGTGAAGTTCAATTATGGCCTAGAGGAGGCAATGCTCTTATTGGCTCCTTCCTCTTTATATATTTAAGAATTCTATTTTTTAAAAAAATAAATATATATGTTTGCCAATAATAGGTTGAAAATGCCTTTCTTCCTACTGATTTGTTTATTTATTTATTTACTATTATTTTTCTTTAATTTATCCTATTTCCAAAATTATTAATTGTTAAATTTCTCTCTTAAAATATTTTATTCTTATTTAATTTCTTTCTGAATTAAATTTTTAGATCTGCCCCTCAACATGCCTAAGCTTTTCTTCATTGTGCATGGTGAAAACATAACAAAACTAACAAGTCGGAGATAAAAATGCGTGTATGGTCTTGCCCAAGAGGCGAAAGGCCCAAAGCTCAAACAATATTAACAGTATTAAGACGAATTACATGGAATGGTAGGACAAATTGAACAAGAAAACTCAAGAAGTGCAAGAAATATTCCAGGCCTCATGGTCTTGGGTAGCAAATGCAAAAGCTGCACATATATATATATATATATATATATATATATAACATATAAAATTTATTTATAGACATATATACGCACATATACTTGTATAGTCTTTCCCTTTTCTTTCTTCATTTCATTTTCCTTTTACATTCATTTCCAAATATATAAGTTCTTACACGATATCATCAATATTCTTTAATGTCTTTAGGTCCACTAATTTCTAATTTCAAAAAGTCCTGCGTCTTATACTTCAAAGGGGATCTTATACTTCGAGTGACTTCATATCACATCATTGTCATTATCATTGTCATTGAACCTTTGACTCAATATTGATGTTAAAGAAAATAGGGTAATTTGCAGTGACACCCCCAAGATTTAAGTCAATTTTATTTAGCATCCGGTCAATGCACTAGTTTATAAAGACACCTTCTGAACTTTAAAAAATCTTGCAGTAACACCCCCTTTAAGCCGTGAAAATTCAGGTTTGCCTTTATAATAAATATCAACAGCTGAAAATGTTCATAATGCCCTTTATTTTAAATGTATATGGGGGGTTTGGTTATATGAAGAAAGTTGCACCAAGATTTTACCTTAAACTTTATTATAAGATGAAAGTTGCATAAAAAAATTACCTCACTTTAACCGACTCAAAATATGCTCACAGTCCAAGCTTTTTTATAAGACGAAAATTGCACCAAAATTTTACCTCACCTCAATTGACTCAAAATATGTTTGAAAGTATATTGACAAAAATAAAATTCAAAATAAACAATGAATGTACACAAAAAAAATAATAATAATATTTGGTTTAATTTGATTTAAAGTGATAACTTGCCCCAAATAAAAATTAAAAGTGTAACAAAATATTTATAAAATTTAAATAGCAAACATGTTTGGTAGGTTGTAAAATAGTTTTTTTGTTAGTAAAATAATTTTTAAATCATATATATATAATTTCAATATTTTAATTTTTTTGGTGTGTGTTTCTACCTTTGACAATTTTATCAGAATCTTTTTTACCCGATGTTTGGCTAAAGTTTTACAAATATTCTCAATATTTCATTAAGATATAATATTGTAGAAAAAAATTAGTTGTAGAAATTTCAATAAACTTTTTTTGTAACCGCAACAAATTTGTACTACCAAAGATATTTCCGATTTTGACTTGCTATATTTGGCCACAAAAACGTTATATTTATTTCGACTAAAGCATAGCTCAATGCAATCATGTCGTCATATTTTTTGTGCTTTTGTTATTTAATTCTTTTGGATTTTTTTTTCTTTTTGAAGTTGCAGATGGCTTGTTCAAGGAGAAGGAAGGGAAAAATTACCATCATACCCTTTCTTCACGAAGAAATCAAAATTTTTATTTGGGGCAAGTTATCACTTTGAATCGAATTAAACCAAATACTATTTTTTTTTTGTAGATTCATTGTTTATTTTGAATTTTATTTTTGTTAATGTACCTTTAAACATATTTTAAGTCAGTTGAGGTGAGGTAAAATTTTGGTGCAATTTTCGTCCTATAACAAAGCTTGGACTGTGAATATATTTTGAGTCGGTTAAAGTGAGGTAAAAATTTTATGCAACTTTCATCCTATAATAAAGTTTAGGGTAAAATTTCGGTACAACTTTCTTCCTATAACCAAAACCCCCCATATACATTTAAAATAAAGGGCATTATGGATATTTCCAGCTGTTGATATTTATAATAAGAGCAAATCTGACTTTTCACTGCTCAAAAAGGTAGCACTACAAATTTTTTTTAAATTCATAGGATGTTTTTGTAAATTAATGTGTTGTTTGGAGGCTAGATAAAATTAACGTTCAAAACTCATATAGACAAACTAGTTTTGCATGTCCAATGAGCTCCACCAAAAATGTTCCCCTTTTGTTTCTTGGCCTAACCCACTCAAAATGTTGGTGTCGGCATATTCCTATCAAATATCCAAATTTAAATCTTTTTTCGAATTGGACCATTACCCAAATAAAAAAAAATGTGTTTACAGTTACATAAATTTAGTCCTATATAAAACTATTTGTCAATATAACTCAAAAAGTTAATTTTTCTGTTTAAGAGATTTTAAGCCTATGTTTGGATTCACCTTTCAAAAGTTATTTTTGTCTTTTTGCGTACAAAAATTATTTTGAATTATGTTTAATAAAAAAATTAGAAAAGATTTAAAACATTGAAAGAACATTTCAAAATGACTTATATTCATCTTTTTTTTATGTGTGTCAAACATGACCTTAGTATAACATCAGTTTTTACTATTATTACAATTTTAAGTGGCAATTTACTATCCTATGTTTGGATTGGCCTTTCAAAATTTGTTTTTGTCTTTCTTCATACAAAAACTGTTTTGAATTGTGTTTGACAAAAATTTTAAAATAAATTTTAAATATTAAAAAAATATTTTAAAATGACTTCTTCTCATCTTTTTCTTATGTCTGCCAAACAGAATTTTAGTATAACATCAGTTTTTACTCTGATTACAATTTTAAGAGGCAATTAACTCTCCATAAAGTTTATACATGTAACTTTTACCTTTTTTATTTGCGATTGAGACAAGTCACTAAAAATTAAATTTATTGCTTTTTTAGTGGGAGGATCTAATATTTGAAATTCATAAGGGTGTTTGTCTCTTTAAACCTTGACTAAAGGACTCGTGACCTACTAGGTTGTAATCCACTATTTATTTTTTACTTGTAGTAATTAGATGTTCCACTTCTATAAAGATGTCACCTAACACAATTAAATTTGGGTAGGTTTTAGCACCAAACCGAAAGATATTTCAGGACAAACAAAAGTGTTCCTCATTTATTTTGTTTTTGAATTTATTAATGCGAATTCAATTTCATGCAACATCAATGCAAAAGCATTACGTAAGGATGATGATGATGTGGCCCTAGTAAAATAGGGAGACAAAATTACAAAAAAGGGTTTCTTTCAATTCTAATTTGCGATTTATTAGGCAGGGGCATAATGAATCAATGATAGAATGACATGTATTTCTTTTTAAATTTGAAATTGATATAAGTATTTTTTTGGAAAAAAATACTTATATCTTTATTTACACTCCTGAGATTTGTTCTATCATCACTTTGACCCCCTCAGGTTTGCATATCTTCATTTACATCCCTTCATAGTATGAAATGTCTAAAATACCCTTATACCAAACACCGCTTAAATCAATTTAAACCCTAAACCAAACACTCCCTTAGAATCAATCTAACCCTCAAACCAAATACTCCAACATTTATTCAATTTAAATTTAATATATGTGTGTGTATATATATATATATATGTGTGCATCTGTGCAGAGTGAGTGAGTGTGTGTGTGTGTGTGTGAGAGAGAGAGAGAAAAAAAAAAATATTTTTTTAATTTTATATTTATTTTCGAATTTAGTATTTTTTTTTAATTTAATATATATATATATATATATATTTAAATTTTATATTTATTTTCAAATTTTATAATTTTTTATATTTTTTTCAAATTTTATAATTATTTTCGAAATTTAATATATATTATTAGAATTTTATATGGTTTTTTTTAATTTTATATATTTGTCTTGAATTTAATATGTTTTTTAAAAAAAATCAAAATTTATATATATTTTTTATTTTATATTTATTTTCGATTTTATAATTTTTTTCGAAATTTAATATATATTTTTGAATTTTATATGTTTTTTTTAATTTTATATATATTTTTCAAATTTTTTATGTTTTTTGTGATTTTTATATTTATTTTCGAAATTTAATATGTTTTTTGAAAAAAAAATAATTTCGAAATTTATATATTTTTTAATTTTATATTTATTTTCAAATTTATAATATTTTTCAAATTTTAATATATATATTTTTGAATTTTATATATATTTTGAAAATTTAATACAAATTAAATTATTAAATGATGGGAGGGGATCTAATTGATAAAAGCAATATCCTTGTTTCCAAACAGAACAACGATAACACATTGAGAGTAGTTTAAGGATTTAAAAAAAAATCAGGTTGATGGCATCGTTCAGGGGATCTAAGTGATGAGAATATTGAACAATAGAGAGTGTAAATGAAGATATGCAAACTTGAGAAAATCAAAATAAAAATAGAACAAATCTTAGGGGTGTAAATGAAGTTAATCCTATATAACTTTCTTTCTCAAGAAAAATTCCAAACTTGCTTAGAAATTCAGAGAGTAAGTTGTTGGAGTGGGCCTAACGCCTATGAGTGCTTCTTTTTTATGATTATTAACTCTGAATTTTTTTAAAACATATAGAAAAGAAGAAAAATTTAATATATTTTTTAAAAAAATAATATATTAGAGTTGATTCAAGAGGAAACTTTTGACTTTATAGAGGACATTATATTTAAAAAAAAAAAACTTTGTTGAAAAAAAATAATCTGATTAACAATTACATAGGTTCCTACAATTTTTTGACCAAATGACAAAGTTAGTAAAAATAAAAATAATAATAAACAAGAAGATATACATTTACTTAGTAATATGGGAGTTGAATTCTTTAGGGTCCGTTTGGGAACTTGGTTTTGGTCTTGGTTTTGGTTTTGGTTTTGATTTTGGTCTTGGTTTTGGTCTTGGGTGGTTTTAGGTAAATCTAAAACCAATATATAGTGTTTGGTAAGGAGTTGGTTTTGCTTTTGGTCTTGGTATAATTATATATATATATACTAATATGTATTAAAAATATATAAATATGAAAAATATATATATATAAAATTGGAAAAAAAGTAATTTTCGGGAAAAAAATATTTTTCCCAAAAATATAAAAAATATTTTTTTCCGAAAATATGATTTTTTTTCCAAAAATTAATTTTTCGACAAAAATAATTTTTGTCGAAAAAATATTTTTTTCCGAAAATTAATTTTTTCCCAAAAATATGATTTTTTTCCGAAAAAATAAATATTTTCCGGAAAATATTTTTTTCCCAAAAATATGATTTTTTTCCAAAAAAATAAATATTTTCGGAAAAATAATTTTTTTCCGGAAAAGAATTTTTTCCCAAAAAATAATTTTGTTCCAAAAAAAAAAATTATTTTCGAAAAAAAAAATTTTTGGAGAAAATTAATTTTTGTCCGAAAATATGATTTTTTCCGAAAAAATAATTTTTTTCCGAAATTTTTTTTTTTTCCAAAAAATTTATTTTTTTCCGAAAAAGATAATTATTTTCGAAAAAATAATTTTTTTCCGGAAATTAATTTTTTTCCGAAAAATATAAATTTTTTTTTTAAATAATTCATATTTTCGGCCATATATATATATATATAGAGAGAGAGAGAGAGAAAAGTCAAAAATGGTGGGCCAAAACCAGGTTTTAGTGGTTGGTTTTAGGGTGTCCAAAACCAAATCCAAAACTGGCCAACCAAACATGGTCTTGGTCTTGAAATCAAAGACCAAGACCGGGTTGCCAAACGGACCCTTAGGGTTATTATTAGAAAACTCTCTTATTATTTTTAAATTGTTCAAAAAAAATCATGTGATTTCAAAACAAAATTCTATAATTTTTAATTTAATCAAATACCCCTCTACTCTTTATAAGATTACAAAAATACCCTTCAAAACTCTAGTTCATTCCATTTAAATTCTAATTCCTTCCATTTATTCCAATTAAATTATAATTTCTTTCATTTATCACAAATCCACTTTATCTCACTCATTTGTTCCAAAACTCTATATATACATATATATATATATATATATATGTATAATGATATAGAGAGATATAAATTGAAAGGAATTGGAGTTGAATTAGGTTGAAAATGTGATTTAAATTGAAAGTGAGTTGATAAATGAAATGAATTAGAGTTTTGGAGGATATTTTTGTAAACTTATTGAGAGCAAGGGGTATTTGATTAAATTGAAAATCATACTTTGTGTGTGTGTGTGGGGGGGGGGGGGGGGGGGGGGGGGGTTGAACAATTTGAAAAACATATGAGGTTTATGATAATAGGCCAATTCTTGAACATGTGAACCAAGCTTTATATTGTACATATTACTCCACTAAAAAAAAAGGGCTATATTATCATAAACCGATTGTGGTTTTCAAAAATGATCAACTAACCCCCCTCCAGTTCAGAAAATTCCTATATGGTTTCAATTTTGATCAACTCGTCTCTTTCTCTCTAATTTAAGACAAAAATACCCCTGATGAAACCAGATGAAAGTTTACTGATATGAAACTGTAGGGGGGTTACTAATATAATTAAATGGGTTGAAACTATAGGAATTTTTTTGAACAATTTGAAATACATAGGGGTTTTCTGATAATAGGCCAATTCTTGAACATGTGAACCAAGCTTTATTTTGTACATATTACTCCACTAAAAAAAAAAAGGGCAATATTATTGAAACCAACTTTGGTTTTCAAAAATGATTAACTAACCCCCCTCCAGTTCAGAAAATTTATATATGGTTTCAATTTTGATCAACTTGCCTCTTTCTCTTTAATTTAAGACAAAAATGCCCCTGATGAAACCAGATGGAGGTTTACTGATATGAAATTGTGGGGGGGTTACTGATATAATTAAATGGGTTACCTTCATTTACACCTAAAGTTTGTTTTATCTTCAATCAAACGAATTGTTTTATATATATTTTATGACAAACAATATTTTTTATTTATTGCCAAAATATTAAGTTTACCAAAAAACTTTTGGCATGAAATATTAAGTTTACTGAAAAACTTTCGGCATGAAATATTAATTTTTTGATAAAAAAATTTTTATGTTTTATTTCGGCATAAAAAAAAATTTATATATTAAGTTCAAAAAAAAGATTCTGGAGAAATTTGTTTTTCCGATATTAAGTTTAAAATAAAATATTTTGATATTAATTTTTTATTTCGACATAAATCAAAAAAAAAATTTGTTTATAGTAAAATATATATATATAAAATTAAAAACAAAAAAAATCTAACTCGTAGTTCAAAATATTTCTTTTTTATATTTCAAACTTAATCTTCTATATTTTACCCTAATTGGTAGTTCGAAAAAATAATTTCAGCATTAATTTTTTATTTAGTCATAAATAAATAAAAAATATTATTTATCATAAAATATATATTAAAAAAATTCATTTGATTGAAGATAAAGTAAATCTCAGAGGTGTAAATGAATTAAACCTATTTATTTCTATTAGTAAACCCCCCCTATAGTTTCATATCAGTAAACCCTTCTCTGGTTTCATTAGGGGCATTTTTATCTTAAATTAGGAGAAGGGGGCAAGTTGATCAAAATTGAAATCACAATGGGGGTTTTCTGAACTGGAGGAGGGTAGTTAATCATTTTTTTAAATCACAGGGGGCATCCTGATAATATTCCAAAAAAAAAACTTTTTCTTTCCAAAGGGGTCGAGTCTCATATATGGATGTGTGCGTTTTTTACCATTAAAAAAAAATAATTATATTTTGAAAGCATGCCTAACCCTACAGAGCCAATCACTTCTCCTCTAAATCCCAAAAACAAGATGTCAATATCCCTCTAGCACTATATACAAATGTAATTATGATGGATTCTACTAAGAATGGCAAATGAAGTCTATATATGTACATTTTATTTGGCACCAATCATGTGCACTAATTCTCATACTTCACCTAAATTAATCATTGTCAATCTCATCTTAATTGAAAGTCTAATTAATCAATGTAGATTTTCTTTTTTTTGCCTAAATGCCACAGACCCCACGGTGCTCATAACAAATGTTCTTATCAACTATCGGATATTTCGTTCAGGCTTCGTATATCCTGTCCGACATTCAGACGTATATGTTTCACGTGGATAGGGATGACAATGGGACGGGTGGGGTGATCATATCCTCATTTTTGTTTAATTTTGTTATTCTCATATTTATTTCAAACTCAATTATTAAATGGGGCGGGATAAGGTTAGGTGGGGAGCTGGGTGGGACGGTTTTTTACACTTAAAAAAAAATTATACAAATGAAAATGAAGGTAATATGTAATTTCTTAATTTATACTTTGGATATATTATTATCATACGAGAAACAAAGTAAATCGTGTAATTTTTAATATAATTGATATAAAATTAAGACTAAAAGAGTAAAAGATTGAAAGGATAGGGGAACTAGTATTGAGCGAAATATAAAAAAATGAAAGAGTTATTTTATATAAAGGATATATATTTATAATATATGATAATGTTGAAGGTATATTATTAAAAAAAGTAGTATAATCGGGACGGGGCGTGGCGATCCCTCCCCCGTCTTGATTACCAACCGGGAATTTTCCCCCACCCTCATTTATTTAATCGGATCCTCAAGCGGTTTTTCACTGGGACGAATTTTTTTGCCATCCCTTCGCGGACACACTCCGAACATTATCGGATACAATTAAAGGTATCTCAAGAATTAAATATTTTTTAACATGTGGATATATTTTGGACTTTTGAAAACACAATTTTGACACTTCGAAGACAAGCTTTAGACACTTCGAAAACATGACAAATAAATTTTTAATTAATTTTAATATAATTTTAAAATACAATATGAACTAACTAAAAAATAATATAAAAACTTAAGAAAACAACAACATAAAATACAAATTTTAAGATCAATATGATTGATATTTAATAATTATGTGAATAAAATAATTAATTTTATCTATTTTTAATATATAATAACTTAGGGTTAACTTCATTTACACCTCCTGAGGTTTGCTTTAACTTTAATCACACACTTTCAGGTTTGAATATCTTCAATTACACCCATTCAGGTTTGAGATTATCATCATTTACACCCCCTAACCACTTTTGGGACTAAAATGCCCTTATCCAAACACCCATTATCCATATTCCTAAAAATATATATATAATTCAAAAATAATATATAAAATTCAAAAAACATATATAAAATTCAAAAAATATATATAAAATACAAAAATATATATATAATTCAATTTTTTTTATAAATTTTGAAATATACATATAAAATTAAAAAATAATATATAAAATTCGAAAACAATATATAAAATTTGAAATATATATAAAATTTGAAAATAATATATAAAATTCAAAAATAAATATAAAATTCAAAAATAATATATATATAATTGTTTTCGAAAAAATAAATGATGAGAGTATACAATACGCAATAGAGAAATGAAATGCGAGGCTACAACACTTAAGTTCCAACCAATGGTGTCAGGTGCATATATAAACCATATAAACTTTGACTCTTTGAAGACAAATGATGCAGTTGTCCTTCAACTACCTTTATCCCAGTACAACACCAAGCAAGCATATGAAATATATTGGCAATTTAAGTTGTCTAGATTGAACTTCTTAAGTGGCACCATCATGTGTTTCCCCATGAGGGCTTGGAAAAATAATATATATATAAAATCATTTTCGAAAAAATAAAATTATATATATATATATTTTTGAATTTTATATATTATTTTTAAATTATATATATTTTATATTTTATATTTTTTTCGAATTATATATATATATTTTTTTCAAATTTTATATATATTTTTAGGAATAGGGATAGTGGGTGTTTGATAATAGAGATAGTGGATGTTTGGGTAAGGGCATTTTAGTCTCAAAAGTTGTCAGGGATTGTAAATGATGAAAATCTCAAACCTGAGGGAGTGTAATTGAAGATATTCAAATTTGAGAGTGTGTGAATGAAATTAAAGCAAATCTCAGATGATGTAAATGAAGTTAACCCAATAACTTATTTTATATATATATATATATATATATATATATATATATCGATGTCTTCGTGTCGTATGCATGTTTCGTGTTCGTACTGTATCATAGTGTATGCGTGTTTCGTGTTCATATTCGTGTTTCATAAGTTGTTACAAATGTTCCTTCATATTGGGATTGCCTTGCACGAGTTTCGTGAATTAATCGAGGTACGGATAACAAATTTATTTTAAAAAAAATTAAAATATTCCTACATATTATAGTCTTTTTTATTTTTAAAATTACTAAAGTAACAAAAAGTAGTATTATTCAATTATGGATGTATGTATATATGTGTAATAAAAAAGGAAAACAGAAAAAGTAACTGTAATATCATACTTTAGTGGATCAAAAACTTTGATTTCTTTCTCGTTAATTGTAAGATTCCACCTCCCAAATACGAACTAGGAATAGCGCGTGCTTCTGCAAAGTGATTAGCTTGGTAGAGACCTAGCACACCTTTTTGGGGACATGTACCTATATATCTAATTATATAATATATACTATAACATATCTTAATAATACTAATGGAAACTTTCTAATTAAAATGACAATTTAATATCATAAAGATTTTTTTAAAAGAATAATTAACGTTAAAAAATAATTAACTTTAATTTCACGCGTGAATCACTATCTTTGTTGAAAGCAATTGTTTCATATTTCTAAGATAATGTGGCAGTGGAAAAAAAAAATAGACAAATTTATAACAAAAAAATTGACTTAGGTCATGTGTGATGATACTACCTGTTTTTTGCTTTGTGTGTATATGCGTGTGTAGTAGTGCAGAGGTATAGAGAGGGCTTCTTTTGAGGGAATTTTGTTCTATTTCCTCCCTTCCATCATTGCCCCCATTATGTGCTTTTGATTAAAATCCAAGACTAAGACATTTATAGATTGCTATTTGGATGAATTTTCGTCGTCCCCACAAATTGTATTCAAGGTATCGAGTATCTACCGTAAATCTATGACTAAACATTAAATCATTTGATATTTATGCACATGTACTTATTGAAGATTTGAAATCTTCTCTTGTGAAAAAGGCAAGATTTTTTTTTATATATATATATTTTTTGAAAATGGGTATTGAGGCTTTGCTCGGACTAAAATTATAGAATTTATGCAAAACACCGCTTCTATATGAATTGGTAAAATTCAGACTTCTTCTCCACAATCCAAAATAATTTGTTAAAAAATGAATCAAACATATGATTTGTGAAAATTATGATTTTGGGTTGTGAAATTCAGATCAAACCATATTTGACATTATTTGGGTCGGGTCAATAGTATCAACCCATGATGTATGATTTATGAAAATTAAAAACCATGTTAGGAAGTAGTTTTGATATGATTTCTCTACTATTCACAACCCATAATTATCAATATATTTAAAATTTCATTTCAAAAGGATCACTCAATTAAATACATTACATGAATAACCACACCCTCTTAAATAAAATTGGAATCTCTTGAATGAGTAGTCTCTCCACTTTACTCCTAACTCGTACAATTGCAAGAAACACCATTAATTTCACAAGACATGGGAATAAACTACCATACCTAACTAGAGATGTGGTAAAAAACATGATTATTGACTTATACATGCATGTGTGCTAATGTCAAAACATGATTATTGTGTTTTTTTAGATACTCTCTAATCGCTTTTATGATTGATGTAACTTACAATTTCTTTTAACTAAGAACTCAAAGTCGAACACATCAATAGAAATGCTAAAATGAAGCATCTTGCCCGCGAACGTAGCGAAATTGGTTGGTAGAACGAACATTTGATGCCTAGACGAATCGTATCCAGTGTACTGAGTGTGAGTTCAAATCTCCGCAAGTGCGACTTAACGTTACATGAGTTGTGAGACCGGTTCGTGTAACATCTTCAAAGAACAATCTCTTTGAAGTCTAAATCTCAGAAAAATCGTCCTTGGGGATTAGGCCTTTAAAATAAAGCATCTTAATTATAGAATAAATATTTAATTAGTCCAGTATATCAAGTCATTGGTATGCCGAAATCAAGCATACAAATATTCGTATTGATAGGTATATCAATATAATACAATAGTATGCTTTTCGATAATGAACTAAGAGCATCGTTAAACTTGCCTTTGTTTTACTAGTCTCTCCACAATGTGTTAAAAAACGTTACAAAAGCCCTTAAACAAATACATAGTAGTTTTTTCTACCGCCATTATAACTTCAATGAAGAATTTGTATGGGAGCTTTATTTTATAGGAGGGAAGGAGGAGAGAGAAGAAGAAGAAGAAAAATAAAGGAAAAGAGAAATAAAAGGATCAAGAAAGTCCAGCACAATGAAGACTAAATTCGTCTTTTTTAATAATGTGGTATAATATAATTTTGACACGTGGCTACAATCTTTTTAAAAACGAAATTGAATATAAAATTCAATTGGATAATACTTAGGTCATGACTCATGAGGACCAAGTTCATCCTCCCGCTAAAACATTTTTAAAAAGAAAGTTAAACATAAAATTCATAAATACACAAATCAATGATAATTCTTTTTGAAATTTTTTTTGTCACATGTTCAAATTGTATTAGGCCACATCATTGGGAAGAACGAACTTAGTCCTCATGAGGCAGAACCTAAGTATTGTCCAAGACATAATATACATACAACTCAATACCGTTGTTTTGTTTTGTTTTTTATTTCGGACTATACTTAGGTCTTTGTCTCATGAGAACCAAGTTCGTCCTCCCCACTATTGACCTTAGATTTGTGTATTTATCAATTGGACAATACTTATGTACTGCTCCATGAGGATCAAGTTCGTTCTCTCAAATGATGTGGCTCAATACAATTTGGACACGTGACCAAAAACTTTTTCAAAAAGAATTGACCTTGATTTGTGTATTTATGGATTTTATGTCCAATGTCTTTTTTAAAAAGATTTTATCCACGTGTCTAAATTATAGTAGATCACATCATCAGGAAAGACGAATTTGATTCTCATGGGCATGACCTATGTATTATCCTTGTGTCTTTATGTATAAAGTATGAAATGGGCTGAGCCCAAAGCTGATAAAAAAGAGGGCAAAGGCCCAACAGATAAAAACAGTGTTAAGGTTCAAACAAGGACCGAGAATCGAAGCCCGACCCAGATGAAGAATATAGACCGTTGAGTTTGAACGGCTCTCTATTTTTTGAAAGGTTGAAGCCCAACCCAAATATAGCTGGAAGAAAAAAATTACAAGTCTAGCAATTTGTGCGCAAATAATTTTATTTCATGTTCACTGTGTATTCCTATATATATATTTGATTATAAATGTCCTTTCAATATAAAATGGCATTATCATCTTGGAAAAAAAATCAGTTCAACTCTTTCATTAGATTTTGGTCTAGTGAAGATTGGATGAATTAAATTCATCACAGTCTCGTCATAACACCGTCAAATTAAATTTGGTCCATCAAATTTCACTGCTGCATAATTAAATTAAAGTCCTGATTTTTATTTTATTATTAAAATTAAAAAAAATAGCACTTATGAAGAAGCAAAAATGCATTTAGTGTAAGGGCCCGTTTGAGAACCCTTGTTTTTGTTTTTGTTTTGGGAACCAAAAAATAAAAACAATTTTTATTCTTATTCTTATTTTCTCACCAAAAAAATACAAGAACAAAAAACATGTTTGGGACAAAAATATATATATATTTGTTTTTTCATACACACACACAGTTGACTCTCTCTCTTTCTCACTCTCACACACACAGTGATGGTGGTTTGGGGGTTTGATAGTGGTGGTCGATTGGTGGTGGTGGAGGTTGCAGGTGATTGTCGAAGGTGGTTAGGGCTTCGATTGGTGGTTTGGGGGTTTAATGGTGGTGCTAGAGGTTGCAGGTAGACCTGTAAACGGGTCGGATTCGGATCGGATCTGTCCTGATCCGATCCGAACCCGATAAGCTTATATCCGATCCGATCCAACCCGATAACCCGATGGATTTTTACTTTATTTATCCAAATCCGAATTTGTTAATTTTCGGATATCCGATCCAATAACCCGATCCGATTAAGTAAAAAAAAATACAAAAAATTATTAATTTTTTTTTTATTTTTATGTTATTTTTTAAGAATATTAAACACTAAATTATATATTTTACAATGGGTGAAAGACACCAAGCCCCCCTACACTATCAGGAATGTGCAAATAACCCCCCTGTAGGTTTTAAAAGACCCTCATACTTTATAAAACGTGCACTTTGACCCCTCTAAGCCATTTTTCGGTGACGAATTTGTGTTTTTACTATTATACCCTTATTATTTTATTTTTTAATTAAATATAATGAATGGAGTAAATATGAAATGACGAAAAAGGATTAGATACATGCAACGCCCATTCTTTGACCAACCTTGCTCAGTTTCTGGAACAAATCCAAAACCATATAAGGATTAGATACATGTGTATATCCACCCATTAAAGTATTCCATGAAACCATATCTTTTTCTTCAGGTAATTCATCAAACAGCTGGTGGGCATCTCCAATTTTCCCACAAACACAATAAAAATGCAAAAGGGTATTCTTCACATTGAGAAACAATTCATACCCAGATCGGAGAATCACCGAGTGAATCCTCAATCCGGTCCGAATCGCCGATACACGAGCACAAGATTTGAGGGTCGACACGAAAGAGAACTAATCTAGCAACACATTTTGAGCTCTCATGTAATTGAAGAGAACAAAAGCTTGTTTTGGGTCATCACTGATTGAGTAGCCTCTGAGCATAGTATTGAACATGAAAAGATTAGAGCTCGATCTTTGTCGACCGCTGATCTTGACCTGTGTCTCTTGTTCTCTATTTGGTTTTGTTGTTGATCTGTGTTATGTTATGTCTCCATATGTTACTTTATTTGATCTGATCTCTCCTGAAATGGTACGTTCATCTTCTTCTTTGACCAAAAGATGAAGATCAATCGAATTTCAATTTCATATATATGTATATATACATATATATATATTTCTGTGTATAGATCTTGTTTGTTTGTGTTGTTGGATCTTAGATCTGATGTGTTTTTGTGGTTTTTTGTTGTTCAGATCATCAATGATCGTATTATACATTTATACACAGCATGTATAAATGATCGTACACAATATATATTTTGATCCCAAACCCAATTCAATCAAGTAATTAATCTCAAATCAAAATCATATTATACACATACCCATATATATACACCCCATTTGTTCTAACAACAAATCAGTCATAAAACCAACCCAATAGAGAGGATTATTAAGAGAAAAACAAAATTGTTGTCGTCGTCACGCCTGTCATGAAACCGACAACCTCAGCGGGAATGACTCACCGGTGATGTTTGGTTGTTTGGGTTTGAAGAAGACAAAGAAGATTGTGACGATGAGGATAAGCAAGAAAAGTGTGGCTTGTGGTTGGAGATTTAATTTATCTCATCCTCCTCCTTCAAACCTAGAAATGGTTTGGAATTTCTGTGCTGTTAATTTGCTTGGTGATTTGAAATTGGTGGTTTTGAATTTAGTTGAACGATAGAAAAGGGAGAAGAGAGTGTGAAATGTATATTGTGTACATTAATATTTAAATCATATACACATATATAATTTAAATGAAGGGTATTTTGGTAACAATACAAGGGCATTTTGGGTATTTATAAAATTAAACAGCATGTGAAACGCACATGCCTTTTTTTTTGCCGGAACAGTTCCCTGAACAGTGTCGCAGGGGGTCTTTCTGCACATTTTTGCCATACTATAGGGACTTAATTGCCCAAATTGAACTACAGGGAGGTTATTTGTACATTCCTGATAGTGTATGGGGGTTTTGTACCTTTCACCCATTTTACAATCAATGCTTATAATACATGACTATAAAAACATAAAAATGAAAAAGCGAAAAAAAAATTGAAATATAATTAAGTATATTATTTAATATTTACATATTAATAACATAATATATATGTGTATATATAAAATTAATCGGATCGGGTTATTATCGGATCGGATTAGGCAAATCCAAATCCAATTTGTTAAGGAATCGAATTATTGGATTCGGATCGTATTCGGGTTATCGGATTTTTTTTTCAATCCAAATCCGACTAATCGGATCGGATTCGGGTCAAAATCCAATCCATTGACAGGTCTAATTGCAGGTGGTGGAGGTGGTTGGGATGGTATCGATGATGGTTTGATGGTGGTGGTGGTGTATATGTGTGTGTGTATATATATATATGTGTGTGTGTGTGTATATATATATGTATATGTGTGGTGGCGATTAGAGTAGTGGTGTTGGTGGCGGTGGAAATGGTGGTGGAGATTAGGGTAGTGGTGTTGGTGGCGATCGGTGCAAATTTGGAGGTGGAGGTGGATCGATTGAGGTTTTGGATTTTTTACAATTTTTTTTTTTTTTTACACTGAGAACAAGAACAAGAACAAGAAAACAACAATTTCTTGTTCTCATTGTTTTGTGCACTGTTCATGAAAATTGTTTCCAAACTGAGAACAAGAACCACAATGAAAATACTCTCAAACAAGTTTTGTTCTCATGAACAGTGCTATATAAAAAAACAGGGTTCCCAAACGCACCCTTAAGTTTTCTCTCTTGTTTTTAGTTGCCAAGAAAAAGAGTTTAATATAATAAATAACGTTATAATTATTCGGGAAAATATCCCTTACCTCCCTTGATGTAAGGTTTAATTGCACGCGGTACCCTTTAGTTTTGAAATGTATCAGTTACCTCCCTATGATTAGCTTTTTCTATCACTTTCAACCCCTCCATCCAAAGTCAACGCGGTTAAAGGGGTAAAGTACCCTAAATACCCCTCAAATTCATATTACAGTTTATCCATTAAATTATTGAATTTCACATTGCCCCCCACCCCAATGGGTAAATTATAATTTCACCCCTTAAAATTTGAAAAAAATATTTAAAATTTTAAAAAATATATAAAATTTGAATATATATAATTTGAAAAAATATATAAAATTTTGAAAATATATATATAAATTTTGAAAAAAATATAAAAAATCGAAAAAATATATAAATTTTGAAAAACATAAATAAAATTTGAAAAATATATATAAAATTTGAAATAAATATATAAAATTAGAAATAAATATATAAAATAAGAAAAAATAAACAAAATTCGGAAAAAATATATAAAATTCTGAAAAAATGTATAAATTTTGAAAAACATATATAAATTTCAATATATATATATATAATTCGAAACAAATATATAAAATTCGAAATATATATATAAAATTAAAATATATATATTCGAAAAATATATATAAATTTCGCAAAACATATAAAATTTAGAAAAATATTTATATAATTTGAAATTTTGATGGTTCAATCTTCCAAGCAAAAAACTGCATAATAGCTAGTAGAACCCATCATATCTATTAGAAAAAGAAGTGTTTATGATTTGATAGACTTCTCACCCTCTGCACAATAAACATTGGAACACCTTCCTGTAATGTAGCCTTTTCAAATATATGCATATTTGAATTTGCAAATTAACCCATTTTGAATTTATATACTTTTTCCGAATTTTATATATTTTTTCTAATTTTAAATATATATTTTCAAATTTATATATTTGTTTCAAATTATATATATATTTCAAAATTTATATATCTTTTTCAAAATTTATATATTTATTTCGAATTAGATATATATATTTCGAAATTTATATATGTTTTTCGAAATTTATATGTTTTTTCGGAATTTTATATATATATTTCAAAATTTATATATCTTTTTCGAATTTTATATATTTATTTCGAATTAGATATATATTTCAAAATTTATATATGTTTTTCGAAATTTATATCTTTTTTCGGAATTATATATATATTTCGAATTTTATATATGTTTTCTAATTTTATTTCGAATTTTATATATATTTCAAAATTTATATATGTGTTTCAAAATTTATATTTTTTTTCGATTTTTATGTTTTTTTCAAAATTTATATACTTTTTCCAAATTATATATATATATTTGAATTATATATATATTTTTTGAATTATATATATGTATTTAAATTATATATATATTTTTAAATTTTAAATATTTTTTAGAATTTTAGGGGGTGAGACTGTAATTTATCCATTAGGGTGGGGCAATGTGAAAATTCAATAGTCTAGGGGGTTTATTAAGGGTAATTTCGTAATTTTACATCTCCACAGGAGATAACTGATATATTTGAAAACTTAGGAGTGCCCGTGGAATTAGGCCTTACCTCAATGGAGGTCAGTGGTATTTTCCCTAATTATTCAGGAACATACGTCGACGTTTTAGTAAAACTCATTATGGTCCAGGCTGAGAGAGCTAGGTGTGTTGTACTTGTACTGATAGAGTGGCCGCTTGGTGGCGTTTGGGAAGCGAGAAAATGGGGAAGAAAACGAAGAAGCCCGGGAAAGGCAAAGAGAAAACGGAGAAAAAAACCGCCAAAGCAGAGGAGAAACGAGCTCGCAGAGACACCAAAAAATCCTCCCCCGAAGACGACATCGACGCCATCTTGGTTCGTCTCTCCATTACCTTTTCCTTCTCCTTTTTCTCCACAAACTAATATATATATCTATATATATATACAGTTGAGTATACAAAAAGAGGAAGCTAAGAAGAAGGAAGTCCACGTCGAAGATAACGTGCCCGCCCCTTCCCCGCGCTCCAATTGTTCGGTACTCAATTCAATTTGTTTTTTTTTTTTTTTTTTTTTTTGAATTTGATAATTTGTGTTGAAAATTGAGAAATTGAAATGTTGATTGTGTAGCTGAACATTAATCCTTTGAAAGACACTGAATTGATACTGTACGGAGGGGAATTCTACAATGGTACCAAGGTCTGTTCTTCATCAAATGTACATCTATATATAATATATATGTACAGTTATGTATATATAGGTTAGTATGCATGTAAATGTGCTAATGGTTTATAAAGTGATGGAATTGGGTTGATGTATTGTAGACATATGTATATGGTGATCTTTACCGGTATGATGTGGATAAACAAGAATGGAAGTTGATTTCGAGCCCTAATAGTCCTCCGCCTCGTAGTGCCCACCAGGCTATTGCTTGGAAGAACTACCTCTACATTTATGGTGATCTCCTAAAACTTGGCTACTGACACATACACCTATGCATCTATATATATTTATATGTATCAATGTATGTATAAATGTTGATTATGTTTCATTTAATTGTTTACTAGGTGGTGAGTTTACCTCTCCTAATCAAGAACGGTTCCATCACTACAAGGTAGGACTTCCCGTCTTTGTACCCATATATGTGTGTGCCTGTATGTGTGCGCGCGTGCATTTATGAAGGAACAAAGCAAATTTATGCTTAATGTCATTGCAGGACTTTTGGATGTTGGACCTGAAAACTAATCAATGGGAACAACTAAATTATAAAGGATGTCCAAGTCCACGGTCGGGTCATCGGATGGTAAGATCAGGTTTGAAATTGAAAAAATATTGGGAGGACTACATTTGGATATAATTCAACTGCGATTAGTCATCTAGATTTTTATTTTTTTTGTAAGCCATGTATTCTTATGTTGTATGATACAGTACTATATAGAGCTCAAAATGGTTTGCCTAGAGCTTGTTTATAAAGCTTTTTTTAAGTTCTTCAAAGCAATATCTTCTTGTTTTCTCCTCTCCTGTGAGTTGTAGGGTAGTGGAATAACAGGAGCATTGCATTTGAGGTTTCTCCTAGTTGTGAAACCCTTTAAATGCTATGCCGCTGCCAATGATAGTTTCAACCATTCCCACTGTATGAGGTGGAGACCATAAATAATAGTTGTGGACCAAAGTCATTGCTCTACTCTACTGTAATGAGCTGCTGAGAGTGGTTTCAGAATTTAGTGGTGGTCTAATTGTGTTTATTGTGGAAAGAAATTGGCAATGTCTGGTGATAGTTAGGAGGCGCAACTAAAGGTGTATGGGTTGGGGTTACTAGGATGATTATGTGGAGTTCAGAAACAGTGGCTGGTAATGGTGATAATTATTAACTGAAAAGGGGGGAAAATGTTCTGATTTCTATTGCTCTATGTTTAGAATAGGGTGGGATATTTTCCAAGATACAATAGTATATAAAGGAGAAGTCACATTTTTGTTATTATAATTGGAAGATAAGTCCATTGTTTGATTCAACGTCTATCAAGTCTCTCTGCTATTTCCTAGCCTCATTCAATTGTATGTTAGTTCTGAAAGTCATCTTCTGTTGTTATCATGGACTATGTTGCAGGTTCTATACAAGCACAAGATTATTATTTTTGGTGGCTTCTACGACACTCTCAGAGAAGTGAGGTTGCTATTTGGATCTTTATGCATCTGTTTTAAGATTCATAACTAGTAACTCTTGTCCATGCTTCGATGTTCAATTCCATCATGAATATTTGCTCTGTTTTAAACGAATGAGTTAATTTTATTATTTTTGTTCCAGTTAGTGTAGTGTTGCACATTTTATATCTGCTCTTCAAATAACCTCAAGGTATTCATTTTTGCCCCAGAAGAGCCTCTGCTTCGTGCACATGTTTCTTGTCTTATGCCATTAAGTATTTCCTTAACACTTTTCCTTACCCTGGAAATTAAATGAGCATATTCAGGTGATTACAAAAGAAAATGCACTTCAGCACAATGCTAGGTTATTTTGGGTTAGAAAGGTGTAATAGTAGCTAACAATTTTAAGGACTTTCCAAGATTGTCTTGAAAATTCCTGGAAAATGGTCAAGTAGTCAGCTGTAGCATGTGAAATCTCTTCCAGTTATTAGGATGGACCTTTTGGTGGGATTATTAGATGAGGGATTTTGAAGTTCTTAGCAAACATCTAACAAGAATTAAGATGGAGGAAAAGTTTGGGCCTGTCAATTGACATTCTATGGAATGTATGCAGAGATTTTACTCCAATTCGATTGCTGAATAATGATAATACTATTCCTACCACCACCATCATCTTTGACTAGTTTTGACTTATAAAGATATGTACGTCTTTTTCTAATAAGTTCTCCTTGTTGGTATCAGTTGAAAATATTTCTAAAGTTATAACTGTGTGCAGAGCTCGTTCACTTCATTTATAATGATACTTAACTAAGTATGGTTTTATTTTCCTTGTATTTGTGGTTGGTAATGAGAAAAAATGGTGATACACTTGTGAAAGATATAAATATTTAATCTACACTCTCTCTAACAACCTAAGTTTTTTTTTTTATTTTTTTTATTTTTTTAAAAACTTATAAAAAAAAAGAGAGTAGATGGGTAGTCAACATGATATCAAAGCAAATGTCGCGTGTTCAAACCTCACCGTCATTTCACGTGTTGGGCCAAAAGAAGGCCACACGTGAGGGGGTGTGTTGAAAGATATAAATATTTAAGTTACACCCTCTCTAACAGCTTAAGCTTTTTAGAGTAGATGGGTAGTCAACAACACTAAAAAGAAAGCAGCAAAATACGGAGAATGTTTATTTTATTGTTGTGAACTTTTTGAATGAGTAAAAAATAAAGAATGGAGAGAAGAGAAGGAGAACTTGGTGGCAAGTGAAAAGATAATGCTGCAATTGATTCCAATGAATATTCCCCTCCTGCTTTGTTTTCTGTGATATAGATAGTCAGCTTCCTCAGTTGCCAATCTTAGGAAGCCAGTAAATCTTTATTATTTTAGTGATAAGAAAAAAAATTCTATTAAGAAGGGCTCAAATTTGTTGGTCGTATATCTACGACCAGCCAAGATGCGACTGACAACCAGAGAGGGGAGCCATTTCATCTTTACTCCTCCTTGGTGAGAGCCAGAAATACCAGCCATTAGCCCATAACTGCACATGTTTAAGCCACGGGGCTTAAGAGTATATACCTTCAAACACCATCAGTAAACATAATTAGTTGAATTAGTAGTGGTTAAGTACCTTATAATTTTCCACATCGGGGTATGTTTTTTGCATAAAATATTGTTTAGGGAGAAGGCTGTCCTTGGAGTTGATAAAAAATGAAAGATGTAAGATAGAGATGTTATTAAGATAATATGTATGTAAGCTTTGATTAATAGTTGAGGCCTATCGAGAGTGGATAAGTTTTTCATATTTTCTATGTTTCTTGCAATTTTGTTCTCATTACTTATTTTATAAAATTGATTTGTATAGATGCTATGTAGATTATTAATGATTGATATTTGTTGAAGAACTTGGAGAAATTGACAAACTGACTTGTTTCATTCTATGTGAAAAGTTGCCTTTTTCCTCCAGTTTTTGAGAATTTCGAAGTCTTGTTATTTTTATCAGTTACAGTATGATTTTTTTACAATTCAATAAGATTTCAATATCTGAAGATTGATTCAGAATATGTAACATGTTCACTGTTCATTCACTTATCACATAAACAAATAATTTGCTATGTTGTTGTGATCATGTTTAGTCATCCATTATACATCTTATCAGAACTTTCATTGGGCATGAAAATTAATCTGTTCACTTCTCCACATGGTCTTGTTTTTGCAACCACCAATGGAATTGAATCCTTTTAAGCTTCCCGCAGAAGATACAAGTGCACTAATTTCTTCAACACAATTTTTTGTTGACATCTGAAGGATTTGATTTGCAGGTATTATAGTGATTTGCATGTATTTGACCTGGATCAGTTTAAGGTGAATATAATGGCTCCTATAGTGCTAAACTAGCATCATGAAGTTGTTAATTTGTAAGGATAACATGTGTTCACTAAGATACCATGCAACCTTGTATTACAGTGGCAAGAAATAAAACCTACACCTGGATGCATGTGGCCTAGTCCTCGAAGTGGCTTCCAGTTTCTAGTTCACCAAGATGAGGTAAGTGAATCGTTAATGCACTAAGTATCAAAGGTGATTAATTGATGTGTCAAAATGTTTAATCTTATTTATGCCTCTTTTTAAACCTAAATTATATCCATTTGTTAAAATTTACTTTTGATTGAATGGTAAATTACACCATTCATTATGAAATTTATGATTTGCTCTAGAATTTTACTTATGTCCTTCAAACAGAGAATAGCTGGGTAGATGTTTTGATTAACATAGAAGCAACAAGAATGAATGCTACTGAATCACTTGGATATGCTGAAAAATGCAAGCTAAGTGGATACAATATGAGTTCCATTTGTGACATTAGGTACTGTGGCGTATATCATGATGCACTTATAGAGCGTAGAAGTCCTTCCAAATATGGATGAGAGTTGGTATAATTTACAACCGGTTTTGTTTTTCTCTATTTCATTCCTCTTCTTCTTCTCCTCCTCCTCCACCACCTTCTTCTCTCTCTCTCTCTCTCTCTCTTTATTTTTTTTAAGTATGCAGGAAGAACATGTAAGCTGAAATTTTGATATACCATAAGATATCATACCACATTTAACTTTTCAGAGAATATCTATATATATAGATATGCTATCACACCATTTTTTATTTTTTATTTTATTTTTAAGAGAAAGAGTTTAATAATTGTAACTAATTCTTAATTTTAGGCTTAGAACTTGGTAGTGGTTACTCTTTAACCAAAACCGGGATTTTTTTTTTAGCTCTTGATTAGATGTTCAGAATTTGGATTAATTAGTTAGTAGTGGTGCTTCTGTATAAGTGCAGGAGTAGAATTTTAATATACATCAAAAGGTAAAAAGGTAGAATCATTTCTTGATTAACTAACTCATCATCCACCTTTATAATCATGCATTCGTATTGTGATTAATCTTAAGCACAACAAATGCTATTTTTAATTTATGAAAAAAGGTGTCGATTGATAGCTCGTATTTGAACAGTTTTTTAGAACATTTTATTTTTATCATATAAACCTTACTTGTAGTGTATATTTATGAGTTATTTTTCAGAGAGTTGAAAACCATAATCCTTGTTAGATGGAAAATTCCACAACAAAGGGCCATTACACCACATATACGTTCCTTGGACAATTATTTAGTGAAGATAAAATAACTAATTGGAGAAGCAGATTGACAAGGAGAGGATTTGTTGACAAGCGGATTCTGTGCCTGGAGACTCAAGTGGGGAGTTTGGTGGATCAGTCTGTGGGAATTGTTAACCTAGTTTAAATTTCTTTCTCGAAGTGGATTGATTTGCCTGGATTAGGTCTCGTTTGGCTTTTTTCATGTAAAACACGTGTCTATGTTAGGTTTTTTGGTTTGTTTATTTCTACTGTCTGATCATCTTTTGCATTTTCAATACTATTTCGGAGTTTAAAATCAGTTATTGTTAGTTAGTATTGGACACACTCCCTTTGTAGATCTATTTTGAACGTTCTGCTAATCTTGTATCAGAGCTTACGTTTAAGGTCCTTCAGTTCTGTTATCAGAGCATATTTATCATAGACTCAACACTTATTTAGATAGGTAAAAGGAAAGTTCCAATTTCGCAGAAGGAAAGAGGACCACTCTTTTTGTCCAACAGTTCAGCTGCAAAAGGATGAACAATGCATTTATTTTTTTTGATAACTAAGATATATATAAGGAGAAACACTCAAACAGGAGCGCATCCCATATACACGGAGAAGAAAAAATCCCTATGGCCCGAGAGAGCCCAAAATACTCAATCTTTCCTCTTTGGATGTACAAAATATACCCATGACCCAATAAAACAAAAAAGAGATAAACGTGACTTTGATAGTGTTTATGGGGGAGTCATCCTGTCAAAGCAACGACAATTGCTTTCCAACCAAAGGCACCACCAAAGCCAATGAGCCACATCCCTTTAAAAACCGCTAGCCAGAGTACCAACATAGCAACCTCTCCAAACCTCCATGATGATGGAAGACGACATCACCTAATACTTGTTCTAGAGTTTTAATTCAACCTGCTATTCCATTGGTTTAGGTTTCACTTGCAGATTCTCCATGTTTTGCAATCAGCAGCAAAAGAGTAAAGAAGAAGAAAATGATTCACTGATTTTCCTTTCCCTTTGCAAAGGAGACATAAGTTCCTCCTCTAGAGATTGTCAAGGGTAAGGATTGGACTCCATACCGCTGGCCCAACGAAGAATGCCACCTTGGGAGTGGCCCTGGAGCGCCAAATAGCCTTCCACGGGAAGAAGGATCTGCCTATGCCAGAAAGGTGACGAAACCAAAAAGAAACCTCAAATCCCTTGTGAGTGGGCTGCAAATGAGCCGAGCCGAGTTTTGGAATGTTTAAGTTCGGTTCATTTATTAAACGAGCCTAGAAAATATGTTCAACTTCGGCTCATTTGCTTAACTAACGAGCCCGAACCAAATACTAGATTTAGTGAGTTGAGCCCGAGCTTGCTCACGAACGACATGTTTCAGTTGCAACATATATTACTCTTGCCAATAGCTGTCTGGATTGAGTTGTTGCATGTCTGTTTTTAACATATTTTCATTAGTATAATATTTTATGAATGGTTTTTATGCTATGTCCGTATAATTCTTATAATCTTTTCACAACAATCTTTATAATTTGTTCATTTTGAACCCTTTTTTTTTCAAATATGAGATAATTTACTATTTTACTTAGACGAACCTGTTCACGAGCTTGACGAGTCGAGTTTAGTAATATTCAAGCTCGGCTTGTTTACTAAACGAGCCTAAAAATTGTGCTCAGACTCGGTTCGTTTACTAAACGAACGAGCACGAGCCGAGCCCTAACCTGCTCACGAATGACTCGGCTCATTTGTAGCCCTACCTGTGAGTAGAGAGAGACCAAAAAGCAAAATCCGCTCCCTCACCAGTCGTCAACTGCCGGTAGAGGAGCTTGAGAAGCTCTGAAACCTTCTCATGCTCTTGATCCTGAAAAGATCTCACAAACTGCACATCCCAAACTGGCCGACCGGTATCGAGACGATAACAGTCTGCCACCAAGGCATGCCAGTTGCAAGCAATGCCAAACAATTGTGGAAACAAAATACCCGAGGATGACTCCAAAATGATCATCGATGTTGAATCTGACATTTATAAGTTTAAATGATCCAATTGTGGAAAAGGCAAATGTCCCATGTTTGTTATAAACGAAGCAGTTCTTAATCAAACAGAAAGTCTACCAGATTTAGTGTATCTACATCCTTTTGTAATAAACTTGGGAACATCTATATTATTGGGTATGTTAAATCTTTATCTGTTGGTTAATTTGAGTAAACAAATTTAATACTGATGTGTAAGATATGAGAGAGAGTCTCGGGAGCCAAGATGCATGCCAGTTTCATACGACCAAGTGACTCAGGTTAAGCTCCGTCTCGGAACCTTGTGGGGTTAGGAGTAAAGCTTAAATGTGTGATAGTATTAGTGTCTGTTTTTTTGTATTTTTATTTCATCAGGCTTCGAGACTAGTAACTGTTTCATTTAGCAGTTTAATCGGCATATGTGATTCTTGCAATTGACCCTTTTTGTTCTGCTCCTATTTTTAGCCCCATAGGAGAGAGATTACTTTATTAACAACTTCTTTATTTGGTATCCTTTCTTTTTGTTTAAATGTTCTTTAGTGGGTTTTACATAAGGTTATAGTCCCTTGGATTCTTTTATTAACTCGGTCACTTGAATTGATTTAAGAGAAGCTGTAGATGTCTTTTTCATAGTTTGAATTTAATTTCCTTATAGGTTTGTTGCCATTTTTTTTTCCATGTCTCTGGCTGATGTTTCCTAAGATATAAAGAAGAAATCGATCCTGTATTAATAGCAATTGCCTTTAATACTGCAGATTATTTTGTATGGTGGCTATTCCAAAGAAATATCGTCCGACAAAAATAGCTCGGAGAAAGGAATTGTTCATTCAGACATGTGGTCCCTTGATCCTAGAACTTGGGAATGGAACAAGGTTTGGAAACTACCTTTGTTTTCCTCTCAGTGGGAGTTGAGTGCTGATGTCATTGCTGATATATTAATGGGAGGGGCATGACTTTGTGATGCTAACCTTTGTCCATAATGCTTGGTTTCTGTTGCTCCAGTTGTATTTTGTTTTGTACAAAATATAACAATTTGTCTTAGTTCAGCAAGAGGACTCCTCTCTCGTAGTTATACGTGATTCTGTGAAAAATAATATGGTGCTGTTCTTTAAGAAATTCTCTCACAGACACAATCAAGGATTACGAAGTGTTGAAGTAACTTCTTTTATGAAATGATGTTGCTAATGTAATAAACAGTAATATTTTCCCAATCTCTCATGGAATTTTTCAGTTAATACTTTTGGTCATATATTCTCATAGTTTTTAACAAACTCATGCCACTGAAATTAAATGAAATATATGTCCTACGGAAGCACAAGTTTTAAACATTTTTCGTAAATCTCTTTGTAAAATAGTGAAATAATCTATTTTCTATCTTCGTTTTCTTTTTCTTAAATGATAAATTTAATTTCTTATCTTTGGAACGGGATATGTTAAAAAGGAAAAAATGATTTGAGTTTCTGCCTGATCGTTCTCTCTCTCTCTCTCTCTCTCTGGTGATTTGTGCAAGTAGAAAGCTCCTTTTATCTGGCTTTATTTGCGAGTTCTCATCGTGCTTTCTATTTTAAACTCAATATAGTTTCCTTTTTTTTTTTTATTATTATTGTTATTTTTTCCTAGTTGGTTGTTTAAGACTTAAGAGTGTCATATACAGTTACGAAAATAAAAGACTTAAAGAGTGTCAATTACACCTTTATCTATCACAGTGAATTATTTTATTATAACTTTTGTCGTTTTGACATTATGATAGTCGAATCTTCGAATGTCATTTGTGTTTTGAAGGAAGAGTGGCAGTTTTTTTTTTAGCATTTTTACAGAGTAAAAAGATGTGTTCTTATTTTGACGCTTTTTGCTACATATTCAATTGAAGGTAATGACTAATAGTGAACCCTCATAGTGCTTCACTTCTCTGTGAAAGTTGATACTTATATCCTATTTTAGGCATTTACATCTGCGTGATAATATAGATTCTCCTTTTTTTTTGTACAAACTTCTTTTTTATTTCCTCACAGATGTTTTTTGGTTTTATTTGTATATTTTCCTTGTTATAGGTAAAGAAGGGTGGGATGCCCCCCGGACCTCGTGCTGGGTTTTCTATGTGTGTTCATAAAAAACGGGCTTTGCTATTTGGGGGTGTAGTGGATATGGAAGTTAAAGGTCAGTTTTTTTCTCCATAAATTTTGTTTACCCACCTTCCCTCATGATGTCTACTAGTCAGTGGCAATCTAGGTTATATTTTTCTATGAATTTAAAGATTTAGTATAATGATGTTTTATATTTTGTAGCAGGATTAATAGTGGACATATCCTGTAAATTCAATTACCTGCAAGTGTTTGGCATAATTGAGTCCTATTCCAGTTATAACAAACTATTCTTTTTTTATATATATCTCAATTATATGATTTGTTAGTATTTATCAGATAAATGGAGCAGATGAACCTTTTGATTAATTCTTTTGCTTTAGATAAGTAAAGATATATACAAAAAGCACTCAAAAGGGGAGCACATCCCACATATAAAAGAGCCCAAAAAAGCCTAAGATCTCAAGGATCACAAAAAATCAACTTTTTCTTCGTTCTCTTGCCCTCTTAATATGTATGAATTATAGTTTGCGCCTATATGCTTGCATATAGTTCCTTCTATTTGTCTAAATCATTATCGGTGTAAGCAGATAAGAGATAACATTCAAATTTTGCGTGCATGTAGTTGTGTTTGTCAGATGACATGATCTTTCCTTTTGTTTTTTCCTTCCCCCAAACCCATGGTCCCGCCATTGTGGGGTGGCGGGGTCTGGGGAGCGTCAGATAGCATATGAGAGGATACCCTATTAAAATCACAGGTTGCTTAGTTTTTGTCGATCGGTTTGTTTATGAGTATGAAATCGGGAGAAACTGAAGCGTATCAGTTCCTTGTAATCACACCTATGTATGCAACCAAATATTCAAGATGCTTGTTTACTTGATTCCTGAATTGTGATGGGTCCCATGTGTCATGTAGGAGTAGGTGTACACCCTAGTTTCCCATGGACAAATATTTGGTTATTTTGTTTCTATATTTTCTTATCTTTCTAGGGTTTTTATAATTTTTCGGGTTTCTATACTTTCAGAATGAGGGATGCCTGCAGAATGGCTTCACACAATAGGTTTTGCTTAGGTTATCGCATGACGCCTAGGTCGAATGAGATTATTGATTATTAGGTTATTGCATGACACCTGGATTGAATTAGATTTTTTATTATTGAAACAGACTTCTGTCCCTAGATTTTTCTTTCCTTTTCGTCTCTTTTCCTTCTCCTTTCCATTCTCTTCTAGCTCTTCAACTCTCTCCTCTTATTTTGTATTAGTTCTATTAGAGTCAACGTCGTTCCCCTTTTGACGACCATCATGAAGATATTAAACCATCAAATATTCAAACACAAAGCTAACTTCAACAGATCAGAAGTTGAAATAAACAGAGCCGTCAACGTCATGACCAAACAAAACCCAAACAGTGTCTCAAAACCGACCCCTTGGACAATGAATAGATACTCCCCATCTACTTATCATAACAAAACAAGAAGAGATTACTCACCAACACCATATCCAGTAACCTGATATCCCCATAACATATGTATCTACAGTCACATAGATTCTAGAAATTCTAGCCCTGGCTGTCAGTACTAATTGCTAGAGAGGTGAACTTGTATTCCCTAATACGACAGAGGAGGCTTAACACATGGCTTATGACAATTCCAAAGTGTGTCTATCTTTCTGACGGCAGTCAAATGACCTGAAGATGCAGAGTACAATTCTTTTGAGAGGATTAAATCAGTCATCCTGTCCTGTTCATTTGCCTCCATGGGAAGCAACAATCGTTTCCAAATAATGAATACTTCCAAGGATTTGTTGCATACATCAACAAGTTGAAGCTGGGTTTTGTATTGGGTTCTGAGTTGAGATATATCTTGCATGTTTAGGTTGTTTGTGTTTACTTGTTCTTTACATTAAGACCATCTATTCTACAGGCTCTAACTTTAACTTCCTCTTCTTTGGGTTTATTTTCCTGTCCAGGTGATGTAATGATGAGCTTGTTCTTGAATGAACTTTATGGCTTCCAGTTAGACACCCGTCGCTGGTAAGTCCAGCCTCATATACTCTTTATAAGTTTGATTTGATTTACTTTCCTCCAGTTCCCTTAACATTTTCCTTTCATTTATTTGGCATGTGTATTTCATCTTCGGATCATGGCATGTGTATTTCATCGTCGATCAAAATTAACATAGTAAACAGTATGTATCTTTGATCAGTGTAAGGGTTTACCTAGAAAAAACCATGCACAAACAAACCAAAGAAAATTTATCATACTATACATGTCATGGTACTTTGCGATGCTAATATTCTCTTAGTTCTTTTTTTTATTGTTTCCATATTCAAATGTGTTGTTAACTTGTTATATGGACACTGAAAATGTGGTTGTATGTATTGCAATCTTTTCTTAAGGTGTGACTTCTATTTTGTCCCTCCATGAAACTATTCTTATTTTGAATGTAGGTATCCGTTGGAGCTACGGAAGGCGAAGTCGAGGAAAGACAAGGTATTCTAAAGAAAAATATTAGCTTGTATGTTAGAATTCCAAAGTCCTATTATGAAAACTATTAATACCTCTGCCCCTTCTGTTGTCATGTGGGTGTTGATATTTATTCTAATTTTCACCACTACTGCTGCTGGTGCTATCTTGTCTTCTTGTATCTCTATTTTCTTCCCGAATGTATCACTTGATGCTTTCCTGTTTTTCAAATTGAGGTTTTCTTAGTCATGGTTTAAGAAGTATTCGCCAGTCCTTTGGTAAATATGCTGTTGTTTTAGTACCTTATGGTTGCTTGTTTTTCTGGTTTTACAGTCAAAGAAGGCTTTTAATGAAGAGCCAAATAGTGTTGCTCATGACAATGATATGAGTCCAATGGAACCAGAAAAGTGTGCAGCAAGGGACGGGGATGAGATTTTGGAGTCCCAAGAAGAAGCTGTTGACATGGATTATGACACTGAGGAAATCTCTCGTCATATGGAAAGGAGCATGGCTGTTGAGGATGCTGGACTAACCGACGGAGCTGATGGAAATGCTCATGAATCTAATATGAGGTTGGCTCTGCAAAACTCAGATTTTCCAGAGGTTTGTTATACTGGATAGAGACGATTAAGTTAGGCTTCTTATATTATGCATATGCCATTTATTAAATTTTCCCTTGTATAACTTCCAGGTAGTGAAGCCTTCTGGACGTATCAATTCCTGCATGGTTGTGGGAAGAGATACATTATATATCTATGGTGGCATGATGGAAATTAAAGATCGAGAAATCACTCTTGATGATTTGTATATGCTTAATCTCAGCAAGCTTGATGAATGGAAGTGCATCATACCGGTTTGTCATTTTTTTCCCTACACAGTGATCATAGCTTTCTAGTTACTTTTGATTTGGTAGAGAGAGTTCTGGTGGATTCGCTGCATTCATGCCTGTATGCCGTGTATACTAAGATGTGGATCCCTAATCTACTGCTGCTGTTTTTCTGAAACTCTGACAAAGTCTATTCCAGACAGTAGAAACACAGCGAAATAGTGTATAATTGACTCCGATTATCACTATTCATAGTTGAAACTTTCAAATTTAAAATCCATGCATTCTTATATTAATTAAAGCAGTTCGCCAAAACATGTTCTGATGAACTATAACTGTTGTATACTTTCTCCATTTCTGTATGATCCTTGAGAATTTGAGACATTCCATATTCCAAATTATGTTCATGTTGCTTTTGGAAGCTAAATTGGCTCCTTGAATTGGGATTGGAGGAAAATTAAGTTCAAACTTTGAACCAAACTTTTGTCAGTTCCATTTCCATGTTACCAATTTGGTGCTGCAAACATAGCCTCATTTAGGATTTGAAACAGTTAGCCTCTGTTATGATATGGCGAAATTCTAATGGTCATGTGACGTGTGTGAATGTGATTGGTGTTAAGATGTGGTCTTTGAATAGTCAAGAGAGCAAGTACTTAATGCTTAAGGAAGCTTGCTATTGGCTAGAGGTTGGCTTAGTAAAGGCGGCAAAAGAAATCTATTGGGTGAAATAGCTGCTGATGACATGAGGTGATGAAGCAGCCAATAAGTTTCCTATTCTGCTTAGTTCTTTCTTTCCTTAAGCATGAAGCTTACTTGCCGCCTTAGGAAGAGCTTGTTGAACACGCAATCTGTTGTCTCATTTAGCCTATAAATGTAAGTGCATGGTGATGAGAAAGAAATAGAGAAGAAGAGAAGATAGAGGAAGAGAGGAGTGAAGGTGCTGTGTGCACCAAAGTGAGGGTGTTGTGTGCACCTATGTAAAGGTGGTGTGTGCACCAAATTGAGGGTGTTGTGTGCGCCTATGTAATATGTCTTGCTAGTGAAATACCTTCTCTCCGTGGACGTAGGCCAGGTTGAGGCTGAACCACATTAAATATTATGTGTTATTTGTAGTATTTTGTTGTTTGTATTCGGATTTCCATTGTAATAATGTTATTTGTTTCCGCTGTGTTCAAACAAAGGAAATTGATTCTGAATGAAAGGGATTAATTTTTAACAGCCTCATATCAAATATTAGACCTTGTGACGCAATGTTGATTGTATATATGAATTAAAGGTCAACTAAAACTAAATTTTGTTGGGCTTTTATTTAATAAAAAAATCGAACACATCATCCAAACTATGTCCCGCAATCCATTTACTTTCCTAACTTTTTAATTAAGATCTTTTAATTGTTTGTGGTTATGCAGCAGTGAAAATATTGCGAAAGTAATCCTATCTTTGCACTTGCATATCATTCAATTTTGGCTGCCTAAAGTGCTTTTTTTATTTTCAATTGATAACGCAGTCATCCGAATCTGAATGGATAGAAGAAGCATCAGAGGATGAAGATGAAGATGATAGCGATGATGAAGAATGCAATAGTGGAGGTGACAGTGATGAGAGTACTGATGATGACGACGATGTAGAGGTGCCTCTCTTACCCTCATGTTTCACAGAGAATGTCTGTCAGTTAACCACATTCTCTCTCTCTCTCTCTCTCTCTCTCTCACACACACACACACACACACACAACCCACACACACATAGGATCAATTATTACATTTAACCTTTGACAGAGCACCTCTTCGTGATCATCTTTGACATTAGGAATTCCTGCTATTTCTCCCCTTGCTGAGTTCTAGAATATTCTCATTGTCTTTTCTACTTCTTTCCTTTCTTTGTCCAACATGAATTAGAAACATGAAAATTATCACTGAAATTTATCCTGACAATAAGAATCCTGCGTACTTATGAACTAAAAAGATGGCATCAGCATTTATATGTAACCTTTGACAGAACACATCTCTTTGTGAACATCTTTGACATTAGGATTTTTTGCCTTTTCTCCCCCTTTTTGAGTTCTAGAATATTTTCCTGTCTTTTCTCGCAACTTCTTTCTTTTCTTGTCCGACATGAATTAGAAACATGAAATTCTCACTCAACAAAACTTTTCCCCGACAATAAGAAACCTGCATCTGCATCTGCATCAGCTATTGGTTGTGAAATCTGTATTTAGCATCTAATATGGTGTGGTGACACACACCGGGAATCGATATGTGTCATCAATTGTAATTTGCAAATGCATATGGTTGTGCTCGAGAGAGATGTTCAGGCATGAACTCAAGTAAAAAATAAATGTAAAACTGGGATGGATGCTTTGATATGAACTTGAAATATGCAATCATCACTTTGATTAATTCAGTTTTCTGTTTTGGTTTGAAGACTAGGAACGGTGGTGCTGGATTAGTTGAAACGGGGGATGCTGTTGCTATAATAAGAGGTGAGGGGAAAAATCTCCGAAGGAAGGAGAAACGGGCCAGGATAGAGCAAATCAGAGCGAGTCTTGGACTTTCTGATTCTCAGAGAACGCCTATGGTACTCCTCCTATTCTTTGTGGATAATCTGGATTCGAAGAAAAATAATTTCCAACATGAATAGCATGCAAATGTCATAACAAGGTCTCCGGTTTTGCATTTGGGAATTGAATTTTGCTTACACTTACTGAACAGCAGGTTGCGTTGTTCAAATTTTGCACCTGAATGTTGCTTTACGTTTTTTTGATTCTTTTTTTTTTTTTAAAAAAAAAAATCCTTTTATTTCTTTCCTTCCCCCTTTTTCTTTCTTATGATTTTCTTATCACTCTGTGAATTGATTGCCTTTCATATATTGTTTCATGAAGCCTGGAGAATCCTTAAAGGACTTCTACAAGCGTACAAATCTGTACTGGCAAATGGCAGCACATGAACACACTCAACATACTGGAAAGGTCTGCTTTTCTTCAACAGTGACAATTGAAAACTTTTTTCCTGGGATATACTTATTTTTTTACTGAATTTGTTTCATCTTTATTTTTCTGCTTTTAAGCTGATCTCCACGGAAACAAAACTTGAACATGACCTATTAGGGTGTCCTTTTCTATAGCTTCTATCTTGATCTTGTTGAGTGGCACATGAAGAATATATGAAAAAAATAAGAGCAAGCTCAATACGTAGTGACAGTCTCAACTCTTATATTTTGTGGTTTTTAGTTTTTCCAACTATTGCTAGTGTATTCTTACGTTGAATTTTGGAAGAACTAATAGAGATTGCTGCATCATAATATTGGTTTCGAAGTGCTGGAGTTAATGCCATTCTAGACTTGAAGAACTCATTGGAGAAAGCAATGGGGTAAAATGTGACAAACAATTTAGATTCAGTTGCAGGGAGTTTCATATTGGTCTACCTTCTATATTGGCTCACGAGTTTTTGCTTTGTCAACCAACTGTTAAGTCTAGACTGCCATTAGCTTTCTCGTTGGTTAAATTCTTTGGCATAGTGGCTGATTTTAAGATGGCTGGTTGACCTTTCAACTTTTGTTGAAGCAGGGTAAATTTTTTCCGTCTAACTTGCATTAGCATTTATTAGACGTTTACCTATTCTTTTCTCTGTTTTTTTCCAGTCACCTTCCCCTATTCCAATGCCTCCTTTCTTGCCCCAACCAACGCTAGCTTCATTCATCGTGTTGCATAAGTGGAGCCTTTTGTCGAGTCTACAGAGCTTCAAACATAACCGCAAGGAACGTTGGACTGGCATATCAAATAAAGAGATCATTGATCCTATTTAGCGGAACTATGAATGAAGAAGCACAAAATATTAATATTGACCAAAAGTAAAAATGAAGAAATAGAAATCGATGTAGGAGGCATGGTAGTTGGCGAAGAAGAGGGAGGCGTTTCCTTGCACATAATGCTATTATTTAATATTTAGTGTGTGTGTGAGCGCATGTCATGCATGCACACACACACTCTCTATGATGTGGTATGCTTATCACTGTATCACTTTTTTATGCTATCGTTGTAATTTTAACTCAGGAGCTTCGGAAGGATGGTTTTGATCTTGCAGAAGCTCGATACAAGGAGCTTAAACCAATCCTTGATGAGGTAATACGCTTGCCTCAAGTCTCAGAGATTTTATTCTACTGCTGAATTAGAAATGTAAACGTATTGATATTTAATGGCGCTTTTTTGGGTCCTCATTGCAGTTGGCCGTTTTAGAGGCGGAGCAAAAGGTCCAAGAGGAAGAAGGGGTAGAAAGTAGTAGTTTGAGGAAGAGGGGTAGCAAGAAAAAAGTACATCTTACATCAAAGTAGTTTGAGCTGTTTTGCCAAGGTTATTTTTATTTTTTGGAGTTTATGTTGAGAGGGAAATAATTTTGTCTTCTATTCTGCAAGTGTCTTTGTACTTTGAACTTGTATCTAATGCATTCCTAAGCGAAAAACATCATATAATATATATACTTTTTTTTTTTTGATAACTAGTAAGATCCGTGCAAAGAAATTCCTCCGAACCAAAATCGGATAATTTTTTTACTACATCTGCATTCGTGGCTCCAACGAATTATTTTGTTACGAATTGTTTGGGTTAATAACAATACTATGCTGTGGGCCTGTTGCATGATATTAGTGAAACTTATTTCAATTTTACAATAAAATGTTTTCGGATTGGAATTACAGAATAACTAGGGTAAAACTTGAAGATATAGCTACATATTAAATATTTGTTTCTAATGCAGTGAGAGAGATATGTTGGATGGGCAAAAAAATTCCCGAAAACTCTTGAATTGATAGTCTTAGTTTTCTATAATTTCCTCCACATATCACTCATTCTGAGTGACACTGAAAGTCTGAAAAAATCTTCATGATAGATTTATATTCAGAAGTTTTAACACTGAAATGAAGGTTGAACCGACCTTCAAGTCATGAACAAAAATACAACTAAAACAATGGAAAGAGAAATAAAATTATAAAATACTAATTTGTCAATAGTGATGAAGTAGGCTTTTGTGGTGTCAAAAGGGAAAGAAAATGTAATTTATAAAATACTATTTGTTGGAGTAGGCTGACAATCTTGTTTGATTTTGGTGTCAAATAGTGATGAAAGTAGGCTGATAATCTTCTTTGGTTTTGGTGTCAAATAAGAACAAATAATACAAATCTGAGTAAAAAAATAAAAACTTAGTCATTTGATAATGTTGTAAGTTTTAACGCTAACGTTTTGTATTTCTAGGTTTTCTTAGTCGATTTTATTGGTAAATCAAAAATCTTTTCCTATAACTGTACTGACATTGGAGTGCATATCATATTGATCTAATTTAAATTCAATTAAATTGACTGTTAAATAGGGATTAAATAGGGAATTGGAAACTATACTTGAATACCTTATTTAAATTCGTTTAAGTTGGTTGTTTAATAGAGAATTAAAAACTAAGGTTAAATCCTAAATTTATATGGGATATGAGTATCTATATTTATAGTTATATTTATATCTATTTTAAAAGTCTAAGGGTGCGTTTGGAAACTAGTGTTTTCGTTTTCGTTTTTTATCTCTTCAGAACAAAAAAATTTCTTGTTCTTGTCCCAAGGGTAATCCGGAAACAAAAACACGTTTTGTTGGAAATTTTGTCTAAAAAATTTTTGGGAACAAAAAAAATAAAAATTGGAGGTTGAAGATGGAAGTTAGGGTTTGGAGGTTGAAGATAAAGGTTAGGGAATATGCAACAATTAATTTTTTTTTTTGCTGAGAACAAACAATGCCGAAAACAAAAAAACATCATTTTGGTGTTCTCAAATTTTGAACTAATGGTGAGAAAACGCTTTTTTTACTATTCACGAAAACAAAACTATCAAAGGCTCCCAAACGTGTTTTTGTTCCCGTAAATAGTGAAAAAAACAAGAACAAAAACGGAAACACCCCTATCCAAACGCACCCTAAAGGTTTATGATGTTTTCTATACATTAATTTATATTTATATTTTATATCTATTCAAAAAGTCTAAAGGTTTCTAATTTTTTCTATACATTTATTTTTATCATTATAACATTACCTCTTAAATATTAATACATCAATATTATAATAAATATCACTAAAAATTTTAATTTATTAAATTTAATATTAGTTTCTATTATCCATTAAATTGTAATAAAGCACCAATAACTTTTCATACATGTGGTTTGCTTACTTGTATAAGTACAAAATTATCTCTATTAATTTTTTATAAAAAAATAAAAGTTTAACGGTTCTTTATTATTTCTATACATTTTATTATCTTTTTTAATGGTTATAATATTAATTTTTAATTTTTAATATATAAATATTACGATATATATTATCAAAATTTTGGTATTATTCATTGAGATTATTGAATGTTATATTAATTTTTAGGGTTAATTTCAAGAAACCCCCTATACTATCCAGTTTAATCAACTAATCCCCACTGTGTTCACTTTGCCCCCTATACTATTCAATTTCATCATTATGCCCCCTCACCTCACATTTTGAGTCAAAATGCCTAAACTACCGTCAATAATATAAGGGGGTTTAGTGAAATTAACCATTTAAAAAAATTATTTTTCGAAAATCAATTATATTTTTCGCAAAAATTATAAATTCAAAAATATATATATATATTTTTCGCAAAAAAATTATTTTTCAGAGGGAGTATATTATTTTCCAAAATATGAATTATTTCGGAAAAAATAATATATATTTTTTGAAAAAAAATCATATTTTGGAACATAATAATATATATTTTTCTCAAAAAAATTATTTTTCGGAAAAGATCATATTTTGGAACATAAGAGTATATATTTTTCGGAAAATGTCATATTTTGGAAGATAATATATATTTTTCTCAAAAAAGTATTTTTCGGAAAAAAATTCATATTTTGGAACATAATAAATACTTTTTCACAAAAAAAATATTTTTTAGAAAAAAATCATATTTTGGAACATAATATATACTTCTTCGCAAAAAAAATATTTTTCGAAAAAAAAATCATATTTTGGAACATAATATATATTTTTCACAAAAAAAATATTTTTCGTAAAAAAATCATATTTTCCGAAATATATATATTTTGAAATTTATAGTTTTTACGAAAAATATAATTTATTTTCGAAAAATAATTTTTTTAAGGGTTGATTTCAATAAACCCCTTTATACTATTAATGGAGGGTATTTTAGACATTTTGCCTCTAAATATGAGAAATAGGGGGCAAAGTGGACACAGAAGGGGTTAATTGATTAAATTGGATAGTATATGGGGGTTTTAGGAAATTAACCCTAATTTTTATTATCCACTTAAACTTGATAAGGCAAAAATAACCTTTCACATACACATTTTTTTGCCTTTCCTGAGGTTTGGACCGTTGACCTCCCATTTGGGGGTAAGGGTAGGTATTGTTTGACCATTAGACCTTTGTTACATAGACATACAATATACTTGCTTATATAAGTATGAGAATTTTAAATATTTATACATTATTTTATAACTTTTAAATCTAAATACAATTTCCTTAAAAGGGTCTCATTATGTAACATTATTAACATATGATTTATAAAATTTATTAAGGTTAATATTTTATACATTATTTTAGTTTAATATTTTACTTTTTTCAATAAGATTTTTTTTTCCCATCAGATTAAGGAGTGAATATGTTTTTGTATGAATTTTTTGCTTTGACTATTTTGTTCTTCAAATAATGTTTTAAACTATTAGTATAGGAAGTGAATAAATTCATGGGAAAATATCACTTACCTCCCCTGAAGTTTAATCATATTGAACGCGGTATTTCTTAGTTTTCAAATATATCAGTTATCTCCCTCCAGGCTAGCTCCGGCTATCACTTTCACCCCCTCCGTCCAAAGTCAATGCCGGTCAAAAGGCTTTTTGATGACATCACCCAAATTTATGTCCTAAAGTACCCTAAATACCCCTCAAATTCATAATAAAAAATTAAAATAAATTAAGAAAATAAATAAAAATAAATCCCCCTAATTTTTGGAACAAACCCTAGGAACCCCATTTCCAATCACAAAGCCTCCATCATTTCCTTTTATCCCAATCAAATAAACCCTATAAACATATATATATATATATATATATATAAATGTGTGTATATATATAGATATATATTTCCGGAATCCATGGGGTTGGTGGGGGTCGGATTAGCCGGCGGTGAGAGAGGATGGCGCGGAAGGTTTCACACCGAGGAGGAGGGAGAGGGCGAGCCAGAGGAAGATAGATTGGAGGGGCTTGGGTTGGGGGCGAAAAAGAGAGAAGGGGAGAGAGGATGAGGGAAGGTTTGTGAAGGGTTAGGGTTTCGGGTTGGGAGGAAAAACTGACGCGAGATTGGAAGAGCTCGAGGCCTGCTCTCTTTATCTAGAAACTCCATTGTTGCAGAGAGAGAAGAAATGGAGTCTGTGATGGTGTTGACTAAAATGATTTTTTATATTTTATTTTTATTATTACTTCCATCTTCAACTAAAATTGCATATTATAATGGAGGGTTACTTCGTAATTTTACATCTTCGTCGAACCTAAACAGAGCTTCGATTCATCCAAGGGAGATAACTGATATATTGAAAAACTAAGGGGTAGCGCGTGTAATATTGTCAAACCTCAGGGAAAGTAACTGATATTTTCCCTAAATTCATTAATAAACTCGATATTTTGAACTACTTCCAATAACATTTTATGTATAATATTCCTATATTATTTTTGCAATAATAATTTTTTAATCACATGCAATTGCACGTCACCTCTTTACTAGTATTATTATATCTTTTAAATGTTTTTTTTTTAAATAGTTGACTCCTTTTAAAAGTCCTTTTTATAGAACTCACAAAACACTCTTATCTTTTTTTCTTTTTTTTTTCTTTTTCCTGGTAAGTAACACTCTTATCTTATAATAAAGAGCTTCTGAAAAGACCATTTTAAAGTCCCAAATCCTTCTCAAAATCAATGGCAGATAGCTTTGGGATTTTGAAAACAATATCCAAATATTGTAAGAAACTGTTATTAAATAAAAGTGAAAATGTACCTAAGAAATGAAAAGGCATAGTATAGATATAAGTTATTATTTATTTAAGTGACATTGTGTGTATTGGAATCTAGAAATATTTTGTTTCCGAAATCATTCATCCATACACCAACAAATTCAAGCAATATCAAATTATTACAACACACATTTACCCCCCCCCCCCCCCCCCCCCCCCCCCCGCAAAAAAATTATTACAACATAATGAAAATCCAACAAGAACAAGAAAACACATAAACAAATAAGCTCCAACCCAGTATAAAGATTGGGAAGAAGAAATTTGAGAATTGAGAGTGTTCTAAGCCTAAAAGAAAAAAAAAATTTGTATAATAAAATACTATTTTAATAATAATCACGGTATATTTAGGGCCCGTTTGGTAGGCGGTCCGGTCCGGTCTTGTCTGGTCTGGTCTTATCTGGGTGGTGTTCTGAAAGTCTGTTTGATAAAGTTGTCTGGTCTTATTCAAGTTGTTTGGTCTTATGTTTGAAAAATAATACAAAAAATAAAAAAATAATATATAAAATTCAAAAAATATATTAAGTATGAAAAATATATAAAATTTGAAAAACTATAATTTTTTTGAAAATAATATAAGAAATTAAAAAATAATATATATTTCAAATTTTATAAATTATTTCGAATTTTTATATTATTTTTTGAATTTTATATATTATTTTTGATTTTTTATATTATTTTCAATTTTTTTATATTTTCTCAAATATATATATATATATATCTAATTTTGTATATTATTTTTTGAATTTTATATTTTTTTCAAATTTTATACATTATTTCAAAAAAATTATATTATTTTTCAAAACTTATATATTATTTTTTAAATTATATATATATATATTTAAAATTTTATATAATAATTTTGATTTTTATATATTATTTTCGAATTTAATACATTATTTTAAAATATATATTATTTTTCAAATTTTATATATTATTTTCGAATTTTATACATTATTTTTGATTTTTTCTATTATTTTGGAATTTTTTTATTTTCCCAAATTTAAATATATTTTTTGCATTTTATATATTAATTTTGAATTTTATATATATATTTCAAATTTTATACATTATTTCAATTTTTTTATATTATTTTTTTAATTTTATATATTATTTTCAAAATACATATTTTTTAATTTTATATATATTTTTCAAATTTTATGATCTCATGTGTTAAGATAATTGTATATAAGACCACTTGAGACCATCATTTTTGGTTGTTTCAAATTACCCCTTTTGGTCCCAAGTGGTCCTTGTTTTTTTGGAACCATTTTTTTAGAACCGTATTGCCAAACAATGTTCGGTCCCAAAAAAGTCATTATGAGACCGGACCGCGAACCAAACAGGGTCTTAGTATTTTTGTCCTTGGAATGTTGTGTATTTAAGATTGAATATTATTTTCTGTAATTTATAATTCTTTGAATGTAAAGGTTAGAATTTAAATTTTGGTGTCCATCCATCTCTCTCCATTGTAGTAATTGTTAAGAATATTGGGAACTTAATTTTACGAAAGTGAATTTGATTTTTATTTATCCAAAAATAAAAAGTATGTGTTTTTGTTTATTTTATTTTTCATTTAGATAGATATAAAGCAGGAAAAGTCTTAATCATCATCTAATCAAATCCATCAAGAACCAGTCCACCTTGAGCAGACCCCACATATACACGAAAATATATAAGGTTAATTACACTTATCGCCTCTCAACATTTATTAAATTACATCCACAATCTCTTTAGTTTGAATTATTTTATTACCACTCCTCCCGTTAATATTTTGTGACATTTACCCCTTCTGGCCCTGTTTGGCACAACTTCTGCTTCTGGCTTTATGCAGAAGAAAAAGAGAATAAAAAGTTATTTTGAGAAGCTGATACTCCCAACTTTTTTGAAATGCGCTTTCAGAGCCCAAAAGTTCTCTAAATATTTTACAAAATATTTTTCAAAACAGATTTTCCCTCAAAGAAGCCAAAAGTAACGTTTGAAAAGCCAATTCAAACAAACCTTAAACAATTAACGTTTACGTTAGCATTTTTGGTGATAAAATGACTAGAATACCCTCACTTGTTGTGAAACATTTAATAATAAATATGAATATAAGGGTACTTTTATATTTTCAAATATAGACGTCTATCTGCCTATCTCTTAGACTTCGTTTGGTAGGAGTTATTTGAAAGGATTTTGATAAAAAAGAAAAGAAAGAATAATAAATTTTGTATTTGAGTTGACATTTTGAAAAGAAAAGAAAATAAAAGATTTGGAACATTTTGAGGATAATTAATCCGTCCAAATCCCATATTTATTATCCTTCCAAAACTAAAAAGATTTGATTAGAAATGATAACAACTTAAATATATTATTTTTATAAAATAAAAAATACCCTCTATAATTAAAATATATAATAATAAATGGGTTATTTTTCTTTCGTTTCTTCTCTCTCATCTAGCTTATTCAAACAATAATGGTATCATTTGTTTTATTTTACTTTATAATGTATCCATATATAAATTTAAAATATTACTTTGATTTTATTTTTTTTCCTCATAACTAATACTATAATTTTTTTTCTTTTCTTTCTTGTTTATCCAAACAAAGCCATTTATAATTATTGAAAAGAAAGATATATAAACATAATATGACAAATCTTGAAAAGAAAGAAAAATATAACTAGGAGTATAATTATTTTGATATATATACACACACGTGGAATGATAATTTGTACCGCTCCATTGGAGATTTGTCCCTTTCCGCTTCTTTATTTAAGGGTTTGGGAACGCCTTTTATTTTGTAGGGCCGAATTTAGTAAAAGAAATTGAACCCGTCAAGGGTTATGGGGCGGAGACGAGTTTTGATTATATACCCGCCCTGTTTAGATTAACTTTAACTTTTTTTACTTGTTTATAGTTATATATATACACATATATATAAGATCTTTTATAAAATCGTAAATACTTTATTAGTTATTACTCATTCTTTTTCATATAATTCAACATATCAGACTAAGCTGAATTGAGTAACCGAATATATACAAAGAAAAAATAAAAATAGAAAGAGAATTCAAATTCAAATGTTGGATGATTTGAAAGAATTTCATAATGTATTATTTGTTTTCTTTGAATTTTTAATATGTATTTAGGATTTTATTATTATTTTTGAATTTTTGTGCACCAAACTACTTTATTAATGATGAAGATGACACTGACAATCAAATATTAATGGAACAGGGCGGGCAAAGGATTTGTAAAATATTAATGAGACGGGTATGATATGAAAATATAGGACCCAGATCCTCTGCAATTGATTGTTGCTGCAATCACCAAAAACGACAACATTTTGGGGTATTTTTTTTCTTTTCAACTTTGGCTTCCTTATTAGCCGCAACTATGCCTTTGCCAAATCAGTAAGCCATCAGCTCTTAAAAATCTATTCTCCCGCCCAAACACATCACATCATCTCCTTACTTTCAACTTTCCCGCATACACAAACACTTCAGATTTTCATTGTTCTCTCTGTTTCTTGATCTAACTAAGCTCTCCCTCTCCATCAATAATAAACCTCAAACACATTATCTATATTTTCATGTGATCTCTCATTTTCCCTCTACCCTCCCAATTTTGAAGTCTCTTGGTCTCCATCCGTTTAAGTTCACTCACTCTTGGTCTCTATCCACTCAAGTTTAGTTCAGAAACCGGAAAGGAACGTATTACTGCAGACATTTTAGGTATGCAAGAACTTTTTTCACTCTTTTCCATTGAAATCGTGTATATATTAATTGCATATTTTTGTTGGTTTGTAGATATTAATTTCTTATCCATATTCATCATGAAACCCAATCAAAAACCCAATATTAATTAGAAATACAAATTCAATCAACTTAGAGGATTTATACATTTTTTATAGTAAAAGTAGTGGACTGGAAATTGAAGTAGTTCAGTTGCAAAAGACTGTGTGTTAAATACTAGTGGACTGAATTCATTTCCAGAAGACTGATAATTAAATAATTGTAGATGATACTGAATTCTATGTTCTTCTAGGTGATTTAATTTAATTTTATTACTATTTTCATGCTGAATATACTTTTACAACTTCTAAAAAAATGCCTAATTTGTATGACTATTTTAAATAAATTACACTAAAATATTTGATTATTTTTATTATAGTTTGTGAATGGATACCAGATGTGTTGTTACATCTCCAATGGAGCCTCTTAAATTTAAACCCAGGATCAGGATGGAGTTTTCCACCCTTGAGAGTGCTTATGACTTTTACAATGCATGTGGCTGAATTGTCGGGTTTGGCACAAGGAAATTTAATACCAATAGATATCAGAAAGTTAGGCATGTCACCAGTGCAAAAATTGTTTGTTGTAAGCAAGGTAAAAGGCTTGAGGATAAGAGGGATTGTTTGGTCAATGAACACAGGGCAGAGACACGTACGGGATGTCTTGCTTCATTTCATGTAAAATATGATAGACAAGGAAATAAATTGGTGGTAGATGGTTTTATTGAAGAGCACAAACATGAGTTGGTCAGGGGTGGTAGATGTCTTGTTTTCATTTCACTATGTCTTTTGTTTTTCATTTCACTATTTTTTTTGTTGTAAATTAGTGGACTTATTCATAGAATAGAAGCGTGAAAATTAATGACTATATTAGAATAGCTTAGTAGAATATTATAAAATAGAAGACTTAAAATCGAGACAGAATGCTGAATATTATAAAACAGAAGAGTTCAAATCGAGACAGAAGACTGAAATTCTAAGAATATTTTAAAATGGAAGACTGGAAATGGTAATTGCTTTAATTTTGTTTTATTAGTATTTTCATGCCCAAGATTTGTCTCCACTAAATTTATTAAAAATTAGGGTTATTGGCCCCAATTGTCCCTACTGTCATGGATTGTCCCCAGTGAAAAACAATTCTCATGGCTTATGTTTTTCAGCTGCTCAGTCCATGTTTTTACTTGATTTTTTTCATATTTGTGTTAAATTAAGATAAACTATGGCCCCGCTTTCAAAGCGAAAGAGAGCAGAAGTAAATCTAAAGGAAGATGTGTGTGTAATAAGTTCATCAGAAGTTGAATTTACAGGGCTCAAGCTCGGCTCAACATTCCTACTATTTAAGTAAGCTTTTAATTTATGAAAGAAATTTGTTTTTACTTGGATATTAAAAATATGATTGATTATTCAAATTGGTGATAAGTTTCATTATTTTCATTAGAAATGAATATCAAAAGGAAAATAAAGCCACCTTCATTCATAGTAGAAAGACAAGCACAGACGCCTCAATCATATGGCACGCCATGAGTGATGTTGAGAGGAAACCATATATTGATGAATACGATAAGTTGATGACTAAATTTAAAGCAAGAGGTATGGCCTACGGGAAGAAGAATGTCGTTCAAAAGAAAATCTAAGAGGTAGTATGTCTCAAATTGTATTTTTTTTATAATTCTGTTAGCTAATGTATATGCATATTGAATGATTTAATTTTGTTAATTTTGTAGTTACAGGACTGTCGTATTTCATGCATGCCAATACCTACTTTTTTCTCTATAGTGTCTAAATTGACAGAAGTGCAAAAGAACACTATATGTGGGGCTGGATTCGGTAAACTTCTGGACTTAAAGGTTCAACACTTCAACCAGGAGCTTTGCGAAGACTTGGCAAGAAATTTCGATCTCATATTATGCCGTATGTACATAGATTCAAAGTTTGTGAGCATTACAACAAATGATGTGGTCGAGATCTTCGGGTTACCCAACGGTCATATTCAAGTGTCAGACTCGAAAACAAGGGGTTACAAAATAGATTTTGAATGGGCAAAACAAGCTGGTTACTTGGTAACTGGTGGACTGAAACTCAAAATATTAGGAGCCAAGATTGGTGAGTGGTGTGAAGGAGTAAAGCGGAACGATGATTTTGTGAGGTTGTTTGTATTGTATACATGTGGATCTGTATTGAATCAACTCACCAAGCATCACACAGTTGTTGACAATGTACCTCTAATTAAAAACTACAACTGGGCACAATTGGTGATTGATGACTTAATAGTCGGGATTAAAAAATATCAGAATCCAAAAAAGGCTTTAAGAATCTGCACTAGAAGTTTATATCTCCTACAGGTTTGAACACTAATAAAAATTTATAGATTTAATTTTTTTACAATTAAGGTGATTTATGTTGTTTGATAAAAGTGAGGGTTTTCTTTTCTATGACCAGCTTTTGTATCTTGTTCGTTTTGAGGTTGATGGACCAAGACCGAAAACATACATCCATCTAATCTCATCTTGGACTGACGAGATGGTGAAAGAGCGTTTAAGGTATGAAATGCATATATTTGGCGGCCTCGGAAGCGGAAAGGTAAGTGTTTACATCATGTAATATACATTATGTTTGTAGGCATTTAATTATTGAATATCTCCATCTACAGATCATTAAACGTATTTCGTACTCGACTGAGAGCAAGACTCAGGACATGGATGGTGAACTAATGACCGAATCACAGTCCAGCTTTGAAAATAATTTTGAGGTACTTAGGTTTGATACATTATTTTTATTAATTTCTCAGCTGAAATATAATAAATTATTGATATGATAACCAAAAAACTATAATTATTAGGAATACATGCGGTGTTGGGAAAAAATGCAAGAATGCCATAAGAAAATAAAAAAATGGTTTGAGAGTTGCAAAGGAATGCAAGGCAGAAATTGGAAACCGAAGTCTCCGCCTCCCACATACATGTCACGTGAATATAAGAGCCACTAGGAGGAGGAGAGGTTGAAGTATGTGGTTGAAGGAAAATTAGAATTCGATGAAGAAGAAATGACTAATAAAAAATACATGTCATCGGAATATAATAACTACCACGATGAGAGGTGGAATGATGTAGTAGATGATACATGGGGAATGAATGAGCAGAAAGTTCAAAAAAAATTGGTTGATGGGTTAATCTTTGCATACAACAATCTAGTGACCCCACCGAAATACAAAAGACCTGTGCGACAAAAAAAAACTCGGGGAACAAATGAGATCACCCTGGGTGGGGGTGATTAAGAAGGTTTCAAATTTGAAAGATAAACAAAAACGAGATTTGGAAATTGTAATCGGTCCCACTTTGAATGACGATGAGAAGTAAGTCCATATTTAAAGTTAATCTCACTGTTTTACAATTTTTTTGTTCAATTTCCTCACTGTTTTCACAGGGAAGTCTTAGTCGATATGCACAAGTGACATCTTGATAGGAAAGACTTTCGAAGGCTGCTTAGCAAGGAATGGATAGATTCCAATGTATGTTGGTTCTTATTAACATTATCAATAAGTCTGGTACATTAAAAATATTGATATATATATATATATATATATATATATTATTAATCAGATTGTGGATTGTATTGTTCGTATGTTGAATTGTGACAATTTGAAGAATAAGAAGGATTGGTATCTGACATCCTATGTTTCAGTAAATTATGTGTAGTTGTAAAATGTTAATTATCAAGTCTATTAATAGTATATTCTAACTCAACCAACTAAGTTTTTGATCATCATAACATAAGATGGTTGAGGGGCATTTCAATGATCCCCAAATAACAGAAAGTGGCTTTGAACCGATACTGGAAATGTATGGAAAAGACTGGTTGATGAAATAGGCTCCCTTTGTCCGATACATAAGGGTATATCTAGCTTTTCAATTTTGTTGAACATTCATGAAATATATTTAGCTTTTTAATACATTTTTATTTTGTATTACAGTTATTCTTTCCGGTGTATTTCAAGCTGCATTGGAACCTTTTCGTAGTTGATATTGATTATATGACTCTGTATTATTTAGACTCCCTTAAACTTTCTAACATCTCTGAAGCTGGAGATAAGATGGTAAATGAAATTACATGATTTATTTTTATTTTTCCAACAAAAATGTTAATTTCAGAAGGCTAAACTTAATTTCAGAAAGCTGAAACCTATAATAAGTGGACTAAAGTTTTTTTTGGACAATTTCTTTGTACTGGTTAAATTTCTCAGTTATGTTTTTACTATGTTGGGACTTCCCAATTCACGTCTCCAATATGAGAACTTCAATGTTGTTGAAGTCGATGTTCCAAAACAAAAGGACGGGTATGTATGCCTTTTATCTTTGGAAAATTTTGGAGGAATGATTCTAAAGTTATTTTTCATACAAATTCCGACACTTGCATTATATAATTAGTTGTGGGGTATTTTCCATCCGGTTCATGCAAACATTTAATGGCCAAGAATGTATTATTTTGCCGACAGTGAGTGACATACTTTCTTAAAGTTTATTGAACATTATGGTTTCTTAGTAGATATTGAATATGTTAAACTATAAAATTAAAATTGTGTCCAGGTTAATCCAACAGATATGCGTAGACAAATAGCACTTGAACTCTTGTCCCACAAATGCAATATAATGAGAGAAATCTATGATTTTGGGGATATCGTTTGACACCATCATTATGGATTTGCAGTGGTAGAAGGTATTTTGTTGTGGATGTATGAAGATAAGAAGCATGGGGGTAACAACTCTTTTTGTGATTAAGGGAAAAATATGTACAATGTGGTTAGCTAGTTGCTTTGTATATGGCTATTTTTTGTGCAGATATGTCACAAAGGGATTAAAGGGAATTGGGTTTGACGCCTCATTGTGGAATTGCGATGCTCGTAGGTATTTTTTTGTGGATATGTGAAGATAAGAAGCATTGAGGTAACAACTTTTTTGTAATTAAGTGAAAAATATGTAGGATGTTATTAGCTAGTTGCTTTGTATATGGCTAATTTTTGTGCAGGTATGTCACAAAGGGACTAAAAGAAATAACATTGGGATAACAATATTTTTTTGTAATATGTAACTTCATGTAATTATGTGATAACATCGACACCATATTTTGTACTATGGTCAACATATACTTATAAAAAGCAACGCTTTTTGTTAAATTCGAATGCTATTATTAGGAAACCAAATACTACGCAATTAGTTGTTTCCATTCAAGTAATGAATCTGATGTATAGCCATACAAACAATATTATCAATTCTGCACTTCTTATGTTGTTTACAAATTACTAGTCTTTTGCTCTTTACAATATGTTTACCAATAATATTACCAGTCTTCTAGTATTTACAAACAATTGTAACTTTAATTTGTAATTTATACGCTGTTACATACTTAGGCAACATAATATGTACTAATATTGGCATATTTTGTACTACAGAGAACACTAATAGTACCAATAATGAAAGTAAAGATTGTACTACATTTCTATTATGAAAGTAAAGATTAATAAATTTTAATATTAGAATAAGTTGAACCCCAAGTGATTTTTGGTATTTTTGAGAAGTCATATAATTTAATTAAGTAAATTTTTGATATAAGATTAATTTTAATCTATAAGGTGTTCCACACTTAGGCAACACAATATCTACTAATGTTGGCATATTTTGTACTACAGACAACATTGATAGTACTAATGTCAACAAATAAAAAATATATTAAAAAAGTAAATATTAATAAATTTAAAAATTAGATTTGGACAAGACAATATCTACTAATCTTGGTATCTTTTGTAATACAAAATGAGGATAACTATTTTTTTAATTTAGTCTTTTATAAGGTGATACTCTTTTATCTACTAATACAATAACTAATTGTTTCCATTACTAATTTTTGAATGAGAATGAGGATTAGGTTAAACCCTGCATAATTTTTAGTGTTTTGAGATACAAATTAATTAAGTAAAATTTTAATACAATATTAATTGTGTAATTTAAAATGTGATCCATATTTAGGCAACATAATTTCTACCAATGTCGACATATTTTGTACTATAGACAACACTGATAGTACTAATGTCAACAAATAAAAAATCTATTAAAAAAGTAAATATGAATAAATTTTAAAAAGTAAATATTAATAAATTTAAAAATTAGAATGTGGATTAAGTTGAAACCCGAGTAGTTTATAAGGTGTTCCACACTTGGACAAGACAATATCTACTAATCTTGGCATCTTTTGTAATACAAAATGAGGATAACTATTTTTTTAATTTAGTCTTTTATAAGGTGATACTTTTTTATCTACTAATACAATAACTAATTATTTCCTTTACTAATTTTTGAATGAGAATGAGGATTAGGTTGAACCCCGCATAATTTTTAGTGTTTTGAGATACAAATTAATGAAGTAAAATTTTAATACAATATTAATTGTGTAATTTTAATGGTGATCCATATTTAGGCAACATAATTTCTACCAATGTTGACATAGTTTCTACTATAGACAACACTGATAGTACTAATGTCAACAAATAAAAAAATCTATTAAAAAATTAAATATGAATAAATTTAAAAAAGTAAATATTGATAAATTTAAAAATTAGAATGTGGATTATTGAAACCCGGGTAGTTTATAAGGTGTTCCACACTTGGACAACACGATATCTACTAATCTCGGCATCTTTTCTACTACAGACAACACTATTAATAAAATAATTATATTATAGAAGTAAAGAATAAAGAATTCTTATATCTAATATTGATCAGAAATACCTTAAGAAAGCTACTTTTATTATCATTTTTCAAATTAGTCTGATAACATTTTTCTAATTAGTTGTTTTAACATTTTGATTAATAAATTTCAAAATTAGAATGTGGATTAAGTTATACTTCTAAATAAATTAATATTATTAAGTTTCTATTAAGAAAGTTATTTGTGTCATTGTTTTCCAAAATAATAATTTAATATTTTGATTAAAAATAAAATAATTTGTTAATTCACTTTTTATTTTAGAACTACTTGAATTAATTATTTCCTTTGTCTTTTATCAATGTCGATTAACATCAACCCTTGGTGATTTCTTATGTTTTGAGAAGTCATATTTTACAATTTATGTGTTCTTTTAATACAATATGTATTATAACTTATAAGGTGTTCCATACTTAGGCAACATAATTTGTACTAATGTTGACATAGTTTCTACTATAGATGATAATAAAATTACCAATATCAGCAAAAATATTTAGGTCGGCGAGCCTTTAACACCCCTATACTATGCATATTGTGCGTATAACACCATATGGTTTGATTTCACCCCAAACCTTTTAATTGCGTGCGAATTGACCCCATTTTGTATAAAATGACATATATGTCTTTAGTATATAAATTTTAAAACATGGAAAATATGTACAAAAATATATTTTCGAAAAAAATATAAATTTCTAAAAAAACATATAAAATTCAAAAAATATATATAATTTTAAAAAAATATACAAAATTCTAAAATATATATATAAAATTCGAAAAGAATATATAACTTTTGAAAATATATATATATAATTCTAAAACTATATATATAATTAAAAATATATATATAATTCTAAAACTATATATATAATTAAAAATATATATATAAAATTCAAAAAAATATATAAAATTCAAAACAATATATAAAATTCAAAAAAATATATAAAACTCGAAAACATATATAAAATTCGAAAAACATATATAAAACTATAAATATATATATAAGACTAAATAATTATATAAAATTTGAAACAATATATATAATTCGAATTTTATATTTTTTTTTTCGAATTTTATATATTGTTTTCAAAATTTATATATTATTTCCAAATTTTATATATTTGTTTCGAATTTTATGTATTTTGTTTCGAACTTTATATATTTATTTCAAATTTTATATATTATTTTCAAAATTTATATATATATTTCGAATTTTATATATTTATTTGGAATTTTATATATATTTTGAATTTTATATATTATTTCGAAATTTATATATTTTTTTCGAATTTTATATTATTTTTTCGAATTTTAAATATTTATTCAAATTTTATATATTGTTTTTGAATTTTATATATTATTTTCAAAATTTATTCAAATTTTATATATTTTTAATTATAAGGGTATAATGCTAATTTAATTATAAAGGTATAATAGTCTTTGCAAAAGGGTAAAATGAGTATTTAAGAGGTTGACAGGGGGTATTCGCACGTTTTCGAAACTTGAAGGGGGGAATTCACACGTTTTTTAAACTTATGCATGCCAATACACACATTTTCATTCTATGAGGGGTTTTTCACACCTAGTATGAAACTGTAGGGGGTTTTGTGTACTTAACCCAAATATTTATGTTGTGAAAGTAAAAATTAATAAATTTGTATATATAATATTTTAATAGTTTCATATTTTTAACATTTAATTTTTTATTTAAATAAATAGACAAATGAATCACTATGCTATATTCTAATTTATTTGATTGAACCCTAATCCTTTTTCCCCCAAACTGAACCGTCTCTCTCTATTTCGGGCAAGAACTTGTTACACACATCAACTTCGCTTCTCTTACCATCGAAGCAATTAGTTTGATTTTGGGGTTTTGAGAATTTGTTACAGATTTCAGTTCGATTTGGCATTTTCTACTCCAATCGAACACGTTTTTCTGGTGTCTCATACACATATTCTCACCTTTTATTGAAGAATTTCGGACGGATCTGGAGTGTCTTCTCATAGGTATGTTCCGTTCATATATTTTCTTCTTCGGTGTTTTCCTTTAATAGTTTTCAACTAATATGGGTAGAAAACTTAAAATTTATGTTCTTTATGTAGAATAGACGAATTGAAGAACACCCGAGTGAAAAATGTAGTCGACTGTGAAAAAATAGAAATTCTGAAATTGCATGTGTAATTGAGTGAGGAAAATTGGGGGTTTTTGAAAATAATAGGTCAATATGTATTATTATTATGTGATTGCAGACTATGATTTATACATATAATCAGTTGTAGCGATGATTTCATTTGGAAAACATATTGACTGATATGGTAATACATTTATTGGTGCTAATATATCCATTTATGACCTCTTACATTGTATTTGATTATGCATATATGAAATTTATTCGGGATTCTAGTGTTGTAGAATGGTAGATTAATGTAATTGTGTGGTGTAGTTCTGAAAATTATTTGAATGAGTATGTAGATTTCCATTTGCTGAGTACTAGTAATGACAATGCCTCGAGAAAACTATTTTGAAAGTAGATAGTATCTTCATACTAGAGTTGAGATCACATAGGAATAACTGAACCAAACAAAGTTGCATCGCCCATAGTCAACAACCGAGAACCCCATAACAGCAGAAACCTTCTATTCTCAGCAATCCAGAAAACATTCAACATGTACCTAGTAAACAACTTCATATTGCTATAAAATTATTCGTTTGTTGTACAACCTCATAATATGCATTTAATATGATTTTTTTCTCGTGTCCACATATATATTATATATTATATAAACATGCGTCTAGTTTTAAGGACGAATTCCTCCTATTTTTGTATTTCAAGACTCCAAATAACAAGGCAATTTATGAAAGTTCATTCCAATATCGTGATGTCGCAATGGGCAAAATCTGTGATGGGAATGAATGCAGTGAATTGGGCGTCAATACTTTTGATTTATAACATCTCTTTGTAACCAAAACACTGAATCCATCCCATGATTTCCATTTTCAGAGCAAGTTTCCTTGTCAGCAACCTCAGAGCAACGAGTCTGCAAAGGAAACTCACAATAACCATAAACCAATCCCGAAAACAAAAGAAAGCTTTCAACATTATGAAACATATATCAAGCTTTTTAGGACTCAATACTACCCCACTCAAAATCTAATCACACCTAAAGGCATAATACAAAATTTATGACAACTAGATAACTTGGTTCAAAATGGATACAATCACACAACTCCTTTAAGCTTCAATTCAATTTTCATTAAGGTCCTGTATTAAACAAATAAAATGATAAACTTTAGAAGAGTAAATAACAAACTAATCAATTTTGACACCAAATACAACTTTACTTACCCATTCAAAAAGGCTTCTTTTGGCTGTGTTTCTAACATTCTCATATTTTTCGAAATCACTCACCTGCAAAGGAATATTGTGAGGTTGGATTATTATTATTTTTTTATTAATTTGGATACATGTTAAATATTAAAATTGAGCACCAACCGGAATGAGATTAAAATGACAGTGGGATGGTGGAGTGTTTGTCAAGTGGGCGATGGGTTCAAGTAAATCAGAATTTGTCGCTTTAGATTGACTTTGGCAATAGTTGCTTGCGGGCGTACTCGATGATTCCTTCATCATTGAGTCTTTGGTACCAAATCTGTCACCCTAAACAAAATGAAATAACATATTAGTTGGACAATTTGTTTTATAAACTTTAAAATGTACTGACATATATTTTCACTTACATTATTCTCCATTTTCACCCTTTTTGGATATGCCTTTTTCTTATTCTTTGAAGCAGCCTCGTACCCGGGTTTATCCCTACATTTCTTATGTCCTCGCCAAACATCCTTCTTTTTGAAACCCTTTGCCACCTCATTTTGGTTACAATGAGGATTTTCATCATTTGAAGTTGGAAGTATGTGTGTTTTTCTACTTTTTTCAACCACATTTAGCATGTTTTCAAAATTGTTGATAACAAAATTGTAATCTGCCTCACTTTCTGCAGCAACGATATTTAGCCGAGTTGATAGGTAACACAATCTTTTATAGCGAACCACTTCTTGCGAATTTGGATCTGCCTCATTCCTAGGACCTATGAGATTCTCCGTTGTTTCATCTCTTACATCTCGCGTCCACCGCTTAAGAATGTATTCATTTGGAACTTCGCTTGCATGGAAGACCTCTTTTAATATATTTATTTGGTGATAACATAGAACGCCTTCCATTTCAAACTTCCCACACTGGCATGTCAATAAGTTACTCCATTTCATCCTCCTAACAGATCGTTGGGATCTATGTCCATCATCCACAAAAACAGTATATACCAAGTCTCCACCATTATCAACAATATTGTGGCTAATATACGCATTAATCGACCTTAAAAAGTGCTTTTGACATCGCTCAAATATTGTTTTGGTATAAATTTTTCCACATTGCTTAATCATCGGGGACTCCACTTTTATCTTCGGTAGTTTGTTACACAAATCAAATTCATCATGTCTTTCTTTATGTCGTAAGTGACTTACTAACCTTTCAAAATGCTTAAAAGAGTCAGGAATGCAGTGATCAGATTTACAAAAATGTTTCAGATTAAAATTCAAGCTTTCACTTAGTTGCATGGTTTTCATTCCAGTGCACCGGTGATGTTTCACATAAGCCTTCGCCCATTTTCTCTGTAATTGAAACAAATCACCTAACCATTTATTATCAATAACATCAAAGTACATCAACATATCATTCCACTCGGACAAAAAAATTTCTTCTTTATCGACACACTTCATAAATCGAAATAAATATTTTTTTATACCGACCTCATCGCGAACTACATGGCCGACGTGCTTCAAAGCATTTTTCATGATGTGTCATATACACAGATAATGTGTTGTCTTTGGCATGACAATTTCTAGTACTCTGCTCATCGCAACATCTTGGTCGGTTAGAATTGTCTTTGGAGCTTTGAGAGACATTGCTTGTAAAAAAGTCTAAAATAACCAAATGAATGACTCCACTGTCTCATCATACATCATGGCACCACCAAATACCACAGTTTCTCTATGATGAATCAGGCCAACAAAAACTCCGAATGGTCGATGAGCATTATTCACCTTGTATGTTGTGTCAAAAGTTACAACATCCCCAAACAAATAATAGTCTATTATCATTCTAGCATCCACCCAAAATATATTGGTCATCAAATTATCACAGTCTAGTTGGGTGTCATAAAAGAAAAAGGGATTTTCTAAAAGTTGAGTCTTAAAATAATTCAATATGCATGCTGCCTCTCCATGTTGTTGATGCTTTTGTCGCTTTGTTCTCAACAAAATTTTAAGGTCCAATTTTGTAAAACCTAGAGTATCTATTGCACCTGTTTCTATTGCCATAACCTCAAAAGATGAGCTAACAGGTATCCCATAATTATTAGCCAACGCTATCTCAGCTTCTTGAATTTCAGATATTCTTCATTGTGATCGCAAGAATTCGGTGCAATCACCCTTACTAACTCATGATTGTGTTCTTCAATAAAACCATCTACCACCAATTGCTTTCCTTGTCTATCATATTTTACATGAAATGAATCAAGATATCCTGTACACGTCTCTACCCTGTGTTCATTGACCAAACAATCCCTCTTATCCTCAAGCCTTTTACCTTGCCTACAACAAACAATTTTTGCACTGGTGACATGCCCAACTTTCTGATATCTATTTGTATTAAATTTCCTTATGCCAAACCCGACAATTCGGCCACATGCATTGTAAAAGTCATAAACACTCTCAAGGGTTGAAAACTCCATCCCAATCCTGAGTTTAAATTCAAGAGGCTCTATTGGAGATGTAACAACACATCTGGTATCCATTCACAAACTATAATAAAAATAATCAAATATTTTAGTATAATTTATTTAAAATAGTCATACAAATTAGGCATTTTTTTTAGAAGTTGTAAAAGTATATTTGGCATGAAAATAGTAATAAAATTAAATTAAATCACCTAGAAGAAAATAGAATTCGGTATCATCTACAATTATTTAATTATCAGTCTTCTAAAAATGAATTCAGTCCACTAGTATTTAACACACAGTCTTTTGCAACTGAACTACTTCAATTTCCAGTCCACTACTTTTACTATAAAAAATGTATAAATCCTCTAAGTTTATTGAATTTGTATTTCTAATGAATATTGGGTTTTTGATTGGGTTTCATGATGAATATGGATAAGAAATTAATATCTACAAACCAACAAAAATATGCAATTAATATATACACAATTTCAATGGAAAAGAGTGAAAAAAGTTCTTGCATACCTGAAATTTCTGCAGTAATACGTTCCTTTCCAGTTTCTGAACTAAACTTGAGTTGATAGAGACCAAGATTGAGTGAGCTTAAATGGATGGAGACCAAGAGACTTCAAAATTAGGAGGGTAGAGAGAAAATGAGAGATCAAATGAAAATAAAGATAATGTATTTGAGATTTATTATTGATGGAGAGGGAAAGCTTAGTTAGATCAAGAAACATGGAGAACAATGAAAATCTGAAGTGTTTGTGTGCACGGGGAAGTTAAAAGTAAGGAGATGATGTGACGTGTTTGGTTGGGAGAATAGATTTTTAGAAGCTGATGACTTACTGGCTTGGCAAAGAGACAGTTGCAGTTGCAGCTAAGAAAACCAAAGTTGAAAAGAAAAAAAATATCCCAAAACGCTGTCGTTTTTAATGATCGTTGCAGCAATCAATTGCACAGGATCCGGTCCGAAAATATAACCCATAACAAACCGTCAACGATATGATATAGGCTATCCGGTTTCGCACTGCCCCATTGCGATCCTAGACTACACACGTATATATATATATATATATATATATATATATATACATACCCCACGTGTCTAATCTACACCGCTAGTGAAGGCGGTTGGTCAAGTCACGAGTGGATCTTTCTAGGGTTTATATTTTTTGAGCAGATAAACTCGACCCCTCTCTCTCCTCTTTCTCTCTCTCTAGCCGACTCACTTCTCAGCTCCATACTCTCTCCTCAGCCCATTTCTTCCTCTCGATCAGGTAATTCTCGATCACACCCATGTCGCATATTGCTCCTGTTTTCTTTGTTTTTTGTTTTTTGTTATTTTTGTTTTGGGTAATTATATTTCATAGATTCAGATTGTTGAACCCAAAATTGTTGTATCTAATATTCAATTCAATATGGGTTATTGATTTTATCGTCTTTGAACATGTCAAAATAGTTTCATTTTTGTAGTTTTATTGAGAGGGGTAATACTGGTGCATGTAGATTTTTTTTCGATGTGATTATGGAAAAACTGAATTCAAAACATATATCTATCTCTTTCTGAATATGTGTGTGTATATATATATATATATGTATATCTTCCTGTTTTTTTTTAAGGGGTGGAAAAGGGCAGGTAGTACAGAAAGGGTAACTTCATATCAGTTCTATGCATTTCTAGTGTCCTTCATTTTAATTATGTTTATTTTTTCCTTCGTCTTTTTTGGGAGATTGGTGGGTCATTTTATTTGCACGAATCGGCTTAATATAAATTGCATTTTAGCAAAAAAATGATGGGTGGTTAGAGTATGATTGGACATATTCAGATTTTGCAGACCATCAAGACGGGCGGCTTTATTCTTTGTTACTTCCCGTATGCATGTATAGATATATGAATATATATATCGTTGTCTGTGTATATATTTGTTATTAATGGAGGTTACCTAAAAGTTGAAACTTTTTGGATATCGAAATAGTAGAATGATCCATCTCCCAAAGGTAGGGATATATATATATATATATATATATATATTTTCAACCCATGCAACAAAGGGTTCTTACCGCATCCACTTTATCAAGGGCAAGACCAGATTTTCTATGCTTGTTTGAAGGATGGAATCTAACAAGCTCCTCAACTAGAGCCCAGAGGCAAATTAGTCTATAGATTTATGAATAATGACTTAACATACAAGATTTTTTGGGTTCTTAATTCGAAAAAAGATCAGGGTAAGCTTTAAAAAACTTGCTGTTTCTTTTATTCGAAGCTTTTTAGTAAATAGCAGTCAAAGATTTAAAATGACATAGTTTGAACAGATGCATAATTTTGAGCCAGCTTATGCCTTGTGGTAATGAAAGAGGTGTAATGGACCAAATGACTTCGGCACAGTCTGTGGCTAAGTGGGTAATCTACCAATTGGATTGCTTGGGCAGCGTCTTTGCTATAAGAAATTGATTATGAATATCTCTCTTTTGAACCAAGGTCAGCAGTTGTTAGGATCTTTTAAACTAAAGTGGACCATACAAAAGTAAGCTTGAGTATGTATGGATATCGTTTTCAGAAACTTTTCGGGAGGCTGACTTACTCTATGGTGTACCCCATTATTAAGGTCTAAATCGTAGTTCTCTTTCGTTAATCTAAACGTTTGGAATAAAGATCAAGACCTTCATAAGTACCAGTTTTTCATGCCTAGCATTATTGTTATTTATTTATTTTATTTTTGTTTTTTTCCACTCATAAAAGAAATGCTACCGGTAAAAGCTAATGTAAGAGGTTGACTTGGTTCTTTAATCCATGTTGTTTGATATATACATTGGCTTTTGTTTCCTCCTTTAATTTGTGTTTGGCTAAATCTGACATTTAGGCTTTAAAACCTTGTTGAAACCTAAAGCATACTGGCCGCAAAGAAGAATATTGAAGTTCTCAACATAGTATGGTGGTGGTTGATATCATAACTTCCTCTCAGGGATTTTTAAATTATTTATGTATACCATTGATGGCCAGATCCTTGATTTCACTTTTTGTGTGATTCGTTAAGTGGCATGGTGTGACCTTTGTATGATTATAGATTTAAACTATTTTATCTCTAAGCCTCTGCCAGAAGTTCTAATTTTTTTTTCCGGATGTATACAATGTCTTGGAGTTGTTTAAGTGGTTCAGCTGGGTCCTCTTCAATTAAAATTCTGGAATCTAATAAAAGCATAACTGCAGATTGAGTATTCTGTTTTTGTATATGGTATTTAGAAATAAAGTTTATTCTGGCTAATTCAGTGAATCAATGCAATTTTACAAAAATGTCTGGCGTTTCTGTTGTTGCTTACTCTGCCAGGGCACTAGAAGAACCAGTTCCTTCAGTCACTTTTGAAGCATGCATGAAATATGTTTTGATTAATTTTGGAATTTATGTAATAAATGACATCTAGATGTGGTAATGAAGATTGAGTCGATGCGACTCCGTTCATGTTTCCCACATTCGACAGAAACCACTAATGGTGTGTTTAGTTCACAAATTTTGAATTGATTTGAAAATCATAGAATTTTTCGTTAGAGGATGTGAAATCCACTATTTGTATGCGACTGAAATTCATTTTTTGTGGAATTTTTTTATTTGAATAATATATTTTCACAATAATAGTTTAGGATCTCGTAATAAATTAGTACTGGAGATGATAATGGAGTCACCTTAATGAAGGATGATGGGATGGTGGTCTTGGCAGCAGACGACTATGGACAACTAGATGAAGCTATGAATTTCATGCTTGATTTTGTCAGGTCTCATTAGCTATTATGGCAATGTTGTTGCACGTTGGCAATGAAACTCCTTTGGTCCTGTGTTGGAGATGGGGTCATAGTGGAGGATGTTAGGAGACATTGTATTGGTGATTATGGCTATAGCAATGCTGAAAGATAATTCCAGCAGTATAGCTTATGTTGGTAGTTTTGATGAGTGTTCATTGTAACAGTTTGATGGTTGTGGTGGTGAAGGCACAATGCGTTGTTGGTGACTGATGTCTCTGGTTGTACGATAATGGTAGTAGTGATTGTGGTTGTCAGAATAGCACTGTGTAATATTTACCTGTCACACTTCTTATTTTCTCTGGTGAATTTGCAAACAAGACTTCATACATTTGTTTTTTTTGATAAGTAAGAAATTTATAAAAACACACTCAAAAGGGGAGTGCGTCCAAGAGAAGCCGGCCTAAGAGCAAGCGATCCCAAAAAATCAATCTTTTCCTCTATAGATTTACAATATCTACCCTTCACCCAAAAAATCAATAGTTAAATACCTTATAATTTATAGTTTTTTTTCAGTGCTGAAATTTAGAACGTGGAAATTAGTTCAAAATTTAATTTTTATTATGAGGATTGCATCCTGAATCCAAAATCTAGATTCAAGTTCCTTTGGAGGATTGCTCTCTGAACTCAAGATTTGGGATTGAAGGTCGCAAATTCTACTTACACAATGAAACATTTGACTCTACACATCCTTACTAAAATAAAAAAAAACCTTTTTTTCACAACGATATTTTTAGTTTCTCACTGCAAGGATGGGGTTCACCAACTATCCATTTTGGTATTAAACGAGTTAAATGCTCTTTGAGAATGTAAAAAGGGCATGTCATACAATTTGAGGTGATTGTCAATCTAAGCATTCCGCAAGATTATTCTTTTTTCTCAATGCAAGAGAAGGTGTTCACCACCTATTCATTATGGTACTAAATGAGTTAAATGCTCTTGAGTATGCAATAAGGGTATGCCATATAATTTGAGATGGTTGTTGAGTTTGGTGGTTCTCACCAATCGGTATACCTCAAAATCGGGTATTGCTTTGGAGCGAGGAGTTGGCTGGATGCCTAATGCATACAACACTTGATTAATAATAAAATGAAGGGATAAAAATAGTTCCATAAGTGTTGTCATAGCAAATGAATATGTACTGATCTCAATATTTAAATATTTTTTCTTTGGCAGAACAGTGTGATGGAGTTAAATCTTCTAACACCTTACTTTTTTTGTTCGTTTCACAGCTTGCATGTTGAGGCCACTGGTATTTTTATATGTATTTAAGATAGAGAATAGAGACATAGATGGTGGTTCTAATTTGTTTAAATTTCACAAAAAAGCGCTACGTGTGTGATATCTGCCTAGGGTATATATAAGTATGGTTATACGTCATATCCATACTCAACTTGGTCAACATGGTTAAATAGTATGCCTATAAAAAGGTCAAAGACGTTATGGTCCTTAACAATTGACTTGGTTTTCTTTAAATTATGAGTTATATATGGGTTTAGCACTAGCAAGGAAGCTAAGAGTGCTTCTAGCTCTGTGCATAGTACATAGATAAAAAGTAGGGAGGACTCTTTTGAAACACAGCTCATTCTAGATGGCATTTCATGTCTGATGAACAACTAAGAATTTTGAGCCACCTATAATCACAATCACGGAAATTGAGCTTTTGTTACTGAGTTTATCTTGGTGTAGGCTTCTTTCTGTTCACTGCAACAGACTCTGAGCAAACCTTGTGGGAGAATATAAAGAAAAGAATATGAAGTCGGTGAAATGTTTTTTGAGCATCCCAAAAATGTCCTTTTAAAGGACTACTGCTGTAGCAATTTTCCTTGGATAGCTTATCCATCACAAAGCCTTGAACTGTTCTATTACATGTGGATCTGTGGTTTACTTTGTTACTTCTTCAATGTCCATAACCCTATTGTGCGCCTGTGCTGTTTAACATACAAGTTCTTTTCTTTCCCTTTAATCTGCTTTTTTTCTCCATTAATGTGAAGCTTACTTCATATTTTTGCTCTTTGTTGCTCACTGCAAGGAAGGGGTTCACCAACAATTTAATATGGTACTAAAGGAGTTAAATGCTCATGAGAATCTAAGAATGGTATACCTGAAGTTTGGGTATTGCTTTGGAGGAAGGAGGTGGCTGGATGCCTAGATGCATTTAACACTTCATTAAGATCAACAGTATCCATAAGTAGAGTCGTAGCAAATGAGTCTGTTCTGATCTCATTGTCGGAGTATCTTTTCTGTGGCGGAATAGTGTTATGGAGTTGAATTTTGTAAGACCTTGCTTTTCTAGTTTGTCTCATGGCACGCCTTTTGAGGCCATTGATATATGCCTTTGTATGCAAGGCATTTATAATTTGTTTCAAATCACAAAATTACCGTCGTTATTCAAATATGCTTTTATACACCATAGTTATACTCGACTTGCAGCCATGGTTAAATAGTGTGTCTATAACAAGTTCCAACCTATGGTCCTTGACACATGAGTGCAATATGTGGCATTCTAAATAGCATTTCTTTTTTGATGAAAATCTATGGATTCTGAATCACCTATAATCCAGATAGTAGAATGTTACTGAGAGTGTAGAAGCACATCTAAATTCAGAAAACATAGTGTGTTGGTGTTAGTCAGCACAGGCTTTCTGTTCATTCTGAATTGGATTGGTATGTTCACACTGGTTGTTGAGTACAATGGATTCCAAGCAAAACGTGTGTGAAAATCGAAGAAAAAGAGTATGAGGTCAGTGAAACGGTGCCCTATTAAGACCTAATTGTTGTAACAATCCTCCTTGGATAGCTTCTCCGTCATGAAGCCTTGTATTGTTCTGTTACCTCTGGTCTTGTGGTTTATTTTGTTACTTGTTCCATGTCCATAATTACTATCACGTGCCTGTCCTGTTTAATATGGTAGTGCTTTCTTTTTAGTTTTTTTTTTCATCATTAATGGGAATATATTTCTCTCTATCCAAACATGTCCTAGCCGGCAATCGTCACGATGCAATCTGTCATGTGAGATATGTTCCTATTCCACTTGGAAAATATGAAAACTTATACCAAGGAATTGTGTTTGTGCTAGCCAATTCATTTCTTGGACTCTTCCAGATGTTTGTTTGGATGGGTTTATAGTTTATGCATGGCGAACATTTATGAACCACTGGATGGTAATTATTGACACTTCTATATTAGATAAGGCTTCTTTTAGCGTCATGGACAAGTAATAACTTGAAAACATTATTCAAACTTATTAGAAGTGCGACTTATTAAGAATTAGTCGATTGGACTTAATAGACTTGGGGTATTGAGTTTGGGGTTTTGGGATTTAGGGTATTAGATTCGGGGTAGCAAATGATAGAACTTAATTTTTGTGGATGTCTACATGTACTCATACAATAAACATGCGTACTCAAATGTTGTGTCTTTGTTATGACGATGATTTTCTTTATCCAACAATGATAATTATGGTTGTATGAGAAAGAGTAATGAAGTTCATTGAGTATGTAAATTTTGTTATTGTGAACAATGATTTCTGTTGACAGTAATTACTATATACAAGTATATATACTACTTGTCTTGTCTGTGCCCTAATCTTTTCAGATTCTTGATGACGTGTTATTATTCTTCTTAACTATTTTTATATGATATCTGCTTTGAAATGGTGTTCCTGCAATGATGATTTGGTAGGATCAATTAGCATTGTAATAAGTATGCAACCTTTAAATAGTACATTATCTGTGGAAACAGTTATATGTAATATCTTAAGGAATTTTTTTTTAGGGGAATTATGCTTGGAAGCCGAATTATTTTTATGTAGTTATTGTGCACAGTTGTATGAAGTATTTAAACTTTGCCTTCTGATCGCGGATCCTGATTTGCATGGAGATTTGAGATCATGAAACAGATATATCGGTTACTGATTGCAGGAGTATATCTGTTGCTGTAATGTGTATTTCATTTGTACTTTCTAGCGTATCTCGTAGGGATCTGGCTTAGTGAATTGGTATTAAGATTAGTTGGTGAACTTTCTGCCTTTCAAGTGTTGCCTCTAGATGTGCTGACACTAATAAATATTGTTAGCTTAACACTGACTTGTGCTCTTTCTGCCATGTATTTTGTGTTTCGTTGATGTGCTGTTCAATTTATTGAACTTTGACATCTGAACCTGCAGAATTTGCCATTATGTTATCTTTTGTTCTCGAGCTGTGATTTTGAAGAGGATAATGACACATTTTAAATTTCTTTTGCTTGTTTGAATGCAGTGGTCGTATTTCTGTTGCAGTGATGGCATGAAGGCACATTGTACTATCGTGATTTGAGCGTATTGAATTATAAATTTATATTTATGGTGCTAGTCTAGCATGTCCAACAATCTTGTGTCGCAACAGTTATCTATACTAAAGCAGGTGGGTCAGATGGAACCTATTTCGAACAAACTGGACCCATCAATATCAAACATGCGGATGGGAACAATCGGCCCTATTTCCAATTATGCTGCATCTCAGAAATTGGTAATATCAGATAATCATATGGTACTGGTGGATCCCATGTCTGACAGTCCTGGGTCACAAAAGTTACCAGTATTAAGCAATCGGATTGATCAAATGGAACCTAACCGGAGCAATCTGGGTTCACAGCAGTTCATATTGCCAAACCAGCATGTTGGAAAAATGGACGCGATGTTCAACACCATTGGTTCTCAGAAGTTATTATCAAATAAGCGAAGGGAACCTATGTCAAATAATTTTGCTCCTCAACAGCTACCTGTAATAAGCAAGCCTATGGGAAACATGGAAATCCTCTCTGGTGCACCTGGCTTGCAGCCGCTATCTGTACCTTATAAACGAAGTGTACAGATGCAGTCCATGTCTGGTACTTCAGGTTTGCAGAATTCACCTGCACCAAATAAGAGAATGGCAAGGAATGAATCCATTTCCAGTAAATCTGGGTCACACCACCCACACACTCCCAAAAATCGAACTGCCCAAATGGAACAGTCTCCCAGAGTTCAGACTGAATCATATGAATCTGTTAGGTCCAAAATGAGAGATTCATTAGCTTCTGCGTTGGCATTGGTTTCTCAGCCCCAAAATAAATCTTCAAAAGAGGAAAAGAAATCTCAGAGTGAAGCTGCAATTAGTCCACGGCATATCCAGGAGGGTTCGCAACCCATTGAATCCACTTCCACCTCTCTAGATGTTTCTGACTATGTTTCTGAAAGCCATCTGGATACCTTGCCCTCCAAAGAATCTTGTTCTGCTGATAAACTCAACAATGGGCAAAGCACATCTCATGCTACAGAAAGCATGGTTCATTCCGCACAAACCTTGAATTGCGACGGGCAAGAATTCCAGTGTAGCACGTTCTTGCTCCCTCAGGAGGTTTCGTTGAGTGACAGTTTCTTTGTCAAAGATGACCTCTTGCAAGGAAATGGGCTGTCTTGGGCAATGGATCTTGATATGGAGGTGACAGAAACAAAGGAAGTTCAAGCAGCTAAAAAACCGAAGTTGGTGCATGAGAATGTTTGTGCAGATGGGGGAGAGGAAGCAGTTCAATCTCCCCAAATTTTAGCCTTTAAGATTGAAGCGGAACTCTTCAAATTATTTGGAGGTGTGAATAAGAAGTACAAAGAGAAGGGTAGATCTCTGTTGTTCAATCTAAAAGATCGTAGTAATCCAGAACTGAGAGAAAGAGTCATATCTGGCGAAATTTCCCCAGAACGTTTGTGTTCTATGACGGCAGAGGAACTTGCTTCAAAGGAGCTTTCTGAGTGGCGAATCGCAAAAGCAGAAGAGCTTGCTCAAATGGTAGTTTTGCCTGATTCGGATATTGATATAAGGCGTCTGGTGAAGAAAACACATAAGGGTGAGTTCCAAGTGGAAGTTGAACAAGATGATGGTGTTTCTGTGGAGGTTTCTGTTGGGACAAGTTCGCTGTCTCACAACAGACCAAAAAAGAAGGAGACTGAAACTCAAAATCGGCCAAAAAACAAGGAGACTGAAACTCAACTCCCTTCTAAACCTGACGGAAGTAATGCCAGAGAGAATATTGTAGACGATAAGAGTGCAGTAGAAAACCAGGATCCTTCATGTAGCCTTACCATCCCAAGTGATGGGACTGATTTAATGCAAGGGCTGATGGTGGAGGAATTGAAGGATGTGGAATTTCTGCCTCCTATTGTCTCCCTAGATGAGTTCATGGAATCCCTTGATTCAGAGCCTCCATTTGAAATTTTACCAGTGGATACTGGAAAGACCGTACCTCATTCAGAGAAGGAAAGCTTGAAGGCTGGCCAGGAATTGGTAGCTTCTGATCTAGCTTCTAAAGATCTTGAAGGTAACACTCCAGATAATGTTGACAAAGAAGGTGAGACACATAAACTAGATGTCAAGTCCACAGAACTAGATGCGAAGGCGGAATCCAGTGAGAATCTTATAGAACCAAAGAAGTCCCCTCCTGGTGGTGCGTCTAAAGTTGAACATGTCTGGGCAGGTGTTCTTCAGCTTAGTATTTCGGACACAGTCAGAGTTGTTGGCTGCTTTAGAAGGTGTGCCTCCTCTTAGTAAACACACTGATCATTGCAAATTCTTCCCTGCTGTTTGTTTGTATTTAGATTACTTGTTCATTATCTGTTGTGCTCTGCTGTTATATATGTTTTTGCTATTGTTTATTATCTGTATGTTCTGGGTGTCTGCGCATCTTCTGCTATACTTTATGCTTTTTGGCTGAAAGATGTTGTAGTCTTTAATTATTCTTTCTGTTGCACGTCCAGTGTTTTTGTGCTGGACTTTTGGAGAGGCCCAGTTCCAACTTATCAGGTTGTGATAAGGATCATTCTTCATCCTCTCGTATATTGAAATTATCTCCTTCATAGTATTTCATTTGCATGCCCACTGAAGCTATTGTTTATTTCTCCCATTTGATTTTATTATATAAATCTATATTTGTATACATTTTCTTTGTGCTTTCCTTGCTTACCGCCTCGTAAGCCAAGTTTATTCTCTGAGAAATAAGATACACGCATACCCTCACTCGTACTATATATTGACCTAAATAGCTATAGACATCAACTAAAATGATGTGTGGGTTAAGACTAGTTTCATATTCTGAATATGGAATAATCTTTGAAGCATTGTTATACAGAAAGGAATTACAGAAAATTGAGACTAAAATATCACTTCAAGACAATGTATATATCCTGATCACTTTGAAAGCTGGGCCAGAAAATTCCTTTTATTAGGAATGAAGATAGCAATTGAAAGGACAAACTTTAGGTTGAATGGATATATATAATGCTGCCTTGCCTTTTTGTTTGCTAGTTTCAAATTTCCTTAGTAACCACTTAAGGTTATAGTCTTACCTTTTTACGTATAGCTAAGGCACATACAAGGAAGTGCAGCGCATCTTAGCTATATACAAGGAAGTACAGCGCATGTTCCACTATTGTGGGGGTGCTAATATGGGAAAAAAGGGGACAGACCTAAAACATATTTTGTGTGTGAAAGTGGCTATCAGAAACGCTGGCTGGTCATCTTCTCTTACCAGTGCACCGTGCACCGTGCAACAACCCCTTCTTGATGCACCTACACTCCATTAATACCTTCTTTTGGGTATTCAAGCTTGAATTAACATGAACTGTTCATGTGATGGTTGATGTCATTTGACAATGGTTCTTGATTAGCGATGATGTTATCTCCAGATCTTAGCGAACAAATTCAGTGCAGCTGTTATGAAAATGAGATGAATTTAGAGATTCACTGGGGCATACTGTTTATTTGAAGGAGAATAATTTATTGTCTTTGCGTAGTGTTGGTTGTTTTTTATTGTTCCGTAGTGTTGGTTGTTTTTTAGCTGATATGCTTCTCTTTGTGCAGTGGTGAAGAAACATCAACAAAGGAGTGGCCCAGTTCTCTTGAGATCAAGGGTAGAGTAAGACTCGACGCATTTGAAAAATTCCTTCAGGAACTTCCTATGTCCCGAAGTCGTGCAGTCATGGTATCTCAAGCTTCCTTCCTTTTATCCATGGCAAATGGATTTGTTATTGACTAATGAAAATGTATAATAGCTGATTGTGCAAGACGAAAAGTAGAAAGAACTATTATCTGCAGATGAATAATTTGTATACGAACCACATCCCTGCCAAGAAAAAAGAGAGAAAAAAAGAGGGAGAGGGAAAAAAGAAAAAGAAAGAAAGGGAAAGAGGTGTTTGTGTCCCTATGGTCATGGTTTCCCCTTAACTTTCTTATTCACGAACAATTTTACTTTTGAACTAAATTGTTTCGCTGAATATGTATGGAAATAGAGAAAATAGCAACTCTGTAGCAGCTATTTCTTCACATCTTTGTCCATGGCAGATGAAACAAATAGACAACAGCTCTTCAACTTAATCTGATTTTGATCTTTTTTTTTTTACTCCTTGTGCTAAAGAAGTAGTCGGAAAAATGATTATAATCTCCTGAGGCAATGGCCTTATAAGTAAAAGGAACGAGAGAGTCCTTTGTTCCAAGCTGGAAGGAATAATGACCCTAATCATGTGATAAGCATCTCTGCTATAACTTTGTAAATAGTGATAAATGTTATTTGAATCAATTATCCAGACTTTGTATGTACATGATGATACAAATTATTCTTTGAAAAATAACTTGGAGAAGGGGGGCAACAGTAGAAACTATAATTCAGAAAGATCCACCTAAAAAATTGGCAGCATCTGAAAAACAGCATCACAGAACTCACCCAGGCGTGTTTGTCGGGGTTAAGGAGATTGGGATTAATCATCCTTGAAAGTTCAAAAAGATGAAACTAAGGGCATAGTAGACTTTGTAACATTCCTTTGTGTGTGTGTGTGAAATACATGTATATTGTTGATTTTGCAATGAAACTTATTTGATGAATTCTCCTTTTCTGCAGGTTGTCGAATTTGTTTTGAAGGAGGGATCATCTGAGACTGAGCATGCTAGCCTTTCTGAGGTAACTACAAACTCGTTTAATCTCATTTTGTTGTTAAAAGTGGCCATCCTTTTTCCTGCTTACACAAATTGTCCCATTGCAGGTGGTGGATTCATATGTTATCGACGAGAGGCTGGGTTTTGCTGAACCAGCCCCGGGAGTGGAACTCTATTTATGTCCACCAAATGCGAAAATACTTGAAATCCTAGGCAATAACCTGCCCAAGGATCATACTGAAGTTCTTAAATCTATTAATAATGGCCTGATTGGCGTTGTTGTATGGAGAAGAGCACATTTAACTAACACAGTATCACCCAATTCATCTTCATTACATAAACGCAGCTCAAAAAAGCAACACTTCTCTGCTAGGAGACAACATGAAAAAGAAACAAATATGAATGTGAATGTTGCAGGTGTAACTTCTTTTAACTCTCATCCCCCTCCTCGTAATGATGATGATGATATACCTCCCGGGTTTGGCCCAGCCCGGGATGATGATGACTTGCCTGAGTTTAACTTCTCCGGTGGTTCAAACCCAACAGTCCCCCAAAACCCCTCGAAGGGGTCTAGAATGACCCCTTACCAAGCCCCATCCCTTCCCGTGGATCATGTGAGAGAGCTTATACAAAAATATGGGCAAACTGGACGCACTGTGGCTTCAACTAACTGGCAGGACGATAGAGGGGTTAGGGCTGGAACTGGAATTCACCCTTGGAACGATGACGATGATGACATACCCGAGTGGCACCCACAAGCCCCACAACAGCAGCCTATGCCCCAACCATTAAGGCAAAGCTTCCAGCAGCAGCAGCTGAGGTTGCCACACGCCGCGAATCAACAACATTTAGGAGTAGCTATGCCTCACCAGCCAATGGCGCAATTAGCAGCACCCGTCGTCCTGCCATCACCAACGCCATCACCGTCTCTGCATCCTTCAGGCAATGCGATGCAGGGCATGTGGTTGGGTCAGCCCTCTGGCCACCATGTTATGCGCCCTTCTATGCCGGGTGTTCTGGAAAGTCAGGCTCCTGGTGGACAGTATTATGGGGCGCAGGCGCCTGTGCACCGGGCTGGGCAGCCAAATGCAGAATGGAGACACGAAGCATCAAGAAGCAGGGGTTTTTGATTTTCCTGTTGATGTAAATTTTAGCGCTGTCATCGTTTTGTTCTTTTTAGACAAGCCTAGTCTCTTTGTAAACATCAGAGTTTAGTGTATGAAGCTTTTAGCTTTTCAGTTGCTGAAGCAAACAATGACTCAGTTATAAAAGTTATTTATCACTACAATACCAATCAAACACATCCTAACCCACCAACTCAATTACATAGAAATCACACCAGAAGGATTGGTACAGGTTAGAGATTCCTATTTTTTAAACAAATATTCTTTCCTATTTCCGATGCAATTATAAGTTTCATTCTCAAATTTTATGCACAACAGACGCAATTTTTAGTAGCATTTTCTTTATTTCACATGTGACTACAAATTTTATGCACAGCAACGACTTGTTGGATGTGATTGCTAATTTTTGTATTTTTTTTTATTTTAATCCAATTGCCTTATTACTTGTACATTTAACAATAATTGTTTTATACACGTGACACGTCAAAATGTAAGATAATGTTCATTGTCTTTAGCAGCAATTTTATTTACTATTATAAGTCATAAAAGTGCCATAACTTCTTCGCAGCATTTACGCGCAGCAATTTTACAACCAGTGTCGCAATCTTATGGTAGCACTTATCTGCAGCATTAAAAACTGTTGTTGCAGAAGGCAACAATAATAATTGTTGTCGTATATGACAACAATTATAAGTACTGGTAAATCATTCACGGCATTTAAAATTGCTGTGAAAACTCAAATAATTTTCTTTGCACATAGGGTTTAGGCATAAGCATTTTTACTAATTAAACAAAGAAAAATCAAGACTTTGTAATCACCATCAATTTAATCCATTCACAAACCAAATTTTAACAAGATTAACTCCGCCACAACAAAAAAAAATGAGAAAATGAATAAATGGATCTAATATATAGTGTAATTATGTCCTCAATATATAATAAGAAAAAACAGTAATGTCTAAAATCCTTCCAAAGGCAACTTGCACCGGTGATTCGCTTTTTAATCTTTGTGTTCTCATCTTTATTTCTCATCTGGGCCCTTAATTCTGATTCAGCAGATCATAGAAAAGCTCTGCCTTTTTGTACTCCAATACGCAAAGGGACTGAAACCATATAAACAATTCATAAGTACTATATATATAATTTTCTTTCTGTATCATTGTAAATAAAAATATGAACATTATTGCAATGGCAGGAGCTAGTATGCATAGAAATTATATGCATATTATGTGTGTGTGTGTGTATTTATGGGCACCATTTGTAAGTTGATAAGCATACCTGCATTGCAAAAGCGATTTGAATCAAGGTAGATTCAGACAATGGTCGCGTGATAAATTGAAGGCTTATAGGCAAGCCAAACTTGCTATATCCAACGTATTGGGAACAATTTAATTTCACAAATGTTGTGTAATTGATTAGTACACACACACATATAATTGGTGTTACTGTCAAATGCCATCTAAAATTTTAAATCAGTTGAGCAATAAGTAAGATCATACCAGTACAGGCAGTCCCAAGAAATTTCCCGCCGTCTGATACCGAACAAGTGCAGCTGAAATGACCAAAACAACATGAAGGGGGTAGCAAATGAATATCCTTAGAATCAAACATGGTTGTGCAATAAAAATATTATCCGCCAGATGCTGAAGGAAAACAAGTATCGCTTTAGATGTAGGACTTTTGTAGTTTAATAACAGTAGAGAAGTAAATAATTCAAGCTCAAAGATTTCTATGTAGAGTTTTGGGGTTCGTTTTAAATTAGATATTGTTCAAATACTGACATATTTTGGAATTCTTAGAGAATGCATGACGCCAAATGAGAGTAGGAAAAGTGTAACCGCATTACTAATATGAAGGGCATATACTTAATTGTGGCAAATATAGAGTAATAAAAATGATTAGTCATAAAATGAAACTAAGGGGAAATGGAATAGAACAAAGACTAGAATCACCAATCCAGATTCATGTATAATACTAACAAATTTGTATCTGCTAATATAGATTTTTCAAATTTGAACTCTGAGAGATGTGCATTGGGTGGATCCACAGGTCTCACCTTTTCACTTGGTAATGAAGTTAGTGCATTTACTCCTTTTGATCAGGTCATTTTTATGCATGAAAATCTTTAGTGCTTCGGCTTCTGAATTTAAATACCGTCCTAATTAGTAACGGTTTCGCCCTTTACATTTGGCTAAAATGAGCTCAAGACCTTAATCACCTTCAAAAAATGTCAATTTTGTAGTTTCTTAGATTCTTTTGAACTCGAATGAGGATATTAACCTGTTAGATCGAACTTCTTAACTGTGAAAAATAGAACACCTATGCTTTCTCAATATAAAGAAAGTCTTGATGTTGAATAACATCTACAGTATCTCAAAGGCAATTCAAATCTTGCATCGGTCGTTTACCTCTCCTCTGATGCTTTAATTCTTCACGACACCTTCTATGTGAGCTTCATAAGTCTCTATCCACACCAGTCATGCTCTTTTCTTACATTTGTTTAGGCTTTAGTATGGGCTATGTCGAAAACTTCTTTAAATTTTGACTTCATTAATGCTTGTTTATTTGTATAGCCACAGAGACATATGCTTAGCTCTTGCACGCACATTCCCTTAACTACTATCCAATGTTTGCCCATTTTTAGAGGATAGACAAGGCACCACGATTAATTTCCAACAACAGTTCAGCAAAGCTTGAATAATTTAAATAGATGAAAGTGAAATCAATATACCTGTCTCGTTATAATAGACATGTTTAGCACTTGCAATTTATGATGAGATATTTTTAGTGTTAACCATCTAAAAAGTAAAATCATACAGAAAATACCATCACAAGGTAAAGTAGAACATGTCATGAGTTAGTGAACTTACCCTCAAATCCAAAGAGGCGTTTATTCTTAACTGCATCGGTGGCCTTTGAAGCACCCCCACCAAAATGTCCAGGATTTGTAGATGGACCCTGAACAGATGCTATATACCAGTATATCTATCCATCTACAAATATACATATAAGTACACATATGGGACTTTAAACAAAGGATTCCTTGCACAATTGACACTCTGCAAGCATTTAGTAATAGAACAACATCAAAATTATTATGAAAGAACATGAACACTGCATGACTTATATGATATAGGACATGCAGTTTGGTAGAATCAAAGGCATAATCAATGATAAGAAAGCCTGGTCCTATAACAAAAGCCATATAAGAACATATAAAAGATACTCGCAAGAACCCAAACTAATTATGCACTTAATTTCCAAATAGAAGTACCAAACAGCAAGAACAGAATGAAATGCCAAAAAAATGAACAAACTAGTTCTAGAGAAAGCCGGTACACAGGAAAGCTGAAGAACTACTATGCTAAAGAACCTTAAAATCATTTAAACCGTAAACGAAATGAAAACAAGGTGCTAATTATGCACAAAACTAAATGACGAACTACTACATTAAAGAACCCAAACTAATTATGCACTTAATTTCCAAATAGAAGTACCAAAAAGCAAGAACAGAACGAAATACCAAAAAAATGAACAAACTAGTTCTTAAGAAAGCCAGTACACCAGAAAGCTGAAGAACTACTACACTAAAGAACCTTAAATATCATTTAGAATTTGACCTTTAAGGATCCAGTTAATTGAAAACACTCTATGACCTTCCTCGCCCTCCTCTCTCTCTGCCAATGTAACACCAAGAGGAAAAGGACAAGTTGCTCTTGGCTGCAAAAAGGAAAGGCAAATTTCAGAAAACGGTGTTTTATTGTTTGATGGGCTAGTATAAGAGACAACGTATAATGGAGTGAAGCTACATAACACTTTTACTGCTCATAGGTGAACAACAACATAAAATAAACAATCCAACAAAAAAAAAATGGCATACCACACGTGGCCCATAAATACATCAAAAGTAAATGTGCAATCCGGTTCAACCCATTAAATTAATTATTATCACCATACCAGCAGAAAAATAATGCCTAAGGTTAGACCTTATAACTTTGTTATGCTATAATAAGTTTAGCATTTTTCAGGATGTTGTATTTGGAGACCTACTGAAATTTAGCAAAGCTTAAGCACTTGACGTTGCAAGTTTAGGTAACTAATAAAGAAAGCATTCTGGTTGGACCAAATTGCCTTTGGTGAATAGATTCAAATTGGAGGTTCTATGTATTTATTTAGGGCACATGAGTGAAGATTTGCAGGAGAAACAAGAACAGAAAAGACTAGAAACATGAAGATACTGAATAAATAGATAAACTGAAGATTTCTCTGGATGTTTGAGATGAAAGGTATGAGATAGAAAGAGTAGCTCATGACAACAGTCTCGTCCATCTTTTAGACCCAAACGTCTACACCAACACGTAGCCACCAAATCTTCTCCGAGGACTTGTTTGTGTAGTCACAACTATACTTGGCATTCATATCCGAGGACTCGTTTGTGCAGTCGCCTTAGCCTCTTGGTGATAAATAATAATACTTCCTAACAGTTACTGCAGCTTTTGTGGACCAAGAACCCCAAAAAACACATCCCAGACAAACAACATATTCAACTACAACATTCCTTGTAGCCCTCATCGGACTATTCATATAAACTAGTACTCAGAGTTGACACCGAATTCATGCAACAGGTAGTAAACAAAGAATTGACAGATCTGATTGGAGAACAGTACTAAAGTAGATTTGTTTTGAGTCTTTACACATTCTGATTTGTTTCTCTTCTCTTGCTTTTTTTATTTTTTTATTTTTTTATTATATATATACCAAAGAGATGAAGAACATCAAACAAAGAGATTCAGATAAAATTAAAAGTGCTTATTTAAGATATTTAAAATAAGAGAGGATTAAATAAGAGTAGCTCATGACAACAGTCCCGTCCATTCTGTCAGCAATATGATGCTGTCAGAGTAGGCGATTTTATCCTAACCATGGGAGGGCATGATAAAACTCATTTTCTAACAGTGTTTCTACTTCTATGTATCTACTCAATTTCTTCCTCCGGCCTACTATAATTTGACATAGATATAAATATTCATCTATATGGCTTTTTCCAACTTTAAGAGCCATTGTGGGCTGCATGGAATAGGAGATTAATATATTATGCCTGTCAAACAACATTGTGACAACTATACTGATGAGCTTTTTTTGAGGAAAAAGATGTACATGAAATATGAATATTCCCAATGGTTCACATGCAGCAGACCATCATCACTATTTGCTACTGCAAGTAGTGAATCACTGACCTTGCTAGACTAGTCATCAGGTATGTTGAAGCTGAATGTTGTTTTGGTAAATGGTAACACGTCATTGACAGTCACTTTTGTAGAGACCTGCAATAAATAAAATAATTTTTTTGATGCAGTTTGGATCTATTAATTTATAAAGGAGATGCATAAATACAAACAAAAATAGTTGGTTTTATTGAAGAACAACTCTCTTCTTACATTACTATAGGTATCAACTTTCACATCCACAGTAGTATTTCCACTCTTGTACTGGGTGCTTATGTCACCAACAAAGACTTGTTCCCTCTTTAAACCAGTAGCCGTAAGTCCCTGCCACAGAGAATTATTGTTTAAAAAGTTGAAATATATAACTCTATGATATACAATTAACACAATAATATTGTAACATTCAAATAACAGAGAGAATAGAACATATTCACAAAAAAAAAGGATTTCATACCTGTTCAGAAGTTTCTAAATCTTGCTGAACTCATCCAGGACAAAGTTGGATTCGGGTAAGAAGATTAGGGTGTCTGACAATACAATCACTGACAAAGCTTCAATTCTCTTTATCAACTAGCTGTCATCCCTCCACTTCGTGTCTCCTTTTTTACACTTACCACATATTTCAAACTCTAGAACTTTTGCCGCCTCGGGAAATTCTTTCATCCAACCTTTTGACCTTGCCCGGTTTAGAATTTCAGAAGAAACTACATTAGGTTCACACCCATCCCTAACCATCTCTTTTGACAAGGTAATAATGTCCCAAAACTTACCTCTCTTGAACATTGCATCTAATATCGTAATGTAAACAGAAATACTTGGAATGATCCCATTCTCAAGCATTTGGTCGCGCAGCTGGAGAGCAACTGGTATCTTGCCTTCCTTGCAAAGGCCATAAATAAATGACCCATACATAACAGCATCCGGCTCTAATCCTTGGTTATTCATATCCCTCCGCAAATGGTCTACCAGCATGTAATTGCCTTCTTTTATGGAAGCGAGTACAAGAATATTATACGTAAACATGTCAGCTAAAAATCCAGTGTTTTTCATATACTGGAATACCCTGTAAGCTGTCCCAAGCAACCGATTCTTGCAAAGGTAGTGCATAAGAGTATTAAAAGTCACTATAGTGGGACGAGGACCATTCCTCATCATGGTTTCCAATAGCTTTAAGCACTTTGGAATTTTACGAACTGCACCAAAGTACTGGATTAAACAAGTCAAACTAACAACATTAGGTTCAACACCTTCATATTCCATACGACACAAGATCCTTCGAATCACAGAGAAATTTCCTTGTTTGCATGCTGCAAACAGGATTGTATTGAAGGAAACCAGGTCAGGCCCATTAGTTGCCCACTCAATGCGGTCAAAAAGCTTGAGTGCTTCATCAATACCATTATCCTTACAAATACCTTTCAAAATCGTGTTACACGACACATTATTTGGTCGAAACCCTTTTTCCATCATACTATTCATTGCAGACAATGCCTCGCTTGATCTATTCTCATGACATAAAGTGTTTAAGTATATGTTGTAAACAGCAACATCCACACCACAGCCCCGTGAAATAACATCGAATAAGAGCTTATTAGCAAGTTCTACTCTGCCTCCTTTTAGTAGGCCTCCAGCCAAAGCGGAATTTGTAAATGAATCGGGTTGCAATCCCTTTTGATCAATGACATCAACAAGATCAGCAATTTCAGCGATCCTGTTTTGCTGACAAAGGGCATGAATAATTATATTGTATGCGACTAAATCAGGATCACATCCCGCCTTCTCCATCTCGTTCAGTAGGCCTAATGCCACTTCAACTTTCCTGTCATCGCAAAGAAACTTAATAAGTGTAGTGTATGTTTTCACATTAGGCTTACACCCAACAGCTTCCATTTCATCTAAACAACAAAAGGCCTCTTTCCATAACCTTTCCCTACTAAACCCATGAACCAAAGCTGTATATGAGCATGTACTATGCACAAAACCTCTCTTCGTCAAAGAATAGAACAATGACAATGCTGTATAACTCTTACCAGACTTGCACAAAGCCCATAATATTGGATTATAATTAGAAGCATAAGGAAAATAGCCCTTACCCAGAAGAACAGAAAGAACTAAGATCGCCTCACGAATCATACAAGCTTTGCTTAGCCTAAGAATCAATTCATTCGAAGTGTAATCAGTTGGCAAATAATCCAAACTCAACATAAACTCCAATACACCAAGAGAATCCACCAAACTCCCCCTCCCCAAATTGATGAACTCCTTCAACAATTTTGACAAAGAAGTAAACGAAGGTCTGAACCCACTCTCATACATCTCCTCCGAAATAACAAATGCAGCTGTGTAATTCCCAAGCAAAAGCATCCCATTAAATACAATATTGAATGTGGAAGCATTTGGCAATGGCCCAAATCTTTTCATCCCATCAAACAATCCAACCAACTCCTTCAACAACAAATGTTTGGAATTCACATAACACCAGATTAAGGCATTGTAATCATTCACCGTCGGTTTTCCCGCCACATTCCTCATGAAATTAAGAGTCTCAAGAGCCTTAGTGATGCAACCAGAGGTAGCATACCACTGCATTCTATGCTGCAATTCCGGGTAATGGGGCTCCTGGGTATTGCTTTCTTCACTGAAACACACAGTTTCAGCAGCACAGGAGGAAGAAAAGCTCATGAATTGATACAAAAAACAAACCCTGTAGCAAAACCTCTGTGGTGAAGCAAATACACGAACTGTGCAAAATTTCATTGGTGGGAGAATAAACCCAACACAGCTAACTGAAGTATTAACGGGTCACAACAACAATGCATCGCAGAACCCACTGTTTGGTTTCCGAGAAAATGATGATAACATACAACGAGAAAGGGAAAGGGAACAAAAATGTTTGAATTGGGTTGCTCTGTTTTGTGGAATTTCGCAGACCCAAAATTGAGAGAACCCAAATTATACTAAACTTAACTTGAAAGATTGATTTGGGGCTCATTTGAGTACAGGGTTTGTGCTAAATACTGGAAATACATATATATATACATATATCTATATATACAAACAAAATATAAGAATAAATTCGAAAAATTAACCTTTTTTGGGGTAACAAACAGAAGATAGAAGGAATTGAAGTTTGAGAGCTGACATATTGAAGGAATGCTTTGTTGATGGCTACAATGGGGAAAGCTCTTCTCTTCTTCTGTGCTTTGCCGAAGAAACCCTAACAAGACACTAGAGAGACGAGGCCAGACATTTTGCCAATGAACGTCGTCGTTTCGAACTATTCTTAATTGATTTGTAACATAATTCCCACAACTTTCACCATTATAATAAACCTCCTTTAAATTTTTCTTTTCAATTGTACCCAAGAATTAAATCACTAATATTTCTTTATTGTAACGGTGTTTTTAGATTTAAACAATATTTAAATTGTTAAATATTTTGTTATAGTAAAATATATACATATAACTTATTGAAGTTTGTTTTATTTTTGGGATAACTTCATTTACACCCCCTGAGGTTTGTCCTATCATCATTTTGACCCCTCAGGTTTGCATATCTTCATTTACACACCTTATGGTGTGAAATGTCTAAAATACCCTTATACCAAACACCCTTAAATCAATTTAATCCCTAAATCAATTTAAACCATAAACCAAACACCCTTTAGAATCAATCTAACCCTCAAACCAAACACCCCAATATCTATTCAATATTTTTTTTTTCTCTCTCTCCTCTATATATCTCTCTCTCTCTAACTCTCAGATTCTCTCTCTCTCTCCTCTCTATCTCTCCTCTCTATCTCTCTCTCTCTCTCTAACTCTCACACACGCACACACACGCACATATATATATACACACATATAGATCTATACATATATATATATATATACCCATCGGGGGAGGGGGGAGGGGGTGGTGGGAGGGGGCGGCGCCGACGGGGAGGCGGTGGGAGTCGGTCGGCGACTTATATATATACATATCTGTGTGTGTATATATATATAGATCTATATATATATGTGTGTATATATATATGTGTGTGCGTGTGTGTGTGTGTATGTGTGTGTGTGTGTGTGTGATGTGTGCGTTTGAGAGAGAAAGAGAGAGAATTTTTTTTTTTTAATTTTATATTTATTTTCGAATTTAGTTTTTTTTTTGAAATTTAATATATATATATTTGAATTTTATATTTATTTTCAATTTTATATTTTATTTGAAATTTATAATTATTTTCGAAATTTAATATATATTATTAGAATTTTATATGATTTTTTTAATTTTATATATTTGTCTTGAATTTAATATGTTTTTAAAAAAAAAATTCAAAATTTATATATATATTTTATTTTATATTTATTTTCGATTTTATAATTTTTTTTGAAATTTAATATATTTTTTTGAATTTTATATGTTTTTTTTAAAATTTTATATATTTGTTTCAAATTTTTTATGTTTTTTGTGATTTTTATATTTATTTTTGAAATTTAATATGTTTTTTTGAAAAAAAAATAATTTCAAAATTTATATATATATTTTAATTTTATATTTATTTTCGAATTTATAATATTTTTCAAATTTTAATATATATATTTTTAAATTTTATATATATTTTGAAATTTTAATACAAATTAAATTATTAAATGATGGGAGGGGGTCTAATTGATAAAAACACTATCCTTGTTTCCAAACAGAATAAGGATAAGACATTGAGGGTAGTTTAGGGATTTTAAAAAAAATTCAGGCTGATGTCATTGTTTAGGGGGTCTAAGTGATGAGAATATTGAAAAATAGGGGGTGTAAATGAAGATATGCAAACCTGAGGGGGTCCAAGTGAAGATAAGACAAACCTCAGGGGTGTAAATGAAGTTATCCCTTTATTTTTTTGTTAAAAAAACATAACATATTAAATATTTGGGTTAACTTCATTTACACCCCCTGAGGTTTGCTTTTATTTCAATCGCACCCCCTCAGATTTGAATATCTTCAATTACACCCCCTGTAAGCTTTTGGTGGTGTGAAATGTCTAAACTACCCTTAATCCAAATACTACTTATTCCTGGAATAGGCTAACCCAATATCCACCTAAACCTAACCCTATTCCAAACACTCCTAACCTATGTCCAAACATACCCTATCTGATCTATATACACTTAAGACATATACACTACACATATACACAATCTTATATACACAATACATATATGGTTCGTTTCTCTCTCAAACCCTAACACTCAGACACGTCGTTTCTCTCTCAAACCCTAAATCTGATCTATGCTTCGTTTCTCTTTCAACCATTCGTTTCTGTCAATTTCAAACCCTAAACTTCACATGCGTCGTTTCTCTCTCAACCCTAACACTCATACACACCGTTTTTCTCTCAAACCCTAGATCTGATATATGCTTCATTTCGTTCGGAACCATATGTTCCTCTTTCAACCATTCGTTTCTCTCAATTTCAAACCCTAAACTTCACATGCGCCGTTTCTCTCTCAACCCTAGATTTGATCTTGTCAAATCTTGAAACCCGTCATCCAAATATATACTCTGCAGACCCCTTTTCTAAGATCATGAACCGTTTCTCTCAACCCGTTGAAGGAAATCCTAGATCTGAACTCGTTCAAAGTTAGGGTTCGTTCACAGTAAAACCCTAGTTCTGAAGCCGTCGCTGTGTGGTTTCGTTCGCAACACCTGGAAAACCCTAGTTCTGAAACCGTCGCTGTGTGGTTTCGTTCGCAACACCTAGAAAACCTTAAATCTGAAGACGTTCACTATTTGGGTTCGTGGAAGAGGGTTCTCACTTCTTGTGGTTTCTTTCGCAAAGAGGTAAGCTGTATCACTTATTAATTTCTCACTTGAAAAATTGGGGGTTTTGTGATGATTACTAAATTAGGTCAGAAAAATTGGGGATTTTGTATTAATTGCAAAAATTTGGGGGTTTCTTGATGAATTCTAAATTAGGTCAGAAAATCTGTGTATATATCTATATATATATAGCTATGTCTGTGTATATAGATCTCTGTGTTTGTTTATTCGATTGTGACTTTGATTTTTTTGTTGTGATTATGATTGTTCCGTTCATAATTTGAGATCATGATGTTGCTGCTAGGTTTTTCTTAAGGATTGTTTGTGTTGAATCATGGAACTTGGGTTTAATTGAATTGGTTTTACTGGGCTGTGGTGTCAAGATTCAATTGTTGGTGGAAGTTGTGTTGAGGAATACAGAGTTGGGTTGGGTAAAATTTTGGATAATTTGAAAAAGCAAATTTGATAAAAAATTTCTAGATTTGTGAATTAAAATTTTGAGAAAATATTTGTTTTGTATTGAAAGAAAATTTTGAGAAACCGAAATGAAATTTGGACAACTTGAAAAGAAATGTTGATAAACTAATTTTTACATGTTGAATTATACTTGTTGTTTTACAGTTTATTTATACTTGGTGTTTTAATGTTCATTTTGTTTACTGTTTATTTATATTTGGGATTAATGACACTTGTGGTTTTTACAGTTTATTTGTGCATGTTATACTTTTGATGCATTTTGTATTTTTTTTTATTTTTTTTACATTTTACAGTGATGGCAGACCCATTTTTTCTCCATAATATACATGTTTTTTTTTAGTCAAACAGTGTAATTATCAGGAGGGTAGACCCTGATAAGTATTGCATTTTTTACTTTCTAGAAGATATAAGTGCTGCATTTCTTAGTGATTATCCTGGGGGTTTGGGATTTACTTACACTGTGTATTGTGAGTTACTTGGGTCAAAGGGCAATATGTTAATTGAATCTGACAAACAAGTAATGGAGATGTTTAATGAACATGTGGGTGTAAAAGATATTAAGTGTTTTATTAAGATAAGTGAAGTTGAACCCTTAGCTGTTGAAGTTGAAGTACCTGTTGAGGGAGATGGGGGAGCTGAGGGAGATGATGGAGATGAGGGAGCTGATGCTGCTGAGGGAGATGAGGGTGATGTATATGGGCTTAAAGAAGAGGAACAAGACTGGAGGGCAGAAGGTGACACAGATATTGTTCAGTCTGAGTCTGATGACTCTAACTCAGATGATGAAGAGTGTTGTGAAGGTGATGAGGGATGTATGGATGGTGATCGGCTATCTGATTATGAGTCAGATGATGATCCCCATTCTGACTCAAGTTCTGAGGTGTTTGAGAAGCCTCCAAAGAAGTGTAAGAGTGACCAATGGGAAAAATGGTTAAGGAAAAACTCTATGAAAGGGTTAAAGGGCAGAAAATTAAATTACAAGTAAAAATGTTGTTTGAAAATGTTAGGGTATTTAGGCAAGTCTTGTTGGATTACATTGTCTAAGAAGGATTTGAAGTAATTAAGAAAAAAAATGAGTCAACTAGGGTGACATGAGAATGCAAAGCTGATGGCTGTCCATGGAGGGTTCATGCATCTCCATTGCCTGATAAAGCTACCTTCCAGATAAAGTCATATGGTAGTGAGCACACATGTGTAAGGGTAAATAAGAACCCAGCAATTAAATCAACATGGATAACAAAGAAATTTTTCAAACATTTTAAGTTGAATCCTCTAATGACAGTTGAGAGTCTTCAAGAGTCAATTGAAGCCAAGTTTGGGATAAAAGTCAGCCTACAACAATGCTATAGGGCCAAAAGAAAGGCAATGGAAATTATTGATGGGAATCATGAAGACTCATATAAACTGGTGCACCCTTACAAAAATGAACTCAGGAGGTCTAATCCACATTGTATTGTCACTATTGACCATTATGACCCTAAGGGTAATGATCTGCCCCAGTTTAGTAAGATCTTCATTGCATTTGATGCTATGAAGTATGGATTTGTCAAAGGGTACAGACCATTCATTGGTTTGGATAGGTGTTTTCTAAAAGGACCCCAAGGAGGAGTCTTACTTTCTGCAGTTGCATTAGATGGAAACAATGGGTTGTTCCCCCTTGCTTATGCTGTGGTGGAGAGTGAAGGAAGACCTACTTGGTCTTTTTTCCTGAAGAATTTGAGGGACATGCTTGGTACAGATGCTGAAACAAGACCATGGACCTTGATGATTGATATGCAGAAGGTAAAATTGTCTTTATTCTGTTTTATACTATTTAATTCTTTTTTATACTGTTTTATATTGCTAAATTATACTTATTATAAATTGTTTTATACTGAATTATACAACCATGAGATTCTAATTTTATACTGTTTTAAGTTGTTTCTTAGTGCTGAAAACTTGGTGATTGATATGCAAAAGGTAAAATTGTCTTTATTCTGTCTTTATTCAATTTTAAACTGTGATTATATTGCTGAAAACTCTGATTATACACAATTAAACTGTTGTATATCAAAATATACTGTGATTATATTGCTGAAAACTGTGATTACACACAATTAAACTATTGTATATTGCTGAACTGTGATTATATTGCTAACTGTTTTATTCTGCTGAAAACTTGGTCTCTTTATAGTGCCTTAAACTGTTGTAAACTGTTTTTTACTGTATTATAAGGCTTAGTGGCTGCAGTTCATGAGTATTTTCCACAAGCAAGTCACAGATTTTGTGCTAGACACATGTATAGTAGTTTTAGGAAAAAGTTTCCTGGTGTGTTGTTGAGGAAGTACTTTTGGAGGGCATGTAGATCATACAACCAGATTGAGTTTGAGAATGCCATGGGAACTTTGTATGGACTTTGTCCAGCAGCTCATGGTTGGTTAATGGAAAGGCCTTTCGAGATATGGACTAGGTTTGGATATAATGAAAATTCAAAGAGTGACCACATCACAAATAACTTGACAGAATCTTTTAATAATTGGGTAGGGAAGCAAAGGTCAAAGCCACTGTTGGTAATGCTTGAGTGGATTAGGGTTAAATTAATGGTTAGAATCCAAAAGATATTCAAGAAAGCACAAGCTTGGGGGGGGGGTACTGTGGCACTACAAATTAGGAAAAAATTAAACAAGGCAATAGAAGAATTAAGAGGATGTAGAGTTAACCCAGCTGGTAATGGAGAGTTTGAGGTGCATGAAATGGATGTGGGAGTGAGTGTGGTCAATCTTGGGTACAACATATGCTCGTGTAAAGAATGACAATTATCAGGGATACCTTGTAAGCATGTAGTTGGTGCAATTATGTTTAATAGAGATGATGTGGAGAAGTATTGTGATCCTTGTTATAGTAAACATAGTTACATGCTTGCACATGGTGGGATCATACATCCCATTCATGATAAGAAGTTGTGGCCCCAATTTCCTGGTTTTCCATTGGCTCCCCCTCCCAAAAGAAGACTACCTGGCAGACCTAGAGTTTATAGGAGGAGGGAAGAAGGTAAAGCAGGCAGGTCTTCTGTTTTGAGGTGCAAATACTGCCTCTTAACAGGGCATAATAGAAGGACTTGCCAAAGAGCTCAAACAGCAAGCCAAACAGTGAGTTCTCAAGTTTTTTACTATTATTTTATCTAAATTGTTATATTTTTGTTTGTTACCAAAATTACTTTATTTTTGTTCAATATAGGAGGTTAATGGGCTTGGAGCTTCTCAAGGAGTTGGATATGGGAATGATGAACCTGGTGGTAGTGGTGGAATGGGACCTTCTCAAGCTTCTCAAGTTTCTCAAGTTACACAGCAGGTATATGAAATAACATATTAGTTCAACTATTTTTTTGTACTCTTATTTTTGGATAATAATGAAAATTCATGTATATTTTTGGAGGTGTAAATTATATTTTTGTTGACTTTAGGAGGCTAATGTAGCTCAAGCATCTCATGGAGTGGGAAGGACTGAACATGGTGGAAGTGGTGGAGTGGGACCTTCTCAAGTTACACAATGAATTGAGACACTGTGTATGTTTTTGAACTGTTTTTTTGGTGGTTTTTGGTGGTCTAAAGTGGTGAATATTGATGCATAGTTTGTTCTTTGGTGGGTTCATGACACTTTTGATGCACGGTTTGATTTTTTGGACAAATGGTTAGTTAATGACACTTTTGGTACATGACACATAGAAAGTCTTTTGGTACATGACATATAGGAAGTCATAACTGAATTTTTTGGGGCTGCTTTGATGTAACTAGTTACATATTTTGGTACTTTGATCAACTGGTGGAAGTTACATGATGCTAATGTAATTTTTGGTACTTTATTTCATGTAATTGCTTTGACATTTTATTGGATGAAATGGTTATAGTTTTGGTAAATTAGTTACATATATATTTTTACTTGAAAAAAATAGCATAAATGGATAACAAAATACATAGAAATGTAGTCAGTTTTAATGACACATTAGTACATTCAAGAGCTTTTAACCTTGCCCATATCACATTGGTTTTTGCTTTCAATTCTGCAACCTCTTCAAAAATTTCAACTTCGGCTTCATGCTTCAATCCATGATCTTCACCAATCATGGGATTACACCATCTCCACAATCCGCATTTTGAAGTTTCAAAAGCATAGTACAATCTTCCTTTATTGTGGTTTTTGTCATTCTCTGTAATTCTCACTATAGCGAAAATCCCACACTGACACTTGATATTCTTGTACCTAATATATTCCCTACTACCACCACTTTCGTAACTGATTTCAGACATGAGCAAATGAAGAGAAGGAAAATGAGCAGAAAATGGAAAAAAAAAGCAATTGAAAGAGGGCACAATGCATAAATGAGGCAAACAGACTTTATATAGGCAAAAAAATTGATCGTTGCACAATTTGACCGTTGAGGGGGTGTAAGTGAAAAATTATTGTGTCTTGTTTGGGACCCACAATATGACTGTTGAAGGAGTGTAAATGAAAAATAAAAAATGGGCTTAATTTTCGCGCCAATGGAAAGCTGTAAAAAAGTAAATTTCAGGGGGTCAAATTGATAATTCAATGAGCATGGATTTGGCGCCAAAATATACTGCATATAGGTGACAAAAAATATAAGTAATAAAATAAAACTTTAAAATTAAAAAAAGTAATAAATTGATAGGAGGGGGTCTAATTGATAAAAACACTATCTTTGTTTCCAAACATAACAGGGATAACACATTGAGGGTAGTTTAGGGATTTTAAAAAAAAAATCTGGATGATGTCATCGTTCAGGGGGTCTAAGTGATGAGAATATTGAACAGTAGGGGGTGTAATTGAAGATATTCAAACATGAGAGGATACGATTGAAATAAAAATAAACCTCGGATGGTGTAAATGAAGTTAACCTAAATATTTTGAATTGAGTTCGGAACAAATTATAGACATTTGGAATCGATTAGATTATAAAAGAAACGTGGTTGACATCCATTTACTTGCTTATAATAAGAATGAAATATATTCTTCATCTACTGTTAAAAAAATTATTCGTTATTATAACAAAATATGTGACATATTTGGGAATTATAATTCAAACCCTTTTGTATGTTGAAAATGATTGTCGTATAAGTTACAACAAATTTTATAATTAAACTAAAAGTTATTGTATAATATTAATCAATTAATTGAAACATTAAAAAAAATGCGTGGTTTATGACTTAAATAATAAATATTTTAAAATAACTTATAACGCTCATACGAGAATTTATAAGATTCATTTGTTTTTTTATAGAATAGTAAGACAATAACAACAAAGTTCCCACCCCAAAAAAATATATTTTTGGAGAAGAGTAGATTTATATATATATATATTTAATTAACCATTTTTTAAATTCGAACTAGTTAATATAACAATTGTAATCTCAAAACTTTACTTCTATTTGATACGGTTACAAGTGAAAAAATGACTGATTTATAGCTTAAATAAAAAAATATTTAAAATAACTTATGACTCTTACACAAAATTTATAAAATTCATTTATTTTTGTTTTTGTTTTTGTAGAATAGTAGGCAACAAAGTCCCCACCCAAAAAAATAAATTACACTTATAAAGTTTTTTTTTTTTGGCCATTCATAACACATTCTGATTATATGTTATAATTTTTCTCTAGTATAAATTTGATATTTTTTCCTTTATATAAAATATAAATATCTTATTACAAAACAAAATGTTTTAGCCGAACATCACAGAAGGTTTAGCCATTAATATTATTAAAATATTAATCCCTTAGCCAAAAAGTGAAAGTGTTGTCCCATAAAAACAAAAACATAGAGAGTATGAAGCTGAGTGGATGAGCTCTGCTTCAACAATGGCAAAGCTTCTCTCTCCCTCCTCCCATTCTCTCTCTACCTTCAACCAACCTCTCATTTCCACTCCTCACTTCTTCAGGTATTCCATTTCTGTATATCTTTCTTTGGATATATATATATATATATGTATATACACACACACACAAATCCTTATCCAGTCTTTTAACCATGGATGGGTTTGGCGTACAGAATTGACACTGGGTTTTCTCCAAATCAGAAGAAATACAGCAAAATTATAGCATATTCATACTCTCCTTCGAAACCCACTTCGCAAAATGTGTGGTGCAGAAGGGATCTGCTGCTTCTTGGCATCTCTTCTTCAGTTGCTTTGATTTTTCCATCTTCAAGTAAGCCCAATTATACAAACATACATATATGTATATACGTGTATATATATTTGTATATCAATAATAATTCTATGCTTTGTATTTGATACTGTTGTGTCCAAATGCTGATTGTAGTGGTATTTCACACTCTATTTCTTTCGAATTTTATGTTTGTTTGGACTTATTTTCTCTGTACGGGTCCCTCATAGATACACAGAAGAATGATTTTTTGTTATAATTATTGTTCTTGTATATAATTTACTTATCTTTTGCTGGGATGGTGGTGGATTCATAATTCTCTGAATTCATATATCTTGCTAGTTTAATATTTGATTATGTGTATATCTTACTAATGGAATAACTCAATGTTAAATTGTTAAATCATGGCATAATTTGGGACATGGTTAAATCGATTTTGTAAATGCATTCTTAATTTAGCTGAGATATTGTAAATGTCAATATGATAATTGTTCCACAAGATTTCAAATGATATTAGGCAGTGAGTGAGCTAAAATAGCCCACGGGGTGCGTTTTGGTCCATTTTTAACTATGAATATATACATATCATTATCGCACATGATACCTGTATTGGTTGGTTACCGACCTTTGATTATAACTTGTGTAACAACCAAGTGCAATAGTTTTATGAGGCAGTGCACCTCTTGTAAAAGTTGTAAGACCACGCTTACATTGGACTCAATTTAGTAAAAGATTGCTTGAATTATAGTTTCTTTCCCAACTAGTTTTTATCTGAGATATTACATTTACTACCGATGCAGCTTTTGCGGAGGAAGAGTTGAAAACAGCTCCACTCGTTGATGATATAAATGCGTATTCCTATCTATACCCAGTGGAATTGCCTTCCAAAAAGTTTTTCTTCAAATGGTAAACATTATTTCCCTCAAATTAGAAATTATCATAAGCCTCCATTTGGCATCCTTTTAATTTGAACATGCCCGTTGATATTTTAGATATCATTGTTATGTAGAAATCCATCATCTAATTGGAGCCAAGTTAGACGACTAGGCAACTTCGTGATATGCATTAATATAGGATCATTATTATATCTTTCCTGAATGACAAGGGTCAAGAAATATCACTGTTTTATTGAAGATGACTCTTTTTTTTACCAACTGGCTTGATTGAAAGTGACGAGTTTTCACTTTTAGTGTGAAGTTTTTCTTTATTAGACATTTATACAATTTTTCCCACTTGGGACTTGAACCCTCAAACTCATCTATTAGAGGTTAGAGATGTTACTCAAGCTTATATTTCGTGGTAATTTTGGAGAATTCTGAATATTTCTATTTTTCAGTTTAAAAAATTGTTAATATTTGGACATATTTAACAATTTGTTTTAAGTTTTTTTAATTTTTCGTTGCTTCATTATAGTGGCTATAGCAATAGTATTTTAGTTTGTCGGAGTTGGAATGCCTGATGCCTCAATTGGACATTACACTTAATCATACAGCTCATGTAGAAGATGATGCTTTAGACTCTTTATTTATGTGTTATGTATATTGTTTTGGGCAATGCTTGCCTTTGGCCATGTGATAAGGAACTTCGTTCAACAAGTAGTATGGTCTAATAAAAATATTATTAGCGTCCTAGAATTCATGAAAATATTTTGAAGCTTACGGACACATGTAATTGACCGCATCAACCGTTGAAGGAAGTTCCTTCTTACACGACCTGAGGCAAGCTTTGTCTATTTGTTTTTGTGCATCTTTGAATTCCCGAAACGGTGACTTTTATTTATTTGTAGGGTGGTATCCAGAAAACCAGAACGTTATTCCTCCGCTGCACCACTGTCCCGTAAGTTCAATGGACCAGTTTCCTTTTGCAATCAGAATTTTAATGTCACAAAGAAGTGAACCCTTGCTAATTACCCCGTATGTCCATTAACAAGTGTTACCTAAGGCATTTCAGTCTGATAAAAATACAACAACAAAGTGTCTTATATATCAAGTCTCTGATTAGGCGTGTTTCTAATGTGTGCATTTTATGGAAATATGTTTGAATATAATACAGCTGATGCACGCCTGCGCATTGTGTCCGAGCGTGTTGATATTATTGACAACCTCATCATTAGTGTCTCGGTAACTTTGACGAAAGTTCCTGTTAAGTCTAATTTTATGTTCATTCAAGATTTGTGTTCTTAATGATTCTTTGTTTCAGATAGGTCCCCCCAATGGGCAGTTCCTAAAATCAAATGACAAAAGTACATGGAATCCAAGAGATGTTGCTGATTCTGTTTTGTCTGACAAATCTGCTTTGGTAATTCACTAACCTGTTTCTTCAAGATACAGTTAAAGTGACTCGTTCATTTCGGAAATTAATTAATCACTGTCCACAGTCCATGAAGAGTAATATTTTTGTTTAGAATTCAAGCAGTTCCAAAATTTTGAGCTCATTCTACAGTCATTGTACATGACTGAACCATCACCAGAACGGCTTTGATTTATCCAACACGGTAACTTGGAATTACCAAAGTTCTTTATGACTATGAGTTAATTTATGTTTAGTATGCATTGGTGCATTTCAATACAGCAAGGGAAAAGCTTAGATAGCTGTCTCGCTGTTGTGTAAATTAGCATTATCATACTATCTTTTGCGCTTCCAGAGTTAACATAGGATGAAGTTACTAGAAATCAATGTTAAATGTAACTTTAATAGGTGAAAGGGAGTGTAATAGATTACAACGGGGAAAGAGAAGTCATGTGGCCGACTTCATTTATTGGTGATTAAGAAAAGGTTGATGACGATCTCTTTAATTTGTGAATTTCAATAGCTTGTAGAACACATGCATCTGTCTTGCTGTGATGAAATTAGAATAGTACAACCAATAGCTGTCTCTTGGACTTGCTTTAACATGTCAAACCTCTCTTAGAAAAAATTTGTTGGCTGGATCTTTTTGACCTTATATGGCCATGCCCGTCAACTATGTATTTGGTAGTTTTTTTAACCCTTTAAACTCAATCTAGTGGAACTATTTATTTTTTTGCTTGGAAGACGCATTTGTCCCTAAGGGCACTTGGACACCTCCCACTTCGCAAAGTATAGGTACCTACGTACAGCCTGTGGCCGTAATTCTAGTGAGAATTAACATTTGACAACTTTGTGCAGCGAATCACATCAAGTCAACGGATGGCTGAGAGTTCTGTTCTTGATGCACATTCTTCTGAAGTAAGCTTTTAAGATTTACTTTTCAAATTTAATGCAAGGGCAGTCCAAAATTCACGGTTTTCACACAATTGCAAATTCATATATGATATTCAATATGTGGTACCTCTACCTACAAATTAACAGATCGATGTGTTTTTCCCTTAGATTGATGGTGAGCGCTACTGGTACTATGAGTATCTCCTTCGCAAATCACCTACAAAATCTGTAAGTTTTCCTTTTTAGTCCCAGCTGAGAGGTTAAAGACGTGTAGATGTGATACTTATACGTTCATGTTTCTTGAGAAATAATGCAGGCTCAAGAATCAAACAATTTCCGGCATTATGTTGGTTCAACTGCAGAGCGAGACGGTAGGATGTTTTAGAGTTTACTGTTCATTGTTGAGCAATTATGAAACTCTATATATATTTCTCGACCATCATGTATTCGTCTTGTCACAAATGTCAGCACAATCTTCATACCAAGTTCTTGAAAGCTTTCTAGTTTCTTGTAGATTCTAAAACGAAAAACACTTCATTAAATGATGAACTAGCTATAGCCTGTAGCTCATTTACCAATGAAATGTCAGCAGAGAAGGAAGAGAAAACCACAGGAAAATATATCATGAGTTGGCATTTGGCCGTTTGAGCTAGTTTGCTGCCTAAAGTTTAATATTGTCGTAGCTGTTCTTTCAAATATAACAGTTTTCCGTAATTATGGTTCTTCCACTCTTACGGCCATAGACCTAAGTTTGAGTGCTTGATCACAGGTTATTTGTACTCTGTGAATGCTTCAACTCTAAGCAAACAGTGGAATACGGTAAGTTTCTCTCTATATATATTAATGCATACTCTTCCAGCATACAGTAAAGTTTCATGCTTTATCCCACTTTAAATCGTGCCCTCAATTTATTTTGGTGATGCCTCGGATTGATAGTCTCCAAACATGTTACCTTTTTATTTTACTTTTACATTCTTCTTGGAATGATATGCCCATTATATGCTTTCCATTTCCCTTATCTTTTCGACATGTTTGTGGTGAAGCTATTTTCAAATCGTGAGATCCTTGTTTGCTTTACGGGGTAAAGTAACGTATTTTAAACCAAGTCATCATCTTCTTTTTTCTTTGTTCCGAATACCATCCTTGTATTTTTATTTATAAAAAAAATAAAAAAATCATCGGTAACTATTGTTCATATTTTTCATCACAGGAAAAATATTCAGTATAACTAGGCAGTTGGGAATTCAATTGTGATACAGTTGAGGCCTCCTTATTAGTATTGCTCGAACAAAATGAATGTAGCATAAGAAACTTCGATAATTTAGAGCCATTTTACAATTTTACATGCTAATGTTACTAGCTAATGTCGGTGACAATCACTTGCGCTTTCAAGTCACCATGGGAATAGACAAAACCTTCTGGGAATTCCTTTTATGGTGGACAAGGTCTTATGTTATCTCAACATCCGTAAGAAACTCCTTTTTGTGGGGTTTGGGACAATAAAGTGTTCATGGTACCAATATAAACTACTGGTCATGTCTTGCACTAGCTTAGGCGTCGAGAGTCGGAATGTTGCTGACACTTGGTTGAGCTTGAAATGTTGTTTTGGTTATCTGTTGCATGAGCATTCGTAAATGGTAATAGATCACCATATACCTTGTTCTAATATTTCGAACACTTAACTGTTACAAGTCGAGCGAAGGACTTAAATATATATGTGATTATGGAACTGATTCTATCTCTCAGGTCTATTAGAACTGTTTTATTGGCTCACTTTTTATACACTGGCATAAATGAGAAAATGGCAAATGACAAACCTGATTATTTCACAGCAAGTGAAAGGTTTGATGTGTATTATAACCAAAATGTTGTATCGTATTAAAATTCTAATACTGTTGGCATCTATTTTCGACCCATGATCGAATCATGCAGTAAGAAGGGCCATTGCATATCATTTTGAGTACCGAAATTTGAAATTGGTGCTCTTACTTCATGAGTTTGTGTTGAATGCAGAAACTGTAACATTATCTTATACATTAAAGCTTTACCATCTAGAAATCATTTTTGACTGATTTTTAGATGGTCAAATTACGCATTCTATATCTATAGGAGAAATGGAAGTTTTTCATTTGAAACCTGGGACATCCAGATCACTTCCTCTTCTACTACGCACTCCGGAATAATTTAAAAATAAGCAGCATTTCTTTTCCGTTTTCCACTGTTCGATATCTAACCGGAGTCTACCTTTGTGTGATTCAGATGGGGCCATACTTGGAAAAGACCGTCTCCTCTTTCCGCCTTCTTCCGCCTACTGTAGATTATGTTCCTCCATACAAGGATCCCTGGAGATTTTGGTGACAAACCATTTTTTTTTTCCTAATAAAATCACTTTTTGTCCTTGAATTTCATTTTCATTTTTCATTTTTTCAAACATTGTTAGATTTAAGAATCAGGGATCCTTAGAAGCATTAATGTAGCGGCACTTTATTTCAGTTCCTTGACAGCAAATCAAATGTTATTTTTTGTACTAGACTGTTTGGATGCCCAGAAAGATATGGTTGACATTCTTGTATATCTCTATATCATCCCCAGATTGGTAGCTTGAAGGACAGAGGAAATGAAATGCAGCACAACCTATCAACCATCATTGGAGGTTGAAGTAGTTTACCATAGACTACAACTAATGAACAGGGCATTTTTATGTTTGGTTGAGTAAAATTGATGATCCCGAATTGAAATTTTTTTTTTGTTTTTTCCAAATTCAAACTGAAAAACACAGCATGTGTTTCCTGCTACAAAGAAACAACTCTATATGTTTGACTAGTACAACAACATTCTTTGAAGTAGAATAAGGTACTACTTTTGTAGAACCAAGTGTAGTTTTTTTTTTTTTTTTCTCATGATTCAATCAACATATAGAGGTTGGAGAAAGGACTAATATCATATACAATTCAACAATAATGTCAAATTACCATAAATGAAAGGATATTTTCAATGACTAAATTGTCTGGGGAAAAAATGTCACATGAATCTAAGACAAAAAGGGAAACCCTTTCCTTTTTCTTTCTCAAGAGAATACCTCACCAAAATAAATAAAAGGTCATATTCCATGAAACCGAAACCGAAACCGGTGCCCAAAGCTGTTTATTTCAGATTAGCAAAACGAACAATAAGATATATCTCTTCATCTATGAACATTATAAAGGAGCTCTTACCGAACCGGTTGCTGGTTGTAATGGTTCTTCTCTTTCTTCTTTGCTGCAGCAAGTTTTGCACTCCTTGCTGCAGCCTCTGTTGCAGCAGCTTTTGCAGCAGAGTCCGTCTCTTTACTTGATTTCTTCTTCTTCATTGATGCCATCTTCTTCAGTCGCTCTTTTACGTCAATAGCAGATGAATCTTCTTCTGCCTGCTTGGCTCCAGCACCTTCCTCTTGCCCATTACCGACATTTGAGTCGTTCGGTTGAGCCTGAAGTTCCTTTACCTCCTTCGAAGACTTATCCTTCTTTTTCTTTTTCTTTGCACTTTTGGACTCTGCCGGATCATTTTCCTTCTTTTCTGCCTCTCCAACTCCATCTCGTTCCCCCTCTTTCTTCTCTTTTGCAACATCTGCAAAATGCAAGGAAATAACATGTATCTTAGATATCTAGGCAAACACTCAACAAACTTTTTTTTTTTTTTTTTTGATAAGTAAGAATAATATAAAAAGCACCCAAACGGGGAGTGCATCCCAATTACAATAAAAAGCCCCAAGGGCCAAGGGAACCCAAGAACTTTATTTTCTCATCAATAGACTTACAATAGCGACCCTCCACCCAACAAAACAAAGAAGAAATAAAACTATCCTTGATCACCCCCACAGAGGACTCCACACCTTCAAAACAACGTCTATTGCGTTCCATCCAAATACTCCACCACAGACCTTCTTCGCTTTTCACTTAGTTGGTATGACAAATATGGCAAGGGAAACAGCCACAGACCCCATCAAAGGTACCTGTAACAAATCAGGGCATCTATATGGTTCACTTAGTTGGTATGACAAGTATGGAGAGTGAAAAAGCCACAGGCCCACAGCTTTTGTATGGCAAATTGATTACTTCACTTTTCCTCTCTCAGTTAGAAGGCTGTAGCTAACAGAGCTGGGAAAGCCTAGCCAGCAGTCACATCAGAAAGCCTTGAGGTACCCTCCCAGTCACAAAGAAAGCCTGTATTCAGGTTTTCCCTTTTCCCTGGGCTCGCCGATGGAAAATCTAAAAGAATATTAGGTACCCTAATTTGTCCAATGACACAGACCCTATCGTCCAGTAAATACCACCCATTCAAGGCTGTAAAAAGAAGAGAGTGGAGAAAGAGAGAAACACATAGAAGTTAGCATAAGCTATAAGTTGGGGATTGGGATGAGGATGAAAGGGTGCCATGGAGTGCTAACAGCCACATGTCAAGGTGTGAGCAGGCATGCAAGAGAGAGTTTGTACGTGTGAGTAGAATGAAAGGGTGCCATGGAGTGCTAACAGCCACATGTAAAGGTGTGAGCAGGCATGCAAATGAGAGTTTGTGCGTGTGCGAGCCCGCTTACAGGAATATCAGAAGGTGAATGGTCTTCCTCTGACTGACTCTTATAGATAAGTTGTCGCACTTAACGTCCTTAATTGTGTGCACTTGAGGCTCCTTGCAACGGAGGATTGGATCGTCGTGTCTGCAACAACTGATACCATCAATTGGAATGTGATTCTTTCTAATGCACCAAAATCTTATAGAGCGTTGGCTCTGTTAGGAATCATCTCTTAGTTCATTGCTCACGATTCCCAGTCGATAGAAGGGCCTCCCATAGCCAAGATACCTATCGGGTCAAATAGGGATTAAGCCTTCCTCCAGTCACGTTATCTGTCTTACCGAAGCGAAGTTCGAGATTGAGTCGCTTTACAGCTCAATAAAGATTCACTATATCAGCAATAAATGAAGGATTTAGAATCGTGCAATGGCTCCATGTTGGCTCAGACAGGATCTTGAAGAGCAGTTATTGCTGGTGGTCTCCCATTGGGAATGTGTGTGTGTGTGTGTGTGAGAGAGAGAGAGAGAGGGAGGATATCCAACTAAAAGGAGAACATCTTTCTAAACCTCAAACAACTTAACAGTAACATCAAACATCAAACATGAGAAATAAAAAGTGATCAGAAAGAAAAACTAAAATAGGTCCCCTTTTAACGCTACTCAAGGCACAGCTGCATAATTGACTAAAGGATTCCAACTATATAAAGTATACCCATTTAAAACCTTCAGTAACCTCAATTTTAATCATCAATAAAGTTTGGCCAGATAGCATGCATGAGTTTCGGTGAAGGAGGTGCTCAGAGGAAAAAGAAAATTTCTATTTTCACATTATCTAGAACTTCTCTCCCTGTGCCAATGATTCGCAAAAGAGATACACAGGTTGTCGGACAAAAATCAAATGTAAAAAGAGATAAAACCAGAAGCAGCAAATTGCGTGCAGAGTACGAATATTTCATGACAAATAGAATTAGAAAAATAAAGCTTCTGATAACACAATTAGAAAGTAGAGTAGGAAATAGGAATATTCAAGTCGACGTATAATTAAGCAAGTAATTACCCCCTGAACCTTCGCGAGCATTATCATCTTTTGGGGCAACTCCGAAATCAGCCAGAAGGGCCTCGAGTTCTGCAAGCTCCTTTTTCTTCCTTTCCTTCTTTGAAAGTTGTCTTTCTGTTTCTTTAGCTGCTGAAGAAACCTCAGGGGCCTTCTTCGCGACAGGCTCCAGAGGTGCTGGAACCTCTGGTTCATTATCATGTTCTTCCTCCACATCGTCATCATCTTCCTCGAGAATATCTTCTTCACTTTCACTTTCCTGCAGTCCCAGATAGACAACCTATATTATGAGAAATATAAAGGGTAGCATTCACGACCATATTGATTGTATATAACATGTACGTGCTCGACCTCAGACATAAAAAGGATGCAATTTGAACATTGCTCCCGTGTAATTTCCGCAAGGCAATCAAGGGAGGAAACAACTGTCACATTCATAACCTTTCAAAAAATCCTACAATCTTAATAAGTGATTACAATTTAAAAAGACTAACCAAAATTAGGATATAAAAACAAAAATTAGTTAATCACATCATTAGTTTCTAATTCAATAACAGCTAGTAATATATATTAAAGTTACTTCAGAGATGTGGCCCACAAAGTAAAATGCTTCACAAAAACAAGGACGTTTTTACATGAAATTTATAACTACTAATGATCTATTAAATCCCATTTAGGAGATGTTAAGCAGCTACCCTTCCAAGTGCAACGTGGTTCACAAATATAGGTCATGGACCTGCCTGATGTTCGATTAGTCCATCAGGTATGTATTTCATTTGAATATGTGCATCATTTTATAAAACTACCTCCGACCTTTGTGTTCTTCTTTCGGCCTCAAGCCGCCACTTAATTTAAGATTGCTCATTGTCTTTTACATTTTCCAAGAAGGTTCTAAACTTCATTCCTTCTCAAAAGTTCTTCGAAATATTAATCCAACTTTATTCTATTTCAATGAGCATGGAAGTCTGTTTTAATAGCACAAAATTCCCATATAAAATCAAACATTCCTGATATTGACAATAATGAGGCCCAAATTCTATTCTTCATCCTACAAAATACCATAACTTACGAACAAAAGTTGGAAATGTTTTCAGTTTATCTAAAAAAAAAATAGTATCTTAACAAAAACACAAATAATAAATGACACTGCAAAAATGGTACACACAACCTGCTAATGATGTCCAAGAAGTCAACACAAGCTACACACTCCAACTAGAGGATTTCATATAGTAACACACACAATCTCACACAAGAACTCGGAAACACAAAGGCACCACTAAAATTCAGAAGACAAATCATTATACATGTTTGATTCCTAAAATTATCAACAAACCGCCACAAAATCAAAATGAAAGTAATCAACCAACATTGCAGCACAAACGCAATGCAATAAAATTCTTATACTCAAAAACCATATAAAGCATATATATCATGTTCCCAATAAGCTAATAGTTAAGGAAAGCATTGATATAGACACCTCTACATTGGCTGCCTTCTCATTTTGCTGAGGTTCCGAAGAATCCCAAACAGACACAGGCGGCGCCGTGGTTGCATAATAATCATCATCATCCTCATCATCCACATCTGCCCACGATTTAACCCTCAAGGGTGCAGGGGTCCAGATAACCTGTGGCTCCGGCTCCTTTGCCGGAGCCTTAGAAGACCCATTCCCCTTCGACTTATCAGTCTTCTTCTTCTTCCTACGACTATCTAACGCGGCAAAAACATTGCTATTGGTAATCACCAACGACCCTTCATCCCTCCTGCTACCACCTCCCACCATTCTCTCACAATCCCAGATACACCACAACTATGCAAATGTATAAAATTTTAAAAACAACCGGAAATTACCAAAAAAATTAAACTTTCTAAATTTAGAAATTTATATGAAAATGAACAGAAAAGATTGATTACCCAAAATTTTGATTACAAGATCAAAAATGTAAGAACGAAAAAGTTAATTATGAATGCAAGAAAACCTCTATGGCTCCGAAACAACAAAATTGCTATTCAAAAAATAAATAAATAAAAAGTTTTGAGAAATTCGATAAAACCAAAAACTATTAACACCACTTTCTATAGATATTGGTGGGGTTAGATAGATCAGATTCAGATTCGTCTGAGAGGGAAAAAAAAACAAAAACAAAATACAATCAGGGTTTCAAGAAATAGATACTAGTGTTAATTCTTAGAATACTGAAATGTGATTTCAGAGATTCTGAGTTCCTGAAAGATGAAAGAAAGAGAATAGGGTTTGAGATGAATTCAAATGGATTATTAGGATTATTAGGGTTTCAAGGAGAGAGAAATGTCGACGAATATAGAGAGAAATCGGAGAAAGAAGGGTTTGAGGTGTACGCTTTAGAGAGAGACGAGTTTAGAGAGAGAAATTTCTAGAGAGAGAAAGTTAGGGTTTGATATAAGCTAGGGGAGAAGATGAGTTTTGTTTGTGTATCAGGAGGCTGTGATGTTTGATAAACGTAATAGGAGCAGCACGAAAGCGAACATTATATAGTTGTGGTATATATTGCAATATGGTCCCTGTAATTGTTTGTTTTTTGCAATTAATAGAAAATTAGAAATTTTTGAAAATACACAAATATTAAGGATTTGTTAGATTAGAAAATAACAAAAATAAAAGGAAATAAAACTTTTTTTAAAAAATCATAATTGGGGAATTTGGACCGCTGAAAAAGGAAAAATCTCAATAAATACCAACAACTATATTATAAGGTATTTGGGCTTACCTTTGGGGTATTCTAGACAGCGAGTGGCTTGTTGGGACTCAGTGGTGAAGCAGGTGGAGAGGTTGTTGGCGGGATAGAAGCGGCCACCTTGATGAAGAGCACGCTGTCCAATCTTCCCACTTATGTTTTATCTCTTTATCGAATCCCTTGCAGTGTGGCCCAGCAGATTGAGAGGCTTCAGAGGTAGTTTCTGGGGGGGGGTTTGTAGGGAGAGATCCTCGATTCATCTTGTGTGATAGGATCCAGTGTGCCAACCTTTTTAGGAGGGGGGTTGGGGTATTCGGCAATTGATTCCCTTCAACAAAGCTTTGTTGGGGAAATAGTTTTGGCGCTTTGGTTCTAAGAGGAACCGTTTATGGAGGAGGGTGGTTACTTGTCGATCTGGGGAGGACAGGGGTGGTTGGTGCTCTGGAGAGGTTCAGATTCGTCGAGGGGTGGGAGTATGGAAAGATATTTGTCGGGGATGGGATTCCTTTGCTACCTTCTTCCGTTTCAGGGTGGGTGATGGTCATCATGTTTGTTTTTGGACAGACTGGTGGTGTGGGGAGAGCTCTTTTGCCTCCTCTTTCCCTCAGCTTTTTCGGATTGCCCGCGATCGGCATGTTTCTGTTTCCGACTGTTATCATCTTGATACCAGTAGGCTTGTGTGGGATGTTTTGTTCATGTGTCATTTCTAAGACTGGGAGCTAGATGAGGTCGCTGGTTTGTTGGAGCTTCTGTATTCTCAGGTTTTAGGCATTGACCAAGATGCTTTGATATGGTGTCCTTCTCCATCACGGTGTTTTTCGGTAGCCTTGTTCTTTCGCTGTCTTTCGCCTCGGATGGATGAGGTTTTTCCTTGGAAGGCGGTCTGGCATACTAAGGCCCCTTTCAAGGTGGTTTTCTTCGCTTGGTCGGCTGCTTGGGGCCGCATTCTCACTTTGGACGTGTTGAGACAAAGGGGTGTCATCATGGTTAACTGGTATTTTATGTGTAAAAATGAGGGGGAATCTGTTGACAACCTTTTGTTGCATTGCTCGGTGGCCTTTAATTGTTGGTATTTTCTCTTTGCCCTCTTTGGTGTGCAGTGGGTAATGTCGACGTCAGTTCGTGATGTATTGGTTACGTGGAGAAGCATGCGGGTGGGGATGCATGTCCGCCCTTTTTGGAGAGTGCCCCCCTTGTGCCTTTGGTAGGGCATATAGCTAGAGCGGAATCGTAGTTGTTTTGAGGGTATTGAATCCCCTTTAGGGGACATTAAGGATTTTTTTATTTCAAATATATTTTATTAGGTGGAGGGTCACTATTATAAATCCTTTGATGAGAAATTATAGTTTTTGGATTCGTTTAGATCCTAGGACCCTTTTGTACATGAGATGCGCTCCCCTTTTTGAGCGTTTTTTATATAATCATACTTACTTATAAAAAAAAAATTCAACTTTCCTCTTTATCAACTTTAGTAACATCATATTAGATTTTTTTTATTTTTTATTTTTAAAAAAACTATAATAAAAGAGAAGAAGTAAATTACATGCCCCAAACTTCAACTTAGAATGTTGAACTATTAAAGAAAACACTCAAAATTTGGTTGTGTGTGACCTTAAGTCCTGTTTGGTTTTTGTTTTTGTTTGATTTTTTTATTTTGTATTTGCTAATGTAGTTGTTTTCCGAACAAAAATATGTTTGACTCTCGTATTTTGTTTTGAATAATAAAAACGTTTGTGTGTTTTTTGACCCCTTTTCGCAAACAAAAAAGAGGTGTGTTTCCAAACAAATATATATATATATATATATATATATATATATATACACCACAACCACCACCACCACCACCGTCGCCGCCTCCAACCACCACCGCCTCCACCGCTTCCATTTACCCCAAAACACTACATATATATATATATATATGTATATATTTACAACAAAAATATCAATACCAAACATATATATATAAATATACATATATATATATATATATATATATATATAAATATACATATATATATATATATATATATATAACCGTGATGTCCGGATTAGCTTACGCGCACCTCGACTAATCCATGGGACTCGTGCAAGGAGACCCCCCCTCCCCCGAATCGGGTAAAGTTTGGACTATGTTCGCGGTCATGCCCCTAACGAATTATTTATACCTAGTAAGAATCGAACATGAAACTCCAGTACTCCACAAACTCTCTAAATTTCACAACAACAAACACAAACAAAAACCATTTAGTGAGATTGTTTTGTAAATTTTGAAAACCATGTCAAGTAAATTTGTTAAGATTGGAACTCTCATCCATATTCTGGGCTTGTTTGTAAACTATTTTTGTTACCTTTTCTAATTTACAATTGTCATCAAAGTAGGTGTGTGAATTTTCAATTTTTGTAACTTATAATATAATGACTAGAGTGTCATTAAGACTTGAGAGTGATTAGTATGTTACACTTAAGATAGAAATAAAACTTAGGCCCCGTTTGAAAATATTGTTTTTGTTTTTTGGCACTATTCAGGAGAACAGAACTTGTTTGACAACCATTTTTACTGTTTGTCTGTTCTCAATTTGGGAAATGTTTTCTTGAATAGTAAAAATAATAAGGGAATAACAAAAACCTGTTTTTCTGTTCTCTCTCAAAAAAAAAAAAAAGTGAAAATATTTACAACCCTTTCACCTCCACCCTCAACCACCACCATATATTTTTTGAAAAAAAAAAAAAGTGAAAATATTTACGACCCCTTATGAGAAATAGGGACGAAATGGGTAGAGAATGAGCGGCAAAGTAAATGTAGAAAACTTTCTCTCTCTAGAAAACAATAGGTTTCTCTCTCTAGAAGTCTTTTGGCCCCAAACTGAACCAATATATTTTTTAGCCCCAAACATGTTTTTTGTTCTTGTTCTTTTAAGTGAGAAAATAAGAGCAAGAACAAGAATTATTCTTGTATTTTGGTTCCCAAAATAAAAACAAAAATAAGGATTCCCAACCGCCCTTAGTGTCTACCAAAATTCAACATTCAATTTGGAAACGTAATAATTATTTGTTTAAAGTGTTCGAAATACATCGCTTATATCAATATTTGTTATATTATTTTTGTAAGTTATACGATAATTCATCTCTAACCAAACTTCAACTATTTTTATGTTTAACTTATAAAAAATAATTAAAATTTAATTACTCCATACTTATTTAATATCGAACCGGACCGAACTGACCATTGTGTTTTGTATATGCATCCTCCCTAATTTCACAATTGCAAATTCTCCCGGGAAAATACTGGTCATCCCCACCCGCCAAAAACGCCAGCATTCTCTCCCACTCTTAGAAATGAGGCCCACCTATCAAACCCTCCTCTCTTCTTCCCCATTCTCCATAGCTCCTCCATTCTGGGCCCACCTATCAATCCTCCATACCTCCATCTCCATAACCCCATCTTCCACTGCTCAACCCATCAGGTCCTTTTCTCTTTCTCTGTCCCCCCTTGTTTGGTTCCCGGGAAAATTTAACAGAAAGTACTCTAATTTTGTAGTCATACATTATGTGGAATTGAAAAATTCGTTAAATTGTATTATTTTCCTACAATTTGCCAGAAAAATGAAACCGACCCACAATTTTGTTTATCACTTTATGGTAGTTGGTATAATTGCTTTTGTTGGTTGTATTATTTGCTATACACACACACACACACATATATATGTATATGTATAATGTATACGTAGATATATGAATTGTTTGTGCATGGTGTTTTGATTGTTTTAGGTTAAGGAGGTGGAGAAGGAGGTGGGTTGTTCGGGAAAATGCCGAAAAGGGTGAAGGAAGATGAGAAGGTTCAGATGATCATTCATGGGCTTTTGAAGCTACCGGAGAATCGGAGATGCATCAATTGCAACAGTCTGGTATAGTTTCGGTCTCTGATTTTTAGTTTGTTTTAGTCAATTTTAAATTTGTGTTGCAATGTGATGATTATTGAAAGCTTATATATAGTGCATTAGATTGTAGCATTGTAAGTGGGAATGTAGACAGCCCAATATTGTCAAACCACTGAATCAGTAACTGGGTTAAATCAATTTTAATCTTGGAACAATGTGGGCCATTAGTGTCATCTTATATAGGTGAGAATTGATGCTTTAAGAACAATGAATTTGTTGGTCCTTCCACTCAGAGATTAAGAATATCATATCAAGCCACTGAACCATGAACTGGGTAAAATCAATTTTATTTTTTGGAATAATGTGAACTGATGTCTTAAGAACTACGAATTTATATGTCCTTCTCAAAAGATAAAGCATATAATATACACCGGAAAGGAAAAAAAGAAGAAGATTATTAGTATGAAAGTAAAAGATAACTACTTCATTGTTCCTGGTTATTTTTTTTCATTTTTTTTAATCGGTTGTAATGTAAGTGATGTCTTTTTTGATTCTCAATTACCGGGCTTTGAGCTAAATGAGTGGTTGGGAACACCTAATGTGGTATTTGTTTGTGTATTTATGTTTACATGGAAATGCAATGATTTTTTGTCTGTAACTTAAGCTCAATAGTTTGGGAGGAGTCTCATCAACCAGAACTAAAAAGTGAATTTTATTTCCCTTCTCTAACATTTGGTTGAAGTAGTTATATCTCACTCATTTTTACTTCACTTCTAGGCTTCAAGTGACTAATTGGACTTCTTCTTTTCCTTAACAAGTTTTGTGATGAGATAAATGTATTTAAGTTGACCTTTGTCATACCTAAGAGTTACCGATGAAAGCTGATAATAAATTATCAATTTTTTGGTTAGGTAAATACTCCCACAGACACCCACTGATGCCTACTATGGGACTCAACTCCTCATCTCCTCTTTGAGGGAGGAGAGGTTTTAAAAAGCTGCAGTAATGGCCTAGTGGTACTTCTGATAATGTTTTATTGCGGAGTTTGTGATTTTTTACTTTTAGGTCACTCTTGAAGTTTTTTCAGGCCCGGATGAAAAGAACACCAATCCAACCCACACGCACCCACTATTGCTCCAGTGGGAAGCTGAACCTCAATTTCCTTTTCAATGTTCCCAAATTAATATATATTGATCAATGCTGAGTTCGAACTAAGAAGTGAACAAGCATAGGAATATCAGCAGCTTTTCATTTAACTTAAAAATTCCTATCACAAAGAATTTTATGAGAGGACTCAAATGGAGTGATTAATCCTTCAGGAGTACAGAGTATGGAATGCAAGAACCCTATCTTTTTGCAATCACGGGCTTTTTCCGCCAGAAGTTTGAGATGGTGTTATGGTGAAGTATGGCTCACCATAAGACCTTCTACAATGATGACCAATGTTTAGTTGGCCATTAGTGTTAGGCACTCGCGAAATTTTGTTGTTATTAGACCTTACTCTCTATTTTTAGTTTGTCAATAATGACAGTGTCTTGGAAAACAGTTCGTAGCACCTCTTGGTGAAATCACCTCGGCATGTCCATATGATCAGCTAGCAATATACTTCTCATATGGCTTGTTAATACTGCATATATGTATTGACTATACTTACCACATCATCATTTTGTTACATTATAATTTGATTGTGTCGTTGTGAGATACAATTGCAGTTCCATCCTTGAGGCTGTTACGAACTGCAACAATGTCCAATCCTTTATGAAATATAGCAGTAAGTCTCACACATTTTTTTTTTCAAGCAGGGACCCCAGTATGTTTGCACCACTTTCTGGACATTTGTTTGCACAAATTGCAGTGGAGTACAGTAAGTGTTCCTTTTTATTTATTTAATTTTATTTGTTTCTTTTTACTGCATTTCAACACTTAATTCATGCAGTGTATTTGATGCAGAGTAAGTTAGGAAGGGTTAATATTGACATGATGAGGACATGAATGCACTGACATGTTCACAGCTATATATTAATATATATATATGTATCTTTCGAACTTTGATTAATTTTTGGTTTATATACTGATGTTATTAGTATCTTTATGTTACATGCGCTATTACTCTTATCATTAGAGTTATTCTTTTTTTCCCCTATGAAAAAATTTCATTACATTAATGACTGTGGCTACCAGGTTTATATTGTCGATTTTCCTTCAAGGGAAAAAGATTGGGCACTTTGAGGTGTTCATACTATTTCCAAGGCTTTGGACATGACTATATTTAGTTTGTCAATTGTGGCCATATTCATGAACTGTCAGACCCGTGTACACAAGTGACTGATAGTGTTGCTGCTTCTTATATCTATTCACATTGCATGACTGTGAACAGGGCCAAGTTTATTCCAGCACTGAAACTTAATTTTAGTTAAGTGAGGGTTTCCATGGCTGACAATTCTTTATGCATTTCTTCCAGTCGAGAGTTCCTGCACCGAATAAAATCAGTGTCTGCGGCTAAATTTAATGCAGAAGAACTGAATGCTCTTCAAGCTGGGGGAAACGAGGTCAATGCATGCATTTCCATTTTGATTGATCTGGATTTTATTCTTCTCTATTTTCTAATTAAACTTCTCCATTTATCATTGTCTGACATAGATTTTATTTGTATAGCGAGCGAGGCAAATTTATTTCAACGCCTGGGATCCACAGCAGCATTCTTTTCCGGATGGCAGGTACTTATGCATTCTAACTTAATTCTGTTTTTCTTGCGACATAAGAATGCAATCTAACGCAAATATTTTCACTACAGTAATCTTAACAGACTTCGTGATTTTATTAAGCATGTCTATGTGGATAGAAAATTTTCCAGTGATAAGAGTGTTGACAAGCTTGCAATGGTGAAAGTGGTAAGCCTGTGGCCCAAGCACATACACATGCAACCATTATAGGTTGTTTCTTATATAGATTAACTCATATAATGTTCATCTGCCTAATCATTATGTTTGTTCTCATTCATTCATTTAATTAAAGTTTGGTATTTTCTTTGGGTCGAAGGCATTTGTGAACAATAGCTTTTGTCTTTGCTATAGAATGCCAAGGAGGACTTATTAGAACGCCGGCGTTCTATTGAGAGTTACAGTCCTGGTGGAATGAAGGATGACAGGAGTTTAAGAAATGGTATTGATGAACGAAGTCGTCCTAGATACAGACAAGAACATGGAAGATCTGGGAGGAGACACAGGAGTCGTTCTATTCATTTTGAGATAGTTGATGACAGGTTTCGAGATGATGATTCTAAAAGCGGCAGGAGAGCTGTAAGCCACAGGTTTTCCAGTGCAGAATCCAGGGGACGTAACAGGTCGCCAGATTCTCAAAGGAGCAGGGGCATCAGTCCCCCAGAGGTCCAATCCATCAGAGATATTTTGGGAGATAATGTTCCACCTCTACAAATAGTTGAACGTCCTCCTGCAATGGATGAGCCAGATGGTGATGGTTCTAGTCCCGTTCAGGTGAGCTGAGTTATGCTTTGATGCTGAAGCTGATTACCTTACATCTTTTTGCTTTCTTGGGCATTTTATTAAAGGGCAGTGCTTGCCTCAGGCCGTGTAAGAACATGTTGTGGCTCTATAAGCAATTGACATGTGTTTTAACATTTCAAAAATATTTCCATTTTTTTTAAAAATTCCAAAATCCAAGCAAATCCATGATTATTTAATGATCTTAAAACTTATGGAAATATTTGTTAAATTTTAGACACATGTAAATCTTTTATCGAACCACATCACGTGTAGGAAGTACTTCCTTCTTACATGGCCTGAGACAAACATTGTCCTTTATTAAAAGCTGTGAAGTAGTTCCCAGTAATTCTCCTGTACCAGACTTCTTTTTGTTGATGATTGTTGTTACAGATTAGAACATTGCAGTTGAAAGCAAGCAGATATGTTAAATCATAGTTGAGCAATGCGCGCAATGATTTACAGTGATGAGATGACTCCGAAATTTCTCTATGCAGATGAAGAGAAATACAGCATAGAAGCTGTGCCATTTTACAAACCCCATCACTTTACAATAATGAGTTCCCTATCCCAGAAAACTTTGAATGACCTTTAAGATGTGGTTTAAGATTAACTCCTGTAACTCACATGTGGCACTGCTCAAGTAGCCACGAAGACAGTCCCGTTGCTTCCTTCAAGGAGGAGACAAGTGGCTAATTTATGAATCAATTATTTGATGTTACATAATTGTTCAGCTTGAATTTTCTTATGAAGTACAATTTGCAAAACCGACATTTTTTATAGTTTCTATTGAGTTTAAAACAGTACTTATTCTAATATTACAATCTCTCTCATGCAGTGTTCTGTCGATGAGAAAGTAGAGGAAAATCAGAAAGTGAATCCAGATAGCTTGATCGATTTCAGCACTGATTTTGAGGCTTCTGATACCGCAGCAGTGCCACAAAATCAGCAAATGGATCCATCAATTGATGGTGACAAATTGGCTCTTGTTCCGTCTTCCACAAAGGATAAAACTTCTGATGCTTCAAATGTAAATTCTTTAGATTATTTGTTTTTTGAGTTGTCAGCTCCTGCAGTTGAACCTGTAAGTGTGTCTGAATCACCAGCCAGTGGCGATGCTACATCACCCACAGCTGTAGCATCATCCAATAGTGTCAGTGCTACTTCAACTGCATCAACAACCAATGTACCAGCGGTGCCACAAACTCAGGAAACGGTTCCATCAATTGATGGTGACAAGTTGGCACTTGTCCCGTCTTCCACAAAGGAGAAAGCTTCTGATGATTCAAATGTATCTTCTATAGACTATTTCCTATTTGGATTGTCGGCTCCTGCAGTTGAACCTGCAAGTGTGTCTGAATCACCTGGCAGTGCGGCTGACACAGCCACCAATAGTGTCAGTTCTACTTCAATTGCATCGGAAGCTTTGTATAAGCAGGTGAAGCCTTTTCTTTCTCAGGTTCAAACTTCAGCCTAATGGTTTTTTCTTGGTTGAATCCGATACAATATCCTGAGTTTCATGAATGCTTGAATTTACACATAAAAAGGGCATGAAAATGTTTATTTGATAATTTCAGAAATGTTGAAACAGTTGTAATAACATTTGAGCTTTAAATTAAAGAACTTTGTTCTATCTTGTCATGTTCTCTGCCTTGGCCTTTAGGGGTAGAAGCTAATTCTATTTTTTCTTTTCCTAATCTGCAGCCATGGAATTTATCACTTGCACCAAATTCTCAAGAACCGTCTAGTGCTTTTGCTGAACAATCATCTCAAGCTGACTCTGAACTGAGCCAAGACACCACTTCTGGATTTGGGCTGCAAGCAATTCAGGTGGCAGAAGAAAAATCTAGTGGAAGAAAGGAACTTCCCGTGGTAATAATGATTTGTCTCGTAATATTTTCGTGTTATATTTTTTTTTGTTAGAATTTGCTACATGGTGAAAATTGAATTCTGCAGAACCTTTTCGCTGCAAGTTATTCATCATTACCTGCACCAGTTCCAAGTTGGCAGATGCATCCGCCTGACGAAGTGGGACTTGGGATGCACTACCCTCTTACTGCAATGGTATTCTACTTACTCCTAATTTTAAAAAAAATATACAAAAATTTCCTGAATTAAGTTCTATGTTAATTCCAACTACCCGATGTAAGTATTTGATACATACATATATTTCTGGTTACAGCCCGTGCCAACTGTTCCCCACTCAGCAAAGACAAGAAACCCATTTGATCTTGACGATGACACAGTGGAAGTTCAGGCCCCAATGGTATGCATATTCAGACACAATTTTTCTATCTGGACTACTGATCATTCTATACTGTTATTTGGTCTTACCAATAAAAGGTATTTCGTATATATTTCATAGCAGAGAAATGATACTTGCACCTACTTGCTAGGCCTATTTGCTCGGCCTAGAGGTTAATCATAGATGGGCAGAGTGGGGTCCGTGGTCGAAATTATCTAGGACATCAAATGGTTAAAAAAACCCTGTAAGCCCAGCAAGTAGGTGCAAGTATAATTATCTTCATTGTATAATCAGCAGTAGACTCACAAAAAAGTATAACTTCACTACTTTTAGGGAGTAAGAAACTTTAAGGTTGAGCAAGACCTAGTATGTGACTTTGTGCGGACAATAAAAGAACTTGCGACTTGCATAAATAGTTTTGTCCAAACTAGTTTCGCGTTCTTCTTCTCCGTCCCCAGTATCATGTTTTTCAAATACACCAAGCTGGATGATAATAAAAAGTTATACATTTAAAGAAAGGCAAGACTCATGATAACAGTAGCGGCTATAATGCAGTATTGAGATATTTTGCTGAATCTTTCCTCAATATTTGAAGAAAGTGAAGTAAACAAAGAACAATAAGGTGAAGGAGTAAGCAAACTGTTAAAAGATAACAGAGCAAGTGGCATGCATGTTATTGTTTGGAACGACTGCCTTCCTGACAACTGTTCGAAGCATGCCTGATTACGGTACACTGGGAACATATGTACGAGAGATATCTTGACACAAATGAAGAATATATAGTGTAGTTAATTGAAACTTTACGGTCTTGTTTCTTCCAAAGGTATTTGTGAGGCTTCTGTTTTTTAAAAAAGGTAGCATGTAGACCAAATGCGATTTCGACCTTATAAAATTGGTTTTGTCCTGTAATGCAGTTTCCTTCAATGGCATCTTTGCAAGGAGCACTCCCGATGGCATCAGCTCCTAGAGGGTTACTGCATACTTCCAGCTTGAACATCCATTGTTCCCAGTTTATGCAGCCTCAGTCATCACCTTTTTCATTGCCAGTGCCTCCACATTCACCTTTTTATGAAATGGCCTTGTCTCCAAGTAAATTACATTGTTATCATTTGTTTTCACTTTGCTGTAAAGTTTTGTCGATTTGAGTTTTCTTTTTTTGTTTTCCATATCTTTATTCTTGTGTGTAATTCCATAATCGCAGGAGCAATCATCGGGCAACAATTACTGAATACCATGCCTCCTTTCAGGTAAATGCTGATTGACATTCTTACCTGATTTTTTATTTTCCTGAATGATATTCCTCTAAGAAAGTTTCTGTATAGACATTTTGCTCCCACCGAGGCTACAATTATTAACGAGTTCGTGAATCTACTAGTTTTCATTTATTAGATATATCCCGTGTTTATAAGCATTCGAATAAAGAAAAATTGCACTTTCCTGTAAAACGAACGAATAGAGCAGCAGATCCTATTAAGACCTCTCCAGAGCCTTTTTTTTTTTTCGGTAAGTCAATATTATTAAAAAGCCCACAAAGGCAAGAACAAAGAATACAGGGAAAAGGAGAAAAGGAAACTAGCTAAGCTGCAAAGCAACAACAACAACAACAAAAACCAAATGTTCAAGCTAAACTAGCCAAAGCAGTAAACCATCTTGTGGAATCCTTTCACACATTGACGGGTTCTCTGCTGCTGTGGGGATGGAGAGACTCTGGATTGAGCAGAAGATCCTTTCAATTGGCTATAATACGTTACTTGAACAAATCGACATCTTGTGGAATCATTCAAAATGCTTTGCCAACAATTCAGCTTCTTAGCAGAGTAATTTGATATATACTTCTTATATGTCACTGCAGACCACGAGGATTTGGTAGCTTTGATAGTGGTGAAGCTTCTTTTGGCTACCTAAACACAATTCAACACCCAAATGACAGATATTCAGCACCCGCTAGTCCAAATTCCTTTTCATCAAGAAGCAGAAACCCATTTGACTAGTCCTATGAATACATCTTTACGAGGTCTTGACACCATATACTTTCTGTTTCGACCCACCTCCCCCCCCCCCCAAAAAAAAAAAAAAAAGCTTTTGAGAAGGCTGGTTGTTTTTCTTCTTGAAGGACAAACTTACCACGCCATCTGAATAAGAGCTTCATCTTCAACCTCTCTGGCAAATGGAAAGGATTAGAGTACAGCATACAACTTGAAGGAGTACATAAGCGCACGTGTTAGGAACCAAGTACATTTCAACATCAATACATATCCTTGTATGTGTTATACTCAAAGGTTCTGTAATTTGCTTTTGGCTAATGTTGCTATTGCTCCCACAACCATTGCCAAGGGAACTCTTGTCAAAGATTGTTTGTGTGCATAATATTATCATTACTAGCCAAAAGAGAAGAAGACGAGAAACAATGAGAGAACTGTATACACAAAGGAACCCTATTCGGGGAGGTTGGAAAGGAATATTATTTCAGAATGAAGTGTGCGTTTTTCAATCGATTTTTTTTTTTTAAAACTGTTAGATCTTACAAATGCTGAAATCAGCAGATACATATATGCATCCAACATCCAACATATCTACAACATATAATTTTTCTGGTAGAAAAATAATCATACTTCCTGTTTTTAGAATGCACACTGTTAATAAGCACTTCACGGGTTCTTTTGTCGCCTTTTGGCGAAAAACATTTCAGTTATGACCAAAAGTTCAAATCTTGCTTGTTTGTCTATTGACAGCCCCTTTTTTGTGTTTGTTTTCTACACAATCATCTGTATATGGGAGTATCTTGATCTGAAGGAGAGAGAGTTAATGGAGAGGTGCATAGACATGCTTAATACCTGCAAGCCTTAGATCTCTCTTGCAATGTTACCAAAGAAAGGAAAGACAACAATGGTATACAAGGATCAGATTATTTATTCACACAAATGCATATATATACATACATATATGAAACTATACATTAGTTATGCATTTCCATGCATCCACACCAGAGAACAAGATTGATCTTCCCCACATTTTCTCAGCCTAAGAAGCAAATGTGCAACAATCCCACGCAAGAAGCCGAGTGCTGCACTTGAGCCCACAAGTGAAACTGCAGTACACAGAAGCATCACAAAAGACTCCTCCTTAGAATTCATGTCCCTTGAACACATAGCAATCCCAGCAAACAACACTAAAACCTCCAAAACAAAAAGGTTACCAAACAGGGCCTAAGGTTTTGTTTTTCACTTTCCTTTATCTAACCTTTCATCTCTCCCAAAAAGATAAAGTGTTTGGCAAAACCAACAACTCTGTTTGCTAACAAAGAAAGAAAGTACTACAATGATCATTGTAGTAAAAGCCTACAAGGCACAGCTTCTTTATTCAAACACACACACTCACAGACATATATATATATATATATGTATATTAGTTATGCATTTCCATGCATCCACACCAGAGAACAAGACTGATCCTCCCCACATTTTCTCAGCCTTAGAAGCAAATGTGCAACAATCCCACAAAGGAAGCCAAGTGCCGCACTTGAGCCCACAAGTGAAACAGCAGTACAAATAAGCATCACAAAAGACTCCTCCTTAGAATTCATGTCCCTTGAACACATCGCTAGCTCAATCCCAGCAAACAACAACAAAACCCCCAAGACCCCAACTGGAAACTGGTCCAAGACCTTGACTATAGAGCTCCCCAAAACCAAGCCCAGCACCAACTTGGCTGCACCCAAAAGCGCCACACACCCACCACTCCTCCCGCCAAACTTGTACTGCCCAGCTAGTCCTCCTGCACCATGGCAAGATGGCATTGCCCCAAACCAGCATCCCACTAGATTCATAAGCCCTACCGTGACCGAAAGAGACGTTGCTGAGAAATCTTTTTCCGGGAAAAGATCCAACGACAACTTCCTCACTGCGATAACCGAATTCAAGATTGACAATGGGAGCTGAGGGATTGTGCCCTTGATGAATCCTTCCTTCCATGCATGCCTAGATATCTTCACTACTTCAATACTAGATGGCCCAAAATTAAACCCTTTGAACACTTTAGGCCCTCTCAGAATAGCCAAAACCACACCCAATAAAAAGATAATAAAAGCTGAGGGAAGAGAAAACAACAACTTTCTCAATCTCCCCTTCTTTCCAACCCTCCCTGCATCACTCACACCACTAGTACCAGACTCTCTTTCTTCATCCCCTGCACCATTGACTATGACTATAAAACAAGCACAAACAATAGCTAAAACCAACCCATCCAGCCCCAACCAATGCCTATCACCACCAGACTTTGACTTGGCAAAGTTTTGTACATGTCTTATATACTTCACTGCACTCAAAGCAAATGACAACCCTTGTGCTAATTGAACCCCCCTCACAACAGAGAGTGGCATGAGCCTATACACAAGTTTCATCAAACCAGTGACACCCAATACAAATAGTATAGCCCCGGTGCATATTCCGGCAGCCATGACCTCAGGGATGCCAAAATCAGGGTTGGCAATGGCCACGGCGGCGATGGACTTCATGGGCTGGACTGGCATCGGGACACCATATATGGCACCAGTGATTATGTTGTAGACACCAGTGAAAATCAATGTGGTGCCAAGGTTCAAGTCCTTGGCTAGTGTCAGGGCCAACATGATGGGAATGTAGGTGCCCAAGTCCCCCACTGCACCACTCATTTCTGCCCATTTTGACTTGATGATCAAATTGTCTTTGATTTTGTGCATGATTTTGGCGGGAAAATAGGACGTGGGTGGCCACCGGCGGGCGGTTTTCGGCGGGTTTTGGGTGGTTTCAGGACCTGGGTTTTGGTGGGTTTGGGTGTCCATGGTAGTGAAGGAGTAGAGAAGTGAAGGGAATGTTGTGTCACATTAGTCCTTGTATAGTTATATATGCGTTATAGTGTGTCCCTTTCAATTGACAAATTCCATGTGTAATTAAGAACTAAAAATTTAAGGTATGATATTTTGGGTATCTTTCCAAAGTCAACAAAATCTCTTCGTTTCTCCATTGACGTATAAGCAAGCCAAATATGTTGACATTCGAAACATTAAGAACTAAACGTGGCTCTAATTTAAGGTATTCGGTTTGGTTTGTATTTCTAGATCAGTTTTTTGTTTTTTTAAAATTTAAAATAAAAAAATTGTAAATAAATTTGTTTGATTCAAATTTTTTAAAACAACTTTCTAAAAACTTATTATAAAAATAATTATTTTTAAAAAACTTATTTTTATTATTATCGAAAAATTGTTCTTTATTTTCAGAATTATCAGTTTTTAGATATACAAATCTATTGTATTCCAATACTTAGGATATTTTTTCAAAGTCAACAAATCCTCTTCGTTTCTCCATTAGCCAAAGATGTTGACAGTCAAAACATTGTTGACTTTGGCAACAAGCGAATTAAAAACATATTAAATCATTTATTTGACGTTTAATTAATTGCCATTGATTAAAATGAATAAATATCTTACTATATGGTGGAGTGACATGTACAAAGGTGTCAGAATCAAAATTGAGTCAGAAATGTGAGTAGCATATGGGAGTTTTTGTCAGAATAAGTGATTGTGACGATCCTCATTTTTGGATTATAATAAAAATTAAGTGTTTAAGATATAAAGTTCAAAATCTATTCTTAATTGTGTTACTAATTAATTAGTAAAAAAACAAATATAAAATTCAATGTTTTAGGGAACGCCAGATTCCAAGTCTCTATCAATCAAGTCGACTGGAGTAATTGCTTCAAGTTATTATTAGAATTTGGGGAGAAAATTCTTCACAGCAAGAAAGTATATACATGTCTTCATTTAATTTGAAAATAAAGCAAATGGTACTTTCTTTCCAAAAAAAGAAAAGAAAAGCAAATGGTACTTGTTTCATGAAATTTGAAATTAAATTTGAACAATAGAAGTATCTTTGATGAGATTATACACACGATTGAATCAATACCTCTCATTGGTGAATTGGGTCTTACGCTCAGTTTTGCAGTGTTTGAAATATGAAACACCTATTTTGGAGAGAAATTATTGAGTGGAGTTTCAGATATAAAACCATGGAACTCGGTGATGACTCATCAAACTTCTTTGCCATATATTGAGATGTTTTTCATAGGTTAACTAATATGTGTTTAAAAACATAATCCTCAGTTGTTGTTTTTTTGGGTAAGTGGGGTGTTCGGGGCTTTTGCCCCTACTATTTCACGGGATTCGTGTAAAGCGATTCCTTCATACGAATCGGGTAAAGTTAGGATTATGTCTGCGATCGTGACTTCAATAAATTATTTGTATCTCGTAAGAATCGAACATGAAACATAATGCTCCATTTTTATCTTCTATTCCTAATCCTCGGTTGTTGTTGATGAATAAAAGCAAATAAATTCATCATTCCCGTTGATGTGGTTTATATTGTGGATTTGTAGTCAAAATATTATTAGAAAATGAATCGACTCTAATTATGTTTTTATGTATTTTATATCTCTTTCTTTTTGTAAAAGATTCAAATATTCAAATTATATTGGTTCTTATGGGCATGATCCAAATATTATCCAATATAAAATGGTAGCAAAGAATTGGTTGAAATGGGTTTGACTCATCAAATTTCTTTTTCTTGAAAGGGATTTTACGTCCGCACCCCTTGTAGTCTACATAATTATTATTACCTTCCTTTTAGTTTATATTTTATAACAAACAACCCATTTCGGCATGGTCAAAGACAGTTTACGCTTACTTCAATAGTTTTACAGCGATGAAATGACTATAATACCCTCATTTATTTGTGAAGACATTTAATAAAAATACATATATATTTGGTTAATTTCCATATTATTATTTTTAAGGGGAGAAAAGCAAGTTGGAAATATGTGAGGAATAAAATCCTACACTATACTAATATAGTACTATATATCCTTACAAATTCAAGAGAAAGAGGGTGTGTATATAAATACAATTATAGTTGGATGAACATGGTTAATTACATTATTCTCATTTTTCTTCCTTTAAAAAAAAATTATATAGATTATAATTATTTGAATATCATGTCCTTTACTATTTACTTCAGGTCTAATCTTCAAGAAAAGCATTTCAATTCAACTCCTTCATTTCCTTGCATTTAAAGTTTTATTCAGACTCATTCTTCAAACAAGCGAGTCGGATGCTCATTTGGTAAACAAGTCGGTCCCAAACAGTATGGGGCTCGGCTCATCTAGATCCTAAACAATACAAGTCTAACTTATCTAAACTCGTGATCATAAGCTCGTATAGTCTAGTATATATTTGTGCACATAGGTTTGTATAGGACTCGCATAGGCTCGTGAACAATTTATAGGCTTGTAAATGAATGTAGACTTGTACAAGTTTTTTAAAATTTTTGGAAAGGATTATCATTTCAGAATGAAATGTATGTTTTTGAATGGAATTTTTATTTTTATTTTTATTTTAACTGTTTGGTTCTACAAATGCTGAAATCAGCAGATAAATAAATGCACTAAACATATCTACAACAGATTATTTTTCAGGTAGAATCATACTTTATGTATGTAAAATGCACATAGTTAATGAGCACTTCATGGGTCTTTGTTATAGCCTTCTGGTGAAAAACTCTTTGTGTTTGTTTCTACAAAACCATCTGTATGTGGAAATGTCTAGGATGGATAGCTGCATAGACAATTGCCTTAGAGGTCTCTTTGCATTGTTGTGTCTGTGTAAAATCTCAAAGACAAAATGGTGTCTTTGGTTGTGCTTTTTTTACTTTTCATTTTCACTTTTGTTGTTTCCTTGTAGGATAGAAGTGTTTGGCAAAACCAACAACTCTGTTTGCTAACAAAGAAAGAAAGTACTACATTAATGGTTTACAAGCCTACAAGGCTCAGCTTCTTTATTCACACACACACACACACATATATATATACATTAGTTATGCATTTCCATGCATCCACACCAGAGAACAAGATTGATCTTCCCCACATTTTCTCAGCCTAAGAAGCAAATGTGCAACAATCCCAGACAAGAAGCCAAGTGCTGCACTAGAGCCCACAAGTGAAACAGCAGTGCAAATAAGCATCACAAAAGACTCCTCCTTAGAATTCATGTCCCTTGAGCACATGGCTAGCTCAATCCCAGCAAACAACAGCAAAACCCCCAAGACCCCAACAGGAAACTGGTCCAACACCTTCACTATAGAGCTCCCCAAAACCAAGCCCAGCACCAACTTGGCTGCACCCAAAAGTGCCACACACCCACCACTCCTCCCGCCAAACTTGTACTGCCCAGCTAGTCCCCCTGCACCATGGCAGCATGGCATTGCCCCAAACCAGCATCCCATTAGATTCATCATCCCCACCGTCACCGAAAGCGACGTCGCCGAGAAGTCTTGTCCCGGGAAAAGATCAGATGACAAATTCACAACTGCAATAACCGAATTCAAGATTGACAATGGGAGCTGAGGGACTGTCCCTTTAATGAACCCATCCCTCCATTCATTTTTAGATATCTTCACAATTTCAATACTAGATGGCCCAAAATTGAACCCTTTAACCACTTTAGGCCCTCTCAAAATGGCCAAAAGCACACCCAACAAAAAGATAATAAAAGCTGAAGGAAGTGAAAACAACAACTTTCTCAACCTCCTCCTCTTAGTACTACTAGACTCTCTTTCTTCACTCAATTCATCACCTGAACCATTGACTATGATTATGAAACAAGCACAAACAAGAGCCAAAACCAACCCATCCAACCCCAGCCAAGGCCTCTCACCACTAGACTTTGACTTAGCAAAGTTTTGTTCATGTCTTATGTACTTCACTGCACTCATAGCAAATGACAACCCTTGTGCCAATTGAATCCCTCTGACCACAGACAGTGGAATGAGCCTATACACAATTTGCATCAAACCCGTGACACCCAATACAAATAGTATCGCCCCGCTGCAGATTCCGGCGGCCATGACCTCGTGGATGCCGAATTGGGGGTTGGAAATGGCCACGGCGGCGATGGCCTTCATGGGCTGGACTGGCATTGGGACACCATAGATGGCACCAGTGATTATGTTGTAGACACCGGTGAAAATCAATGTGGTGCCAAGGTTCAAGTCCTTGGATAGTGTTAAGGCCAGCATGATGGGAATGTAGGTGCCCAAGTCACCCATTGCACCATTCAGTTCAGCCCATTTGGACTTGATGATCAGATTGTCTCTGGCTTTGTGGATGATTTTGGCGGGAAAATTGGATGTGGGTGGCCGCCGGGGGGCGGTTTCCGGCGGGATTTGGGGGGTTTGGGGACATGGGTTTTGGTGGGTTTGGGGATTCATGGTGGTGTAGTAGTAGAAAAGTGAAGGGAATGTTGTATCAGAGTGGTTATATATATATCGAAGCTAGCGTTTTATTATGTAGTGTCCATTTGAATTGATGAGAGAGGTTGGTGGTTGTTGATTATGAAGAGAAATATATGCCATTGAATGTGGGGTGAGGCATCTTACTAATAGTAATTTGACCACCCAATAGTGACCTAATTAGGTGAGGGTAGTATTGTCATTTATCATTTTCATGGCAAATGTTTGAATGCACTCTAATTAGGGATGTAAACAAATCAAGCGTTCCACAAACACCCTGAGCTCGGCTCGATAAAAACCCGGCTCATGTTTGTTTATTTATTAAATAAACCAAGCACGAATATTTTTTTTCAAGCTCGAACAAATATGAGATCGGCTCAAAAATATTCACGAACAATGCTCGTGAATGAGACTTATTAAAAGCTCAATTATATATTTACATATATATATATGTGTGTATTATAAATTATTATATTATGTAATATATAATATAAAATTTTACCATATCTAAAGCATAATTTACTTTACACAAATTAAATCTAATATAGGACAAAGTCCTCACCAAACAAACATATTAAGCCAAATATTATTATTATATTAAAAATTATCAAAGACCCTAATCTCTAACAAATAACCCAATTTAGGTAACTATTGGTAAGAGTAATATATGTTACAACTGAACCGAGCCGTTCGTGAACATGCTCAAGTTCGACTCGTTAAAACTAGCGCTCGGCTCGGGCTCATTCGTTTAATAAATGAATCAAGCTTAAACACAATTTTTAGGCTCGTTTAATAAATAAACAAGTTTGAACATTACAACGCTCGACTCGGTTCGGTTCAGGCTCATTCATTTAACATGTGTCATCTTAGGAGTCCAATTAGGTCCAATTTGTCTCTCAATAACTTTGGTCCAGTTGAGATCCAACAAACCAGATGAGATCTGATAAGAGATTGGGTTCCACAAATCAAATTGGATCCAACCACAATCAAACATCAGATCTAATGTGGTACGCTTGATCTCAAATGGACCAAAGTCCAGCTACAAACAAACTGGACTTGATTAAGGTTGGAATTAAATTTGGCATCTAATTCAGGGTATCTTATGCTTTTTACTGGGCATTAATAGCTCCTAATAAGCACCCTGTGTTTTCCAGGTCAACAACTTGATATGTGTAATCTAATAAATAGAGATTGATATGAAAAGGACATTACCAAATCACTTATAAGCCATTCAATGTGGGGTGAGGCATCATAACTCGTAGTGATTCCACCTGCCGCGGGTGATCTAACTAGGTCACCGCTATCCTCTCTCGAGTCTTGATGATGAACATGAGGTCGTCTTTGGAATCATACCCTAAAGGCCAAAGATGAGAATTAAATGTGGCATCTAATTTTAGGGTATCTTGATTCATGGCCATTCTAGTTGGGCAATTATAGTAGGGAATTAGTACCATTTCTCTTTTCAAAGTCAAATCTAGGGCTTGATTCTATGCTATTGGGAAAGAAAAAGCCTTTATTGGGGTTAACTATATCCCTCACATTAAAAATGTCTAATTTGAGTATGCTTATAAACCTTGAGAAAAAATTAAGAAATTCCAACATTTTTGAAGAAAATGAAACTTGACGCATTGAAAAGTTTCGAGAACATTAATCGTATTGTGAACTAGCCAAAGTCCCAGACACCAAAAATAAAATTTTAATTAATTGAGAACATTTTGATAGAGTAGTGATTTATGCCTATGTCTTAGGTCTAATGACATCTTTGTATTGATGTGAGTAGAATCTAAATATACATAAAAATTCAAAAATATCATTTCTCCTACTAAGTTTTTAGGACTACAATTATTGTTGGAATTTTTTTTTTTCTTCCCAAAGGACTACTTCTTTGGAACTTGGCATCTGTGGCCCTGTGGGCTAATAAAAGGGCCACATATGGATCAAACACAGACCAAAATAGTGAAATGGGCTTTGCTTGCTAATCAGTTATTGGGCCGGGCAGATAACAATTGAGACTGTGGACATTCATGATCCTTTTTAGATTGCTATTGGACTTAACTATTGGGCTCATATAAAATATACCGGACTTGACAATGAAGGCATTAATTAGGTCCAATTTTCATAGAGGTGGGCTGAAAAGGTTAATAGACTATGGGCTATAACATGAGAAAGTGAATGATAGGTCATGGGTCCTTTATAAGGTTATTGAAATTGAGAGTCTAAGTAGGATTGTTGGAGGTTCCGTAAAATCGGAATCGTATAATGTAAGATTGTACCTAATTATTAATAAATAATTTTATTTAATTTCTTAAAGAATAATATATTTATATATAACAGAAATATACTCAAAACATAAAATATGAATAAAAACATTAAGGCCCTGTTTGGTAGGTGGTCTGGTTTGATCTTGTGTTTTATGGGACCAGATCATGTTTGGTAGCATTGGTCCCAAATTTGTGGTTAGACCAAGTAAGACCAAATCAGACCAAAATGACCTCATTTCAGACAAAAAAAAAAGGTGGTTCCTGGTGGTCCGGTCTAGTCTTATTAATAAAATATATTTATAAATAATTAAAAATAAATAAATAATAATAATAAATTAAATAAAACATATTTTTAAAATAAAATATAAATAATAAAATAAATGAAATAAATAATATCTAATAATAATAAATAAATGAATAAATAATAATATAAATAATAAATTAAATAAAACATAATAATAATAAAAATTGAATAAAATAATAATAAATAAATATAATAATAAAAAATGGACTAAATAATAAATAATAATAATAAATTAATAAATTAAATAATAAATTACATAAAACATATTTAAAAATATAATAAAAATAAATAAATAATAAACAAAATGAAATAAATAATAATAATAAATAAATATAATAAAAAATAATAAATAGATATAATAATAAATAAATATAATAATAAATAATAAGTAAATATAATAATGAATAAATACTTCATAATAATAATAAAAAATGAGTATAATAATAATAAATTAATATTAAATTAATAAAATATATTTTTAAATAATTAAAAATGAATAAATAATTTATAAATAAAATGAATTAAATAATGAAATAATAATAAATAAATAGAATATATTTATAAATTAATAAATAATAATATAAATAATAATTTAATAATAAAAATAATCAAATATATTATAAAGTGAAGAAATAATATATAAATAAATATTATAATAAATAATAAATAAATAGTAAGATCAGATCGCTTACCAAACAAACTTTTTCAAATCAGATTAGGCCAGACCAGAAAGACCGCCTATCAAACATGGCCTAAAATTTTTGATCTTCCATATAGGGGACCTAACCCTCACATCATAAAACAAGTGTGAATAGATTCATGGTAAAATAATAAAATTATAAAAAATTATATAAAATTATACGATTTTACGAATTAAAATTGCGATTTAGACATCAATGGTCCTTTCACATCATATGAATTTCAATGTCCTTTACATTCCGTATAATTTGAATTTCATGTCCTTTACATTTCAGATTTCTGGTCATTCCATTATTTGCTCCAAAGTCAAATATTTCAATAAAGGCATTTCTGCTCAAGTCCTTCAATTCCTTTTACTTTGCTTGCAGTTGAATTATGCATCACAAAAGTGCTTATTCCAAGGCAATTTGAACCTTAAGAGAAGTTTCCTCCCCTCTTTCCCTTCTTTCCACTAAAGTCTTATCTTAATAGACTCTAGAACTCTTGCATAGACTAGTGGTGGACATAGTCAATCTATATTTATCATAGTTTTGAGAAACTCGATTCTAACGGTCAAAATTTACGATTCTACTATTCTATACGATTTTATAATTTTACCATAATTCTATTACGTTAAAATAATTATTGGACGGTTAAACCCTTCATATAAAATACCCAAAAACTTAATAATTTAGTCCAACATTCTAATATATTACCTAAATTTATGAGAAAATATTTAAAAGCCCAATATATTATAAAATTTTAAAAATTCTAATATGATTTGGACTTTTAAATTAAATATTTAATATTTAATATTTTTTTAAAAAAATTAATACGTTTAGGTAGTATCTTACGATTTGACGATTCCGATTCTATGGACTCCAAAACGATTTTACCTAAACTCTCGATTCTGACAACCTCAATAGTTGAGACATGAAGAAAGCAAGAAATTTATTTGACAAGTTTTCTAATTTCCTAAAAAGAATATAGTTAGGACTATAAATGAACTGATCTACTTGGGAACAGTTCAGTATTGACGTGTTTAAATTCACTAAACAAATGACTCGAACTCAAATTCCATTTCTGGACCCAGTTTGTTTAAACGAGTTAAACTTGGACAGTACTTGACTTAACTCGTCTAGAAATGTGAAGATGACCTTGTGTTAGGATTGTAAACGAACAGAGCACTCGATGAGCTACTTGAGGGTCTGTCGCTAAGAGCTCGGTTCGTATTCATTTGATTATTAAACGAACCAAGTTTAAACAAATTTTTTAGGCTCGTTTATTAAAGGAGTCGAGCTCAAACATCCATGAGCTTGGTTCGTTTGTTCGTGAATATGTTCACGAATATACTCGCGAACAAACTCGTAATCAAGGCTCACAATTATGTTCGCGAACAAGCTCGTAATTATTAATTTATTAGATAAAAAAATATTAAAAAAATAATATTAACTTCCAAACAAAACTTCACATTATACATAAAGGCATATGCTACTTTTCCTATTATTGAGATATTGGTTTAGCACACTACTTTTTTATACAAAAAAATGTTCTCTCTATGTCACTTACCCTCTCCACAAATAAATAATATATATATATATATATATATATATATATATATTACAAAAGTTGTTTTCTTCTCTTTCTATATATACCACTTTCCTAGATTACTACCAGTCTACCACTAAACAAATATTAGATCTATATATATATATACATATTATATAACAAATATTAGATCTATATTTATATATATATATATATATAAGTATATACATATTATATAACTAAATAAAAAAGCACTAGAGCCCTCAAAATATCAACTTCAAAAAAGTGCAAACCAAGATCAGATTAGAGAGATAATCATGGTGATCCGCCTCCCCTCTTCGTCATCTGCATCACCACCATCATCATCATCATCATCATCATCATTCAATCCAAACAAATACCACCATTTGGGATGCACACAAAACCGAACCGGACTGAAGCAAAACCGGCGATTCGGTTTGGTTTTAAAATGATTCAGTTCGGTTACAGTTTTCAAATTTGAAAAATCGATTTTTTCGGTTTGGTTACGATTTTCGTTGGTCAAAAACCGAACCGATTTTAAATATATTGTAATATGAAATATTATATATGTATTAATAATATAATATTATCTTATCTATATCACTTTAACATCAGACATTCAGATTGAGAGAAGAGTATGTTTCGTAATATTAGATGAAAAATCAACCTACTTTAGTACTTGTATCACACCATTCACTAATTATAAAAAACAAAGTCTTAACCTAGTGTGTAACATATTTCAGCAGTGGTATGGTATGTAGCAGACTAGTGTAAGCAGATTTAGATAACTAGTGTGAGATGTAATTTTGAACGATGTGAGATGTAATTTTGAACGATATGCTTCCATTCCATTAATTATGAATTTTATTTTATTTTTGTAATAGTTGAAACATGAATTATCCTATATAATTTAGTTTATGTTTTTAATTATATTATCTTTTGAGTTATGTCGTTGAAAGACAATTATAAAATCTGAAACCGAACCGAAAAAAATAATTTTATTTGGTTACGGTTTTCATTTTTAAAAAACCGAAAATAACGGTACGGTTACGGTTTCAGTCGAAACCGAACCGAACCAAATCACGTGCACCCCTAACAACCATTCATTAACATGGTCCTTCGCTTAACAGGAGGATTCCCATCAAAGTGAATCCCTTCAACATCAGCTATGGCGGTTGTGGAGGTTGAGGTTGCAGAGGTTGTGGGGGCTGAGGAGATTGGGGTTCGTGACAGAACCCTCGGCCAATCCAAGCGAGAGAGCGCCGCCCCGCAACCACCAATTTCGCCGCCGCCGCAACCCCCTCGCTTCCCTTTCCATTCGGCGATCTGACCCCATTCTCTCGGCCACAATGGAGCAACTTGTTTTGACCGGCTCGAGCTCGAGCCGGGATCGATCTCATCTGTGAAGGAGCCGAGTCGAGCCCGAACATTCCAATACTCGGCTCGGCTCATTTACAGCCCTACCTTGTGTGTCGGTTCGTTCACAATGGTTCTATAGGAAAACTCGCGAACATGTTCATAAACGTGTATTTGTCTAGCGCAAGCTAACAGGTTGGTCAACATGAGCTTAAATTAAAGTCGGAACGGTTTTATTTTGTATTAAACTTTATTTTTATTAAAGGTTCGACTTGTTCAGTGTGACTCTATTCAAAATTGAACAAGGGTTGTCAAACAGCACCAAGTCTATTTCAGTCCTAACTGACATTAACAATAAGTATGGAAGCATCAATTCAAGAAAAAAGGGTGGTCTTGTAAGTTCTAAGTTGAATTCTGGTGTCACACAAAGATATGCACCATCTTTTCGTGGTCGTGGCTTGATGTTTTTGAGGCAACCAGTTCGGGTTCTTGGATGCAAAGATTTGCTACCCACAATAAAGTCAAATCAGCAGAACATGCATTTAGAGAAGGATTAAAACTGAGGTACTAGAGTCCAGAATCAATTAGGATCTAGTTTCCCAGAACAAAATGGGGTAAGTTCATGAACCTGTGTGAGGTCCTTCAAAAATACCATACTCTTTGAATGAGATATATAGAACAGGGACCACACTGTCAGGAAATCCAAGAGGCATCACCATCTTTGGTTTCTAAGGTCAGAAAAGTAAATATAGAGGTTGAGCAACATCTCATATAATCGCAAATATAAAATAGAATGGATGTAACAGATAATTATGGTATACATCAACCAAATACTTGTTCAAGTTTGGAGGCCTCCTTCCAAGAAATTGAAAAGGTAAAGGAAATGGGAAGCCGGATAAAATATGTTGCCACCCATTTCAATTCAGCATTAGGAGAACAGAAATCTAAAGATTCTATGTCCTTGACAAAATCAAGAAAAATAAAATTAGCCAAAAATTACCCATTATAAACTAGGTCCATGAAAGATGAGACACAATCAGCAGAAGGAACAATGCATACAAAATGACCACCCATGGCTGATAAAAGATGCACAAAACAGCACTTAGTAAACAGATGATCAGGGTGTTGACCTTTGTGATTGTTCATCAATCATAGGCATAGTATCGCGTTATTCAGCAATGAACATGCCGGTTTCGAATAGTTCCTCGCTATCATTCAACTTAGGAGTACTTTCAGAAGCATCATTCGTGATTTTCTCTGTTGCCTCCTCCATCAAAATCTCCTCCGCCCGGCAATTCCAGCTGCAAAATGCTTTCTCCCCTCTGCAAGGCATCAAACCACCTAGAGTTCAAACAGCGAAAATTCCTAGTAATGGAACAGGATACTATCATGTAAACAAAGGGGATATGATATCACAAGTGTTCGCAGCGAACCTGTACATGTAGATATCTTCACCCTCCAATTTCTTCTTGCAAGAGTAACAGAAGCTCAAGAAATCGTTAGAGGGATATTGAAGGGGGACTTCACAGCACTTAGCTGCCACTAATGGAGTCAACCCAATCTCATTTTCTTCTTTCTTGGAAAAATTTGTGGATTCATTGTTGTGACATTCTAAAACACAGTCACAAAAGATATGAGTTGTTTTCGGATTGGGGCCATGTGTTCTTACGCAAGTATAATCCTCAGAAAGCTCAATCTCACTAGCCGAAGACCCTACAAAGCTATGGCTAAATCCAACAGATACTGGAATTGAATGTAACTTTGTGTCCAAGGTGTTGCCTAAATTTTGGCTTCCTCCAACCAATTCAGGATGTGAACTCATTGAACTTTTTCCTTTTTCCAAATAATAACCCTCAGAACTTGAATTAGTACTACGGCTCGTTATACTGGCTAGATGCATCCCGGACCGTCCCGAATCCAATGAACAAGATAGCATTTTTCCAAAAGGTTCATGTTCTAATGGGGTCACTCCATTTCCAAATAGATCATCAGAATTGCCCATTTGGTGATCGGATGATTCAATCCGTTCGCAAGGAAAAATTGCACTATGTTTAGGAAGGGACTTAGGTGCCTCGAAAGATCCATTACCACCACGAAAATTTGGGGTTTTGATCCTCATCTGCGGTCCACAGATAATACTCTTGCTATCATATGATTGAAGCACTTTACCAGATTGTTCATCACTATTGTCAAGAGAATCTATAATGCTAAGGCCAACTTTGTTGCAATTCCATCTATTTTGATGCCCCTCATTGGTTGATCTTGGGGACCTAGAGGGACTACCTAGATTTGGGAACACTTTAAAATCTAGTGGTGAAGTGGGGCTCCTAACTGAATCAGATTCTAAACTCTTATGACTAAACCCTACAAACAGACCAGGGACATTGAAAAATGAATTAGTTTTAGGTTTCTGCATCAAATTGGACTCAGAATTAGCATCAGAAATCAGGTGATCCATGTATTGATCTTTCTGTTTTGATCTGGTCCTCTTTCTCAGCATTTTTCCCAAACCTCAAACCCTCTTGAAATTACCACAAATATTTACCTGTAACAAAATCAACAATGTTTCACAATATAAATACTAAATTCAAAATTTATATTTAATCAGTGACATATCAAGACAAAGAACTAAGAAAGAGCATCAAACCCATGAGCTACATTTACACAGGAACAACATCTACATTAACAAGATATAAAGAAGAACAAGAAGCTAATTGAGAAATAAATTGCTTTCAAAAAAATCAATCCATGAGCTGAAATAAGACCAAGATACAAGAACAATGATCAGATATATACAGGATAAATTACATAATAAATTTACCCATATATCATATTTAAGATGTCAAAAGAGCTTGAATGGATTGAAGATCATACCAGAAAAATCCTAGTGACTGTGTATCCAAAACCCCCAAACAACAAGACTAAAATAAGATGAGACCATTAAAGAGGTCTGAAATGGCAGATAAAAGTCAAATCAATTGTGAATTAAAGAGCAGGCTTAATGAGAGAAAAAGTACTCCAAATACAAACAAAAAACCTCTTAAAATCAATTAAATGTTGTTCTGCAATCAAATTAATTTCTTCATTCTTTCTTTTTTCTATTTTTTTCTGCAAGCAATCAAATGTCCCAAATGAAAACCCCTAAATCATCAACATTCTTCACAGAGGCAACAAAATAATAAATTTAACTGAAAATCATACAAAACATCAAATACCCAGATGGGAAAGTCCATAGATGCACAGAAAAAGCTAGATGAAAAGGGGGTTTTGCATAGAATGGTGATGAATAAGGAAGGGGGGAAAAATGAACTTGATGAATCTTACTCAGTCCCAAGAAACCCAAGAATAGAATATGGGAAATGCTTTGTGCGGTTCAGTACTGAAACGAGGAATGAAATATGAGATATACACACACACACACACACATATATATATATATATATAGAGAGAGAGAGAGAGAGAGCCCACCTAGTTTTCTCCTCTGGAAACTTCAGAGAGTTGATGTATAGAGACTACCCCAGATGAAGTAAAAATAGAGGAGTAATGCTTTGAGAGAGGTCCCCTTCTCTCTGTGAGTGAAATTTGTGCACTAGTCCATATAAATTTGTCCATTACTCCATAATATATATAGATAGGACATGTATGTATCTCTATCTTACACCATATCCCTTTTATCACACGTAAATGATTACTATTAGTCTACAATTACTCCATGGCCAGTTTCCTAACACGTCCTTTCGATCATATTAATTTCATTTCAGATAACTATCACAAATATATTGTGTGTGTATATATATATATATATATATATATATTGAAGTTTACTTGGCTTTTTCTCATTACGGTCCGTTTGGATACCCTGTTTTTTATTTTTGTTTTTTTACAGTTCACAAGACTAAAAAAAAAAAAATTTGGCAAACGCGTTTACTGTTCACTGTTTTTTCCCCAAGAAAACTGTTTTCTGTTAATAGTATGTAAAAATGATGAAAACACCAAATACAACTTTTAGTTGTTTTTTGAGTTTTTTCACTGTTTAGGTGGTAAAAACAATGAAAACACCAAATTCATAAAATACAATTTTCACCAAATAAAAGTGGTGAAAACACCTTCATCCAAACGCTTTTTTGTTTTTAGTTTTTTCCTGAAAAAACAAAGACAAATACAAAAACAATTTTTATATTTGAAGACAGAAAACAAATACAAAAAACAGGCTTTCCAAACGCACCCTACATAAATTTTGTAGAAGCAACCTACATAAATTTTGTAGAAGCAACAATTTCCTTTAGTTGAATATGCAATAATTTTGCTAAAATTTAGAATAAGGAACATTTGGGCCTTTTCATTTCAAAAACGGTATTTTTTATTTTCTATATTAGATAGTTGGACATTTGGGTATTTTCATTTCAAAGGAACATTTGGGTCTTTTATATAAATTTGAAACTTCCACGTTTGAGAGGTTTGTTGATAAATTTACAATAAATATTTAATTTTACCCATTTCATTATTATCGGTGATGAATAATTTTATGTTGTTACGGGGAATGATACAGAGATATTATTTTTTAATGTATGAATTTTATGTTAAAATAATAATAAAATAAAATATTCTAAAATTTTATGAATTTTTTAAAAAATTTAGTCTCTTTGTAATGTACGTAGCTTATGGGATAAATAGATCAAAATCTAGCATTTAAAAACTTTTGTAATGTGTGACAATTCAAATATATATATATATATATTATATGAGGAGTATTATCTCTTCGGTATTGGGTACAGAAATGTGTACTATGGCATATGCGAAAAATAAACAGTGTAAATGCGACAGAAGTGACAGAGTGAGGGCCCACTCTGACTTACTGTTGAATGATGAAACTGAGCACATAATGTTGACGGTCCCTAACTAACTATGGTTAATTTTTCTAAGTTAAAATACGCGTGAGTTTCAAAAACCCAACTCCAATGTAATTACATGAAATGACATATATGCCCTCTGATTTTACCTATTACCTAACAAAAAGAAGACATCAACTTCATGATTAATTAAAGTTGAGTTGGATTCGGTAAAAAGTTGCAAAATTACTTTTTGGAATTTGTAATTTTATAATTCGGAATTGTCTATTTTAAATTTACTTTATTACAACAGTCACAATTGTGTACTTTTATTATTTCTCTAAAAGTTATTTGACTATGATGCGAGTATCGTACTTCTCTTGCTTAGCAAGATATTAATTTACATTTTTATAAATTTTTATAAAAACATATTCTCTACATTTCAAAACCGAGAACTCCAATAAAATAATTGTACATTTATCTGTGTTAATATTTTTATCTATTTCCTATGGTATATTTTCAATTCGCATTAATACAAACTGGAACAAAATTTAACAAATTAATGTACAGGCATAGTGTGAATGTATATAGAGAGAAAGAGAGTATGGTATTCGATTTTTATTAGGTGCAAATAATTTATTAGGGTCACGAATACAGACATAATTTGAGTTTTACTTTATTAGTGTGGGGGATCAACTTGCACGGATCTCGTGAATTAGTCAAAATGTACGTAAACTGACTCGAATATCACGGATATAAAATATATACATATATATGGTGACTAACGAAACACTTGTATTATTAATATTTTGAACTTCCGTATCTTTAACATTTTCATTTATATTATTTCTTTGTTCATTTTCAAATATCTTGAACTTTGGCGTTTTAACATTTTCAATTGCTCTCCCTAGCTCACTTTCTTATTATATGACTTAGAACGCACATGACAAGTTAAATTAACTTTCAAACTTTCAAAAAAAATTAATTTTCATACTTCTTCAAATAAAGAAAGTTGTGCATAATTTATGATTGAATTCAATATTAAGGCCCCGTTTGGCATGATTTTTGTTTATGACTTTATGCAGAAGAAAAAAAGAAGCAGAAGTTATTTTGAGAAACTCGTATCCCTAACTTCTTTAAAACGCTTTTGTAAGGCTCATAAGCTCTTCTAAAAATTTTGTTAAACACCGTTCAAAATAGTTTTTTTCTCCAAAAAGCCAAAAATAGTATTTAAAAAGTTAATCCAAACATGGCCTTAGAACATAGGGGGTGGGTTGGCCAATTTGGGCTCGCTATTTTCTCTCTTTAGCCAGCCACCTCAGCAATTATAGCTAGTTACTTTTTTAGCCAATGAGTGGCCCGTTATGGTGCTATTCATTTACTACCAATATCTATATTTTATTTTAAAAAAAATAAGTTAAAGATATGTCTTTATCTCTGTCGGTATATATTAAAAAAAAAATATATATATATATATATATCTACCTTATGCAGGGGATATAATGGATAACCTTGGTGATGGGGGAGGGGGCACTAGAAATCATATGGACGGAGATGGTTTCGACTTGGAATTAGATTGACAGAATCACCGTCTCCATCTTGTACAATTTTTTGATTTTGGGTATGTGTATATATATTGATATGTATGTGTATCAATTTTGAGTTTGTATCTGATTATATATATTTTTTTATTTCAATTTTGGGTTTGTATCTAGGTGTTTATATATATTGATTTGATTTGTGTTTTAATTTTATTTGATTCAAAATTTAGGGTTTTAAATTTTTTGGATTTGTATATGGGTCTGTATATATATATATGATGTGTATATGTATATATGAGCTTTATTATCCCCAACCATTCTTCCCTCTTCCTCAATTGCCTCCCTCTTCCCTTTCCTGCTTCGCCGAAAGATTTATCAAATTTAAAGATCCTTACTGAATGCTCTTAGAAGTAAGAGTTTATAAAATAATTGTATCTTCTAATCTATGTTCTCTCTACTTAGCAAGAGTGTATAAATAGCATGCGTAATATAGAGCTTATTCCAACATTGGATAAAGACTTGTTTAAACACCTCGTAATATTTAAATTTAGAAAATAATATGTAAATAAATTAAAATAAATAAATCACTTATAATTTTATGTAAATTTATTTCTCTCAATATGCCCCTTTTTTTCTCCTGTGATTTTCACTTTTTCGTACTGTCCTTTTTTGTTGTCATTCAGTGACTCAGAAAGAGTACATCACGCCACGTGTCCGTTGCCTTCGCAGATCTCGGTGAAATCCAACGGTTGTGGGCCGAAGATTCCCTCTATCATGCGGTCCACCTTTAGCTTTTCTAACCTAACGTTCTTCCTCCCCACCCGAGGTGTGGGGTCCCCCACTCGTGATCATACCCTACCTGTACCTTATCAAAAGTTAAAATTCAATATATGGCATTAATGAATGATTAAGTAAAAAAATAATTTAACTGAAAAATAAGAAACAAAAGTGGTTTTTATGATGAGCTAACATTAATAAAGGAGATTTATATAAATACATTTTTAAAAGCTAAATTATGTGTATAGAGGACGAGAATATATTGCATATTTTGAGATTTTTCTTTTTTACGCAGTATTTGAAATAAATAGTAAAAAATAATGTAATACATGTATAATTTTAAATTAATTTGAGGTACATAATTCTTGGAATAACCAAAAAAAATTTCTCTACCTTTCATATGCATTCCGTGTTTGTAAATTATTTTCTATATTTTCTTTATTATTATCCCCTACAAATACAAGTTTGTTAGACAAATTGATCAAGTGATCGAAGTTCATGCAGATTTTTATTTATTAAAATTTTGTCTTTTTAGTAAATTCAAAGAAAAATATCACATACCTCTCTTTAGATTTAGTAATATTACACACGATACCCCTATTATTTTCAAAATACCAATTATCTCCCTTGGACCAATCCGATGATGTAAAATTAGGAAATGACCCTCAATAAACCCTCCAAAATTATTAAATTTTCATATTGCCCCACCTAATGGATAAATTACAGTTTCACCCACTAAAACTAAAAAATATTTAAAATTTAAAAAAATATATAAAAATTGAAATATATATATAATTCAAAAAAATATATAAAATTTGAAATATATATATAATTCGAAAAAATATATAATATTAGAAAATATATATTAAATTCAAAAAATATATATACAATTCCAAAATATATATATATATATAATTCGAAAAGATATATAAAATTAGAAAATATATATAAAATTTGAAAAATATATCTAAAATTCCGAAAAATATATATATAATTCGGAAAAATATATAAAATTTCAAAAAATATATATAATTCGAAAAAATATATAAAATTAGAAAAAATATATAAAATTCAAAAACATATATATATATATATGTATAATTCCGAAAAATATATATAAAATTAGAAAAAAAATATAGAAAATTCGAAACAATATATAAAATTCAAAAAATATATATATAACATTAGAAAAAATATATAAAATTTGAAAATTATATATAAAAAATTCCGAATATATATATATATATATATATATAATTCAAAACAAATATAGAAAATTCATAAAACATATAGAAAATTCCGAAAAATATATATATAAAATTATAATTTTTTAATTTTATATTTATTTTTTAAATATATATATTTTTGAATTTTATATATGTTTTCTAAATTATATATATATTTTTAAAATTTATATATGTTTTTCAAAATTTATATTTTTTTCAAAATTTATATTTGTTTTCGAATTTTATATATTTTTTTCGAATTTTATAATGAAATTCGAAATTTGATGTATATCTTTTTTAATTTCATATCTTTTTTCTAAATTTAATATAGGCTTAAAGGGGTAGTTTGCTTATTTTAGAAAGGCGAGGGTAGTAAAATGGGGGCAAAAAAGGCATGGGGGTATTTTGCGACCCTTATAAAGCATAAGGGGGTTTTATACTCTTTTGCCTTTTATATATATATTTCAAATTTTATATATGTTTTTTGAAATTTATATATTTTTTCCAATTTTTATATATTTTCAAAATTTTATATATATATATATATTAATTATATATATTTCAAATTTTTTATATATTTTTGAATTTTAGGGGGTGAAACTGTAATTCACCCATTAGGGGTGGGGCAATATGAAATTCAATAGTTTAGGGGGGTTTATTGAAATTAACTATGAAGGGCAATTATGTAAAATCATACATGAAATCAGAGTTGACCGGTTTGACTTTGGACGGAGAGGGTGAAAGTGATATCCGGAGCTAACTTGGAGAGAAATATTTGCTCGATTTGAAAACAGTAAGAGTACCACGTGTAATATTACTAAACCTTAGGGAAGATATGTAATATTTTCCCTAAATTCAAAATTAAATTAAACCAACTAAAATATGAATAGTCCTTTAGACCAATTGAGTAGAATAATTACATGTATATATATATATATAGTTATATTTAAAGTCACGCCTTCCTTTTATTCCACTAAATAAATAAAGGCATAACCCTTATTTACTATATCATTTTTATGTCCCTTTCCTCTAACTCTACAAAAAGAAGAAAACAAATGCATTCTCCAACTTAAAAAAAAAAAAAAAAAATCATCTCTTAGATTCTTTTCATTATTCCACACGTCATTTATTTATTTTTTCTTCTTACCAAACAAAAGATAGGTGACTAAAGAATGAGAATCAAAATTATAAAAAGAGAGAACATTAGAGAATTGATCTACATATATAAATATATTTATTAATTAATTTTGTTTCAAATTACTAAGGCCCAACAGCCCAAGCACATGAATTTTATTCTATTTTTCTCTAAAGTCAGATTGGGATGCTACTTTTTCATTTTTCAAATTGGAGAGTTCGAAGTGATTGTGTAATTACATTCTTGCATAAACAAAAATGACGAAAAAAAACACACCAATAATTAGAGAAAAGAAAAATGAAAAACAAAAAATTTAAATTATCTTTTGGTAGTAATAAACACAATAACATTACAAGAATCACATTGACGAAGACATCAACTTTAGGGATGACAATTTAGTCCTACCTGTCCAGGTTTCGACTCGCTCCAATTCGAATGGGGCAGGTTTGGTAAGTTTTTAAACGAATTTGGGATGGGTTTGGTATTAAAAATTAAAACCCGAAACATATTCTGATCGGTTCCGGTTTTCTGTAAAAATCACCCCAATCCCCCCCACCAACACTTACTTCTTTTTTTCATTTTTCTCGGAAAAAAATGGTATTTTAAAGGAATGTCATAAAAATAATTGTTCACTAAAAATATTATAATGATATATATTTTTTTATATGATAAAATGAAGCAACAAAATAATTTAATTTTTGAACTTCAATTACTGATAATGAATTTTCGTTTTTTTTAAAACCCTTCTCAAGAAAAAAAAATACATACTAGACATATTCAATCAATTAAGTATTTTTAATTATGTAAATTTCAATTACTATTCAATCAATTAAGAAAAAATACATAATCAAACATATTCAATCAATTAAAAAATAATATATACTTAGACATATTCAATCAATTAATTATGTACATAACTGTTGGTTTTGAAATTCTATTTCGGACAATAAGTCTTATTTTGATATTAACAAAACATTCAAAACCGTGTTTGGTACTAATATGATTTTGAGCTAAGTGTTTTAGCAAGGATAGGTGAAGGATTCAGAAAGATCCCAACACAAAAAATGGTAAGCGATAAGGTAACTCAAGCGCAAAATCGGAAAAGGACAAAATGGTCAACGAAAGACGAAAGCTGAAGACTCAAGACATGGGGTAGATAGGCCGGGGTGAGAATATTGTAACAAGGTATCTTATGCGTTGATTGGTCTTATAAGCTTAAGTAATTAAAGAAACGAACTTAAAACGGATCAAAAACGGACCTTGAAACAACTTCTTGGAGTCACCTAGTCAATTGGCCATGAAATGACAACTGACTGGCAGTGACCCAGTCGACTGGCCTAGGGCCTAGCCGACTGGATGAACTAGAGAGTTATAAACATTTTTGATTGCCTGAGGCAGTCGACTGGCCATAGCCGTTGAAAAAAATATTTTAAATCTTAGCGTGAAGGCAATCAACTGGGTGCTTCAGGATTTTAAGGAAAAAAATTTCTAAACAATATTTTGACCCAATAATTAATGGTTATGCTTGCTACTTTTCAAATCCTACTCTCCATACTCTCTAGGGTGAGATACACTTTCCAAACCCTAATGATTCACTATATAAAGAAAGAGATATGGATTGAAAACATAGTTCTTGTGCGAGAAATTTTCTGAAAATCATTCATCTCTTATTTTCTCTCAAGCACTCTCTGAAAATCATTTTGATAGCAAGAAGATATAAATCTCGTTTTTCACTCAAATTATTTTGAAGATTTAAACTCAAGCTCTTAGCTTATTCTCTCCTTGAAAATATATTTTGAGAATATATATATATATATATATATATATATCTTGAGTTCTTAAAATATCACCTAAAAACACTTGAACTTATATTGATCTATCTTCCATAAAAATCTTAGGATTTTGAGTGTTTTTGATTATTGAATGATATATTGATTGCATACATAAATTTGTGATATTGGGTGAGTGAAACCCATTGTATCAAGGGAGGATTATTCTCTTGATTGTGTGAAGAGTTAATTAGCTCTTTTATAAAGGTTTTGCTATTCCACCTATTGAAGGAATAGCCATAGTATGAGGATTGAGAAAGTCTTAAGGAAGAGGATTCTTTGAGCCGAGGAGTAGGAGTTACCGAACTTCGTAAAAATCACGGTGTCAATATCTCTATCTCTACCTCATTATTTTGTATTCTTGTATGCTTAATTTATATTGTGATATATAGCTTGTTAAACTTAAATTAAGTTTTTCATTGATTACTTACATTGCAAATTAATATAGAGAATTATAGTGATTGATTGTAAGAACTAAAAATAACTAAATAATTATTTTTAAATCCTATTCACCCCGGATAAATTAGTGACTAACAATAACTATTGAACTTTAGTACTTGAATGGTTTTAATCATATACACCCGTCGCGGGGAATTCAGTACTTGAAAATTAACCCATTGTACTACTGTACTTGAAATTTTGGAATTCAGTTTGTTGGAACATAACAAATAATGGTTTGTGGAAGTTTGTTTGTTTGTTTCTTTGACACTTATCATGCATAATTAACTTGTCCATTACTGCTATCAAGAAAGGCTCTTGTTCACCAATTGTGCTTATAATTTAATAAAAATAATTTAATAGAATTGATGATAACCCGATAAAATTTATTTATACCGACAAGAAGGTAATAGTATTACTAATTACAACTCGTCACAAATTTGAGATGAATTTGATATTAGTAATTTTTAATTAGGGTGATAATAATATTAGCCAAACCAATCCTGTTGCCACCCCAACATCAATTTACTTTTATATTGTGCTTGTTAATGTTATTACTTGAAAATGTCAATATTACCCTATTACTAAGTTAGGAAAAAAATACTTCAAACTATCCTTTCTGACAAACGGGAATCACATTGATTAGGGCATTAGCTTAGTTTAATAACTCCTAAATTATCGATATTAGTGTTTTACATTGTTTTTTATTTCAAAATAGCCTTTTGTCTTATATGATAAAGTTTGTACATGAATAATCTTTCAACCTACACCTTTAATGATATAGTTAAATAATTACATTGATATGGCATTAAGTTTGTATAAATCTTTTCATATGTCATCATATATTCCGTCGTACTATTAATTCTCTTTTTTCATATGTCGTCATTTTCTTAGTTGTAATATTAATTGCGGTTGTTGCAATAACAATGCAATAGAATCGATTTGTTATATAAATATCAAATAAGTATTAATATTATGTAATTATAGTGATATTTTACGAAAATCCTACAAATTAATTATTATAATATTTTACCAAAATGTTAGAAATTATGATACGTATGAGCCCAATCCATACAATATATTAATTTTAAATGTAAGTATCAATATTACATAATTATATTAATATTTTACGGACCATGATTTGAAGGCCAAAATTCTGAATTTAAAACAAAAAAAAAATAGTTGACAGATTCACTGAAACAGTTTAAATAAAAGTCTTTTATTAATACGTACAAGTCCATTCTTGCTCATATTATTCATTCGAAATGCTATATTACTTTTGTTTAAAATAAATAAAATAACTAAAAATTCAAAATAATGTCCTTGACTCCTTGTGTGATAGGTTTTCTATCTCCACATTTACCAAGTTCTGGATAGTCACAAAAGAGCACATGAATTAGCAAATCGTAAATAAACATCGAACCCCTCTATATTGTTTCTCCCAAGCTAAACAAACAAGGACAGTAGATTATTACTAATTAATATTTACAATTTTTTTTTTAATCCATGCTCTCACAATATTTTATTTAGAAACGTCCCATCACATTACAAGTAACGAAAAATTCCATTTGTTTAGAGAATAAAAATAAAATACTTTATTGTTATTTGATAGCTAATGATATACTTTATTGTTATAGAATTATTAATTTCAGATTTCGGTGTACTAAAGATTTGGTGGTTTATTGTTCGTTGTCAATTATGATCCTAAGAATATTTTATGCCGTCTAGCTAATACAATGTTATTACTCATTAGTGTCTAAAAATTAGTTTTATATGTGTAAATATGGTTAGTATTGAATGTTTTGTTATTTTTCTTGTCTCTATTTGGGATTTTTTATTTATTTTTATATAATGATGACCTATATATGAGACGAAGAGACTACATGTGTTTAGTTCTCAATTATCATGTGCTCTCTAAACATGACACCAACGTTAAATGTTAAAATAAAAAATAGGTTATTGGCATCGTCAATGATAATTAGTGAATATCATAGATTAATTTATTCGAGATTTATATTTAGGTTATCTATTTTATTTGTGCAAGTCATTTGAATCTATGCAATATGTATGGAGTACATAAATTACGAATATAAATGGTCAATTGTCGTGATGAATTCCTTTCTTAAAAAAACAAATAAATTGAAGTTGATTTAATATGAGAGTCGTCATTACAATTGTCTTTTATCGTAGGCATGACAAATCACTCAAACTTGAAGTATGAAAGTGGTACCAAATAAAAGAATGGTGTGATGATACACATCGTCCAAATAGAGATTGGAGATGTGCTTATATGTGTAATGTTATTTTTAATTGGTATAATATTTTTTGGGGAAAAGTCTAAGAACAAAATCGTATGGTTAAGCCCAAAACGAATGATATTGTACCAAATGTTGGAACGGAGTATTACAATTGATATCAGAGCCAGAGTCCGAGGAATTAAGTATGAAAGCATGCACATTACCTGTGAGCCAAGATAGATGATTATAATGCTCCACATCAACCGGCTAGAGGTTTGAGGATGTGCTTTATTTTCGTACCGTGGTGTTACCCATGGTATCCATCTCTAAAACTCATCGTAAAATGGAAAACTGTTTTTTGAGAACAAGGAAAGAGAAGAGAATTCTTTTAATTTATAAACGGAGTTTTTCAAAAATAGTTTCCAAAATATTCAACGTATTTTCAATTGCAAAAAATAAAAAATTATTTTTAGAAATGGACACCAAACAGCCGTAAAGATCTTTGTATTTTTATCGATCGTGTAAGCATCAGTTATGGAATCGTGAATGAAGGAACGAAATTGAGTAAGTGAAAAAAAATTGGAGGGAAAAGAAGCCCAAAGTGTCAAGGTCACGTCGACCCAAAATTGCCCACCAGTTCTGGGCCAGCCCAAAACCCGAGTTAAAGGGCTGGGCAATAAAAAGATTCCGTTCATTCCACTTATATACTCTCAATTTATTTACAATTTTACACAATATTGAATATCTGACTAAATTTTGAATATATTAATTATACTTCCTCAATTTATTTATTTTTAACAAATTAGATGACAAATTTAAAAATGAAGAAGTCTTCCTCAAGGATAAATTTTATTTTGAAAATAGAATTTAATTACAAATTAAAAATTGATGAAATAACTTCTTACCATACAAACAAGAAGTCTTTTGTACAAAAAACTATAAGTGTCAGTAATGTTGAATGTGTATTTTTGTATTTTAATTAGTACTTGATTGATTAGAAATTAGAAAATAAATTGTATAAAAAATTGTCATGTATAAGATAATTTTTTTTGCTTCTTTTAAATAATTTAATTCAATACTTGATTCTGAAAAAATTAAGAACTTATTCATGGGTTTGAAAACGTTACTTGAATGTTAATAAAAATTGTAAGTAATATCTAAAAAATGTTAAAAATTTAGGTGACACTAGCATCACTCATCACTTAAATTTGAGAACAAAAAATTTCGAAAACTATCAACTCTTTTTTTATTATCACTTACGAAATTAAGAACTTTAAATTAAATCCTTTAAATTTGTAGAACTTAATCACACACTCGATATAGTAGTAGCTTTATGTCTACTAATTTGTAACTTATTCAAATATTTTGAAATAATAATAAGCGATGTGTCTTTAGTCATTCACAAACTTAAATAGACTTTAATTATCTATGCATTTAGTAGAATTAATATGTACATCTTAACTAGACTTTTTTATTTTATTTTTTAAATTGAGTTGAAAGGAGATGTATACTAATTATTTACTACACTCTAAGATTAAAAAAAATATTAATTTTCACGAAGTTAAAAGTATTGAAAAAATTATATATATATATACATATATATTTTTTTGACATAAGGAAAGGAGTAATTTGTCGAAGAGTATACATTAAAAACCACTTCAGCATAAGCATATTAGAACGACTTATAAAAGCGCGCCTAATCGCGTGTGTATCGGAATTTAGAACCCCACTCACTCTGCAACTTTCTCTCTCTACAACTACATCTACAGATCATGGAACCTTCAAAAGCAGCAGCAATGGCGTCCTCTCCCCCTCCCTCCGAAACTCAACTTCTCCTCTCTTCGAAAGTTGAATCTCAGCTCTCCTCTATCGTCTACGGTCCTCTCTCTCTCTCTCTCTCTCTCTCTATATATATATATATATATCTATATATGTAACTCTGTTACCTTCCATTTCTTTGTCAATCGATTGTTACGGGAAATTCACTTTCTCTACTTCAAAATAGACTCCGAATTTGTGAAATTATTTAATTACACGATCCCGACACACACACATTGATACATATACATATACATATATAGACGTATTAGGTTTTATATTGTATCGTCAGGCTTTGTTGTTACTCGATGTTTCTTACAATTTTTTTTCTGATCTTTTGTTTTTCTTGAACTAGTTAGTGAGTTGTTGTGAGAAATGGACTATCAATGGATGATTTTCACCGCATTTGTGTGATTTTGCTTGTTATAATCGAAAATTTTGATGATTGTCTTCAGCGAAATTCGAAATTACACTGCCAATTTTCGTTGCAAATCAGTATGTCCCTCTGTTTTTCTGTATGCACTGAAAATAAATTGTTATGATAATAGACTGTTCTCAGTGTTTGATGATTATTTTATGTCTATGGAGTTCAATTTTTATCTTCTTTTTCAATTTATTATGATAATATTGTTATATCTAGTTCATAGTTTATAGCAACTGCTTAGAGTTTTGATGCAATCAATCATATGTGAATTTTGATTGGTCTCAAGTACTGGAGAGTCTTACTCAAGTGTTGAATAGTTCACTAATTTTTCAAAATTGAAGTTACTGCAATTCTCCACAGTGAGTGTTTCAAAGAAACTTTATGTGTAGTAAAATAGGATTCTACAGCGAATAGGAGGGAAAATTACTTTCCAAGGAATATCCTCGAGAAGACATTGAGAGTAACGACTAACGAGCCTTATCTGAGTATGATACAAAGAATCAGAAGGGATGAGATAGATACCACATTGTGAAAGATTGTAGATAATAAAGCGGTAGGGCCAGACAACATCCCTATAGAAGCATGGAGAATCTTGGGAAGGGTAGGAGTTTAATGACTAACAAAGTTATTTAATGAAAGTTTAGAGGAAGATGCAATGGCCAATGAACGGGGGGTGAAAAGTACTATACTACCAATATACAAGAATAACGGAGATAAAAAGTGGTGACAGTCGCCAAGAAATTAAGTGAACAACTCTACTGTGAAACGATGGAACTGACAATAGACCAAAGTCTGATGGAAATGTGTATAAGGTCCGAAAATCCAAATATCCAAGGAGATCCACTGCAGAGGCCAACTACCTATTAAGGTGGTTTAGTAGAAGAGTGTAGAAGTAAGCAAAAAGGCCTACACATGATTTTATAGACTAGAGAAGGCATATGATAGAGTTCCAAGAAACATGATTTGGCGGGCTCTTCTAAGAAAGCATATTTTGGTAAGATGTATAGAACTTTTTCAGGATATTTGTAAGGATCTTTGGACTAGAGTTTGTACGATATGGGGCGAGGGGAATGAGGTTTTAAAAACAACAGGAATACACCAAGGTTTGGCGCTAAGTTGATATTTGTTTGTGGTAATTTTTGGATAGAATAAGGAAGACTTTCAAGGAGACCTTCCATGGTGCATGTTGTTTTGGGGATGATATAATGCTATTTAGATCGGTCTAAGGAAGCCCTGCATTAAACCTAGAGGCATGGACAACAGCACTGGAGTCAATAGGCTTAAAAATTACTAGAACTAAAACAGAATACGTTGAATGTGAATGTGTATTGGTATTGGAAAGGCTAATACAGAAATGATAATTCAAGATCAAAGCATTACTCAAAGTAATTATCTGCAATACTTTGGATCAATTGAACAAAAAGATGGAGAGATTGATGAGGATGTAAGTAGTAGACTTGGAATAGGTTGGACAAAATGGAGGAACACAAATGGGTTTTACATGATGAAGGAATAATTGAATACCATAAGTTGAAAAGGAAGGTACCCAGAACTCTTTGAATAACTATAAGGTTTCGATAGTTGCTTCTTTTTGGTTTTGGCAAGTAAAGGCTGTGATAAAAACTTGTTGACTGTGGTTGACTCCTAGTCGACTATGGTTTGAAAACACCTAATTGTCTAGAATAGCACCACAGTTCAAACATATGCTTCCTCTCCTTTTCCCTGTTGAACATGCATTGCGTCTCTTAATAACTCAGTGATTTAAAATTGAGTAGAATGGGAATTTTTGAATGTGGGAGTTATCATGACTAAGATGTGATTTGTTCTCAGAGTTTCCACCTAGAATTAGAAAGAAGAGACTTATTGGAAAAATAAGAAACAAAAGAAAAGGAAAAGAAAATAAACAATCCTAAGAGTGCGTGCTTATTTGCTCAGAAGTTGCCAACTTAAAAGGCCAATTTAATAGCCTTTCCGTACAAATTGCAATTTATATAATCGCTAATGCTCCTGTCAACAATATAATTATGGAAATTGTCTTACCGCATGCTCTGGTTGAGTAATTGACTGGAGTTTTTCGCTTACCTGCTAAAAATTTGTTACTGTATTCAAAATTGTCCTTAAAGATATTGATCTTTAGACAGTATCTCATATATGTTGGATTCCAGAACATATTTTTAATTGTGATTGATATAGTCCATATGGATATGTGATACCTTCAGTTATTTTCATTTTTCATCTGCTGACAAAAAACGTTCTTTGTTTTAACGGTGCAGATCTCTCACAGCAGGTGCAATCAGCTATGGAAAGCATGCTAAAGATGATAAAGTAAGCTTATAATCACTGATACGAATTTGCTTCTTTTCCACTAATCAGTAAGTAATGGATAAAGGATGAGCAAGTTGCGAGAATGCTACTAATTGCAACTAATAGAGCTTCCACAGTTTAGGTATCTAAACGTATTAGTGTCGGTGCTTACATGACAAAAGTCATTGCTTTTCCATTACCTTGTCATCCTCTCTGTTGTACTCTGCAAAGGGGATTATGCTATTTCAAAAGCTAATGAGCAATACAATTTTATAGTTCCTGTATCGAACCTTCTATGATACTTCATACGGCACTGTAACTTAACATGCTTGTAGGAGTATGTGTTTTTTCCACTTCTTACTTTTGCTTGGAACAATTATGTTACTTTAGGTCTAATGCTTCCTTATTTATTTCATTTAGTGTTTTTGTTTTGTTTTTTTTTTTTTTTTCTATTTTACATCAACTTCATTTGTTCTATTCTTGTAATATTTTCTTTTCCTGGTCCTTATTTATATATTGACAAGTATTATTTCTTCTTTTATTTTCTGTAAAATTCTTTTCCTGGTCTTGTTTACATTAATCTTTTGTTATTACTTCTACATTTTCTCTTGCTGCAGTGAAATTGATCAAAACTCCACTGGGATAAAGGAAGAGATTGAGAAGACTAAAGAGACTGCTCTCGAGAGAAAGACGACCCTGGAGGACGAGAAGGAACGCTTTCAGAGAACTGCTTACTCCGTTCTGGACATGCTCAATAACAGGGAAATCAGATAAAAGTTCTAGGTCCGCCTTTAGCCCTTTTCTACCTCTTGCTGCTTTGCTCGAAATATAATTTCATGAGAGACATGTCGATGAGTAGAGGTTATTCTATTACGACGCTGCACGAGTTTATTCTATGTCCCTCTATCATAGCACTGTTGTTATCAATATAAGTAAGATCATAGATCCTACTAAATACAACAGCCCCTTGTATAAAGCTTAGAATATAGTCATTGAAGTTTTCTCATCAGTACTCTCTAGACCAGTTAACAATATATCCATGTCTTTCTCACTTTTACAGAAACTGCTCAATGTTCTACCCATTTGTATGTCTATATATATATATATATATATCCACACACACACACACATAAACACACAAACACATGTATCTATGTACTCGCATGAGTAGCGTTATTCCGTATTTGTGTATCAGGCTATCAACAAGTCCTGCAGTCAATATGCAATCAGATCTGTGTGTGTTTGTTTTTATTGTATCTTGGAGTACAAAGGATGAACTGATAAACATGCATGTTAGGACGAAGATTGAACTGCATATGAACATGCATATTTTGATATATATATATATATATATAATGTGTGGAACACCTTTTGGATCAATGTGGTAGAACAATCCATAGTTTACCAAAGCACATACATTTAATTTAACTGTCTCACATGGTTCCATGGGATTACTAGAAAATTTTTGGGCTGGTCCAAGGTTCAACATGTGAGGTAAAAAGCATTGCCTGAGACTATTCCTTATTAACCTCACATATATATTTTTTTACTTGTAATTGACATTTCAATGTAGAGGAATATTCGTGATATATGTATAAATAGCATAATTAAAGCTTTAGGATTCTATTTGGAAATCAATGATTATTTTTCATGTCGAATGGTTTATATATTGATCCATGAATCCTCGGACCAGAAAAAGTTTTGTAAAGAAGAAATACTTTTTGTGACATTCTAGTTCAACTCAACTAAAACGATCACAAAAAGCTGTCACAATGCCATCACTGTCAAATAGTGTTTTAACACAGTTATATTTAATAGGGATACACAATATTGAGAGAATTAAGAACCAAGTCAATTGTGTAAACACTATAGCTAATAAGGTAGAATTATCAAAATGTTAACAATATATCTAATAATGTAGATTATGTAAAATATTAACAAGATCTGAATAGCATTTCACTAGTATATGTATATGAATGGTGGTCGATCATCTACTTTGGAAGACAAGAACGAATCATTAGGATACACCCTATTTGATTATTCGTAATTCAATGTATTGCAAATTATGGTAACTAGAATTACATTAAGTAACGAATCTATATATATAATTAGTAAATTTAATTAGTGTATCACACGTTGAAGAAGCAATAAGGTCAGGATGGCCGAGTGGTCTAAGGCGCCAGACTCAAGTTCTGGTCTTCGTGAGAAGGCGTGGGTTCAAATCCCACTTCTGACATTAACCCTTTTAATTTTATTTTTTTTAATTGTTGTATGCAATGTCACACTCAACTCTCAAGTTGTGCTTTCTTTATTACATTTTCTTCTCTAATTAAAGTTTCATTCCCTTCCTATTTTATGTGTTATTTCCATGATTTTCGGTCGCAGTACCGGTATAACGGACTCGGACAATATCGATCTTAAAAATGAATATCGAAACTACATAACGGTATCAGCACTTTTTAAAAGTATTACGAATCGAACGATACGCAACATAATGGACATATATGACCAACCATGATTCTTTCTTAACATTATAGTGATATATATTTAAATTTATTATTGGTATTATATTTTGAAGAGCCCAGACTGCATTATTTGGGGTCTACGTGTATCTGTCTTCCACCTTCAACATTTAATGAGTTTGTTAGTGCATATTTCTTGACTTGGTCTATATGATTCCGAACAATCATAATTCCACTATTTTGCTGTTTAACCAGAATATTTAACTAGAAGATTACCTGTAAAAAAAAAAATAAATGGTCTATGTTTGTGCGTGCGTAGTTGATGAAATTTCAAAAAAAAATAAAAAATGCAAGATTTGTCTCTACACATTTGTTTGGCCTTGGCATATGTTGACCTTTCTCCAAAAAAAAGTTAATATGAAAGCTTCCTATGCTTGACTAAACCTAACCTTTAATTGTGTTGGGACCATGGAGTGCATTATTGGTGTGAATTGGAGCCGCTCATGTCTATTTCAACTTGCTTTTTCATTTATTTTCTACCTACAAAACGATATTAATTTCTCTGATATTGCTTTACTATGGCCCATGTTGAATAGCCGTGTGAGGCTGCGCATCCATTTTAGACTTTTCTGCAATTTTGCGATAAGTTTTACCAGAATTTTTGAACCATTGAAGAGATTCTGCATTGCTAAAACTCTCTCTGTGATCTCTCTAACTCTCTCTCTCTCTCTAAGAACTTTTCATCTGTGCAAAAATATACATATACACATACATATGGCTTTAGCTGTGGTGGGTGGAGCTTTTCTCGGCGCTGCCGCTAATGTGTTGTTTGAACGGTTGGCTACTCGTGAGGTCGTAAGCTTCTTTTCCAAACGAAAGTCGGACCACGGACTCAGAGAGAAGCTGGAGACAACATTGCTGGCCCTTCAAGCGGTGCTGGAAGATGCAGAGTACCAGCAGATCAGCAACAAGAGTGTGAAAGATTGGCTTGACAAGCTCCAGCATGTGGTCTACCAAGCTGACGACTTGCTGGACGAGATCACCACCAAAGCCTCGAGGGACAAGTCGGAAGCTGGTCATGCGGGAAACACCACACCCAAGGTTGGTTTCGGGCTTTATTTCCGACCCAACAAACAATCTCTTTTTCGCAAGAAACATTCTGTTTATCTGTCTGATGAAGAGATGGAGTCCGGGATGAAAGAGATCATTAGTAAGTTGCAGGGCTTTGTTGATCAGATAGGATGTCTCAATTTGAGAGGTAATGATGGGAGGAAACCATCACAAATGCAGCCAATAACTACATCAGTGATAGAGGATGATGAGGTCTGTGGTCGCAAGGACGACAAGGAGAGGATAATTGAGTTGCTGATCTCTGGCAGTGCTACTGTGAAGGAGATACCTGTGATCCCCATTGTCGGCATGGGCGGGATTGGCAAGACAACCCTTGCCCAATCTGTATACCAGGATGCTCGAGTAAGTGACCATTTTCCTGTCAAATCATGGGTTTGTGTTTCTGATGCATTTAATGTTTTCACGATAACAAAGAAAATTTTGGACGATGTCGCTCCCTCGAACAATAACATCGACAACCTTGATCAACTTCAGACAAAGTTGAAAGAAAGCCTGACAGGGAAGAAATTTCTTGTTGTTTTAGATGATGTCTGGAATGACAATTATCTTGATTGGGACACACTGAGAAAACCTTTCAAAAATGGAGCACTGGAGAGTAGAATCATCGTGACAACACGCAATAACTGTGTGTCATCAATGATGGGAACAATTTCTAGTCATGTCTTGGAGCCACTGCCCGCAAAAGATTGTTGGTCATTATTTGTAAAGCACGCTTTTGTGAATGGGGATTATGTGGCTTATCCGGAGCTACAGACTATTGGTAGAGAAATTGTGAACAAGTGCAAAGGCCTGCCTTTAGCCTTGAAATCTCTAGGAGGTCTGTTGCGTTCGAAAAAGACCGTTGAAGAATGGGAGAGTATATTAGAAAGCAGGATATGGGATGTGGATCGCAACATTTCTCCAGCTTTGAGTATCAGTTACTATTATCTTCCTTCGCATTTGAAGCGGTGCTTTGCATATTGTTCGGTGTTTCCAAAGGACTATGAATTTGAAATGGAAAAGTTAGTGCAGTTATGGATGGCCTTAGATTTTGTGCAGCAACCCAAAGGCAACAAGTCTCTTGAAGATGAATGTAACAACTGCTTTCATGAATTATTATCAAGGTGTTTTTTTCAGAGATCACGTCATGACAACGATTCTCATTTTGTAATGCATGACTTGGTCCATGATTTAGCACAAGAGATATCTAGAGATTTTTTTTGTAGGCTAGATAATGACCAGCCGCTTGTAAATATCTCCGAAAAAGTTTGCCATTTCTCATATGTTCGTGGCGAGTATGATGCGTTTGAGAAATTCAAGGTTCTTAATGAGGTGAAGTGTTTAAGGACATTCATGTCATACTCCAAATATCAACGATATGTTTGTAACTTAGGCAATAAGGTAATACATGATATTTTGCCAATTCAGAGATGCTTAAGGGTTCTCTCTCTGTCAAACTATCGTATTTCTGAATTGCCTGAATCAATCAAAAATCTGATTCACTTGCGCTATTTGGATGTCTCTCTAACAAGAATCAAACAATTACCTGATTGTGTAACAAGCTTGTGCAATTTACTGTTCTTAGATTTGTCATTTTGCGAGTTCCTCGCAAAGTTACCTGTGGATATGGGAAAATTAATTAAGTTGTGCCGTCTGGATATCCGAGGAACTAGATTGACTGAAATGCCGGCAGAAATGAGCAAGCTGAAAGATCTGCGACATCTGCCATTTTTTGTAGTTGGCAAGAACAGGGGATCAAGTATTAGTGAATTGAAGGAACTCTGCCATCTTAGTGGGGAATTCCGTATTTCAGGGCTGGAAAATGTAGTCAGTGGTCGGGTTGCATCAGAGGCCAAAATGAAGGATAAGAAACATGTTGAAGGATTGACGCTGGAATGGAATGGTGATGCGGATGATTCAACAAAGGAAAACGATGTACTTGAGAAACTAGAGCCGCCTCCAGGGGTGAAGTCTGTCAGTATCTCCAACTATGGGGGCACCAGATTTCCACATTGGTTGGGCAGAGATCATTCGTTTCCTAACATGGTGTCCTTATCACTTATAAAGTGTCCAAATTGCTATTTATTGCCGTCAATTGGGCAGCTACCGTCTCTGAAACATCTAAGAATTGAAGGGATGAAAGAAATAACAGAGGTGGGTCGGGAGTTCTATGAGAACGCCTCGTCTTCTTCTTCCTCCTCATTCAAACCATTTCCATCTCTGGAGACACTAAGCTTTAAGGAAATGTCAGAGTGGAAGGAGTGGCATGCATTGGGGGATGGAGTGTTCTCTCGCCTTCTAAAGCTTTGTATTGTGGATTGTCCTAAGCTGACTGGTGAATTACCCAACAACTTCTCATCTCTAAGGGAACTCGAAATTTCCGGATGTGAGCAGCTCGTGTCCAGTCAAATTGGTTTGTTACTGCAAGGCCTGCCTTGTCTTCAAAAATTGAAGATGTCAAAGATGTCAAACTTGACGGAATTGCCTCTCCAATTAGGCAGTTGTACAAAACTTGAAAGCTTGAAGATAAAGGAATGCCCAAGCCTGGTGTCATTTCCGGACATGGGGTTGCCGCCGACGCTCGAGGCTCTGGTGATCAGGGAATGTAGAAGTTTAGAGTTTCCGGTGCCGGAGGAGACGGACCATAACTACCACGCATCCATTGAAGTTTTGGAGATAATCAACAGCTGTGATGGTCTCGAATCTTTCTCCTTTGGTTTTTTTCCAAAGCTTTTTTCTCTACAAATTGATGGGTGTATGAATTTTGAAACGATTTCCATTCCAAAGGAAGAGCTTCGAAATCTGGTGACGCTTAAAATAAGAAATTGCCCAAAAATGGTATCCTTTCCCCATGGAAATGGAAATGATGGAGATGCTGGAGGATTATTGGTGGCTCCCAATCTGACTTCATTATGGGTTGACGAATGTGAGAAACTGAAGTCCCTACCTCAACAAATGCATAGCCGCCTCCCATCTCTTCAAGAATTGCTCATCTATGACTGTCCAGAAATTGAATCATTTCCAGAGGGAGGTTTGCCATCCACCCTTCGTGAACTCCAGATTCGTAATTGCAAGAAACTGATGAAGGGCCGCATAGGGTGGGGTTTGCAGCTACTCCCATCTCTTGAATCAATGTCGCTCAGAGGTGAATATTCGGAAGAAGAGTTGGAGTCATTTCCTGAGGAGTGGCTATTGCCCACCACTCTTACACGTCTTTGGATTTCATATCAAAATCTGAAATCAATAAACCACAAGGGCCTTCAACGCCTCAGCTCTCTTCAAAGATTACTCATCTATGACTGCCCTAAGCTGGAGTGCTTGCCACAAGAGGGGCTTCCCAACTCCCTCTCTTACCTGTTGATAATGAAATGTCCATTGCTGACACCACGTTGCCAAAGGGAGAAAGGCCAAGATTGGCCCATTATTTCCCGAATCCGCCACATAAGGATTGATGGTGAAGACATCGTAAACTTGGAATGACAGCCACCTAATTCATTTCGCTCAGGTAATCAACTTCTACATGCTCCACAACAAACCTAATTTCATTATAATAGTAATTTTATGATATTTCTATTCCCCCAATATATTTTTCCAAATATATTGTTAGTCTAAGTACTATTGCAAGTCTAATTAAATTTTAATCCCTCACATTATAGATTTGTAAATAATTTCTATACATTTGTGGAACTGCAAAGGCCCCCGTTATTTCTCTTTTTACATTTTTTAAAAATTTTAAAATCAAATGATATAACTCTAGAGTTGAATTATAGAAGTTATAAATAAAAAATAATTGGTTACCTATTTATTGTATCTATTATGAGTATTCACAATTATACTTATTGATAATAGAGATGCGCAAAAGAGCACCAACTTTGAGCATAACAAATATATATAGAGGCATAAGAATAAAACATATCCCTTTCAATGTCAGCTGTGTGCATTTTGAATTTTGTTTTGCTATATTTGTTTGGTGAAGTCTTGGAATTGCATTATAATTTTAATTTTATGATATTTCAATTCTGGCAATATAATTCCAAATATTTTGTTTGTATAAGTACTATTGCAAGTCTAATTAAATTTTAATCCCTAACATTATATTTGTAAAATTTAAATAATTTCCATACATTTGATATTTGACAGGGTCACTCTACAATCATAAATCAATTCCATACCAATTAACAAGGCTCAATCAAATCAATCTCGCACTGACTTAGGCGATGGTTGTAGTGAGAACGAGGTACTCATTTACTCTATAATATTAATATATGTTAATTAAGAAAATGTGACAAAATTAATCAATTTTGGCTTTTGATTGGAAGAAAGTGTTGGTTTTCCTAATGTTAAACATAAGTTAATTTCCTGAAAATTTTGTGTGTTTGTAGGTAAGAGATACTTCCATAGCAATTGGGTGGGTTTGGAGGAGTTTGAAATGAATTGAAGACCCAATTGATATACTAGATTTTGGCAAATGGAATATTGGTGGTTAGTGAATTGAAATGCATTGTGTAGGGGATTGCCTTGTTTTGGCCATTTGGAATTGTAATGACTATATGTGGATTACTTTGAACTTTAATGTTTACTTTTAAATGCATTTTGTAGGGGATTGCCTTATTTTGGCCTTTTGGGTTTGTAATGACTATATATATATATGTCTTATTCTGGATGTAATGAAGTATGAGGTTGTGCTATTCAAGTGTCATTAAGTGGTTTAGACCTTGTACATTTTCTAAAATGTGACTGATAGATCAAATTTGAAGTAGTTCCATGTCCTCTAATTCATTTAATAGTATTTATTTATTATTGAGATTGTAAGTGTAAAAATATATTTGTTGAACTGAAGTTACCAAAACTACGCAGAGGGGATGCAAATCTTGAAGGAATCACATGATAGAGGAATGCCCATTACATCGTAGACAAAGCGGATTCGAAATTGTCTTTCATTCCCGGGCATAACTTGCATCCATATGCATCAGATTCGTCCAAAAATATAGTCATCCCTACCCCTCATGTCAATCCCACGAGCCTCTTCCACAAGCTCATTAAGGATATGAACCACCTTTGAATATCCACTTACCAAAAACGTATTACAAGGACTTCCTTTTCATACACCTATAATCATACTGAAATCAAACAAAGTTTAGCATCAAAACCCCGAAGCAGCACGTCAGGTAATTTTTATATTTTTATTTACTATCTTTATGAAAGAAATTTAATGTACATTCGAGTCCCAGAAAGCAATTAATCCAAATGCTATCTGCCTAATACGGCAGAAGTCTCATTTATCTTCTTCGCTACAGGCCATACAAATCCATAGTAATTGTCATTTATTTTCTTGGTTTGTAATAACTATATGTCTTATCTGGATATAATGAAGTTGGAGGTTTTGTGGTCAATGGTCATATACTTATATACATTTTGTATCGATCCCATAGTACTTGCAGGGGCAATTTGAGTGTCACGCCACGTTATTCCTGAGTCTCCAATCCGGAGAATCAGCGAATCACGAGGTATGATGTCACATAAAATGACCACTAGAATCAATAATAACAACGACACACATGGAATAAGAATAAAAACAAAGCATTCCATGTCACCTGAGTGATAGAAACTCAGTAAAGAATTCTAACGAAAATCCGGCAAAATTTCGTCTGTAAATGGAACCTCCGGACACACAACAACAACAGAATAGCTCAACCTGCCCATAACAACAGAAATAGAATCAATGGCTCACATCCCAACATTCCAGAAACCTACTAGGGTCGAGGTAGTGGAAAAGAACACCGCTACCTCTACACAACCCCTCTAAAATCAATAGAGCCCCAAATGCTCAAATGAAATTATAAAAAAAGCCACATGGCGATGCCGAAAAGGTATAATGGCACCCTGAATCAACAAATACCGAAATGAAATATACAACAAAAGGGAATATGCCAACAGACTGGCTCCCAAGATAAATAAGAATACACAAGAATAACTACGGACAAAAGGAACAAAACTAATTAAAAACGTCCCAATTCACCCGTACCATCGTCGTTGAACGCGTCGTGCTGCATCCACCTGCAAACCTGCAATCTGTGTGGGGGTGAGCAAAACCACGCGCTTACCATAATATCAAAACATCACACTCATAGCCGTCTAGAAAAGGTTAACCATCCCGTGTGCATGCATCTATCCTAGGTCAATCAATCGTCTCACATGGCACCCCCACCAATCCGAGACCCCATCAATAACCTTACATACACTACAGATATCATAAGTACCATAGATCAACAAAAATATAAACAATACATGTATACGTATATATATATAACGTCTTGTAAATAACTAAGCCAGTCCCCTAGGCCTATAGACAACCAATTTGAACTCCACTCTCATCTAGAGATATAACAAGGACTAACTATCTACCATACCGTGCACCTAGCACGCTGCTCAAGGTTCCTAGGAGGTAAATAGATCACTCACTAGGACTACCGAAAGTAAATCATCATAACCATGCCCACAACTCGATCATTGCTCATAACTAGCATCGCTATCAAATCATTCATAGAGAGAAAGTCGCTCTCGCATTTTCTATCTTTAATTCAGTTCTTCTACTTACAATAACCAGTGAACCAACCCGTTCACTCGAAGAAATATAAAAAGGGAAGATATTATCCCCACACCGGATTCGGTAACCAACCGAACTATCTCTAACTCACACTGCCTATCTAGGCACTAGAAAGGGTTATTGGAGTCATTTAGTCCCAAACAAATGCCATGGTCCTCAGGTTTTTAAAGAAAAATACTGGGAATCCCGAAGGACTTAACCAATTTTTAAGAAAAAGTTAGGACCCGGTCAAACCTTATTTGGTCTCAACATCTCCGAACCCAACCGAAACAACAGGAATCACACTAGGTGTGCATAACTCAACATCACAAGTCCGAGCTCAAACCCAAGGAATAACTATACGAGAAGGAAGAACTACTAGAGTTCAAACCGAAAACCATTTTAAAATCACTTTTAAACTTCTTTCAAATCTGGTCCTAAGAGCTTTAACATTTATTTAAAAATTTATAAAAATAATCCTGAAAGAATGCCCAAACAAAACCGGGCACAGGAAAGAATCTCAGACAACAAGCTAGGAGAAACCTGGATTTATCGACCTTTAACGATGCCGAGATCTCGGAAATAACATCGAGATTTCTAGAACAGGGGGCAACCCGTGCCCTAATTCACCGATTTTACAAAACAATTTCAAATGAAATTTTATGAAATTTATTTCAAAAACGGATTTCTACCGATATTCCCGGTACTGAGAATTCAAAACATATTTTATAAAACTGGTATTTAAACTTCTGTCTTTCCAAAAGTAGTTAACAAGTCTCGGGGTAAACGAAGAACACGTTTTATAAAAATCCCCAAGCTTTAAGTTTTCAAAACTTTGAATATTTGACTCCAAAGATCCGAACCATAACCGAGGTTTCAAGAACGGGACAATCCATGCCCAGAATTCACTAACTTCACAAGAGTACTTACGAAAATAGATTTTCAATAAACACGGCTAAGAACCATCTATAACTCATACACTGTCAAAGTGGGAGAAGGAGCGATAAGCTCAAACTTTCAAAAAAAAAAAAAAGAGAACAAGGTCAAAATAACAAGTCTTACCCGACCTTTAAACTGAACAACTCTCCACACTACCAGAGTATACTAACGATCACATGGTGATAACACTAATCACCCATCACAAGGGCCTATGTGGCCAATATCACAATTTCAACCAAGTCTCAATATATTGCTAACCAGCTCAACTAGAGCTTAACATACAGGGAACCTTTACGCCCCAAGGTCATTTTCACTTAGTTTTTCCATAACTACCAAAGATAATTGCCAACCGTGGCTTCTTAATATTCCATTTTTCACTTTTCACCTTTTAACTTTAAGTTTTCACGGTTTCCTTTACACTAGGAAATTCACAATTTTCATTGAAATTTAACCACGGTTAAAATATCAATCATAAACATCGCGCCCTAGCGCCCAAAAGAATAATACAAATCTCTAATTAAAAATTCAGACATAACCTGCTCAATATCAATAAGCAACAATAACAGATAATCTCAACAGCAATATCCATGCAATGTCAATGCTCATGACCATGCCAATGCAACTCAAATGCAACCCTGTCTATATGAGGGTCAAATAAATAACCAGGAATCTCAAACCGATCACTTATGGGGTTAACAGGCCCGCACAAGGAAGGGTGAGCGTCGCCAAATAGAGTACAGAGACCACAAGTCCGTCCGGAACCGGCAAGTGAGACATATGTCCTCACTCCCAAATTCTAAGGATTCAGGATATACTAACTCCCGGGGTGCCAGTCACCCACTGGCCAGTTGTTGCGACAATCCAAACAATTCATACATGTACATGATATAACTGAGGCATGCAACTCATACCAAAACAATATATACACCACAATGTTGTATGAATGCAAAATGTCTCCACATGAATTTAATATACTCAATAAAATGGCATAAAAGCCCAAGCAATCTCATACAAAACATGCTTTAAAATTTAAATTATACAGTAAATCACTTCCATTTATCTCAAAAAATATCCGGGTTCTCGATTACCCAATCTTTATAACTTTTATATCCTAGCATGCTTTTAATTTAATTTTCAATAATTATTTTCAAATTAGTCCACCTCAGGGACAATTAGACAATTTAAATTCTTTATAATTTACGATAAAATCAACAAAGAGGAAACTAGAACCAGGTCTAAGTTTTGAGGTTCCTCGTTCTCATGGATCCCCTAACATATTTTTAATTTTAATAAAATATAAATAATAGGGGGAAATCAATTAACCGAATCTACGTCCACATACACCTTCTATAAACCTATTTCGAACTCAAGGGGTACTAAACCGCCTATATCGATTTAATTTAAATAGGTTTATAATTATTGTAAATTTTCCGAGAAATAATTTATTTAATTTCTCAAGGGAATTAATTTATTTAATTTTTTCACAAGAATTTCCAATTCCGACATAATTTAATCCATTTATGGGTATTTCGTAAATTTTACAAAATTCCTAGATTTCCGTATATTGCTAGGAATTTAATTAAACACTTTTATTTACCCATAAACATACAACGAAGATTTATTAACATTTTCTACGCACTATTAGTGAGTGTCAGATATGCATATATATAACAATATATATATGAAAAATTCCCACCTAAAATAAAGGTTACAGAACAGCCCCGAAACGGCTCGTCGTGAACAGTGTCGGCGCTTGAATATAGAGCCCGCCGACCAAAATTGCCCAAAAATTATTTCGAATATACCGAAACGTCCGTCTCGACGACCTATATGATATATACGAAGCCCATTAGCAATTGATTAATAAATTTGAATATATCTAATATAACCCAAACGAAAATTCGAACCTATAAATCGAATTTCCGGACAAAACGCTCAACGGAAAGATACTAAATTTTAGTATGTCGTACCTAGCGTTTATATGAAGCTTTCCTCCAAATTTCAGTCCAAACCGACATCGGGAAGCTAACCAAATCGCCGGTCGAAGTCTGGCAGAACTCACCCCTATTGCGCGAACTGCGAACTCCGGCTGCACCTGCGTCACCACAATGCGAACCGACGCCACCACCACGCCGTCGCGCACCACCAGCGACCCTAGTTGCCATCCCTGGCCGTCGAACCACATCCCCTATCGAAACCCTAGGTCGAACCCCATATGCAACGACCTTCCTCACATTAGGTCGCGATTCCCTCTGCAACTCCGGCTCGCCTCTTTTGCACCCAACCGCCGCTCCTCATCGGCGACACCCAACACCACCAGAACCCATCGTCGTTGCCAAGCCCGGCGACCACAACCACCAGTCGCGATTCTTTTTCGGCGACTCTCTCTCTTTTTCTCAATCAACGATGACAAATGAGGGTGAAGAAGAAGAAATCAGTAGCCTGTGGTCGTGAGTATGAAGAAGGAGAAGTCGTGTGGAGGAAGAGATACAGTCGTGTCTCTCAATACAAGCCACACACCATTTATCCAATATACATATATATAATTTCCATTTATATATATATATACCAATAATTATTATTACACATTTTAGTTATTATGTAATAATTATAACCCAAAATTTATCACCCACTTTAAAATAATTAATTATAAAATATTGCAAGAAAATTTCCCGGCCCGATGGCGCGTTACACCGTCAACCGAATAACCACCGCGAAGAAACGGTCTAAAATCATCCGAGTCAAGTGCGGAACAAAAAAGATAACCATTTAACCTCAATTTATTAATAAATAATAATATATGGAATATTATCGAAAAATTCCTAAACGATGACACGCGTATCCGGAAAATCTACGGGACGCCTGATAATTATTACAATCTGAAATAAATAGTCCGGGGTGTGAAACCCAACCACCGAAACACCAAATACGTACATAATCCATCAAATAACTACAAACAACAAGGCACGAAAAGAATCCGATATAAACAACAAGTACAGCCACATCAACCTATAGGGGCATGCAGAAATTTAAATACGAACTAAAATAACTACACCGGACATCACAGGGCGTATCCTAAGCCTGACAAAATGCTGAGTGATAACGTCCCAACTATATCGCGTAAATACAAACACAAAGAAAACGAGAAAGAAGGATACAAATACTCCTAAGCACGCACGCTAAACAAGCCACGTCAATCAAATGAAGCACATACTAATCCCATTACAAGGGAAAACAAAACGTCGAACCCCTAAAGCCCTAAATGCCGAACTTGAACAGCTGAGTCGAAATCTTTAACGTCGGTCTGCACAACATGCTGCCACCCAGTCGAAACACTAAAAGTTAAACGTCTAAACGAATCGACTTGGTCGACAATAAAAATTCACGTCAACATTTCACTAAGTCCGAAACAGTACCGTCACGTCAAGTCAAGTCACGTAATCACCAATGATAGTCCACGAAGTCCTCAAGGAGACAATCGTCCAGCCGCCCAGTCAGTTCCAAACGTTAAACGCGAAGAATTTACATGTGAAACACCAAGAATAACCATGACGTCATGAACAAGTGATGTCACAACCGAAAATAAATCGGAAATAATTCTAAAAAATTGGAAAATAACACGGGGTGTTACATTGAATGAATAGAAAAAGACTTTACTGATATGTATTTGAACTCGATATGTATATATCTATTATTTCTAGTTATAGTGTACTACTATATTTATGTTCCTTAATGAAGACAAATATGTGTATATCTGCATCATGGTTCGCGATATTGGTCTATTACCTTGCGTATCATTCGATTCGTAAATCGTAATATTTTTGGAAAATACCGATACCGTTATTTTAGCATTGATACTCATACCGATATTATCTGAGTCCGTTACATCTGTACCGCGATCGCGACCAAAACTAAAATCGATACCGCAACCGCGAACCATGATCTAGATATAGTATACATCTATATATATTTTCCTTAATGAATACTTGTATATAATTTTCCATTACGTCTAGATATAATGTATATCACTATCCTAAGTAAATAATAATAACTAGTTCGCTATATGGGAAATAAAAGCAAAACATAAATAACTATAAATATATACTAATCTATGAAGCACCAAATAAATTTTATTTGCCTTTTCATTATTTTTTTAAAGAAACCAAATTATCTTTTGGCATGTTAAATGTTTTCCCATAGTTGTTGTCGTTTGGCATGTTACAACTTTATTGCAAGAGCTATACATGTATTTTGAATCCATGATGGTGCCAAATGAGTATAATTGTCTTTTGATTACCAAAAAAGGGGGAGGGTGGGGAGCAAAAAAGTAAAAAATGAACTATTTTTTTTAGAAGTAAAATTAAACTAATTTGTCAATTACTTAATTATAATTTAATTATTATGTATATTTTTTTAATTTTCATTCTATATTATAACTCCAAACTTGTTTTATTTATTTTATTTTTAAAAAAATTAGATTTTTTTATATTATATTTTAAATTTTACTTAATACTTACAATTCAATTGTAATAAATTTAATTGTATTCAAACTCCATTACTAAAGCCTAATATTAATTTGGATTATATTAAATGCAAATAAGTTTAAAGTATAATAGTAATACAAGACTAGAAATTTATCCATTTTTTAATTTTTAGATTATAAATACAATTGGTCTTATTACGATTGAATTGTATTAATAGTGTTTTAAGTAAAATCTAAACCATAACATATAAAATATAAAATTCTAAAAATAAAATAAGCAAAACAATTTGGAGTTAAAGTATAATATGAAAATAAATATATAATATATATAATAAGAATTATAGTTAAATTAGAATTAAGTAATTAACAAATTAATTTAATTTTACTTCTCAAAATTTTTTTATTTTTTATTTAATTATTACTAAACATAAATGATTAAATGCATAAATGAGTGAAGGAATCAAAGTGTTAAATGGTAAATGAGTAAATGCACAAATGAGTGAAAGAGGCAAAGAGATCACTTTTAAAGTTCGGGGGTATTTTGCTCACTTTGGGAAAGTTCAGGAGAGAGTTTGCTCCCTTTCAAAGTTCAGGAGATATTGTGACTCACTTTTAAAATTTAAAATTCAGGAGGTATTGCTAGACCTGTCAATGGATCGAATTTTGATCCGAATCCGATCCGATTAGCCGGATATGGATTGAAAATAAAATCCGATAACCCGATTAGGATCCGAATTCGATAATCCAATTTCTTAACAAATTGGATTTGGATTTATGTTAATCTGATCCGATAACAACCCGATCAGTATAAAATATATTTATATATATATAAATATATATTTGATATTTTTATGTGTATATATTTAATACTGTACATGTATATAAATGTTAGTTGTTAATTATTTTATTATTTATTAATAATGATTGATTATAAATACAATTATTAAAAGTGTGAATAATTTTAGTGTTTCAGTATTTATTGATTTTTGTATTTTTGTATTTTTTTAATTAGATATTCGGATTAGATATTCTATAATGAAGAAATTTGAATATGAATTAACTAAGTGAAAATTCGTCGAATTATCGGATTTGAATCGTGGATCGGGAGTTTTTGTCATCCTTATCAATAGACCTGTCAATAATTCGATTATGATCCGAATCCGATATTATCCGGATATGGATTGAAAATAAAATCCGATAACCCGATTAGGATCCGAATCCGATAATCCGATTTCTTAACAAATTGGATTTGGATTTAACTGATCCGATCCGAATCCGATCCATTGACAGGTCTAGGTATTGCGCTCACTTTGAGAAAATTTAGGAGTTTTGTTTTTTTGCACTTTTGCCTTAATTCAATTCCTTATTCTGTTGGTGAACAAAAAACATAGCCCTTGGCAGTTGAACGTACAATTTAATAGAGTGAATTTAGAGAAGTTTATTAATTCTGGATGGTACTCAAAATTTATTTTTGCTTTCCAAAAATGATTATATTTGAATTGTTAGTGTTATTGAAAAGGTCCTTCAATATGGAGCCAAGTTTCGCGTGGTTTGGAGCTCGTTCTACTTCTCTTTGTTTTATTTCCTTGTCCCTACTGTCTATATAACACTTTTGTTTCTTTAGTATACAGAATTTATAAATTACTTAGATTATTTACAATTGGTATACAAGCTCTTATTTTTGCAACCTGAGCCAGGGCTTCCTTTTTTTTTTTCTCCTATGTGGGAAGACCAAATTATGTAATTTTATTGTGTTGTTTTTAGGGTTTACTTCATTTACATCCCTTAAGGTATGTTTTTGTTTCAATCAGACTCCTTCAGGTTTGAGAATTTTCATTTACACCCTTTATTTTTTCAAACCCACATTATTTACACCCCCTATATCGAAACTACCCTCAATGTTGAGATAGGTGGTGTTTGGAAACAAGGTTTACTACCCTCATATTTTATTATCCAAACAAGGCATTAATTTTTTATGTGGCATAAATAAATAAAAATCGTTTATTGTAAAATATATAAAAAATATTTAAAAAATGAAAAAAAATTCTAATTGGTAGTTCGAAAAAATATTGTAGCATTAATTTTTTATTTTGGCATAAATAAAAAAAATTGTTTATAGTAAAATATATAAAAAAATGTTTAAAAAATGAAAAAAATTCTAATTGGTAGTTCAAAATATTTTTTTTATTTAGACTTAGTTTTTTTATATATATTTTACCATAATTGGTAATTCGGGAAAATATTTTGGCATTAATTTTTTATTTTGGCATTAATATAAAAAAATATTTTATAGTAAAATATATAAAAAAATTATTTCGGCATTAATTTTTTTTATGTTAAAATAAAAAATTAATGCCGAAATATTTTTTACGAAATATTTCGAGCATGATATTTGTATATTTCAATATGTTGCCTTTAATCCTCTTTCCTCAATGAGACTGCAAATTTCAAATATTATATCAAATCAAGTACATTTCAATTTGTTATATGGCAATATCTTAAGAATCATGCACAAAAAGTCCAAAATATACTCCTATTGTTGTACCTCTAGCCACTGGGATGCTAGCTAAGGAGTAGAAGTTTTTTTTTTTTTTTTTTTCGAACTATCAATTAATACCTAAATTTTTTTTTCGAACTATCAATTAAGGTAAAGTATATATAAAAAAATATTTTGAACTACCAATTAGATTTTTTTTTTTGTTTTTTTAAATATTTTATTATAAAAGAATTTATTTTTTGATTTATGCCAAAAATAAAAAATTAATGTCTTGTTTGGATAATAAAATTTAAGGGTAGTAAATCTTGTTTCCAAACACCACATATATGAACATTGAGGGTAGTTTAGGTATTAAGTGATATTAGAGGGTGTAAATGATATGGGTTTGAGAAAATAAGGGGTGAAAATAAAGATTATCAAACCTGAGGGGGTCTGATTGAAATAAAAACAAATCTCAGGGTGTAAATGAAATTAACCCTATATTCTATTGCATTTTTTTTTAAAAATGTGATTGGTGCATTTTTAATCCTCCACCGTTTGTTGCTATCTTGTGCATGATAGTCTTTTTATTTAAAACAATAAATTTGTTATTAAAAGTTAGTTTGATTTAATATGTATAAAACTTATTACCTAAGCTTAAATTTTTCAGATGCTAAGATAAAAAATCATTTTTTCCTATACATTCATACAGAAATTATAAATTACTTAGATAACAAATTTTTTGTATTATATATATAAATATTGTTGAATAATTACTTAATAATTTCAAAATTCTTAATTTTATATATAAAAAAAAACATTAATTATTCAATTAATTTAGAAATGGTGTATATCTGTTCAAATTTTCATGAAGAATATGCTACCAAATTTGTATAAATCTTGTACCCGAACCGGTTGCTCACTTTTTCTCTGCTCTCTCGATTAGAAGATCAGACATTGAAAAGTGGAATGAATGAATTAGCTCCCCTGCTTGCTTTAGAAATAGAGGGAGCGAAGCTACATAACTCTCAATCATAAAACTTGGTACTAACCTATGTAACGAAACCAAATCTATTATAGTATAGTAAAGCGCTAACTTTGTTTATTCTTTGAACGTTATTTCATAATCTATGTTAATAAGAAAAATACTTAAGTGTGATTCATTAAGAAATGGCATTATGGCTATTTGTATGTTACTTTTTTTATTTTTACTTCACTAAATTGGTCCATTATCAGCTATAGTATGTTACTTAGGGATCTGTTTGGTTTGCATATTTGAAAATAGATTTCTGTTATATGAATATCGAGAATCGAAAAACTTCACAAAAAACCTTCTTGGTTCAATTTTCTGAAAACTACTTTCAGAACAGAATCCTCCTCCTCGCGCACTGAATTGATTTTCAAAATCAATCGTAATTTCATTCTTGCACTTCTACAATGATTGTTGAATTGAGAGTATATTGAAATTTCTCTTTGAACTTCAACATAATATTCGATTTGAGTTGTATTTTGGACCAGGTCAAACCAAACTCCCGCTAACAAGAGTTAAAGGGAATGTCCATTTCTTTGGCCTCATAATTATACCTTTTTGTTTAAAACATAATCTCAATTTTTCAAAAAAAATATATATTAAAATATGTTATAGAAGGGATTGGTTTGAATAGTCATTGATTTTAGTGGATTTATATTCCATTATATGCATGGGTGTTTTTTACTTACTTCATGGACAGTCTCACAAAATTTGCCTCAGGTTGGTCCAACCTCACCCAACCACCAGATCAATCCTGTTTCTAGCATAAAAATATCAATTGATTCTCCTTCAATCACCACCGACTGTACCACTCCTGACGACAATTTTTTGCAAGAACAATAAGATGGAGTTTGTTTTTAATTTTTTCAATAATAATATATGCACTTTATGTTTTTTTAGTGAGAATCTGTTGCACTTTATAGTTTTTAACTACGTGAGGGTCTTACCTTTGACTTCGCCTAGGACCTTTACGAATTTTATGAATATCAGGACCGGCCTACATAATCCAAGGCACCTATTCTTTTTTCTCTGTTATCAACATTTTTAATCAAACACCTACTATTTTGTTGTTGATGCAGTTGTACTGCATCATGTTGGTGTCTACATTAGTCGACGAATTTGGGTTAAATAGAACTTTAATTTGAGGAATTCTATGCTTTCATGAATTATAGAGAATTTGTTTGTTACTAAATATAGTAACATTACATGGTTTTTAACTACAGAATTTAAAATAATCATAATTAATGTGTTTATAAATATTTTTATAAAATTGATACTATTGTTGATGTGGTTAATTGAAATTGGCCTATAATATAACATGTTGCTTCCTAACATAACAAATTTTTAATAAAAAAATTTAAAAGTTTATATTTTCTACTTGATTACATAAAAGTCTTGAGTTCATAATCAAACTCGGAGAGGAGCTGGAGGTCGTATTGCTGTCCCTTCGAGTAGTGATGGATGATGCTGAGTACAAACGGATTACAAGCCAAGATGTGAAACTTTGGCTCGACAAGCTCCAGCATGTTCTCTACCAAGCTGATGACTTGTTGGATGACAAAGAGAAGATTATCAACAAGTTGTTGTTCTCTGGCACTGGCAGTGCCACGGTGAATGAGATCCCTGTTATTCCTATTCAAGGCATGGGTGGGATCGGCAAGACAACCCTTGCCCAGTCGGTATACAATGATGCTCGAGTAAGTCGCAATTTTCCTATCAGATCATGGGTTTGTGTTTCTGATGCATTTGATGTTTTCATGATTACAAAATTTTTTTTTGACGATGTCACCTCCTCATACAATAACATCGACAACCTTGATCGCCTCCATACCAAGTTGAAAGAAAGCCTTGCAAGGAAGACATTTCTAATTGTTTTAGACGATGTTTGGAACGACAATCCCATGGATTGGGACGCACTAAGTAAACCGTTCAGAAGTGGAAAAAAGCCAATCTATACTCATCGATTGGGGCTGCTGCCAGTACCATATTGTTGGGCATTGTTTGCAAAGCACGCTTTTGTCAACGGAGATTATATGGCTCATCTAGAGCTAGAGAGCATTGGCAGAGATATTGTGAACAAGTGCGGACGCCTACCTTTAGCCGTGAAATCCCTTGGAAATCTGTTGGGTTCGAAATCAAAACTTGAGGAGTGGGAGGATGTATTGGAAAGCAAGATATGGGATTCGGATCCCAACATTTCTGCTGCTTTAAGAATCAGTTATTTTGATCTTCCTTCTCATTTAAAGCAATGTTTTGCCTACTGTTCTGTGTTTCCTAAGGATTATCAATTCAAAGTGGAAAAGTTAGTGCAGCTATGGATAGCCTTAGATTTTGTGCAGCAACCCAAAAACGGCAAGTCAGTTGAGGACAAAGGTAAGGACTACTTCGATCAATTATTGTCAAGATCTTTCTTTCAAAGGTTAAGTCATGACAACGATTCTCATTTTGTAATGCATGACTTGGTCCATGATTTAGCACTAGATATATCTGGAGATTTTTGTTGTAGGCTAGATCGTGACCAGCCACTTGTTGGTATCTCTGAAAATGCTGTCCATTTCTCATATGTTCGCGGCGAGTACGAGGCATTTCATAAATTCAAGGTTGTTAATGAGGTTAAGTGTTTAAGGACATTCATGTCATACTCCAAAGAAGAATGGTTTAGACCTTGTTACTTGGGCAATAAGGTACTAAATGATATTTTGCTAGTTCAGATATCCTTAAGGGTTCTATCGCTGTCGACCTATGACATTTTTGAATTGCCTGAATCAATTGAAAATTTGATTCATTTACGCTATTTGGATGTTTCTCGGACAAGAATCAAACAATTACCTGATTCGGTAACAAGCTTGTGCAATTTGTTGAGGTTAGATTTGTCAATTTGTCGGCGGCACAAAAAGTTACCAATGGATGTGGGAAAATTAATCAACTTGCGCCGTCTTGATATGAAAGAAACTAAATTGACGGAAATGCCGGTACAAATAAGTAAGCTGAAAGAACTCCGACATTTAGATTTGTCAGATTGTCGGCTCCTCACCAAGTTACCTGTGGATATGGCAACATTAATCAACTTGCGCCATCTAGATATCCGAGGAACTCGATTGACTGAAATGCCGGCACAAATGACCAAGCTGAAAGAACTCCGACAGCTATCTTGTTTTGTAGTTGGCAAGAACAGTGGTTCAAGCATTAGTGAATTGAAGGAACTCCGCCATCTTAGTGGGGATTCCGTATTTCAGGGCTGAAAAATGTAGTCAGTGGTCAGGTTGCATCAGAGGCCAAAATGAATGATAAGAAGCATGTTGAAGGATTGGCGTTGGAATGGAATGGTGATGCGGATGATTCAACAAAGGAAAACGATGTACTTGACAAACTAGAACCGCCTCCAAGGGTGAAGTCTGTCAGTATCTCCAACTATGGGGGCACCATATTTCCGCACTGGTTGGGCAGAGATCATTCATTTCCTAACACGGTGTCCTTAGCACTTATAAGGTGTCCAAATTGCTATTTATTGCCGTCAATTGGGCAGCTACCGTCTCTGAAACATCTAAGAATTGAAGGGATGAAAGAAATAACAGAGGGGGGTCCGGAGTTCTATGAGGATGCCTCCTCTTCTTCTTCCTCCATCAAACCATTTTGTCTTAAGAAAATGTCAGAGTGGAAGGAATTGCCCAACAACTTCCCATCTCTACGAGAACTCCAGTCAAATTGGTTTGTTACTGCAAGGCCTGCCTTGTCTTGAAGAGTTGAAGATGTCAAAGATGGCAAACTTGACGGAATTGCCTCTCCAATCATGCAGACTTGTAAGAATTGAAATAATGGAGATATATTTAAATTTATTATTGGTATTATATTTTTTTATCCTATAGTATTATACTATTCCAATTGTAAAGAATCGAGTACGGTATAAAATAGATGTTTGGCCATTTGTCCAATTATCCAATTCGTTTCCATTCAGCAAGTTGTTTTTTCTGCAAACAAGGATTCTCTCCAGTGTAATCTCTCTTCTGTAATACGTGAAATGTTTATACATTTTTGTATTGAGATCCACTTGAATACGAGAGAGAGATTAGACCGGAGAGGATTAAAGTTGTTTTCAAATCTGGTTAGAATTGTTCTCCACCACTATTCTTGTTGAAATTCTTTTTTATGAGACCTTGAAGAACTTTGAAAAGCTGTAATCTTTGCCTTCAACAATTGCGCACAAATTTCGGTTATAGTATCCAAAAACTCTGAGACGCTCGTATCAATTTAAGTCAAACAATTTGGCAACGCATCGTAGTGCCCAACACTCAAGTGTCGTCCAAAAAATCTGCCAAAACCAGTGATGATTTTTTTTTTGAAAATTTAGAAACAGAATATTATGGCAAAAAATAAATCCGTACATGAAGTTAATCAACAAATATTACAGTTTGCTGAAAGCGTATCGACAAATCAAACTAAATTAACACAACTAGAGAAGTCTCCAAAAATGAACACATAATCATTGCTGAAATAAACATAATTACGAAGTTTTTATCTCCATCAAAAGGGTAAAAAAACTGTAATGTATATTATTAGTTTGATGATGAATGACAAGTTCTATAAGATTCTACAAAGCATATCCAAATTGTGATAGTCTCACTAATTACTGTCTAGTGTTCAATGACCATTTAATCAAGTTATCACTGAAAATGGTCTTTTAACCAAGTTTTGCATGCCAGTGCAAATTCTTATACTCCCTCCGTCTCACAATAGTTGTCCAATTTGGACTTTTTAACATTTTATTGATTTACTATCTAACACACTGTAATATGCCTACAAATGGAGAATTGTAAGATATTGCATTCCATAAAAACAGATAAACGTTAATAATTTTACCAGTCGACCTGAGTTCTGAAGTTAAATCTGACTATTAACGTGGCATTTGATCGTGTCTTGCTTGATTGTCAGCCTTCAGCTTTGACATTGATTTTTGAACTTCTTGCAATATTGTCCACACAGCATGTACATTCTCTGCTAGCCCTTCTTATGAGCTCTGATGGCATACGAGTCATGACCAGATGAAGCAGCATCCAAAGGAAAATGATTCTGACTAGGTTGCTTCCAATTCTCTTAGGCGTGACTGCATAACAATAATCAGTTGAGAAACCGATAGTACAAAATAGAAGGAAGCGGGACAAATAAAAGACTTGTCTAGTAGCAGCACTGTAAACTAGTGAACGAAACCAAGGTATTCTATCTTCATATACCAGAGATTTAGGTTGCATTTTTGGATTGGTGTTTGCAACAGTACTGCAGATTCTGTCGGGTTCTAATAGCAGTTGATTGACTTTGCTGGGCAGAATGCTTGTATTATACATATAAGTAAATGAATTATGTAAAAGTTCTTTCCTATACCACACTGAAGTTTACACTAAATATTTGTGTTGGCAAAAGTGTAAAACATGATCAAATTCACTAGTTGATGTTGGCTTTCCTGTTTCCAACTCAATAATTGTTATTCCAATTTAACACATACAAAAGAAAAAGGAAAAAAAAAAAGAATTATAAACTAAAATCAGGTCGTAATGTCATACATTCCATAGAGAATCAACATCTCGCTTCAGAAATTCAGACGCCTGCATTTGAATGATGTCTCCCTTGAAAGTCTGAACCTCTCAGTATCTGCAACAGAGAAGAACTTTTATACATTATAAATAAAGTTACCCAAGATTTAGGTAGGCTGTTGATAGTGAAAAAAGTTATCAAAAAGAAAAATGCAGAACGGTGTAAATTCCAATTACAATGACAATGTGGGCTGTTAGTAAAATACTTCAAACACCAATCATCCCTTAACGTGATTTATTCCTGAAACATAACGGAATCAATTGAAGTTCAAGAGAATTTAAGACTAGAGAATTCAAGTCCACTATTCATTTATTTACTGTTTGATAAGCAGAATTAGTAAACCACCAGCATGTATATTGGACCCTATTAACAACCAAAACTCTACATTTAAGCTACTACAGAATATTAGCACATTCTTGAAGAACTTGAACTGCTCACATTTGTTTAATTCTAAATGAGTTAGTCACATGCTACAATTTTGTAATGCATCTGGAGAGCAGATGAACAGATTCCAACAAATAATTGGTAAGATTTTTTAATTAAGTCCACTGATAAATATCGATGCTTCACAACAAGGAAGCCAATTTCCATACAGAATATTTTTGTAACAGTAGAAATTAAATTTATTCCAATCCGCATATTTTTGTAAGACTAGCAGTACATATGAACACACAAATATATTTACATATAAAAAAGATTTAGACATCACATCGAACCCGTTATGAGCCTTACATCAATTCTTCTTGGTAAAAGTCTTAAAGCTTAAAATTAAACAAGATGTTCAACGGTGATTAAAATTTTATGCCTCTGTCCTCACTTGACGGAATTGGTAGAAAAAGCCCCTAATTTAACTTTTGAAAAGAAAACGGTATATATTTCATTTGAAAGATAAACTGACCATGGAAAACACACTCACACACATAGAAAAAAAATTTGTACGCGACATGGATTCTACATAGAGAGTGCTACCTAATCCACCCAGAGAGTAGAATCTATTGTGCAGTAAGAAGATTAATATCTTGAGTGAATAGGAGATGCTGGATTGATGGTAGTGCATTTAGGAAAATTGTTGGGCACAGACCTTCGAACCTGTGAACCCCTTGCATCCTGGAAATGTAGCAACTCTACACTGGGAGACCAGCAATTACTTCTATATGTATTTCTTTCCGGAAATTGAAGCAAGAGGACCAGCATTTTGCACAGGCAGAGAATGCACAAATCATTTTAGTGTCAACCCAAATACGTTGTGGTAGATGCATAATAACATTGGAGTTCAAACAAAATTAGAAAACGATCAAAAGTTGGACCAAGTCAAATATGGTTATAAAGAAAGTCAAACTAAACATTGGCAGAACACCAAACATCCTGACAACTAAAGTATAAGGTTCAAATGTCAACTCACAAGATTTTAATTAAAGACTTACACATGATTGCCAGAGACAAATCCTTAATGTTACTCGTCCCAATTCCATTTTGAGACCCCTCGCAGGTCCTCATGTGCATGTCTCCAGGGAGTTTACAATATCAAACATCTTATTCATGTTGGGGAAGATCATGGCTATGAGCTTTGACTTGTCATCCAAAACCAAAGCAACTCGTCTGAACTTCTAAATGCGATCTGCCCTTAGGTAATCCATTCGCCCTCTTTCCATCTCAATGAGTTTTAGCACTCCTTCAGAAACCGTGATTTTGCCTTCTGTAATTCTCAAGTACTTATGGAGCCAACCCGTTAGATCTTCTGTTGTGCTGACATTTCCTCCCAGAGATGGTCTTGATTTTAAAATAGATAGCGACTCCTATCTTCAGGTACAGTTTCAATCAAATTGTGGATTCTGTTACGGTGCAAAGCGAGCAGCTCTAGCATCCAGTAGATATCTTGTGAAAACGGTTTAGAATTATCCCCCGATATGAATTCCTGGACCACATTGTTCACCTCGATTAGACTGCATCCAGGTGTTCTCTTCATGCACTTGCTTCTTATTAGTTTTCTCATCGTCGACACGCCATCCCACTTCCCAAGGTCTGCATAGATATTTGAGAGTATAACATAGTTTCCTGTGTCATCTGGCTCAAGCTCTAAAAGGTGCTCCATTGCAGTAAGGGCAATCTCAAGATTACGATGAGTTTTGCAAGAACTTAACAAAGAACCCCAAATAGCGGAATCCGGCTTCATTGGCATCTTATATATGAATTCAAGAGCACGGTCAAGGCACCCGGTACGCCCAAAAAGATCAACCAAACAACCATAATGCTGTATTCCTGGTTCTATGTTAAAAGTACGCCTCATGGAATCGAAGTATCCTAATCCCTCATCCAAAAATCCCGCATGCGCACAAGCTGATAATAGACCCACGAAGGTGATCTCATTGGGTTCCACCCGTGCCTTCTGCATTTCTTGGAACAATTCAATCGCTTCACGAGCTTTCCCATGATTTGCAAGCCCTCCAATCACTGTACTCCACGAAATCACATCCCTTTCCGATATTTGATCAAACAACTGCAAAGCTTGGTCTATGCTACCGCATTTCATATACATTTCCATCAGTGCATTACATATGATAGTCCTCTGCAAGAACCCATTTTTATCTGCATAAAAGTGGATCCATTTTCCCAGCTCAAGAGCTCCCAACTGAGCACATGCCGACAACACAGCAACTAGGCTCACCCAGTCAGCTTTAACACCCAACATTTGCATTCTCCGAAAAACATCCAATGCATCGGCATACAACCCAACTCGAGTGTACCCAGAAATCATCGCCGTCCAAGAAACAATCGTCTTCTCCGGCATCTCATCAAAAATCGCCCTTGCTCTTCTAATCTGCCCCATTTTAATATGCCCAGTAATAAGACTATTCCATGCAACCACATCTCTTTCACTCATTTCCTCAAACAGTGTATGTGCATCATCCAAACTATTGCTTTTAGCATACATATCCAACAATGAATTCACAACATGAGTATTACCCTTCAACCCAAATCTACACACATGCCCATGAACTTGTTTACCAAGATCAACACATAAAAGCCCCACACAGGACTTGATCACAAATGGGTATGTGAATCTGTTGGGAAAAATGGGTTCTTCACCATGTGGGTGTATCAGCATTTGCTTATACACATTGATTGCTGATATATACATATAATTATGGGTATAAGCTCGTATCATTGAATTGTACAAGAAAGCGTTTGGCTCTATCATATGCTGAAAGAGCAAGCTTGCATAGTCTATATCTCTATTGTGATCACATATACCTACCATTTTGGTCACCAAATAGTTGCTCTGTGATAGTGAGAACTTGACAATTTGAGCATGTATTTTCTTCAAAAACACCATTGTTGTGCAATTTTGCAACAAGGGTGCAAACATATCTTCCAATCCTTTGATTGTCAAGACACCAATTTTTGCCGCCATTGCCAAAAAGGGAAAGATTCAATCAAAATGGTCTGCCATAAAATTCACTTCTTGTTGTATGCTATTTCATATTTGGCTTGCATTATATATATTGAGTTGGTTTTCACAAGTGGACTCAATTTGGCTTCTGAAATTATTAAACTTTTTACTACTTTTGATACAAACTGGAACATATAAAACGAAATTAATATATACATATATATTATTTGAAAAAACTAAAAAAATAATAATATAATTGATCATTTTGTTTCCCATCCCTCTCTTTTCCATTGTAAGAATATTGTACAAGATTGGTTGAATCGGAAGCACAGTTGCATATAAGGACCATCTGCATTGGTTTTGACTGTTGTATTTTATTTTTATCACATATTTTCTACACTAGCGCTTCTATTTTTATTTTAATTTTTTAATCCCCTTTAATTTTAACAATTTCTTTCATGAATTAGCAAGTCATTTATTTTAACGATAATTTTTATGAAATTTTTTTAGAAAAAGCGAGAGAATCCACTTTATATTTTCACCTAAAAGCTTAAAACAAGCATTATGCATAAAATGTAATTTTACACATTTTTTCTTGAAACCAACAATATCATTTCAATCTTTTCAATATATACATATATATATATATATATCATTTCAATATTCTGGTAAAATTGGCAATTCAACAACTATTAGAAGGAAATTATTTGTTAAAGGCCATCATCCACACCAACTTTGTAGTACACCTAACCAAAGAGCCAAAATACAATCCTCTAGCATAAAATGACAGTTTTCATCCAAAACATTCCAGCTAAAGAAGTCGACTTGGAAGAAACTAATTCACATTACAAAATGTTCAACCCCATAAAAAGCTAGATTTCAGTCACTAAAACCTGCATTTATGAAATAAGGCTTACAATGGTAATTTAAAAAACTGAAAAACAAAAAGTGTTATCCAGCTAAACATTTCATTAGAATAACCAAAAAAAAATCTTAGCAAGAAAATAACATCTACTGTTAAATATACTAACTAATGATTGTGCTAATAATCATTTTCTACACTACGGATATAAGAATATTATGATTCCCGGCCTAAATCCCATACAAAGGAACACGAGTCACACTACATTTCATCGCTTCATCGTGTTCCCTACATTTTACACTTGTGGGTATGAAGGGGGATAAGTGGGTGCAGCAGCAACACCATAATCATATGCTGTATAGTTCACCTGTCCTCCGTATGAACCCTGTCCGCCATATGATCCACTTGCTTGGACCGCACCAGCACCAACATCCTGGGGTGGATACGAGTATTGTTGAGGACGCGCAGCAGGGCTTTGTGTGTAAGTCCCGCCATAACTGGGTCCATATGAGGCCGTGCCAGGACCCTCGTACACACTCTGGCTCGGGTAGTTGTATGGTGCAGAATATCTAGCAGCAGGGACCTGATGCGACTGGGAGGGGTTCCTGTGGCGGAAAGAAGGAGAAGCATTAGAATATCTCCCTGCTTTAGGTGGGCGGAAGGGGGGTGCCCCGTTGCCCCTGCCACCGCTTCCATGGGCCCGCTTGTTTGAAGGCTTGCTTGTGGATCCTCCTCCACTCTTTCTCTTTTCTGCCTTGGCCTTCTCAAGCTGACTGACCCGCTTTCTTAGGCTTTCTAAGTTGAACTCGGGTTCAAGCTTGTGGTCTTCGACACATTTTATGATAGATCTGGTAGCATTCAACTCTGAGTTGTTGGCCTCTTCCTAAAAAATCAATGGGCAGATCAGGTACCCAGTCAGAAAAAAGTGAGTCGCGACTTCAGCAACAGTTTAAATTACCAGTGCAGGTATGCAAGTTTAATGCGAATCCCAGGCATAAGAAAAATGGACTTTTGGATAGTTCAGGTGTACAAGTTTAATGCAAATCCTACGCATAAAAAGGATGGACTTTTGGACATTTCAACACCTTATCCACATAGAATACACAGTTCTGTTTTCCATGCGTAGATTGCAAAAGTCAATCTTTAGAACATCAGGTATCAATACCCTACAAGCTACCTATGCATATGTCAAAATGGGTCTCTTTTCAAATCTATGAGAGAGGAGGGGTTGGATGGGCAGGGAAGTCAATAACATATCGGAAGGAAATAAATAGAATCATCGTGAGAGGCATGTTCAAATGTAACAAAATACAATTCAAAACGCAAATGGCATTCGAGAAATAAATGAACGAAAAGGAAGTTCGGGACTAACGCACCACTGCAGTCGAAGTGTATTTTCCATTCTTGGATATGTTGTTAGCATTCTTCCTGCAGTTCCTGAGGTATGATTTAAGCAGAGGAACGGGAGGAAACTTATCAGTCAACCCGGACTCGTATGCGAAATATATAGCTTCCATATCCTTCCCACTCTTCAACAACCCCTCAATTATATCTGGGCAATAATAAAACTTTCATCAAGATAATTAATTAAATGAATGCAATTCCACGCTTTCATAACTCAAAACTCCACTCAAGAAAGACCTTTTATACATTCTTTTGCTAGAGCCGTTTAATAGTTCCAACACTACCAAAAGAGCATCAAACCCATTTCACTAATTATTTGCTATTTCTAGTTCACTATAGAGGATTGTGCAGATAAATACATATTAATTAACCTATCAAAAACATCTCAATGGCAAACAATTTTGATGAGTCATCACCTAGTTCCATGGTTTCATATCTCAAACTCCACTCATATTCTAAATAATTTGTATCCATAAGAGCGGTTTTATAGTTCAAACACCGGAAAACATAGCATAAGACCCAATTCACCAATTCTTGGTAATTTTAGTTTGTTTTAATTCTCCAACAAAAGCTGAATTTACAAGATTTATGGATTCGAGAGGATTTATACATGGTAATTAACTTATTAAAAAGATCTCAACCGCAAATATGCTTGTCATCAACAAACTCATAGAATTGTAAAGCTAAATGAAGTGAATATCTTATTTTGTGTTTGAACAGACAACTCTCTCAATTTATCACTTTACCTACCAGACTATGATAATAACCATCAGATATGAATGTACAGGTTATTGATCGACACTACAAACAACAACGATACTTATATAAATGGTCAGGGGAAAAAAAGTTACCAAGGTACTAACACTGTATATCCTTTTACTTCAAATTTATATCCTATGTTAGATGAACTGGTAGACTTGGTCTAAAATGCCAGTATCGAGGCGGTATTATCAACGCATTCTATGGATCCTGGGTATAAAAGTTCAACTTAATACCTAAAGATGATGTAAGTGTCTGACGAATAGGTTAGTTTACATAAGATTCAGCTCTGAAATTCCTATAAACATGAATAAAGATTATCAGAGAAAGCTAGAGAGAGAGGTGAGCAACCAAACCTCAAAATAAGAAAAAACAGTTTACTATACCAAATTACATTGCTCTACCACATTTGCTACACAGACAGTGTAGTGGCTATGGCCTAATACAACCATACACCTTTCTATTTGGACAAGTAATACATCCACAAACTTGAGCACATTTCAGTCAAAACAATGCACTCACTGCTAAATAGTAGGAACCTCTGCTATTTTTCACAAATAATGTTGACCTCCCCAGTTGGTGATAGGTTTGTATTACCGCCATTTCCTAGCATAACCATGAATGATGGAAGTCGCTAATCCCCTGATACTTGATTTTATTTAATTTCTGACAAGTACATATTACAGAAGAGCACTCAAACAGGGAGCAAATCCATTTACAAATCTTAAAACCAAAAACTAATAGACCGTCCAACTCTCGACAGAAGCCAATAAATCATCACTAATTTACATGGATCCAAAATAGTAAGGAACTAAGTATACGAAGTTTCAAAGCACATTTTTTTATCCACTTAAAGAGTTTGGTGTTCCTAAGAAGATAATACAGTAGCAAAAGGAAAATTTCAAGTTGGGTTTTCATCAGAAAGGAAAGGTGAAGAAGGAAAAGAGAACCATACAAGTTCTCTTAAGGGTTGAGAGGATGGGTTGGATTGTTTGGGCTCTTAAGGGCCGTAGAGCTTTCTCCTTTTTCTTGTGTTTGGGATACATTCCTCGTTTGAGCGCTTTTTATATATTTCTTACTTATAAAAAAAAATATATGCAGTTATATTAAGTGAAAGAAAGAAGTTAGATTTCTATCTCCAACTTAGCAATATCTATCAAATCCTAATATTTGTTTTCATTACCGAGCATAGTCGTCCTTTTCCAAACAAAAGTTCTTTAAGCACATAATATATACGTCCATAGGTAGTAATGACAAGCTGCATACTTTGTTAACAGAGCTTGACATACATTAGTGACAGGGGAGGTTAGTGTTTTTTATTTATAAGTAAGTAATAGTATAAAAAGCACCCAAACGGGGGGAACATCCCATATAAAAACGACCCTAAGGGCATTCTCACTTTGGATGTGCTAAGGCGGCGGGGTGGTGTTGTGGTCAACCGGTGTTTTTTGTGCAAGAAGGAGAGGGGATCCGTTGATCACCTCCTTTTGCATTATCCGGTAGCCTATGATTGATGGTGTCTTCTCTTTGCCCTTTTTGGTGTGCAGTGGGTAATGCCGACGTCTATTCGTGATGTTTTGGTCGCTTGGAAGAGCATGCGAGTTGGGCCGTAAGCTCGTTCTTTTGGAGGGTGACTCCCCTGAATCTTTGGTGGGGTATTTGACTTGAGCAGAATAGACATTGTTTTGAGGGCATTGAGTCCCCTTTAGGGCCATCAAAGATTTCTTTATTTCAAATTTGTTTTATTGGGTGGAGGGTCATTATTGTATATCCATTGATGAGAAGTTATAGTTTTTGGGCTCGCTTGGCTCTTATGGCCTTGCCTTTTTTGTATTTGGGATGCGCTCCCCGTTTGAGCGCTTTTTTATACATTCTTACTTATTAAAAAAAATTTATGACCCTCCATCCAACAAAATAAAATAAAGACAAACATTGCTCCCAAAGAGGATTCCACATCCTCAAAACACCGCTTATTGCATTCCAACCAAATACTCCACCAAAGGCAAAGCGGAGCCACCCTCCAAAATGGATGTGCATGAGTACCGACCCGCACACCCCTCCAGGAGAGCAATGCATCACGGACCGAACCCAACATCACCCACGGAATACCAAAAACAGGGGAGGTTAGTGTTATTTTTTCAAACATGTAGGAAGTCTGCATCATTTAATGTGTCTCTACCATTTAGCCCCAGCCCCATGTTACATACACTCTTCAAGAGTAGGTAAAGTACCCATATTCGGACATAATCTGGAATATGGATCCAACACTTTTAGTTGGACATGCCACTAACAAATATCAAATAATTTCATCATTTTTATTCTGAAAAATAAAGTAAAAGTATAAAATAAAAACCATTGAGTAGTGTCCACGTGTCTTGTGTGGTGAATTTGATACAATCGACCCACGGATATATACCCATCCGACACACGTACCCGAGTCCATGTAACAAAAATTTAGCCTTTCTAAAAGGGACGTCAATGTAATTCCCCTTAAAATTTTCTTATAAATAAGAAAAGAGACTTTGAACTTTGAAGTAGACATTTCGACACACATTACTGCATCCAACACTTCTGATTGGATATACACCTAAACAACATATCCAATACTTTCGTTTTATTATGCTATTACTTCAGACAATTAAAATGACTATATTGGACATCATGATTTACCAAAATCTTATTTTCCTCTGAAATAGAATAAAAACATTAAGTAAAAAAATATTCAGGAGTGTCCATGTGTCTTTTTTTTTATCAGTAAAGGAGTGTCCATGTGTCTTGTTTGCCAAATTTGATACAATCTGACGCATTGATAAATAATAGTCTCTATACAAGTACCTAAGCCCATGTAACATAGATATAGCCTCTCTAAGTGGGAGGTCAATGTAATATCCCTTACAACTTGCTTATAATTTAGAGAAAAGAGTACAAAAAGTTGGACAAACCTAAATATGTACTAAGCTAACACAAGCAAAAAATCATTAAAAAAGTCTACCAAGAAAAATATCACAAGCAAAGTTTTCTTACACGGCCTAATTTCAATGTGCACCATTTGAAATTGCCGGTAGATCATTTTTTTGTGGGATGTTTGAGTGGTATGCCATCGTTCCTACCGCTTCTAAACTGAGTCTTTCCTTGCAATACAGATTGTATATGCGTAAATGAGAAATTTGAAACAGAAAGTAAAATGACTACACAAAGTTGAAGTTGTTGCTTGCAACTGGTAAAGTAATGGCTGCGGTATAGGCAGATAGTTGTGGTTGTAGCTAGTCAAGCATTAGATAGTTTAGTAGAGGTGCTTAAACCTTGGAGTGCTTGAAATTGATATGATGGTACAACTGGTTATCTTAAAAGCCCGGGCATTCTGATAAATAATCAATTATGTATATAATGAAGTTCATGAAGCAGCTTGAATTGAATTCAAAATATCATCATTTCTACACCATCCTAAATCTAGAATATTATTATGTTTAATCAAAACTACTGTTAGAAGGTTTTATACTATTGTACAAAATCTTAATTTTACACAAAGCTAACTCAACAACATAGACATACTAGATGCCATCTTCTTTGCCATCCCTTAAATTATCACTCCATATAGCAACTACTAATTCTCCAGCTGTTCTTCACCTAATTAATCAGCTAACTCTGCTAATCAGCCAACTCTGCTACTCAACTAACTCTGCTCAAGCCATGGATATGCCCAATACCCATGATGGATACACAAGTATAATTTAAACAAGAAAATGCAAGATCAAGTGTATTATATGCAATCATAAAAGATTAATGAAACATTTCAAAATCCCCTGGGAATTACACAACCCATAAAGCTTGAATGATCATTGAAACGACAAAACAGGATTATGCTATAAGGAGACCATATCACCTCCTTTTTTCCATTTTTTCTTCTAAAACAAAAAATGGGCATTTAACTATCTCAATAGGCAATCTCATTTCTTTTCTAATAGGGTGTTTATGTGATGTTTCCACCATACACAACCTTTATGATAACATTGCATATTACACAAAATAAAACCAGTTCCCATAATTACCATCATTTCTCAAAATTAGCAAAAACAAACACACACAGACACACACACACACACACACACACACACACATATATATATATATATGTATCAAAGTTTCACTGAAGCACATACCTTCCATTTTGTCAGTGAATCCCAAAGACAACGCAAGCTTCGCCATATCCCTCCTAGCTGCAAAATCCACCACCAACTTCCTCAAGAACTCCTCCTCAAACTTCTCCTTCAATCCAACCCCAACCACCAGCTGCAAAAACATCGCTGCCTCCCCCGCGCCCACCCCACTCCCCTCTCCACCACCCAACACCCCCTTCCACTTGTCCAACACCGCGGCCGCCCTCTCTCTAACACTCCGCGCCACCCCCTCATTCCCCGCTTCCGTCGCCGCAGCCATTCCCGCCTGAATCAAAATCCCACATGCCCACCGCCTATCCGCCACTCCAACCTTCCCCTCCACCTTCATCTCCACAAAATCCTCCACAGCGTCCAGCACCAGCCTCACCGGATCCACCGCTGCCTCCATCGCCGCCGCGATGTCCGCCCGCAGCGCCACCGACTCCTTCCTCTTCGCCAACAAAAACCTAATCAGCCCCTTCGAATCCATCATCTGACAGTACATCTTCAACACCTCCGACAAACTCCTCTCCCCTGCGCCCTCCGATCCCAATTTCTCGATCTCCGCCATCGCAGACTCCTTCCGCTCCTCGATGCGAGCCGCGGCGGCGGACTCGCGCGCGGGAATGGTGCTCTCGCGGTTGTCGAGCGATTCTAGGGTTTTCTTGGTCTCGGCATCGAAGGCCTCGATCTTCGAATCTAGGGTTTGCGATTTCTCGGCGAAGGATTGTTCGAGGGCTGTGAAGTGGGTGGTGAGTTTGGTGTGGAGGTCTGTGATTGTTGTGAGGATGGTCTTGCGAGTTTCGAGCTCGCTGAAGAAGCTTTGGAATCGGTCGACGTTGAGCACGAGGTCTGTGGCCATTGTTTGTTTCGCGGGAAACCCCTAGAGAAACCCTAGTTTCGATTTTCCGAGAGAGTGGATATAGCTGTAGATGAAGAAGAATTGCAGAGTTACTTGTGAGTATGAATAGACAACATTTCTGTTTATATATATATATATATATATATAAATTCACACCTAATTTTTATTTTATAAATAAAATGTAGAGTACTTTCGTGGGGCTCATCCAAATCGTGTGTGCCGTGGGCAATGAATTTTATATTGTGAAAAATATCTGGACTACAATTTTTAAAATTTTCCTTGAAATTAATAATTCACTAAAAACCAGTCATTTTGTTTCTTTCTTGAAAATTAAAAAATAAATAAAAGAAGTAATAAAGATATACTTATATATGAGATAATGAGCAATAACTAAAAATATTATCTATGAGCGAGTGACTCATTTTAAGTTGTTATATTCAAGTATTATTATTAAAGTGAATTTTGGCTTGGACGCTAATTTATGACATTGTTATCTTGTTTATGAGAAAAAACATTATTTGAAATTCATAAGAATGATAAATATGAATTTTTAACTTTCAAGATTGTTTGATATGTAAAGCCCGATGACCGAGTTGAATGAAACTTCTTAGAAAATATATTAAGGAGTATGAGTTTTCATAATTGATAAATTAATCCTTGATGACCGAGTTGAATGAAACTTCTTAGAAAATATATTAAGGAGTATGAGTTTTCATAATTGATAAATTAATCCTTAATTTAATTATGAATTATGGTCCATTACGACACATATCGTCCGGTTCATAATGTTTTTGACCAATGCCAATATTATTATTTAATACTTTGGCCGACACCATTATTTAATACGGATACTCATTCGATACTCAATTTTAAAATCGTACACCAAAACTGTTACCACCAACTATGGCCTCTAGGCAAGGAGACTCCTAATTTTCATACTTGTTTTTATTTTGTGTTTTAGAGTGTCCCAAAAAGAATAGATCACAATCTACATGAAAATAAAATCACTTCACTGAGCATCAAAACATTCTTATTACTTCAGACATGGTTTATACCAAAACCAATTCCTTTTTACGACACAAAGGATGATAGATTCTAGGGCACATCCAGTTACAGAAATACACTAGTCAACTACAATACAACCTGAAATGAAGGCAATAATTTAACAATACTCTATAAGATAGCAAGAAAGCAATACCATGCCTCATGCTTGGTAATTTCTGAACTACATAAACCTGAAAGCGAGACGGAATTCCGAAACTGGCAGTGTTTTCTAACAAAAATGCCAACAACATGGTGAGCTGGGGTGAGGCCCTAATCTATGAATTGACAACCAACTGTTCGGGGCCATCACCATGTGAGCTTCCTTCGGTAATTTTTGCAGCTTCCTCATCAGTTGCTTCCTCGCCAGCTTTTTCTTCTTCAATCTGCTTCTGCTTGCCTGACCATCCGTACATCTGTCTTCTGGCTTCCCTACGAGCTGCCTTATGGGCTACTCGCATTTCTTCAAATTCATCTTCAAACCTGGCTTCATCCTCGGGTGTAAAGAAAACTACCTCCATCCCCCCAAGCTCTTCATACATCTTCTCGATCTTGGCTTTCCAGAAGAGGCCCATTTCTGTGTCCATCTTTTTGTACGGCGTCTTCAGCAAGTACTCGTCAATGCCGCCTGCCTTGTCTATGCAACGGAGAGCATGAGTGGTAACCTTTACGCGAATATGGCGATCTAGAATGTAACTGAAGAGTCGCTTCTCCTGTACATTTGGCTTCCAGGTCCTCCTTGTCCTGTCACCAGCATTTGCACAAATATTCTTTAAAATAAGACGCACTTTTCCTTTATTAGATGATAACAGAACTACAAATACTGATAAGGGAGCAAGGGAAAACTGTTTATATACAAAAAAAATTAGCTAATAATGCCTGTGTCAACCTCAGTTCAAATTGAACATCATCTAACCAACAGGCATTCATTTGGTTTACCACTACACCAGAATAAGTATCACAAGCTCAACAGTGTCTTTAGTCGTACAAATTCTGTCAGACTCGATAAATATGGGACAAACAGTTGATCCTCCCTTTAGTGATGCAAATTCTGTCTGACACACTGTCTTTTCACAAACGTATGGTGCAAACAGTTGGTTCTCCCCCAAAACCAAAACTCACATACACATGGACCCCAAAAAAAAAAAAAAAAAACCATTGTGACCCAGAAGAATAATGAAAATGGAAGTCAATAATCATTAGAAATTTTGTTATGTTAAAACCTGATTGAATAAGTAGATGTTCTATCTGAAAATCACAAGATTTGTGTAATAGGATTAGGGTATCTCTTCTAAATCAAGCATTCTGTTATTTTGCACATATACAAGTGATTTTTTCCTATTACTAAAACTTATAAATTTGATCCATGAATTTTACATCTTAATACTGCTAGGTTGCTAACTAACAATTTTTTTTTGAAGAATGTGAAAGCAAACGTGAAATTTTGACATTTGAGCAACACCCGAGCACTATAGGCAAGAACAATTAGCTTAAGAAGTGTATGCAGGAGCAATTTATCACCAGACATTTTCTTAATTACTGTGTTATCTTATTGGACAATTTTTTTAGTGAGAGACCATCATTCTATAACACTTCCAAAACCTCACATGCAGTCCTAATGCCCTTCATGACCTAGTCTTCTTCATTGCATTTGTTGTTCTTATATCTCGCAACTGATTGCTTTCTCCAAATTCCCTAAATTAAGATATTAACAAAAGCTTCCTATATAAATTGACAAACGACCATGACATTCAAATCCTCATCTTGATGCACGTACATTTATAATAAAAAAAAAAAAATATCAAATTCCTGAGCCTTGAGAAGGAATGTAGCCACAACGTTCCAACTGCAGCCTAATCCCCCTTATCTTGCAAATCACATAAACATCTGTATATTTTTCCTCCTATCACATGTACTTGGGCCTATTTGGTTCGCGGTTTTGGGTGGTCTGGTCTTGTGATTTTGGTTTTGGTGGTTTTGGGTGGTTTTATCCTAAATTTAAAATCATGTTTGGTAAGGAATTGGTCTTGGTCCAAATATTATTATATATATACTAATATGTATTAAAAATATATAATATATAAAAAAACCCTAAAAAGTCAACAATTACGGTTGTTAACCCATACATATATATATATATATATATATGGAGAGAGAGAGAGAGAAAAGTCAAATTTGGTAGGCCAAACCCAAAGGTTTTAATGGTTGGTTTTAAAAAGCCCAAAACCAAGCCCAAAAACTAGTAACCAAACATGGTTTGGTCTTCAAATCAAAGCCCAAAACCAAAACCAAGCCCAAAAACCAGTACCCAAACAGGCCCTTAGTTTCGATAAATGCCATCATATTCATTGCAATTAGGTACTCATACTTTCTTCAACTTCCTTTTTCACAAATGTGTAGTTTTCGCAACTACATTTCTAACCTTTTGCCAAATTTTATAAGCCTCCTTGTGTTTCTACTGTGATTGGACATTTGCATCCCACAACAAACCTATATACCCTGATCTCCTTTTTCTTTTCCAAGAATCTCATTCTGCTATTTAAATGCATTTGACTATTTTGTTCCATGTTCAAATAATTTCGTGTTCGCAACTCCATATTTCTTCTTTTACCAACACCATCATTCTTACCTTTTTAACAAATAAACTAAACTTAGGGCCTGTTTGGGTACTGGTTTTTGAACTTGGTTTTGGTTTTGGGCTTTGATTTGAAGACCAAACCATGTTTGATTACTGGTTTTTGGGCTTGGTTTTGGGTTTTTTAAAACCAACCATTAAAACCTTTGGGTTTGGCCTACCAATTTTGATTTCTCTCTCTCTCTCTCTCTCTCTCTATATATATATATATATAGGTTACCAACCGTAATTGTTGACTTTTTAGGGTTTTTTTTATATATTTATATATTTTTAATACATATTAGTATATATATAATAATATTTGGACCAAGATCAATTCCTTACCAAATATGATTTTAAATTTAGGATAAAACCACCCAAAATCATACAAGACCACCAAAACCAAAATCACAAGACCAGGCCACCCAAAACCGCGAACCAAACAGGCCCTTAGTACTTGTGCATCCTTGACCCACAGCCAAGTTTATTTATTCCAATCGCCCTATGGATTTTCCAAGAATCTCTCTTTTGATAGTACTCAAATACATTTTGAGCATCCTTTTCTTCTTTTCAATTTTTATTTTTTATTAGTAAAGATGTGCAATACCTTTGACCATCCTATTCCACATTCCATTGAGTTGGACGCCTAAATTCCATATTTTTCTTCTAGCATCATCATCAGCATCCTTGTATTTCATCCTTTAGTTTGCTCCTATACAAGTAAACTTTCGCCCTTTCAGTTCAATAACCTAAACCTTGAAGTCCTAAACCACTTTCTCTTCATTAGTTATCTTCTAATATATACATCTAAAATGTGAATCCTGTGTTTTTTTATTGGTAAGGGATTCCTTTATTCCATGTTAAGCTCTCTTATAAGGTAACATTCCAAGCTCTGCATGTTAGTTGAGCTTATTACACTATATCAGCAGAAGAATGTGGACTCCAAGGATTGAGCCATGCAGACCCTCAAAATCATCGCTATTTGTAGTTACAATCCTGTTAATTTGTGCACAGCGCCTGCAGGATGTCTTCTGCTGTGAGAGCTAATGGATCCCAATATCCAGTCATAATAAAATATACAACTGTACACTCTTGGACAGAGTTGGCAATTGAGAGGGAGAGAGAGAGACTATGCTCTGAAATTGTGGACAGAGTGAGCTGTGCAATTTGAGATGTGACGAACTAACAGGCAAAGATGATGGAGACAGAGACCAGGACAATCAGGCGTGAACAAAATAGATTTGATGCCAGTCAGAAGATAAAATGGATACGGAAAAGTATCACAGTGGTGAAGAAAATTATGATTCAGACGGTGTGGAAGGACGGCGACTGCAATTGCAACGTAACTTGTCAAAGAATCGACCGCTCTGACAACTAGTAGGTGAGGAAGGTTATTTGTATTCTGCACTTAATATTCTAAGATGCTGATATTTAACAGTAAAGAAGTAGCCCGAACCGAAACCATGAAAAGACTGTGGTGACCTTATAAAACATATAACTCTCTAACTAGCTATATTCTATTTAGAAAAACAAATTGGGATCCTGTTAACGACTTTATTCCACCTGAAAGGCTATCAAATGTTCATCTCTCACTTCAAAGCAGGTATCCATTAGTGTAACACTATATGTCGTTGCCAAGTCAAGGATAGCATCTCCGTAATGTTTCAAGTGATGTTTATAGGAGCAAACTCCCAAGACTTCAATTACAAAATAGTGTCATCAGCCAGTGTTCATCCCATTAATCAAGCTTATGGGAGGGTGGTCTAAATAAAAAGCTAAATGTGGCATTACTAGCTCCAAGTGGCTTGCGTAATGCTCAAACCTGCATTCGCGTTCAACTTGAACAAGTTTGTTCTAATAATCCCTAAGGTTGTGTTTGTAGGCAAGAACGGAATAAAATGGATTAAAATGGAAATTCCATTACATTCCAAAGAATGACAATCCATTTGTAGCTCACCCTATGAATTGGGCATTTCATTCTATAGTAACTTCTAAAAATAATTCTATTCTAAGAAATCTTTTATCATTTCATTCCATCACTAATTAACATGTCAAACAACAAAATAAGAAGAGTCATTCCGTTTGCTTCTCACGTGCATTTCATTCCATTGCGTATCAGACGCACCATAAGATCCCCCATAACTTGAAGCACATACCAAACTTCTTTTCCATAAAGGGATTAGCTATCCAAATTCAGCCTCAGTCAGTTCTCCTTCAAAGCTCCTAATCCTCTCAATCCTAGAAACTTCTAATGATGCGTAATGAAATTAAATAATACACATCAAAGACAACCAAGGAACTACTTGTGACATTTTCATAAACATGTTCAAATGTTCAAATATACCAAAACTTCTTTTCCATTTAGTTTGCTGATTGATCATCCAAGTCTCATAAAGAAGTCTCCCCAGCCCCTAAATTTTAAAATCTCTATTTAAGCATGCATTTTGCATTGTGATATACTCTGCCTAATTAAGGTTCAGCTTTAAATTATTTAACATGTTTTTGATAAGTAGTTAAAAAAACATGTTAGGCGATATAATATATACAAATATATAGATAGAAAATGCAAGAGATTCAAAGAAAGTGCCTTGCAGTGTTTAAAGCAAGTATAGAAGTCCTCATGAAATTTATGGTCCATATTTATTTCTGATATTAGCAAGTTTTGGCATGCTAAGTAGATTATAGCCCATAGTGATACCTGAATCAATCAAACATCTTCTCACACAAGGATCAGTCACCTACACAGATCACCTTGTGATCTATGAAGTACTTGTGTGCCGGGATAAGTAGAATGGATTATTTTTTATTTTACCTATCTTCTGTCTCTACTGGTCCTGAAAGTATGACTTAGGTGTTAAGAGTTAAGACTAAAGCCACTAGGACAAAGGTAGGTAAACTAGAGTAAGTAGAACAGAATTTCCAGAACCTAATGCTGTAGTAAAAATTATAATCCGGCCATCACAATAGTAAATATCAAACTCGAAAAAAATAATGCAATTGTAAGTTCAAAAGATGTTAAAACATCAATCCTTTCCTCCCTTTTGAAATCCCAAGAAATACCTCTTTACCTATAAGAATCATAGGTAAATTTAGCTCCTGTGCTCATGACAACGCTAAGATCCTATCAATTAAGAGAGGATGCACACAATAAAAAACCATATTCTGAAGCTAAATACACCAGCGGGAAACAAATACAAACAAGAATGGAGAATACCCAAATATATGCAAATAATATACAATCATCAAACCCCCACATTTTACACTAAAGACCACCCCTTAAAGCTCCAGAAAGCCCACAGTCCTCATTTCTAGATATGGGGAAAAAAAAAACTAACAACAATAACCACAGGACTCAATTTCTCTTTGCAATTCACAAATAAATCAAGAACCCGACATTTTCTTCCACTGAAAATAAGTTTCCTATAAATTGAATACGCGATAATAGGATTGGCACCAAAACCCACACAAAATATCACAATTACTTGAAAACCATGTTGCACTGCTAAATACACAAGCAGACAATGTTAAACAAAACAAACAAACAAAAAAAAACCCAAAAATCCCAAATACATTCAAATCCTATAAACTCCTAAAAAAGACCCTACCTTTCACACTAAATTTCACCCACTTGCAGAACCATAAACCCACACAGGTCCTCATTCTGATAATAAAAATAACCAGAAACTATTTTTTTTTTCTTTTTACTCCGCAAATCCCAATTCGTTGAAGCCCAACAATCACACAAGAATATAAAGAACAAAAACAAACAATAGAAGTATGTGTGTGCATATATATATATATATATATATGTGTGTATATTGAGAGAGAGAGACTGACTTGTTATGACCCTCTTCGCTGACGCGATTGCCGAACTGGATGTGACGGCCGGCGTAGAGGCCTCGTTGGGCTCTGCCCATCACCACCTTGCTGTTGGGTATGCATTTCTTCAGAGACTCCTTCACTCCTGGCGCCAAGTTCTTCTCTCCACCGATGTTCTTTATGATCTTCTTCATCATTTCCTTTGACCTGAACGCCATTCTCTCTCTCTCTCGCTCTCTCTCTATATATATAATGTGTATATACACTCACTCTCTCTCTCTAGAATAATTGATGGTGAATCAATTGAATCCAGAATTGGGGGTGCTCAGTTGTTGGTTAGGGTTTTCAAGTGACTGACAATAAACCCTCGTAATTAACAGAGTACTAGTGTGTGTATATATATATTTCACTATTTTAGGGCTTGTTTGTTACTAGCACCTTGCCCTCAGCTTTAAATAGCAAAAATTTCATCCATTTATTTAATTTTTGCTTGATTGGTGACTCAAAATAATAAAATAATAGCAATAATTATTTATTTCGAAAACATATTTGTAAACAATATAAATATACACACACACATTGTTTTTAGGGTAATTTACACAAAACCCCTAAACTTTCAAGATTTAATCACCAAATCCCCTATCGTTCGTCAAACCCCTCACATTTTAGATTTTAATCAAATACCCCCTCTAGCCAATTTTCATGTCAAAATGACTTAAATGTCCCTCACATAAATTACAATTTCACCCCTCTTATTTGGACATATTACACTTTCTCCTCTCTTGTTCGAATAATTACACTTTCCCCCATCCATAAAAAATATTATATATAAAATTCGAAACAAATATATAAATTTTGAAATATATATATAATTCATAAACAATATATTAAATTTTGAAAAAAATATATTAAATTCAAAAAAATATAAAATTCAAAAAAATATATAAATTTTGAAATATATATATAATTTGAAAAAAATATATAAAATTAGAAAAACAATATAAAATTCGAAAATATATATATAAATTCAAAAATATATATATAATTCGAAACAAATATATAAAATTCATAAATAATATATTAAATTTTGAAAATATATATAATTCAAAAAAAATATTAAATTTTGAAAAAATATATAAAATTTGAAAATATATATATAAAATTCAGAATATATATATATTTCAAAAAATGAATTTTATTTGTTTATATCACAATGTGAGTGACACGTGATGTGACATGGTGTATGGTTTGGACCAGACACGTGAAGTTGAATGGGAACCCACGTTATGTTGTGTACTTCAATCTTTATTTTTTATTGTATTGTTTTAAATGAATAAAAATTAAAGAAAAAATAGGTAAATGTGCCAAAGTTGGACAAGAAGAAGTGGGATAAGGTAAGATGGTGAGTTGATTGCTTGTCTCTTCTTAGATACTAGCATCATTATTTTCTTTTTCTTTTCTTTCTATTTTTTTTTGGATAAATTTATATATGTTTTTCAAAATTTATATATATTTTTCGAATTTTATATATTTTTTCAAAATTTATATATTTTTTAGAATTTAATATATTATTTATGAATTTTATATATATTTTTTCGAATTTCATATATATGTTTCAAATTATATATAATTTGTTTTTGAATTTATATATATATTCCTAATTTTATATAGTTTTTCTAATTTTATATTTTTTTTCGAATTTTATATATTTGTTTTGAATTATATATATATTTCAAAATTTATATATATTTTTGAATTTTATATATATATTCAAAATTTAATATATAGTTTACGAATTTTATATATATATATATATTTCAAAATTTATATATTTGTTTCAAATTATATATATATATTTTCGAATTATATATATATTTGTTCAAATTTTAAATAATTTTTTTCAAATTATATATATATATATATTTATAGAGGGGGGAAAGTGTAACTATCCAAACAAGAGAGGGGAAAATATAATATGCCCAAAAAAAAGAGGTAAAATTGTAATTTATGTGAGGGGAATTTAAGTCATTTTAACATAAAAATTGGCTGGAGGGGGTATTTAATTAAAATCTGAAATGTCAGGGGTTTGGCGAACAATAAGGGGTTTGGTAATTAAATCGTGAAATATCGGGAGTTATGTGTAAATTATCCTTGTTTTTAAGAGTATATTGGATTTTTTTTTTTGTAACAATAAAAGTTGTTGTGGGAAGATAAAGACAAACACACCTAAAATACTTATAATCATTTTCTCAAAAAGGCATACAATTTCACAAAGTATCCAAGAATGGAAGAAACTAGATAAACAATTTTAATTGACAATTAGTACAATGAAAAAAAAGGTAAATCAAAAGTGACAAATACAACATCTTTACTATTTTCATTCACTACACATCTAAACAAAGCATTGCATAATAACCTCACACAATTTGAGGAAGAAAAGTTAACATTCTTAACTATTAATTGCTATTTTACATATATATATTTTTTCTTTGTGATTCTTCTTGTAAAAATAGAAATGAGAGAATTACAAGTAGCATCTTCTTTTCTTTTGAAATGAAAATTCAAGTGGGATGGACACTCAAATGCAAAAAGAAGCAAGAAACGGGACATAAACGACTTATAAATTTTATTTAAGTGGACGTGCTTTGAATTATTTAATTCTATTCTTATAGTTTGAAATATAAACGACTAATTTTTTTATATTTCTTAGCAACCATAATATACTTCAATATATATATATATTAATGATCTCTTGATAATTCTTGATTATCAGTGAATAAGATATTCACTCTCACTCAAATATATATGCACTGTGACATTAATTAACATGAATAAAATAATTATCAATTATAAAAAAAAACATTCATATTACATATGTGAATGAATTTTTTACACCCAAATAATATATATATATATTATAAAGCAGTTACTATGAAAACTTAAGATGTTTTGGAGTTTGATTGTATTCATGTTGGTTTGTAGTATTTTTTCCGTTGTTTGGGAAGAAGAGAAGAAAAAATATATATATAAAATCCAAACTATATACACATTAATACATTATATTCACATGATGAGAACATTGTTAGCTCATGATGTGGCCACCAAAACCTTGACCCATACATTCACTTTTTATCCATCCACTGGAATTCAAGTTGACACTAGCCCACGGTTTTGTCCTTTTCAAACAAAAAATATATACATATATATATATATATATTGGTGAATGACACAACATACCCTATAATTTTAAAAATATGCAAAACATTCCCCCTCTAGTTCATTTTGTCTATTATGCCAAAAGTGTGCACTTTGACCCCTATAACACTGTTCGGTTCACATTTTTTGTCAGAATTCAATTAAATGACTGATGCAAAACACCTTTATGATTTCAAAAATGTGCAAAAAATTCCCCTCTCAGTCATAAAAAAAAGGCTTGAAGGGGGCTATTTACAATTTTTACAAAGTATATGATATTTAAAAATCAATAAGATTTTTTTTACACATTTCTGATTTATGTTTTTCGCCATTCACCCATATATATATATAAATTATTCTCCCAACTTGTAACTACCAACCAAAACCATCTTCTTCACTCACACTATAAATATACCCCCCTATTCCCATAATGCCCCACACCCAAAATCAAAAACCGTCGCCTCCACGCGACCACCACAAGCCCCCTCCTGGAGTCTAGAGAGAGAAAGTAGAAAAGTTTAGAGAGAGAAAATGCAGTCCCTGCAGCAGAAGGCCTCCGAGTGGAGTGGAGTCCATCCAGACGACGCATTCTCCATTGACACCACCAATCTCTTCCACAAACTGGGTCTCCCCACCTTCATCAATCTCTCCACCAATTTCTATAACAGGTCCTTTTATATAAATGTATATATACTGTATAACATGTTTGCGAAAAGGACTTCTTTATTTTTTATTTTATTTTTTTCTAGGATTACTTGATTTGTTGTTGATTTGGGTTGGATCAAGGAAAATAAAATTGTTATACTTGATTTTCTCGGGAACCAAACAGAATGAATGCAGATGTTAGGCTGTTCTGTTTATTAGCTGGACTATTTGTTGCTGATATATGTTGGATGTGATTAGATTATGCCACCTAAGGAAGCGTGTGCTAGGAAGGGAAAAAGGAAAAAAAAATTACTTGATTTTCTCGGCAACCAAACAGAAAAGAGCGTATGTTAAATTGTTCTGTTTATTATCTTTATCTTGGACAAGTTGATGATTTATGTTATTGGATTATTTATTCTGTCTTAGGTACTTGAAAACTTTGGATCTTTTAATATGGTAGATAAAGATTAAGGGTCAGTTTGGTTGGAGGAATAGGAAAATTAGGGGAGGAAAAAAACATGGAAATAGAGGGGTTAAAAAGTAGAGAGAAAAGGAGGTAAAGTAATTAATTTTTATAACAAGTCAATTATATATACTTCAATCAGTCATAAAAAGAATTAATACAGCTTTATGTTTTTCCCTCATTGTTATTCACAAACATCATATAATTTGTATTGTACTAGATTGCCTCTCACACAAAGATCAAAGGTTGTTTTTGTTGGATAGAAATGGGAGAATAGAAATATTGTGCCGGAAATGGAAGGACACAGACGTAGAAGTTTCAAGAAGTGGAAGGAAATGGAATTCAAAAAATGGATGGAATAACATCTTTTTCATTTCATTTCTTTTTTTTTTTTTTTTGTAAGAAATTGAGATTTATATATATTTATCTATGTACATGTATTGAAAAGAAGAATGAAATTCTGCAATTAAAAGATTCATTCTATATGAGTATTATATTTTTTGGCTTTGTTTTTTGAACTTAAATCAGGGTTTATGATGACGAGGAAGAGTGGTTTCGGTCAATTTTTGCAAATTCAAAGAAAGAAGATGCAATTCAGAATCAATATGAGTTCTTTGTGCAGAGAATGGGAGGCCCTCCTCTGTATTCTGAAAGAAAAGGTGAATAATCTTCACTAAAGTTTATCTTTCTATCTTATATGTGTTTAGTTTCATTTGCACTAAATTTGGTGTTTCAATTATATGTGGAGTCATTGAAACATTTTGGGATTCATCTTTTGGTAATGTTACACTTCAAAAATTATAGCTTTTTCAGCTTTGACTTCCCCCCTTTTTTCTAATGCAGCCCTCAACTTGGTTGATAATATTGATAAATATCCATTGAATCTTTGATAGGTGCGATGAATTTCCAATAAAAGGTTTAAATGTCAGGGTGTCTGATACTGTTCTATCTTCTTTTCTTTTTTTCTTTTTTTCTGGTGGATAAGTCTGTTATATCTTTGTATTCAAAGTTGTATTAAAATGCTTTGATATTGCTTGCAAGAACCCATATGCATTCTATATATAAGTATGGTTGGATTGGTTTGCCGAAACCAACCTTTTTAGTAATGCTTTCTACTACATACATTGGAGTTCCAATCTTTGAAAGAAACTGTGCCTATCAAATTCTTTTAACTAGGGCTGCAACTCAACCGGGTTGGATGTGTAGCTCATGCCCAACTCGACATATAAAATGCTCAACCTGGCCAAACTTTTAACCCTAACTACTAAACCCGAGCCCAACCCATCCTTTTTGTTTTTAAACTCAGGTTCGCAACTGGGGCTGAGATTTTTGGTTAGAAAGTCAAGTTAATTAGAGTTATACCCTTGTGACCAATTTGCACACCGGAAATTTAATGTGATCTTGAATTAGTTTTAGAACAAATTACTCCTAAACACAAAAAAACTGTAATAATTTATTGCAAATTCGTAGTAAATTGCGAGAAAAATTAGGTTTTTAATGGAGACCAATCATTCTTTAAGCGATTTGTGTGCATCTAACTTCAAGGTGGAATTTATGTTGTTGGGCTTCGGTGCACAAACACGCCTTAGGTCCTATGCTTAAGCTTTACCACAGAACTTGTTAATGCAATATTAGTTTCACAATGCTCAGTCTATTTCCTGCTCATTTATTTTGAACAATTGGCTTGGATCTATACTCGAGGTTCTGGACTTCATGTTCATAATTCTTGGACTTCGGTCCTCAAGTACGCCTTCTAAATTATGGTTGGCCATGGAACTTACTATTGCACTGTGAATTATGCTTAGGTTTTTGCCAAATTTTCCTGCTCGTAATGGGCTTTCACACATGTATTGGGTGCATTTTTGTGTTTGTGTACTTATTCCTTCATTCCACGAATTTAAGACATTTGAAATTGTTGAAGTTTCATATATTTCTTCTTACTCACACCAGGTGTAATAAAAAAATAGTATTAGCATATTGGAGAAGCTTTAATCTTTCAATCAATACACTCCTCTTATCTTTTATGTGACAAGAGAAAGTTTATGGATTACCATTGTTGATTTGTTATGTTCTTTGCCACTAGAAGGCCCGGGAACAAACTCATACCTTTGAATAGCTTAGAAAGGATGTTACCTTGAGGTTACTTTTCTCTTTCAAGTTTCATATTTGATTTTTTAAAACATGAAGTTATGGGAAATAAGAATAAGAAAAATAGTAATTGTACTAACAATAATATAAGTTATTACATGAGGAGTTGGGAGACAGATTTCTAAGATTAGAGGTTCAAATCTTGCTTGGATGTTTTTGTTTCCACCCTGTGCAACATTTTAAGACGATCTTCTCAGTGCGACCATTGTTTGCGGCCAGAACAGAGTGCCGCCCATGTAGACATTTAGGATTAAACAAGGGCATATCGTTTTGTTTTCCCTTTCCCATATTTTTTGTTCTGTTTTCTGATAAAGCCTCATTATTAGTCATAGGACAAAGATTTCTGTCGAGAATCAAATCTAGTTTTGATTATGACCAGAAGAGTGTTGCATCTGTTGGTATTGGTACTTCTTTGTCATTTAACCACCATTTCAGAGATTGTAAATTTTGCAGTATATTACATTGTTGTGATAGTTAGTTGATTGCAGAAATTGATTAGTATGAGGGGCCTCTGGTTATTAATTCTCTGTGACAGAGAAGCAAGCACCGCATGCTGCAAATTTAAAGATGTATATATTTTTGGCCAAATATACCAAGCTGGTTGTGGTCTTCAAATTACCAAGTTCAGAATGATGACGTTGGCTTCTTTATCTTATTAGAAACTTTTAATTCAAAGATGCAATTTAGTTACTGATTCACCTTTTGAAACCACCATTTCAGAGCCTTAAAATTTCGTAGTATAATACATTGTTGGGCTAGTTAGGTGATTGCAGAAACTGATGGACGGAGAAGCAAGCACCATATGCTGTAAATTTAGAGATATTGAGACTACTTCCTTATACCCCATTTTTGGGCATATCCACCTTGGTGGTTGAGGTCTCCAAAGTTCTGAGTTTGGAATGATGATATTGGCGTGTTTATCTTATTTGGAATTTTTAATTTGAAGATGCAATTTATTTGATCAAAAAGTTAAATATAGGAAACAGATTCAGCTTTCGACAAAATACTTTTACGATTCTCTTTCTTTATTGTAGATTGATTTTGGGTATAACCTAGTCATGTTATTTATGTTGTTTTTTAAGGACATCCTGCTCTAATTGGACGTCACCGTCCATTTCCTGTCACACATCAAGCTGCGGAGAGGTGGTTATATCATATGCAACAAGCATTGGACAGCATTACGGATATTGATGAAGACTCGAAAACTAAAATGACGAATTTTTTCAGGTATTACTTTCTCCGCCTCTTCTTTGCAAGTAATATCTGAACCATAATGTTGTTTTGTTTTTTTTAAGAAAGATACAACCTATTGAATTATATATCTTGTTTCAGGCACACCGCGTTTTTTCTCGTGGCTGGAAATGAGTTGAAGAATCAAAATCAAGTGTTTCCTTGCAAGCATGGAGCCAGCAAACCAGCTGCAGTGTAAATTTTTTAACAAAACTTAATTTCATGCAGCAAGGAAGAACCGGTATACATCATTCGGTTAACCACCTTTTATATCATAAATTGTGTTACAACAAATGGCTTCATTGAGCCTTCTCAGATCGAATAAATCTATTTTCGAGTTCTTTTCCCTTGACATAGTACCGTCAAGGTTTTTCGAACATGCTAGTCAATTTGAAGTCATGGATATTACAAGATTAACTAGAAGATGACCAGTGTATATACTATATGTGTGTGTGTGTGTGGTGTTCATGCATTATAATCTCTGGCACATTGGTCTGTTTGCATTCCTATTGATGATACAGTCAAGTAAATGGATTTTAATATTTGAAATGGCTGCAACCACTGGTTGAGATTGCAGAAAGCATGGATGCAATGAATGTTATGCTGAGTGTTGATTGAAATTGACAAATATATGCTACATTTCTAAATTACCCTCAATATCTAGTAATAATAGCCCTAAAATCACAAAACTCCTTTATTCTATAAAAAAATAATTATAGAGGACAATTAGGTCATTTCAAATGACAACAAACGACTCCTTTACTGGGGGGATTGTATGATATATCTATCTATCTATCCGGGTTTCAGTATTTCAATATTTTTTTGTTTTAAATTATAAAAAAATTTAAAATATTATTTTTTGTTAAAACTTATCTTTTCTATTGAAGTAGGATTCTCTTTATACCAATTAAAGTACAATATTAAATATTAATTTTTTATATTAAGTACAAGATTCCTACAATCTTTCTATTTCAACCAACTTATCTCATTATTTATTTTTTTAAATTCTAGAACATAAAATTAAAACATTATTTTTTGTTAAAGCTTATCTTTTAAAAAATCTATTGAAGTAGGATTTATATTATTATTACCACAATAAAATTTAAAATAATTAAGATTCCGGTTATTGTTGAATTCTATCTTAAAATTAAACTATAGCTAAACTCCAATTCTCCAACATAATTTGAGAGTCAAGTACAATTAGAGTTCTAATAAATTATTATGTTAAATTATTATTTAATGTATTCAAATCCAATTTTAGTCATATTTGTTCAAGAATTGGACGTGCCTCATCTATACTAATATTAAAAGTTATAACTTTTATCAAAATTGATTATTTTTATAATCACGTGTGTTTCTCCTCTTCTACAATGTTCATTGACTATATATTGAACTCTTTTATGTGTTGATTTTAAATTATATTTTAATTTTAAACCTAATTATAATTAAACTCTAAAAATTATAATCTTTAACAAATTTGATTACTTTTTATAATTACATGTTTTTTTTTTTTCTAGAATGTTCATTAACTACAAATTGAACCTTTTTCTTCATTGTAATCTTTTTTTGGACTCTTCAACATCATTATCAAAGTAGACCTTTTCTTTTATATATAATATATATTCTTATATACAGTTTCGGCTTCTTTGAATACATTACTTTAAACGTGCAATCATATTGCAAATTCTGCGTGTAAAGTTGATTTGAATTTCCTATGTTTGTTTGTATTATGTTGTAGGGATTAATAATAGTATTATATTTCATTCTATTTTGGATCCTTGGACATCAAGGGTATATAAAATTAAGATACTGTATTTCTATATACACATACATATGTTCACATACGCACATGTACATCATCGGATTTAGGTTGGGTGACTTTATGTAGTATATTCATTTTCATTTTTAATTTTTATTTCCTTTTGAAAGCTTATTGGTTCGCCCCACCATATGACCTTTTTCTGTATATATTTTTTTCATTTGTTGTTATTCTTGTAGTGCTAAGTCATATGATTCTTTGTAAATATTTGTTTTATGTTATTGTTTTGTAGGTTTATATCGATTTTCATATAGAATAAATTCAATGAAGGGGACGATGGATTGTATTTGACTATTTTGAATTTTTCATTAGTTTTTTATGTTGCACAATTTCGGAGAGGATGCTAAGCATGTTAGTATTTCATGAGCATCAAAATATTATTTTAATGTATTCCTCAATTTAATTTTTTTTTCTTCTTTTGGTTGTAATATATTTATTCTCCTTTACTTTAATTGAAATGAATACATTAGAATTGCTCTATGGTGTGTATTCATTTAATCAATATAAAAACCTTATGCTTCCAACTTTTTATATTGATTAAACTTTTGCTTTAATATTTTGGTTTCTCTTTTAATTTATTTTCCCTTTCTAATTCAAATTCCACGTAGGTATATGTCCATTGTAATTTCAATATTTTGAATCTTAATTTCATTAGATATCTCACAACTAATATAACTCTTTCTTCTATATTGGTCTCTCTTTGAGTTTTTGTTTTTATTGTTGACAAATGGTTTTTTTGTCTCTTTGTATCTCTTTAATTACTTTTTTTTTCCATTTCGATATATACATTGTAATTTGATATTCTTTTATAAGTTTGGACATATATTAATTATATTTTAATTTTGATTTCCATAACTCTCTCACTTTATATTTATTTTCTCACTTTCTTTTTTAATTATTTTCATATTCTTATAGTTATACCTATTTTGCCTTTTCGCTTTCATTATTAATGGCGTAAACATGATTTTAATGCTCTTATGTTTTATAAAGCATAAGATCCAGTTCACATTAAAAAGAAATATCTATTGTCTTATTTTTATTAACATGATTTAATATATTGCTAATAAATTATAAAGTTTATACACAGTCATTTTTTAATAATATACTAATCTATTTAGATGTTTATCATATTTTACTCACTTTTTATATTAATTATTTATACTTTATTTATTTATCATGTAGGTTTTAAATTACGTGCAAGACACGTGCTTTTTAGTAATATATATATAGGGTTGACAATTTGTGTCGGTGGGTAGTGTTCGTGTCGGGTTGAGATTGTGTCGTGTCGAAAAAGACCTGGTTAATATATGTGTCAAATATGCTCAACCCTAACTCAACCCACAAGTTATTTGTGTTGACCCATGTAATTCATTTAGCCTATTTATTATAATATATTAAATTAAATTTGACACAATCCAACACGAAACGAATTATTTAACCTATTATCAGCAAAATTAAATTGAATTTGACCTAATCTAGTAATAGTTTATTGATATATTTCAACCTATGATCAATTAGAGAAGAGAAAAAAAAATTAAAAAATAAATATAATTGTGTCAAACGTATCGTGTTCGAGTCGACCCTTATACAGCTTTAACCCTTTTATGGTCAATCATAACCAACCAATCATAACCCTTTTAATTCATATCGTGTTCGTATCATGTTACTGTGTCGTGTCTCATTGTGTAAGAGAGGGGATAGGGGAATGTTTGATATTGTAAGGTTGTTTTGTGATAATACCCCTTTCTATATTCACTTGCATTAGTAAAATTGGGACATGAAACCAGAACAAATGTACAAGAGAACAAACATGTTTCACTGCTGTGAACTTGTACTAGAAAACAAATAATTGAAGATTGACAATCTTGATTAGCTATTCTATTCTAAATGTTATATTGTTTCTGTGGATTTGTGAACCAGCCTTGGCACAGAGAGCTTCATTAGGATGATAAAAGCTCATGCTGAAAAATTGAGGGTTGTTTGTTCAACAGCCTTTGAAGCAGAACCAGCTTTATGCCAACTCGAAAAACTTGACACTGTGTTTGGAATCAAATAATTTGGGATTTGGAATTGGAATGAGAATTGGAATTAGATTCGGAATGAAATAGAATTTCATTTGTGTGTTTGGATGCTGAAAAAAATTGAAAAGATTTTTTTTCTTTTTTACTTTTTTACCCCTATTACTATATATACACATGTAAAAAGTATATTTAATACAACTTTTGACCCATCATAAAAAAAATGATAAATTTTATATAAAATAAATAATAATGCTCATAAAATAAATATCAGTATGTATTATTTTTTTCTCTTTATAACCATCTATCATTATGATAAGTTATTTCTGAAAAATTAAAATGCACATAATAAGAAATATTAGATATATTAATAAAAATGGAAAACCAAATTCATAAAATTGAAGAATTTAAAAACTAAACATAACAATTTATAATGTTTTATAGTTTAACACATGGTAGTAATCATCAAAATATTGTGTCACTTAATTTGCTATACATATGAATATTTTAGCTTTTAGAAAAAATTTACAAGTCACATATATAATATATATGTATGAGTGTATGCATATATATATATAAAGAAAACCAATTTCATCTCATACTTCCGTTTGTGAATCGTAAAAAAAAAAATGATAAAAACACAAGAAAAAGTTACAAAATATACCATCTAATAATTTATAGAGATAAAGTAAAGTTACAAACTAGAAAAATACACTCATTTTCACGTCATGCTTATAATTTAATTATGGGAATAGTAGAATATAGGGACAATAAAAAAAATTATAATGTGAATTCCTCATTTTTATTATTATTACCCACTATAATATAAAGTTTATATTATTTGTTGCATGGAAACATAAATATATATATATATATACACGTATAATAACAGTTTGATCTTACCTAGATATAAAAGCTTGATCGTACTTCATAAAAATGACAAAAATAGTTTCCTAATAAAATTCTCCTTCAAAAAGTAGAGACCTAACTTAAATATTAAGAGGGTTATATTTATAATTTAATTATTTTGTAGTAATGTGGTTAAATTCGTTATTTCAAATCCCATCAAATCCAACCAGTTTTTCACGAATTTGTTACTTCACTCGCAAATTCCTTGAAATTCCATCAAATTCTATTTTTTTAAGAATTATTTTCCTTCCAAATAACCTAAATCCTATTTTAAATTGAAATCCCCTTAAATCCCAAGCATGCAAACACAGAAATTTCAAAAAGTTAATAAATAACCTGCTGACTTTTGAGCATGAGAATTGTCACTTTTGTACTTGAATAAATTGGTCAATCACTTAGAATTAATCAAATTTAAAAGGGAAAATCACCATTCGATTTTAAAATATTAATCTGCCTCCGCAAATCCTACTCCAACACTGATTCTCCATTACAAGTTACCAAAACCTCGATGAAAAGGTACTTGATGTGGAAAGGCGTTTGTACTCGAAGTGGGTTAATCAAGTCTTGGCATCGTATAAGTAGACCTGTAAACGGGTCGGATTCGGATCGGATCTGCCCTGATCCGATCCGAATCCTATAAACTTATATCCGATTCGATAACTCGATGGATTTTCACTTCATTGATCCAAATCCGAATTTTTTTATTTTCGGATATCCGATCCGATTAGGTAAAAAAAATTACAAAAAATTATTTTTTATTTTTTATTTTTATGTTATTTTTTAAGAATATTAAACACTAAATTATATATTTTACAATCAATGCTTATAATACATGACTATAAAAACATAAAAATGAAAAAGCGAAAAAAAAAATTGAAACATAATTAAGTATACTATTTAATATTTACATATTAATAACATAATATATATGTGTATATATAAAATTAATCGGATTATCGAATTCGGATCCTAATCAGATTATCGGATTCGGATCCTAATCAAATTATCGGATTCGAATCCTAATCGGATTATCAGATTTTATTTTTAATCCATATCCGGCTAATCAGATCGAATTCAGATCAAAATTTAATTCATTGAGAGTCTACCGTCCTTTAAATGAATTCAAAGTTAGATTTGATGTTTTGGTGGTTGTTGTAGTTGTCAATTGGGTTGATTTTGCCCTACACAAGAATATTGAAAGGCTTGAGTTAGATTTTGAAGGTTTTTTTTAGCGGGAACAAGTTTTTACAATTTTTCTGACAAGGGTCACATCACAAATTACATACCCAATTGGATTAGGACATGTTTGGTACAGTGTTTTTATGTCTGTTTATGTGTTTTGTGTTTATAAATTTGTTTGATTAGTATTTTTGGGATATGTGTGTTAAAAAATACTTTTTCACTTAGGCAAATTTTAGGCATATTCCAATAAATATGAATTTGGTGTTTATTGGGGTGTTTCTCACTTACACTTTCTTTACTTTATAATATATTTTATTATTTTATTATTTATATTATTAAATTATTATTTATTAATTTATATATTAATTTATAAATATATTCTATTTATTTATTTATTATTATTTCATTATTTAATATAAATTATTTATTCATTTTAAATTATTTAAAAATATATTTTATTAATTTAATATTAATTTATTATTATGAAGTATTTATTTGTTATTATATTTACTTATTATTTATTATTATATTTATTTTTTATTTTTTATTATTATTTATTTCATTTTTATTTATTTATTATTTTTATTATATGTTTAAATATGTTTTATGTAATTTATTATTTATTTTATTAATTTATTATTATTATTTATTATTTAGTCCATTTATTATTATTATATTATATTATATTTATTATTTATATTATTAAATTATTATTTATTAATTTATATATTAATTTATAAATATTATATTTATTTATTTATTATTATTTCATTATTTAATTCATTTTATTTATAAATTATTTATTCATTTTTAATTATTTAAAAATATATTTTATTAATTTAATATTAATTTATTATTATTATACTCATTTTTTATTATTATTATGAAGTATTTATTTGTTATTATATTTACTTATTATTTATTATTATATTTATTTATTTATTATTTATTTCATTTTGTTTATTATTTATTATTTTTATTATATTTTTAAATATGTTTTATGTAATTTATTATTTATTTTATTATTTTATTATTATTATTTATTATTTAGTCCATTTATTATTATTATTATATTTTATTTTATTTATTATTTATATTATTAATTTTTAATTATTGATTTTTAATTTTTCAATTTCAACCCAAAAAACATCCCTACCAAACATACATATGTTTTTGGATGAATAAACAAAAAAACAAAAAATATGTTTTTTGTTTATTTCAACACAAACACAGCTCTACCAAACAGACCTAAGACTTTGTAAGTTTGTACCTGGGGAAGTTCTCGAGTACTTTTTTAACTAATTGTCCACTTTTGGAAGAATTGGCGGTGCTTCATTCGAGGAGTTTGGTAAATCTGAAAATTCATGTTGAATCACTGAAATTGAAACCCTTGGTGATATCAAGATGCTTCAAAGTGGAAAATATTGAAATTTTGGGCCGAAAATTAGCTTTCCATTTAAGAATGACGAGCGGCCTCTTGAGATGTCTATCGGGCTTCAGTATTGCGAGTATTTGATCTATAAGTTTCCGACGATTTCATGTTATTTTTCCCAGCTAGAGAGACTTAACTTGAAGATGATGTTCGTATTCGGTGAGGTTAGTTAATTTAAATGATTCACCTCATCTCCTTACTTTTTAAAAATTATCAAAATTTGAAACATTATCAATCTGATATGATTTACTCTTTTTGGGCATATGCAGAATAGTATTGCTACGGCTGAATATCCTATATTCAATAAGCTCAAACATTTACAGTTGAGAATTGTTGCAATAAACTACGAAGACCTCCTTGTTTTTACTTCTCTGATACAAGCATGCCCCATCTTGAATAAATTCGTGTTGCTGGTAATTACTCTTTCCTATACAATATGCGTATCCTTTAAATCTTTCGTATTTAAATTATTTTTAACAATTTTTTTAGAGTATAACTCGAGAATCCCAAAACTATGAATCTCTAAAATCATAAATGAAAATAATAGTCTAAAAAATAATAATTCAGTTCGCTAATTTGCTACCTCTCGCTCTCTTCCAATGCTTCCCTGTTTTTTCCGAATATTGATGTTTGAGTAGAATCACATAGTCGGAAATAAAACCCTAATGTTGTATTAAGTTTTTCGAAAAATAAATAAGTAATTAATGAAATACAATATCAAATTTAAATTTTATTAAAATATCAGAGTATTCCACTTAGGGGTTTTTTATGGATGAAGTAATGTCTTTTATATTCATGGACATGTCCTGGCCATTTATGATCTTGATACTTCTCGAATGGAACTTTTTTTGAATGGGGCTTTTTTCTATGCGTCTATGGTCTATTTAATTACGAGTATAACATCGTATGATTCCATTCGTCTTTGTTTCAGCTAGAACTGGAATGGTGCGACACGGGTAAAGACAGAACAAAATGGGTTAGATTTGCTCCGCCACATCATCACCTCAAGGTCGTTGAATTTATTGGGTTTGTTGGGCATACCATCGACACTGAGCTTGCAACTTATTTGCTTAAGAGTGCTATCTCGCTCCAGAAGTTTATTCTTGATCGTCGCAAGCCAAAATTCATTGGAACTCCATGGGAACTCATGGATCTTCCGGACTGTTCAGGGCATGAAGAACTGAAAAAGCGTGCGGAGACGTTTCGAACCAAACTTCCCGCTAGAGCAAAACTAGTTATCGTTTAATCTTTTTTTATACTGTCTCCGTCTCAAATTATAAGTCCATTTTGGGGAATTCAATTTTTTAAGATGATGGTTTTTATTGTAGTGTTAGTGAATGACATACCAACTTTATTCATGGTCTTATCATAGTGATGTGACGGTTTATAGTATATATATTTGATAATTTTAGTGCTTGAAGGATAAATTAGTAAATTGACCAAATAAAGTGCTTTGATTTTTCAAAGTAAACACTTATTTTGGGACCGCTAAAAGAAGAAAAGTTGACACTTATTTTGGGACGAAGGAAGTAGTATGTTATATGCTATTTATGATATGTCATTTCTGTTGTGATTTTTATCTTTATTTGTTATATACTGGATGGAAGTAAATAATTTAGATATAGAGATTTTTATTTTTATTTATATATTGTTGTATTAGACTAAATTATTAAGTTTTTGGGTATTTCATATGGAGGGTTTAATCGTTTCATCATTATTTTAACGTAATAAAATCGTAATAAAAATGTAAAATTTGTAAGATTTTACTAATTAAATCATAATTACAAGTATGGTTTGAAGCCCATAATTTTTAAATACTCAAACATTTGTGCAGTTTAAGATACTAAAAAATGACCACTTGTCACTAAATAATTCCAATAAGATACTAGATAGAAGTTATGTATGCCCATTTAGTAGATATAGAAGATAGAATTAGTATATTACATAATATTTGAGCCATGTGATATATATGTGACTAAGTGATTGTTTGGTAACCGGTGCGGTACGGTGTTAGTTTTTTATTTCGGTTTTAGTTGGGTTGAGTTGGGTTTGATGTAGTTTTATTCTGAACTAAAATTATGTTTGGTGCAGATGGTTTTGGTGTGAGAAAAGGTAAAACTGAAAAACCAAATCATGTTTGGTAGAGTTGGTATATGGGCTGAAATTCTGAAACCAATCATATTTGGTAACTTGTAATAGTTTGACATTTTATTTATTTAAAATAACATTTTGTAAATATATATGTTTTAAAAAATAAAATATATAAATATTTAATTTTTTTGAAATATTTAATTTTTCATAAATATTTAATTTTTTCGAAATATTTTATATAAGATATTTCAAAAAAATAAAAGATTTCAGTAAAAATACTTATAATTTGTATATTTTTAAAAAAATAAAAAATATATTTTTATTATATTTTATTTTTTTCTAGAAATATTTGTTTTCCCGAAATATTTTATTTTTTACGAAATATATATATATTTTTGATTTTTTTGAAATATTTTATTTTTTCATAAATATTTTATTTTTCGATTTTATATATATATATATAATATTATAAATGAATTGGTTTGAATTAAACAATGGTACACCAAAATGAATTGGTTTGGGTTAAAGAATGATTTTGGTGTGTGAAAACAAAACCATCTATTGAGGTGATGTGAAAATTGGGGCATTTGGTACCAATGGTTTGACACTGTTACATCAACACCAAGATTACCAAATCTGGATTGGGCCATGAATTTCATCCCAAAATCATATATTTGGCCCAACTCCTTCTACCAAAGAGCACCTAAGTTTCGTCTCCTTTTAGAACGTGTTATTAGATGGGGTAAATTACACTTTAACCCCTCAATATTATAGTTTCACCCATTATCCTTCGGATAATTATAGTTTTAACCTCTCAAGTTTGGAAGTTGTAACAAATATCTCCTGTTATGAAATTCCTACGCGATCAAACCCGGTCAATACTAGGTGAAATGTCTAAAATACCACCAAATTTATTGTTATGAATATTTTTGCTCGAGTCTACTACACTATTGCTTCATTTTGCCTTAATTCGGACACACTACAAAAAATCCAATTTTTTACACCATAATTGACAAGTATTCAGGGGTACATATGTCATTTCACTTTTTCAATCATTGGAATTGGGCTTTGAAGACCTAGAGGAGTAAAACTGTAATTATTCAAAGGACAGAGAATGAAACTGTAATAAATCATATCTCGAGGGGCATAAAGTGTAATTTCTCTATTAGTTATTACCAAAAGGGACATGAACAACTATGATATATTTGGTTGGGGAGAGAACTGAATGAAATGAAATATACAAATATTTATATATAAATTGAAGTCACGTCACTGATCAAATGGGCATAACATGCATACACATAAGTAATCTGTTAACAATCAATTTAATAATTTGCATCATTCATAATCATGCCCGACCTTCCATATAATCAATGTTCACCTTTTTTAATGTTTTAAATCAAATACCAAAATGTAGAAACCAAATTAAAATGGAAGCTGAACACTGAATAACAAGAAACTACTCCTAACGCAAAACGCAGATCAGCTAGTAGCACATAACAAGAGTGACCTCTCACTTCCAGAGCTTGACAATTCTGTCGTGGCTACCAGAAGCAACCAAACCGGTCACAGTTGATACAGCCAAGGCAGCAATCAGTTCTTCATGAGAGGAAAGAGTCATTGTCTTGTTGTCGGTCATGTTCCAAAGCTCCAGTGACTGTAAGCAAATGCCCGTAAGAAGTAAGCGCATCAAAAATGGAAAACTGAGTGAGTGACAAAAACGTAAGGGCCGGTTTGGCACGCGTTTCGTTTTTGGCATTTTGTGTTAACTGAAACAAATCAAATGCTTTTGTTGTAGGGTGTTTTTTTTGTTAAACTTGGAATCATATTTGATAATGTAAATTTAGATCTCTTTTAAGTTTGGCCCGAAAATATAATAGCTACCGGGCAAAAACTGTTGAAAAATCACTAATGGTGATTTCTATACCCAGGATCAACACACAATTCACTCTTGTATTTCAAAACACACAAACAGAGTACAAAGGTTTTTTTCTCAAACTAACACTCTCAATTTAATTCCTAGCTTATGAGTTTGAATCAATACAACACACATCTATATATAGGTTTCCAAGACCGTGTTTAGATCTTTGTAGAAGCTGTTGAATTCAATCCCGTGTTCAAACCATGTCTGCCACTGTTCACGGTCAACATTTGAATCCCTTCCATGGCAGCTTCTTGACAGCTTCATTTCCAACATTCTTGAATACTCTGGAGATTGATGAAGCTTCATGTTTCTTCTTGATGCTTCTTGCTTCTCCACGAAGCAAGTTTAACATTTTTCAACATCCCCCCTTAAACTTGATTCGGGGATCTTCTGCAATCCTTGCAGCGTCTTAGGTCTTATGAACTTGTCTTGAACTTTCTGTTTCATCTTGCTTCTCGCTCTGCCTCTCTCGTCCAGTTTTGCACAGAGTTGGTTTACTCTCTTCTTCATAGTCAAGTCCACGACTAGCGACAAGCACCTTGAACTAAATCGAGTTGACATGCCTGAACTCTGAAGAGATACCATCTTCTTCTCTGCACATCCTTTCCTTGGAACCATTACTGAGGCATTACATTTCTTCCTTAGACTATTGAACTTGTCTGGCTTCACTTTTCTACTCTTGTAGTCTTTCACGAACAGACGAGCTTTGTATCTCTGAACTTCGCCTTTTTCACTTCTCGTTTTATGGACGCACTTTAACCCAATTGACTTATGGCCTTCTGGTAAACTACATTGCTTCCTTTTTATGGTGAACGTCTCTTCATCCATAATTGTCTTACATTTCTTTTCTTGAATGACTTCGGTGAAGCTAACCGGATCAACTTCTAACTTCTTCCTGGTCCAGTCTCTTTCACCCGTATCCATATCTGTCTTCTTTCTGGTCCAGTATCTTTTGCCCGGATCCACTTCTAACTTCTTTCTATCAGGTACGAGAGCAATTTGTGTCATTGTTGGTGGCACTACTTCAACCTTATCTCGTGGCACTGTTGGTGGCACTTCTTTAACTTTATTCTCTTTTTCTTCTTCGAGCTCATTAGGCTCCGCTTCTTCTTCAAATATCCAGCTAATAGGATTCCCATATTGAGCCATCAATACCATTCCGTTTAGCTCATTTGTATCTTCTTTTGCAAAATTCACTTGTTCATCATTTTCATCTTCATCTGTTAGCTCTCTTCTGCATTCACGAGCATAGTGGTCATATCTGTTGCAAGTATAACACTTCACATTTCTTCTCCCATCGTTACATCTAAATTCATCTTTTCATCCTTGATATCCACGACCTCTACCTCGACGTCTTTGTGAATTTCCCCATCTCTCTTTTTTGTCTGAGAACTTTGCCTGCAGGACTTGCTTATCCTGTGATGGGCTTGAGGTATTCCTCTTGTTGATTCGCTGTTCATGGATTTCTAGCGTGGCTTGTAACTCGTCTACTATCATGACATCCAGATCCTTCGATTTTTCAATATCTACAACCACATACTCAAATTTTGAATTGAGTGATCTCATTATTTTTTCGAGCACATGTACATCTTCGAACTTTTCTCCACATCCTCTAATCTGATTCACAATAGTCAATATTCTGTTAAAGTACTCATAAATTGACTCACTTTCCTTCATCTGCAACAATTCAAATTCCCCCCTTAGACCTTGAAGTCTAATTTTGATCGTCTTTTCAATTCCTCGATTTGCTTTATGAAGAATTTCCCATGCATGCTTAGCAGTGTTGGCGGCGGAGATCTTCTCAAAACTTGTTTCATCTATACTCTGATAAAGTAGATATAACGCCTTCTTGTCCTTTCTTTTTTCTTCTTTAAGCTCTACCTGTTGGACCTGGCTTATATTCTTTACTTCTTCGGGTTCGTCATACCCGGTTTCAATCACATCCCACAAATCTTGTGAGGCTAAAAGGACTCTAATTAGTATACACCACTTATCGTAATTATCTTTGTTCAGTCGCGGAAGCTGGGGTTGGAAAACTTTGCTAGAGGACACCATCTGATTTGTCTAAACACTTGAGGTGCTTAGTTCTGAAAATCGATGTTGAATCTAGTCAAACTAACTGTACGGTTGCGTCTGGAGCGTTCCATTTAGTAAAAAATGACTATTCGTTTGCTCAAATCATAGTTAAAATGAGCCTAGAACGGACAAAATAGAGAGGAGTGACAAATCTGTAAATTCACAAACTTCTGATGACGTGGCAGGATCTGGGGAACACCACGTGTTGGCTTCTGATTAGACCACGTGTCAATCTGTTGGTTGGTGCCACGTGGCTGACTGTGGTACTAACACGTGTCAGGCGCTGATATATGACACGTGGCAGGAGGTGACGTCACTGCTAACGTGGCAGACATGTGGACTCACGCGCGTTCAGAGGTTGAAGACGACTCAGGCACGTGGCTTCGCGTGGGGTTCACTCTCCAACCTTGTGGTGGCGCGTGCGGGGACATGGGGAGGATTTTCGGCCTTATTTTTTCTGGTTTACGTTCCTGCTAGAACGGAGAAGCTAGATCGAGGTTCAAACGTTTGGTTTGAGCACCGGTGTGTCACGAATAAAGCTTGAAAGTTTCGACTCTGATTTTGTACTTCACTTCTGGGCTTCTCCTTCTTCACACTAGCTCTGATACCATGTTGAAAAATCACTAATGGTGATTTCTATACCCAGGATCAACACACAATTCACTCTTGAATTTCAAAACACACAAACAGAGTACAAAGGTTTTTTTCTCAAATTAACACTCCTCAATTTAATTCCTAGCTTCTGAGTTTGAATCAATACAACACACATCTATATATAGGTTTCAATTTAGATCTTTGTAGAAGCTGTTGAATTCAATCCCGTGTTCAAACCGTGTCTGCCACTGTTCACGGTCAACATTTGAATCCCTTCCATGGCAGCTTCTTAACAACTTCATTTCCAGCATTCTTGAATACTCTAGAGATTGATGAAGCTTCATGTTTCTTCTTGATGCTTATTGCTTCTCCACGAAGCAAGTTTAACATTTTTCAACAAAAACATCAAATTGGAGTTCCGATTTTTTTCTTGAAACATTTCAAATTGGTTTATGGCCCAAAACAAAAACACCAAAAATAAAAATGCATGCCAAACGGGCCCTAAATGGTCAAAGGCAGACATTCAACTTGCAGTATCTTTAATATTTATGTGTAACGTAAAAACCCAACTTCAAGTGGATTTAGATTGCCGATACAAGAGGTGTTAGGATCGATTGACCAATTTTCTATTCACACAACACAATCACACTTAAAGGGACACAAGAAATTATACGTGGTTCGGCCTAAAAATGACTTACGTTCACGGAGCACACAACTTCACTAATTTTGAGAAAAGCTTTACAATCACTCTCTACACTCCTTCTCTATTTTTTTCTCTTGTTGTGTTGATTTTTCTTGCACTGAATATACATGTATTTATAGTTGTAGAGGTGAAGAACAAGACAATCTGTGATGCCAAAGTTTTCTCCAATTTCGATGCCAAACTTCCATGGGCGGTGCCAAACTTTGGCTCCACATCAACAAGAGGTGCCACTGAAAAGAAACATATAAAAGTGAAATCTTACATTAAATCATAAAGATTTGAGAAAAGCTTTACAATCACTCTCTACACTCCTTCTCTATTTTTTTCTCTTGTTGTGTTGATTTTTCTTGCACTGAATATACATGTATTTATAGTTGTAGAGGTGAAGAACAAGACAATCTGTGATGCCAAAGTTTTCTCCAATTTCGGTGCCAAACTTCCATGGGCGGTGCCAAACTTTGGCTCCACATCAACAAGAGGTGCCACTGAAAAGAAACATATAAAAGTGAAATCTTACATTAAATCATAAAGATTTGAGAAAAGTGACTTGCCTGGTAACAGCCAATGACCAGCAGTGAAGAATATGTAGGATGGAAAACGCAGGAGTGGAACTTGTTGCCATTACAGCTTAGCTCATGAACACACTCTCCTTCGCTCCCTGATCCGAGTGTCCAAACTCTAACTGAATCCTCACTGACAGATGCCAGGAACTCCCCGGATGGATCCCAGCAAACAGAATGAATCAGTTTTGTATGCCCCTGCAACAACGGCCCCAAGAGGTAAACCATTGCAGATGAACATGTGTTAGAAAGACGTCAAGTGTGTTGGCAAATGCTGCAAGAACAGTGGTTGGACATAATACGAATCTTGTATTTATTTAAAGAAAAAAATTAGGTTTAAAATTGGAGACCAATTGTTCTTTAGCAATTTGTGTGCATCTAAGTTCAAGTTGTTCAAAATTATGTGCGGAATTGCTGGACTTTGGTGCACGAGTATGCCTTAGTTCCTATGCTTAACCACATAACGTGTTAATGCAATATAAATTTTCTCGTGGCTGGAAACGAGTTGAAGAATCAGAATCAAGGGGTTCCTTGCAAGCATGAAGCCAGCAAACCAGCTGCAGTGTAAAACTTTCTACAAAATTTAATTTTATATAGCAAGGAAGCAAATGTCTACATCATTTGGTTAACCACTTTTATATCATAAATTGTGTTGCAACGAATAGCTTCGAATAAATCTTGAAAATTTCGAGTTCTCTTTCATTCCATTGACTTAGTAAATCAGTATTTTGACAACATGCTTACTCAATTCCAAGCCATGAATATCAGAAGATTAACTAGAAGATGCCCGGTCTGTATCTATAGGTGGTGTTCAATATTATAATCTCTGGCACTTTGGTCCCTTTGAATTCATATTGATTAGCAAATTAAAGTACATAAATTTTAATATCTGAAATGGCTGCAACCACTGGTTGAGATTGCAGAAAGCATGGTTGCAGTGACTGTTGCGCTGAGCGTGTAATTGAAATTGATAAGATGGCATCCAACACTCCAGATTATTAGGGATGGCAAAATAGTCTGACCCAGCTGGGGCGGGTTTGGGACAAAAAAAATCCGAAGCGGGTTCGGATTCTGCAAAAAATATCGGTAACCCGACTCGTTAGTAACCCGCTAGTAATCCGGTCCGAACCCGACCCGTTTATGATTTTTTTTTTTTTTTTTTCTAAAAAAAACATGTACAATTTTGTATGCCCAAAATAAGCGACAAAAATATATAATCATCCCATTTTATAAAAAAAATCAAAGTGTGAAATACAATAAAATATATTGATAAATTTATATAAATTTTAAAATAATCATTCTAGAAACATCTTATAAGAATAAATGTCTATAGTCCATTAAACAATATTATAGTAAAATATTTCATTAATAATCAAAAGAAGTAACAATATAATGTAACTATTGGATTTCAATTACTTATAAATATTCAATTAGTTAATTCAATCAGTTAACTATGTTAATTGAATAATTATTTAATTATATTATACAATACAAATATAAGAGTCAATTTGACTCAATTGAATTAGGAATTTACTATAAAAGGATAATTATCACATTATACTATTATAAATAATGGAATTGAACTTTTATATTTTATTATAAAAGGATAATTATCACATTATACTATTATAAATAATGAAATATAACAATCTTTAGATATAGAAAAATTAAATTCGACTCAATTGAATTGGTATTTTAGTTATTTGAACACAATTTGACTCAGTTGAATTAGGAATTTACTTAATTTCACTAATTGAACTTAAATTGACTCAACTAAATTGAGATTTTTCTAAATTAAACTCAATTGAATTAATATTTTACTTATTTGAACTCAATTTGACTCAGTTGAATTAGAAATTTACTTAATTTTATTAAATTGAACTCAATTTGATTCAACTAAATTAAGATTTTTCTAAATTGAACTTAATTCGACTCAATTGAATTGGTATTTTAGTTATTTGAACTCAATTTAACTTGGTTGAAATAGGAATTTACTTCGACTTAATTGAATTGGTATTTTAGTTATTTGAACTCAATTTGACTTAGTTAAATTAGGAATTTACTTAATTTCATTAATTGAACTCAAATTGACTCAACTAAATTGAGATTTTTCTAAATTGAACTCAATTGAATTAGTATATTACTTATTTAAACTCAATTTGACTTGGTTGAATTAGGTATTTACTTAATTTTATTAAATTGAACTCAATCTGACTCAACTAAATTAGGATTTTTCTAAATTGAACTTAATTCGACTCAATTGAATTGATATTTTAGTTATTTGAACTCAATTTGATTAATTGACTCAATTAAATTAGGAATTTACTTAATTTCATTAATTGAACTCAATTTAATTCAACTAAATTGGGATTTTTCTAAATTGAACTTAATTCACATATTATTTATATATATTTTCCTTGTATCCATTTATCATGATTTTTTAAATATTAAATATTAATTATTATTATATTAAATTATAATAAAAGATTAATAAGAAAACCTAAGACCATCATATATAAGCACCCTCATTTCTCTCATCGCCGTCTACGAACCCTCAGATTTTTTGCTTATTCATCGTCTTCTATACTACTTCGTTCTCACGTCAAAACTTGCTCGAAATTTTGTGAAGGTAAGATACCAGTTCTTCTTTCTTAATTTGTTAATTTCGCATTTTAGGGTTTTTAAAAAAAAAATTGATTTTGATTTTAGGTTTTGAAACTGAAGGCACAGGTCCTAGACTCCTAACCTCGGCCTCTCTATGCACTTTCTTGGTTGATTTTCCAAAGGTAAGATACCTAATCTACATTGATTTTAGAAGATGGGTTAATCATTTCTTCGATTTTTTTTCCTTCCAATTTTCACTTTCTTTTGAGAACTCTTGATTATATCGTAAGAGTTTGATCTTGTGGATAATGGTTACTCCTACTCCAGTTACCAAAAATGAAAAAAATAAAATAAAATCCAATCTTAACCCGAATCATCTCCCTTTCAGTTGCGACGTGAATTAATATTATCCGTCTGATTAATTTCGATCAAACAAACACGAATTTGAATTTTATTAAATAAAATATCGAATTTAAATATCTATTAAACCGTAGGAATAATACCTAAACAAATAAATAATTGAATAAAATATCCCATTTAAAATAACCAAGTATTCTACTTATTTTTTTATGGATGAAGTAAAGTCTTTTTTATCGCTGAATTAATAGCTATTATGGTTGCTAAAATTAAAATGTTCACAAAGTATAATTATAACATGATGGTTCAATGAGTATTGCACTTTTATGATATCATGTCCCGACCATTTATGATCTATGCTTCTTGAATGGTACTTGATTTTTGTACGGTATGGTCTAGTTGCTTAGGTTTGAAGCCCATTTTATATGAAAGGTATATAGTATAATATATAACAATATTAAAGGGGATATTAATAAATAAAAAAATTAGTCTAGTCGGAGCGGCCCCCAGTAACCTATCAGGCTTTCAAACACATCCTCATAACCCTAACCCATACCCATTTAGTTAATCGATTCCCCAAACCCATATAAAACAGGACGTGCCTAAGCGGATTTATTGTCATCGCTAGTTCCATCTATTAAAATTTAAAACATACAAAATGCAAGCATGTATTAAAGGTCTAGAACCGTACGTGACACTCTCACGTCATACCGCAGTCTTGAATATAAAAAAATATTTATTTTTAATTAAAATTTTACAATAAATTATAGTGAAGGTTTTTTTTAGAAAAGTAGGATGCACATTGAACAAAAAGAGGAGGAACATTCACATACATGCTCATGATTGTCGAACTCTTAAAAATATGACATCCCCAATTCAAAATCGCACACACATGACGTACACTTTATTGATAAAGAATTACTGACTTAGATACGGAAACACGTTAAATATATATTTTTAAAAGTATGATAATATTTGTAGAAAAAAATAATAATCCTTGACAACGAGATAATATGTGCGAAAAGTAATGGATTAAATTTATGAATTGTAAATTGACAATTAATTCCAGTAACATCCTAAATATAAGGAATGCATGTCCATTTGGCATATAGAATTAGTATATTATTTGTGCCATGTGGAATATATGCTACTAAAGTTTCATTGCATTATTACCCAAAGGGACGTTGGGGTTCAAGTCTTAAACACCTATGGCTTCGTTTGGTAAGAGCGGTTTTTGAAATAATTTAGAAAGAAAAAAAAAAGAAAAAAAAAGAGGTTTGGAAAGATAGTTTATCCCTTCAAATTCCTTATTTGATATCTATCCAAAAATAAGAAGATATAACAGCTTAAGTGTTATTTTTATAATATTAAAAAATACCATCTATAATTGAAAGAACAATTTTATTAATTAAAAGATATAATAGTAATTTGATTATTATCTTTTCTTTTATTTTATTTTCTCTCATCTAACTTATTCAAATAAAAATGATATCATTTTTTTTTTCTTTCTATCCAAACATGAATATTAAATATTTATATCATTGATTTTCTTTCTAATGTTTATCCAAACGAAGCCTAGAAAAATAGGGTAATGTATAGAGTAAGAAATGATATCATTAAATAGTAAATTGAACGGAATGAGGAATTTAAACTTACAAAAAAACCCTAAGCAGCCTCATTCATACATGCAAATAGATGTTTATATACAAACACATATACATATGGAGGGAAAAAGAAGACCTCTATCAGAAATTGAATGGAGATGAAGAATTAAAACTTTGAATTGCACAGAAACCGTAGAAGAATAGACCAGAGAAACACGAATTCTCACTTACAGAAATATGTAGATATACATACAGATATGTGTGTTAGTATAGAGAGAGAACTAACAAGTGCAGTAGATCGAATAATTTTCATAAAAAATTCTAAACCCAATAAAGTTCGATGATCATGGGAATTCATTGGAAATCCATATATGTATATGTGTGTGTATGTGTATGTGTATGTGTGATTTTGTACATGGAAATTGTGACCAATTCTCACACAAACTGTAATCAAATTCAGCTAACAGCCCCATTCACAGTTACTGCTCAATATAAAAGAAATATAATAAGTAGGTAGAATTGGGAAAAAAACTTTTCAGATGACTCACCTCTTGCATCTCTTTGATTTGCTGATCAAGACCACCAATCATATCGTATGTAGAATTGGGAACTTTTTCAACTTTCCTAAGATTAACAAGAGGATCTAGGGTAGTTGGTGTTATCTTTGTGATATCTATGCTCTTGTCAATATCAACAACATACTTTCCTTCTGGATGAACCTGACAATAGTGGAAGCACAACCTACAGATACAAGTAAGAAGTGGAAAAAAGAATATCATAATCACCAACAGTAGCGCGGAAAATATGAGAAAGATGTTTACTTATACCAAGCAAAAAAAGAATCATAAGGATAATATAAGTGCAAATGTACAAGCTCGAGAGTTTCAACAATCGACTATCAGAAAAATGATACTTTGCCGAAGTACTCCATCATGTATAAACAAAAAAAAAAGGGAAGGGGAGGGAAGCCTTATATGCACATGTTTTCATAAGCAACGAAATGTAAAAATGGCCTGAAAATTTACATCATGCAGTCTTCACATAACAATCTAGCTACTTATTTAACATCATCATGATCCAAGCAGTATTAAAATCACAATTTAGCCAATCACATAACAATATTTAGGAGGTTCCATTATTGCAAAAGGTTCCAGGGTAAATTGGAAAATAGATAGCGAGATTTTAAAAATTCACCATTAGATAGTCTGGCCCTCAGAGTTAACTTAAAGGCCATATCAGTATTCGCTATCTAATATCCTTATTTTTTTTTAAGTGATTTGCTTATGTCAGCATAATGCCAGAATCTTATGAAACGACGAGGACCATATACATCTTGATGTATAACAGGGTATCTCACTGACTATCTGTGAGGAAACATTCTCAATTCATGAGGATATTACAGGATAATTCAAATTGCTGGAGTATGAAGTGATGGAGGGAGAGCGGTCTTGAGAAAATGTCTGCTAGCTGCTTCCGAAAGGAACAAATAGATGGTTACTCAGTAATCACAGTAGAGGAAAAATGGGTCTTGTAAATCCAAGAAAAAATTTATACCAGAGTTAAACTGCAGCACACGAGATTTTTTTTTTTAAAAGTTGTGTGTTTCTAGTGTCCCTGTAGCTCAGGCAAGGTAAGTAGGTAACATCTAATTTTAGTGGTATTTTGCTGCCTATACCAAACGAGGAAACAACTTTCCAATTGATTCATGCTTTATTATGATACTTGTATCTCCACTCCATTTTCAATCAAATGACCCCCACGAGCCTCAGTTACAGTTTAGTCTGTTCATTTTAACTGGAGTTTTCACTAGGGGAGCTGAAACTAACAAACAAAAAGTGAAGCCTACGCAATCAGCAGGTTTCTTAGGGGGTGCCTCATAATTACATCAAACCAACAGAATTGTTCCCCCAAAATCAGATTACAACTTGAGAGAACGGGGTGAAGTTCTACAACAATCGACAAAGGGTTAGTATTTCGTCTACCTTTTATCCTTTAGTCAAGGCAGTATGGTAGCTATATGATGTTTTTCTGTTCAAAATCAGGTCTAGTGATGCCAAACCATAGTCCTATGTTAAGGTCTTCGCAGGAGTTTTACTATCACCGACTTTGATCTAATCCCAAACAAGGAAGGTTCTGGCATGAGAATAGAGTCATATAACCTAGGTTTGAAAACCATCCTTGCCTACCCACCAGAACAGAATTAGAAGTGGAACAAGAACATGAGGCATTACATTGTGATGCAAAACTATACAACACGTTACAAAATAACCGAACTTGTATAGGACTACATTCAATAATCTTAGCAATCACACAGGCACAATAAGCTATAATTTTAATTGAGATAAATTTGTGGTTCATTTCATAACGAAAAGCTATTTCTTACAAACCTACAATTTATACATTATCAAAGCTATTCTCATTCTCAATCTCAGCTTTCTATTAACAATAACAATTAGCAACTGTAAGAAACAAATAGCAACTATTAACAATAACAATTAGCAACTGTAAGAAACAAATTGCAACATTTCAGTCAGCAAAAATGTGACAGGAAAGAGAAGCAAATGACAAATGCCAAACACATTCAGAATTTTAAGCACTAACAGTTTGTGCATTTGAAGCACTAACCTTCAGTATTGAATCACAGTTACACCCAGACCACTCAACAAGGCCCTAATTCGGTGTAATTGTAACCTTGTGAGCCCCTCCTTGTCAATAAACACAATTCTTCCTTGTCAGAATTTTAAGCACTAACAGTTTGTGCATTTGAAGCACTAACCTTCAGTATTGAATCACAGTCACACCCAGACCACTCAACAAGGCCCTAATTCGGCGTAATTGTAACCTTGTGAGCCCCTCCTTGTCAATAAACACAATTCTTCCTTGCCACCCATGCTCTGACCTCAGAGTTTGTACAGCACCTGCTGTACCGACCCTCATCACATAAACAGGATGTTCCCTCAAAAATTGTGCCTCCACTTCAATCCTAGCATCCACATTCAAAAGTTCTTGTCGCATTCTCGCCAATTCAACCTCAACCTCAACCTCATCCACATCCACGACTCGAGGCTCCACCAATGTGCTCAATTGGATCCTCAAATTGTCTCTTGATGAGCAGCGCCAAAAAGGGCTCCAAATCCATTGTTCTCTGTTCAAAATCAAAACCTAATTATAGAGAAAGAAATCGATAACTATTGTAACAATATATCAATATATGTGCGTCTATATATAGATACACGCACATATGCGTATATATATGAGCCAGATGTAAATTAAATCTATAATCCATAGCAACACATATTAATCCCTAATTCGTTCGATTCAAAACCCCAAGTAAGAATCATTGATTATAAAACGTCAATATAGTTGTATATGTGTATATATATAGATATATGCATACATATATACTCATATATATATATATACTTACTTCTCTTGCAGATTGTTGGGGCTATTGATGAACGGGAGGTGATTCCTGAAAATGTCGCTGATGATGATTCGCAATGGATCAAAGAGAGGGCTATGAACTGAGCTGAGCGATACGGATACTAAATAGCTTTGGGCGGGAGTATTTTCTGGTTAATTACATAGGCCTCTTGTAATTTTCCTTAGTTTCACAGAACCCCATCTCCCTTTTTTTAATATATTACAACTACCTCCTTTCAAAAATTAAAAATTAAAGTATTAATTAGCCTCAATTAAATTTTTACCCCTGAGGTAGAATTAAATTGCACATGAATGATTAACATTGGCGCCAATATTTGGAGATGCATAATTACCTTTGGCGCCAATATTTTTTATCAATAAGACATCGATTGATTTATTTTATATTAGACTTTTATAACATTAATTATTAGGTCGTGTTTAATTCGAGTCTGCTTTGGAGTGCTACAATACCAATATTGACAGAAAAAGCATCTTGGGATTGGATTCAGATGCTATGTTTTGATCACTAGTGACATTTTCTGAAGAAAAAGAGTAAATTTCATAAGTAAGTTTTTAGTGTTTTGGATGTTTTACAATTGTTGCAAAGTTAAAAAAATGTTTGATTACCATTTTAATTTCTACAACAAATTTACGATACCAAACATTTCAACTCACAACACTTTATAACAAAAGCTTTATTACACTTCTGCTTTAATGAAAAGAATAAGTGATCCAAACAAGCCTTTGTATCTCAATGAACATGAATATTTATTCTTTAAATGATTTTTCACGATTGACTTCAATCTTACATAATTTATATCACAAACGTATACCATGAATTCTTATTTTTCAATGAACATAAATTCTTTTTGTTTATGATGTTTCACATTGGACTTTGATTCTTAGATAATGCGCATCACAAAAGAGTAACAAAGCTCAAACAAGAATTTGTCTTCTCACAATACTTGCTTAGCAAAAATACTCATTTATTTAATTTAAATAAGATATAAACATGCAATAGCCATCGATATGAATTATAGTATTACTTAATACTCCATGCTACCAATACATTTGTTGCAATTTGGTAAATATCAGCAAAATATTTTATTGAATTGGAAAAAACTTATAGTATGTTGCAAAATGTGTATTCTTTATGAAAAAAACTACTATATATCAATAATTTGCAAAATATGCCTTTTGCGACAAATCACAATTTGTTACAAAACTTTAACAATATATTTTTCATGAAGATTACAAAATAGAAGATGGAGATACAAATTTGTGGCAAATATTTAAATATTAGCAACAAATATAAATTTTTATAGCTGTATATTATGTATTAGCAATTTGTCGTCAAAAGTAAACAATTTGTGACAAATAATTTGCCGCTAAAGGTTATTGTTCTCGCTACACCTATATTTCTCGCTAATTAAAAAGGTTTGCTATAAAACCAATTAATTTCATCTAATATAAGGCTTATGTGACAAATGCGTGTTTCACGTCAAAAATTACACTTTAGGCAAAAGAAATGAATGTTTGTTGCAATTAACCATACATTAGCCAACAAATTCAAATTTTGTAGCAAAAAAGTTAGGTTCCTAATAATAATTATTGTTAAACTGATAGCATACATCACATATCAGCTATATTGTATTATGAAAGATGAAATCATTAATATAATAATCACCATCTTAAAGTTTTCTTTATCCTTATGGCAAATAATAATAATAACATACATAGATTGGTCCTTGAGATTCATTAAATAGTTTGAATCAAAAAAAATTCAACCAACTGTCGTAATTCAACATCTTTATGAACTAAGACATAGTTTCAAATAAATGAGAAAGGTCACAAATATCAATAACTACCAAAAGATAATTGCCCGAAAAACATACCAGTATTTATTTCCATGACAACTCATTCCCATGACTTTTTTCCACTTCCCAATAAGCAAACCTAGAAATCAAGGAAAGAAAAATAATATTTGATACATAGACATTGGTAGCTAAAACATTTTTATTTTATGACTTAAGCTACCATTACAAGGATATAAAAAATAGAAACATAATGAAGATGATTTCGAATATTTAATACAATGGGAGAAAAAAGCATGTCATTCTAAACAAGATACAAGGTGTTGAATAGTACAAAAAAATAACTACCTGAAGACTGAGGAGACATTGTTTTACAAGCCTTCGATTAGGTCCAAAACATTGATCGATCCCCACCTATAAACGATTAGATCAAAAACATGCAGATAAGTATAATCCCTTAAGTTTCAATCCAAAATTTACAGGTCAAAATTGATTGAAAAAAGGAAAGTGACCCCATAAAGATCCTAATACAATTTTAACACTTCGTGGAAGGGGAAAATAAAATTAAAAAGAAAAAATTTAGATAATCAAATATTAACATGCTACTTATTAATATGAGCAATAGATTTGCAGTTGGAAGATTTGTTTTATACTATTGGAGTTGGAGATATAGACCAGAGCAAGTCATAAAAGCAACTGCTAGCTAAAGCTGACCTTTTACTAAAAGAGAATAATCCAAAGTCGTACATTAGTATGAAAATTTTAACTAAGATTTAAGTTCTCTCTACAACCAAACAAGATCCATAGCCTATATATATATAAGTACAAGTATACATATACATATGAAAAAAAACCAAGACAAGATCTATTTTCCCTCTATACATACATAATTGTAGGCCAACACTATACATTAGTACTACGTCCAACTGACAAAATGAAAGAGGAAACTATGTCAAGCCTTGTGCAACGACTTTATAGAGGATGAGTGTGAGTTAATACATATTCTTTGGTATGTCAGTGTAACATCTAGTGGAAAAAGTAAGAAGGGTAATTAATTTAGGACAAATGTAACCAGGTTCAGGGATTTTATTTTATTATCTATTGTCTTCTTTTATTTTGGAAAAAATATATATATAAATAAAGGTGGTGCAAAATAAAGTTTCTAAATGAATCATTTAACCGTTGCCAAAATCAAAAGTGATTTTTATAGACAATTTTTCCTAATTAACTTTGAAACACTTTAGACCACAAAATAAATAAACTTATATCAATTTCCCCACTAAATCGCAGAACTTATACAATTGAATTCCACTCATATAAAAGATCAACAAGTTTTTCATACTTTTATTTCTTTGAGTCTTTCTCTATCCATTTATGTGTTTCTTCAATTTGATTTGTTATACTTTGTTTCATTAAAATTCAATGTTTTCAAAAATAAAAATTAGAACACCACAATTTGTCAGTTATACTCTCTTCTTCAACGTAAAAAAAATTATAACTATCATAATATTTTTAAGAAAGAAAGAGTTCGCCCAATAAAATTTTGAATTAATAGAGAAATTGAGACAGCAATACATGATTTTAATACACAATAAAATATTTCAAAAAGAATTAGCACAATGAGATGAATGAAGTTAGGGACATAATAGATATGTAATTCAAGTTTAAAACAAATATAAAAAAACGTTCAAAACATTATAATATTGCAATGAGAGAAGAGTTTCAAACATTATTGAATTGTAATAGGGAAATTCTAAAGTTCATAATATATTATAACAACTATTTTATTTTTGTAAAATAAACAGTTCTGACAAGAATAGAATTATAACACAAGTCATTTAAAATTAATAACGTATAATTGTAAAAACATATAAATAAATGGAAAAGGTGAAACAAACTAAAATATGTATTAATGTAAATCTAGTAAAGTTATAAATTACATTTAAAATACATATAATTTCAAAAACAAATAAAAATGATAAGTTCCTTAAACACTATATATATATATATATATAATTTGTTTCTGTTTTTAAATTGAACAATATTACATTGTATAAATTTCACAAAAATAGAAGATATTTAAATTAAGTTTAGGTAATTTATTTGTGGAAATCAAAGTCAAGCACGTATGCATATGAACTTAAGCACATATAGAAATCAAGATTATTATTCCACCTACAAAGATCAAAGTCCATCCCAAAAAAGAAACACAAAAATATAGATCTAACCATACAAAAAATACACTATACATACACAAATCCACTCAAAAAATCAGATCTATACATCTTTATACAAATCTACACATATACATATACATTTACCCAGATGAATATATACAAGGAGCCAACATATGAAGAAGGAAAGAGAGAGAACCGACCTTGGCCGATGAAACATCGCAAAATCGAAAGAGGTGTTCTCTCGCTAGGCTTGGGCTTGTAGAGCGATAGAGAAAGTGAGAGGCTGAGGAGTTTTGTTAGCCTTTTTTGTGGTAGATGGTGGTGGCCGGTGGCTACAATGGGAGAGAGGGAAGAGAGGGGCTATAGATCTAGGGTTTTTGTTTGTGTGTCTGCCTACTTGTGTGGAGCTTTATTGAATGCATTTACAAAATCATACATAAAAACTTCAAAAACTTAAATCACATAAGAACTCATAATTTATGTCCTCGTCTACAAATAAAACCAAATCAAAATCAATCAAATTAAAATTCACAAAATGCACTTTGAAAACTAAAGCACAGATCTAAAGGCTAACAACATTCAAAAGGCTAACAAAAAATTGAGAATCTCCTTGGCTGAGAACTGCAAATTGGAGTAGTGTTTGGCTGAGAACCAATATACAAATATATCTATACAGATATAAGAATTATCTGTTTTTTTAGTGACAATTGAATGGTAATTTGTTAATATGAACAGTATATAATCAATTCCTGGGTCTGATTATAATAGTGGGAGATGCAGATCTGAGTATATACATATACATATATATATATACACATACACAACAGAGGAGAGAGAACACAGATCTTTACAAACCCCAGAAGTATCCCCACAGAGGAGAGAGAACACAGATCTATACATAAAATTTCATGTAAGAGTAAACCCTAACACAGATCTGAGCGATACATGTTAATATACCAATAAAATAAATATATACATACATATATATATATAAAAACTTCTATACATACATGTGTGTATATATATATACAGACACAATACACAACAAAGGTGAGAGAGAAATCAAAGAAGGGATAGAGATGGAACCTGGCGTCGCCGTGGCCGTTCTCCTCTCGGCTGCTGCTTTGCTTGAGAATAATGAGTCTGTAGAGTTTTTGTTTGGAAAGAGGGTTTACAGCTTCGGATGGAAAAGCTTTAGGATCCTCAACCTGGAAAAGATACTCTCATCCGGTATTATTATTTCCAAACATTTCTGTTTATGTCTGTGATTTCAGATTGTGTCAAATAATCCCAAACACTTTTCTCTGTTAGTAAATATCTCTCACTCCGTTAACAAATACCCATGTCATTAAAAATAAAAAATTTATATCCAAAATATCCCTAAATTGATATTTTATGCTCAAAATACCCCTAAAATAAATTGGTAATTAAATTAAGATTTTTTAATAAATTACAAATTATTATTCTTTTAGCTAAATTAAGATTTTTGAGTAAATTACAAATTCTTTTTTTATTTTTTTGTTTAAATTTACTTATTTATTTAAATTCAAATCTGGAAAAATATATTACTCCCTCCATCTTAAATTATAAGTCCCTTTTGGAAAATTCAATTTTTTAAGATAATGACTTTTATTGTAGTATTAGTGAATAAAATACCAACTTTACTCGTGGTATCACTATAATGATGTGATCGTTTATAAAATATATATTTTATAACTTTAATGCATCTACAGGGGCAAAGCCCTTTTAAAATTTCTATGCATCTATTCTCTTAAAAAAAATAAAAAAAAATTAATTAAAGTGTATTATTATCAATAATGGTTTTTTTAATAATTTGTACTCCTTCCGTTCCAAAATAAGTGTCCACTTTGAAAAATCAAAGCATTTTATTTGATCAATTTACTAGTTTAACCTTCAAGCATTAAAGTTATAAAAGATATATTTTATAAATGATCACATCACTATAGTGGACCACAGGTAAAGTTGGTATTTTATTCATTAACACTACAATAAAAAGTCATCCTCTTAAAAAATTGAATTCCCCAAAAGGGACTTATAATTTGAGACAAGAGGAGTAATATATTTTTTCAGATTTGAATTTAAACAAATAATTAAACTTAAACAAAAAACAAAAAAATAATTTATAATTTACTCAAAAATCTTAATTTAGTTAAAAGAATAATAATTTGTAATTTACTAAAAAATCTTAATTTAGTTACCAATTTATTTTAGGAATATTTTGGGCATAAAATGTCAATTTAGGAGTATTTTGAGCATAAAATATATATTTTTAACGGCAGGGGGTATTTGGTAATGGAGAAAAATGAAGGGGGTTATTTGACACATCGGGGGGTGTTTGTCAAGAATCTGAAACCATATGGGGTTCTTTGTTAATGGCCTTTTAAATTAAAGGGTAATTTGCATTGACACTCTTGATGTTTGGGTCAATTGCATCCTGATTATGATCAACGGTTTTTTTGGCACTCACATCCCCGAGTTGCGAAAAGTCAATAACACCCTCAACTAAAAACCTAGATTTATTGATACAAATATTGGATAGGTGAAAAGAGACAACTACCCTCAACTCATACCCAACACGTCAGCAACCCAACCACCTTTATCTTTTCACCATGGTTCGCCGTAACGCCCGTTACGGGCTGTTACGTAACGGTTTTACGGCTTCCTGTTACCGTTATGGGCCATTACGGCATCGTTTCCCGATTCTTGCACCCGTAACGGCCGTTACAAGCCGTTACGTACCGTTACGGTGGCCAGGACCCCGATTTTTACCGGTTCTGAAAATATCATAACGGTTAACACAATTGAAGTTTTTCAAAAATTTGGGTCAAAAAGCTTTCTATTATGTATATGATATGATAAATGTTACTCCATTATTAAATTATTGAAAAGTAAAATAATAAAAATAAATACCCCATTGTGCCTCCTCAACCTCAAATGTCTTATGGATATTATGGACAAAGGCATAACATCAGTACCAATCAATCTAATAATTCATCGGGATATGTTCAGGGTCAGAATCATCCTTATCAGTTATAAAGAGAAGATGGTCTACTAATGATGAATCAAATGTCCACTGAAGATACAACTCAAAATTGACAATCTTTTCATGAACCCCAACCAGAGCAACAAGATCCACCACGAAATTCATTTTGGTGGTGAACCATGTATCTTTTTAAAAATTATTTTACATTGTTAGAAATAAATTATATCTTTCGTGATTTCAAATTTTTATTTATTTAAATTTAAATTTAATTTAATAATATCACAACAAGTATATCATAAACATTCAAATAACGATGACACCATTAGATTTATTAATAACTCATTTTTTTATATTAATTTTTTAAAAAAAATTAAATAAAATTCACTTAAATCTACCAAAAAATCATATTTATTCATTCATGTTGTCAAAAGTATCCAATTAGAACATTTTGGGTGAGATGTGCAAGATTTTAAAAAATTCACGATTGCGATAACTGAGTCCCGTTACGGATCCGATTCCGTTACACCGATACCATTACCGTTACAGTGACCGTTACCGTTATGGCGAACCATGTTTTTCACCCACCACATTTTTCTATACACTCTCAGATATCTCAAAACATTCTCAACACCCCTCATCAATCCTCACCTCTCAAAAACTCTCTCATCTATCTTCAGATTCGGCTTAGATCTAGGGTTTATACAACAAATCGATTTTGTTTTTCCTCAAAACACTCACACCTCTAATCATCTCTCTCAAGTCTGTTCATCTTCATCTCTTCAACATCCGTCTTCGATTTAGGGTTTATACCACAAATCGATTGTGTTTTTTCTCTCATACAAATGTTTTCGAAGTATTGATCGATTATTTTGTTGGTTTATACTTCTGATCCGTTTCTAAGGTCTTAAATAAAATCATAAGTTTACCATAATAGTATTATAATATTCATCAAAAATATCAAACGCATATACATAAAAGTTCTATATTTTATTACCTCTCTCATCTCTCATATGATCACATCCACTCTAATCGTCGGCCGCCATAACCCCACTTCTCAATCACCCACCCACTTGGGTGTTTTTTACAAAAAAATTGTTCTCTCTATATTTTTGTCTTTGTCGTGAAAAAAATTATTTCCCTGAGATGTAATATTAAAATTCATTATTGTGTTTGAAAGAAAGTTAAATATTTATTTTATTTTTAATTCAAGAGTGCTTGGTTTTTATTGTTTCGACATTGGATTAATATGATAAAAAATGTAATATTTATTTTGAAAAAAAAAACATGTTTAAGGAACCGTGTTTCGGAACCGAATCGAACCGATTTTTTATGATTTGGTTTATTCATTAATGGTTCTGGTTCCCGTTTTCAAGGAACTGTTAATAATGATTTGGTTTCAATTTTATCAAGAATTGTACCAAATCGAATCGTGTGTACCCCTACTGCCAGTGTCACTTGCACCTTTTCACGAGTTTTTTTTTTAACCATTTATAATGCTAAGACAAGTATTTTTAAGGGAATATGGGAAAAAAAATGAGATTTGTCTCCCATTAAAATTTGAATTTCTTTTTTTTTATTCCCCCTAATTGTCCTTAATATCATAGATCCTCCCCCTTACAATTTTTTTTGCCTACTTCCCTGTACTACCAGTCTACCACAAACATTACACCAGCCATGACCAAAACCCAGTAGGACTCAAACTCTTTCTATATATATATACACATATATTATATATGATATATATATACACCCACACTAGAGTCTAGAATCACAAAACCTACTTCTTCCGATTCCATACCATTCCTAATCTGTTCATCTTCTTTCTCCTATCTCTTCGATTTTTTCAGAAAACCTTTCTCTTAAATTTTGCAAAAAGCTGTCACATCAAAATCGGATGGATAAACCCACAATAAATACGACGGAGAAACCAACCATACTCGTCTCAGATGAAAGGTACGATTTTTATTTATTGTTCGTTTAGTTTTGTATGAACAAATTTTTTAACCCATATTTTTTATATCACATTTTTTTTTTGTTCATATTTGAATAGTAAGAAAGTGAATAAAGAAGGGGAAGGGTTGTGTTTGCTGGATCTTATTAGTGGACTTTGTGATAACCTAATTGTTTCAATTTTGGCGCGATTGAAATTGAAAGACCCCGTTTGGAAACCTTGTTTTTGTTATGTTTTTTGTTTTTTGGCACTGTTCAGGAGAACAAAACATGTATGACAACTTTTTTACTATTTGTTCTATTCTCAATTTGAAAACTGTTTTCGTGAATAGTAGAAAAAATAAAGGAACAACAAAAATTATTTTTTTGTTCTTTTTGGGATTTTAAAAAAAAAAAAATTTGTGGTAGAGAGGAAAAATTGTGTGAGAATATGTGTGTTTTTTGCCCAAAACATGTTGTTTTTTTTTTTTTCTTTTGGGTGAGAAAACAAGAACAAGAACAATAATTATTTTTGTTTTTTGGTTCTCAAAACAAAAATAATGATTCCCAATCGGGCCCAAAGAAGCAAGAAGAACTAGTGTGCTATCAAAGAGGTGGAGGTATATGTGGTCTTTAATTCCTACTTTGAATTTTGATGCTTCCGATACTATAGATCGAATTAAATTGGGAGACAGTAAATTTTATGTGAAAGACAAGGATGAAAAGGTACTTGATGTGGAAAGGCGTTTGTACTTGAATTGGGTTAATCAAGTGTTGGCATGCTATAAGGGTCCTTTAAATGAATTCAAAGTTAGATTTGATGTTGGTGGTAGTTGTAGTTGTCAATTGGATATTGACAATTGGGTTGATTTTGCCCTACATAAGAATATTGAAAAGCTTGAGTTAGATTTTGAAGATTTTTTTATTGGGAACAAGTTTTTACAATTTTAGTCGCATCACAAATTACATACCCAATTCGCTTATCAATTTACAGCTTCGTAACTGGGGAAGTTCTAGAGTACTTCTTAGCTAATTGTCCACTTTTGGAAGAATTGTCGGTGTTTCATTCGATGAGTCTGGTAAATCTGAGAGTTTCCGCCGAATCGTTGAAATTGAAACGCTTGAAGATATCAATGTGTCACAATGTAAAAATATTGAAATTTTCGCTATGAATGTGGTTTCGTTTCACTACTCGGGCCCGAAAATAAGCTTTCCATTTAAGAATGACCAGCAGCCTCTTGAGCTGTCTATTGGGCTTCAGTACTGCCAGTATACGATTCATAAGTTTCCGACGATTTCATGCTATCTTTCCCGGCTAGAGAAACTTAACTTGGATATGATGTTCGTCAGTGAGGTTAGTTAATTTAAATGATTCACCTCATCTCCTCTTAACTTTAACTTTTAAAAAGTATCGAATTTTAAAACATTATGAATTTGATATGATTTACTCTTTTTTTGTGCATGCAGAAAAGTATTGCTAGGGCTGAATATCCTATATTCAATAAGCTCAAACATTTACAGTTGAGAATTTTTGTAATGATCTACAAAGATCTCCTTGTTTATACTTCTCTGATACAAGCATGTCCCTTCTTGAATAAATTTGTGTTACAGGTAATAACTCTTTCCGGTACACTATACGTATCTTTTAAATCTTTCCTATTTAAATTATTTTAAACAAATTTTTTTGATTGGTATGGACTTCAGCTTACAAGCTTTCAATTATTCTAAGTGCTTCTTAATGTTAATTGCAAATTGCAATATTACTAGTGATAAATAAAATTCTCTTACGATGTTTAGCTTGCGTTACTCTCATTTTATAAAGGGTTAATTTTAAGAAACTCCTTATACTATTCAGTTTAATCAACTAATCCCCATCGTGTCCACTTTGCCCCCTATACTATTCAATTTCATCATCATGCCCCCTTGTCTCACATTTTGAGTCAAAATGCCTAAACTACCCTCAATAGTATAAGGAAGTTTAGTGAAATCAACCATTTTAAAAAATTATTTTTCGCAAAAATTATAAATTCAAAAAAATATATATATATTTTTTGCAAAAAATTTATTTTTCGGAGGGAGTATATTATTTTCCAAAATATGAATTATTTCAAAAAAAATAATAGATATTTTTTGCAAAAATATTATTTTTCGGAAAAAAAAAATCATATTTTGGAATATAATAGTATATATTTTTCACAAAAAAATTATTTTTCGGAAAAGATCATATTTTGGAACATAATATATATTTTTTGCAAAAAGAGTATTTTTCGAAAAAAAATTCATATTTTCGAACATAATAAATATTTTTTGGCAAAAAAAATATTTTTCAGAAAAAAATTATATTTTGGAACATAATATATATTTTTTGAAAAAAATTATATTTCGGAAAAAAATCCATATTTTGGAACATAATATATATTTTTTCGCAAAAAAAAAGATTTTTCGGAAAAAATCCATATTTTGGAACATAATATATACTTTTTCACAAAAAAATTATTTTTCGGAAAAAAAATCATATTTTCCGAAATATATATATTTTGAAATTTATAGTTTTTACAAAAAATATAATTTATTTTTGAAAAATAATTTTTTTAAGGGTTAATTTTACTAAACCCCCTTATACTATTAAGGGAGGGTAGTTTAGATATTTTGACTCAAAATGTGAGGATGAGGGGGCATAATGATGAAATTGGATAGTATAGGGGGCAAAGTAGACACAGTAAGGATTAATTGATTAAATTGAATAGTATAGGGAGGTTTCTTGAAGTAAACCCTTTTATAAATGAACTTTTACATTCTTATTTTTGAGTATTTTACATGTACTTATATTTCAAACAACTTTAGTATCCTTTCTTATTCTTTAATTCTATTGGTTTTATAAATAGATTGGTACCATCTATTGTCATTCATATGCTTCTAAACTTCATTCTTTTTTAATTGCATATTGTGACACCCCTTTAATTTTCACAAAAATGGATGAGCGTCCACACCCGGTATTGTTAAACATAATAGAAAAATCTTGTGAGTGTGGGATTTCTGAAGCCCGATGGCCTAACAGAAACCAACAAAAGCCCGAGAATATCCCAATTCCAGCCCATCAACCAAAATGTTCTAGAATAACTTGGGAGACAAGTAGATGACGTGGCAAAAGAGGGTAGGTAAATGATATAAGAGGGAATGTTGCCTTAATGGGCTCAAGGCCCAATAAAGAAATGTATAAAAGGAAAGAAAAAGCATTAATAAAATTCATTTTTGTGTTGTGCAATTTCTAGCAACTACAAATCTTAATTGTAAATTTTCTCATAAAGAAAAAGGACGAATAATTCAAATCTTTTAAGAGTATGACTCAAGAATCCCAAAACCATGGATCTCTAAAACCATAAAATGAAAATAATAGACTGCAAAAAAATAATTCAGTTTGCTAATTTGCTCCCTCGCTCTCCTCTAATGCTTCCCTGTTTTTTCCGAATATCGATGTTTGAATCACGTAGTCGGAAATAAAACCCTAATGTTGTATGAAGCTTTTCAAAAAATAAATAAGTAATTAGTGAAATACAATATCAAATTTAAATTTTATTAAAATATGATCTCACTTTTTTTTTTTGTATGTCGATGGTCTACTTAATTATGAGTATAGCATTATATGATTCATTCGTCTTTCTTACAGCTGGAATGCTACAACAAGGGTAAAGAAAGAACAGAAATTGAGGTTAGATCAGCTCCGCCGCATCATCACCTTAAGGTCGTTGAATTTATTGGGTTTGTTGGGCATATCTTTGACACTGAGCTTTTAACTTATTTGCTTAAGAGTGTTGTTTCTCTCGAGAAGCTTATTCTTGATCGTCACACCCCATCACTCATAGGAACTCCATGGGAGCTCATGGATCTTTCGGACTGTCCAGGGCGTGAAGAACTGAAAAGGCGTGCGGAGATGTTTCGAGCCAAACTACCCGCTCGAGCAGAATTAGTTATCGTTTAATCTTACTTTTATTTGTTATATGCTATTTATGGTGTGTCATTTCTGTTATGGCTTTTATCTTTATTTGTTATATACTGGAGGGAAGTAATAATTTGGATGTAGAGATTTCTATTTTTATTTATATATTTATTTTTCTATACACATTGGCAGAAATAGTTTTCTTTTATTATTATTATTATTAATTTTTCTCTCTCTATCTTCTCGGTGAGGAATTGAATCCTCGATCTTCCACTATTTGAGAAAGATATATGTCATAGTTTTATTTAATCCTTTTGATTAATAATATAACAGGCTATTATTTAGAGTATTCACAAGGTTTACCATCTTTATCTTTTCATTCATTTGAAAAATTGGTATTTTTAATCAATAGAACACGAGTATTATCATTTTTGTTCGAAAAGATATCTAACGGCATGATCGATTTATTTTATACCAGACTTGGAAGAAAATTATTTCCTAATATGAATTTTTATTTGAAACATCTTTTTCTAGAACAAAAAAGAGAGAATTATATAAAATCACATTGACCGGCGTTTAGGTGTAATTGATTGAAATCTAAAGGGGTGTCGGTGCAATTTACCCTAACAATTTCATAAATTCTTGTTAAAATATTATTTATACACTTGAAAAAATATTAAAAAATGCTAAAACAAACTTGAAAATTTTGTCCAAAGATGTTGAAATATTATTTATATTATAAAGTCAATGTTATAGAATGATAAATAATGTAAAAAAAAAAAAAAGGGATTAAACACCATGAAATAACTAAAAATAATAAACATCACATTTCCTAAGTCGCAAGGCAACAAAACGAGTATATATTAAGGAGATTATCTCAGATTCCACTGATATATATAGTAAATTGTTGGCTCCATTCTCTAGCTATTTGCTTCTGACGTCGGCAATCAAGTATCTCATCATATCAACGACTATGATTTTGCATTTATTTTCCCGTAATGTTAGCAGTTAAGAAAAAAAATAAGAGAGAGAGAATACAATGTTGTTTTTTTCTCTTGATGTCTCATGATAATATCCCAAAGAAAATAAATTGAATTGATTGCATATATAAAAATTAATATTCCATTATAATATAGCTTTATTTTGAGTGACCTTTCGCGAGAGACTTAGACCTTGTTTGGAAAGAGGTTTTGGGCTCATTTATTTGGGTTTGTCTTTGTTTTACTGACCAGACTTTGTTTGGTGGACATTAGTTTCTAATATTAAAATCAGACTACTCAAAACCAACATACTTAAAATTAATCAAATTTAAGACCATTAAAATGATGGTTTTGAAAGGTTTTTTGAGTGTATGCTATTTTTTACTTACATATTCATATTCTCTCTCTCTCACACACACACACAAACACATTACATAAATTTTGAAATATATATATATAAATTTTGAAAAAAATATATAAAATTGAAATAAATATATAAAATTCAAAATATATATATATAATTCGAAAACATATATAAAATTCAAAAAAAATATAAAATTTGAAAAAATAAATAAATTTTAAATTTATATTTATAAAATTCGAAAACAATATATAAAATTTGAAAATAATATATAAAATTAAAATATATATATAAAAATTTTGAAACAAATATATAAAATTCAAAATATATATAAATTCGAAAAATATATAAAATTTGAAAAAAATATATAAAATTCGAAAATAATATAAATTTTGAAAAAATATATAAAATTCAAAAACAATATATAAAATTCGAAAATGATATATAAAATTCAGACCAAACCAGACATACCAGACTGTTTACCAAACAGAGTTTCAGATAAGTTACCAAACCAGACCAGACCGCTTTCCAAACAGGCCCTTAATACCCAAAATCAAAATGGATGGAATTAAAAGTATCAATTGCAAAATTAAATTGCATTAATTATTTTGGTGACAAATAGGTTTCATCCACCATGTAAATAAATAATTGTTATCATGAAACAATAAAAATTAATACAAAGTTATGGAATATGGAAGACCACCTTTCCTATTTAACGTTGTAACTTTCATATACCATTACTTAAATTAAATAACAAAACTATGCATGTTAAGATTATGCATGTTTCCTATTTAATTTTTTCTTTTCTTTTCTTTGATTTTTTTTTTTTGGCAGTTCTTTGAGAAGCACTTGAAAAGAGAAATGGAATAATTAAGAGGAGAAAATGAAAGGTTATTGTAAAATGCTTTTTGATAAAATTACATTTTGGTAAGCAATTGAAGAAGAGATAAGACACATGTAGAAGGCCTGAAACTAAATGGTTAGTGTAACTCCTAAAACGAATTTATGAATCATTGCACACAAATAAGATGCCAATTTATTATTGGTAAAATGTAACACATTATATGTTTATTAATATTTATACTATCTACATATGTTTATTTAAATGTATGTGTGTTTTTACTTATATATATATATATATTACAATAAACACACATACATTTTTTGTTTAAATTTATTTTCCCTATTTGTCTCTAGTTATAGATTTATTTTTTTATTTCTAAAAGAGGAAATGTATACAAATTGTAAGAACATTTGTAATATTGTTTATATTTGGCATGTTCTAGACAATAACCATATTGAATAAATTGTGAGGTCGGGTAGATTTCAGACATTGATAAATTTCGTTAAATTCAAATCAAGCTTAAAGTAATTAAGAATATAAGAGAAATGAAAATGAAGCAAGTTTGAGCGAGACAAAACAAAACTTTGGGAAACATGTTAAAGGAATTATCGGGGTTCAAACGAAAGAAAAGTTGAAAAATATATTTTTCATAATTTTTATTATGCATAGCCTATATAGATAGTAATAAAAAGTGGCTAGAAAGTATTTATCTAGTCCACCACCTCATTTAGCTTATGTGATTCATGACAGATCATCACTCATCTAATAAGAACATAAAAATATATTGCCACATCATCACCCTCAATCTCAGACCACCTTCCCTTTCCCCAAACCCTCACCGTAAATAAATAAATAAAAAATAAAAAATTGAAGTTGTAAAGCCCCACAATCGGTAAACAACAATTTGTTCTTTTCCCCTTCCGCCACCACAACCTCCTTCGAAGACGACATCCGCGCCTCCGCCACCGCCGCCGTCTCCAGTACCTTCAGGGGTTTCGCCGTCTGTTGTTTCCGCCGCCGCCGGAGGCAAAAGATGAGAAATAGCAACAGGAGGAGGAGAATCAGTGCTCTGCCGGCGACAATCGCCGCCGCCGTGGAGAGCTTTTTGGACTTTTTCCCAGATGGGTTCTAAGGCGGTGCAATTGACGGCGGTTGGGCGGGTGAGGGGAAGAATAATTGCAAAGCGGAAACGGTCCGCAACAGAGATCGAGGTTTCCGGCGCTCGGAGCCTGGGATTGAACCATTGAGACAATTGTTGGAAACATTGAAGTTAATTAAGCTCTGTTGGTTGATACTTGTGAGCTTCCCTGAGAAATCATTGTTTTTCAAGAAAATTTCGGTCAGGTGGGTCAGATTGTTGACGACGAATGGTATAGTCCGGTGAAGTGGTCGGCCAAGAATAGATGTTGAGTTTTTTTAGGGTGATGACATGGCAAGTTATTTTTCTTTTATGGATGATGATCTGTAATGAAATAATTGGTCAAGCTACACTTGAGCATAGGGTCAAGACTTGAGATTTCAACACTTACTTATTCTGAACTACAATGATTTGGGTTATACTCTAAGACATCATAACACGTGTATAAATGACATTTACACCATACAAAAGAGGAATCATTTCTCTATAAATAAGAGGACTCTTTACAGATTTTGAGTGTGAATTTTGTGAGATCTCTACAATACTTTCAGAGATCAAATCCATTTGCAGAGAGACAACTTGTTTAGGAGAGGAATTAAGTCTTGTCCTCCGGTGATTGGTTCTAGGTGATCTGCGATCAGGGTGCCGAGGGAATTCCATTCCTCTAGGTGCGCCGTGCACAAGTACCGTGAGGGAAGCAACTCAGCTCGTACTAACTCCTAATGCGATATGAAATTCCAGACACAAGGTAAGTTCGGTGCTAAGATATGCCCGGTCAGTAAATAAGGAATGAAAGGTTCACTCCCTAGATTCCGTTTCAATGAAGTATCGGCCAATGTTAGGGTGATCGATCGAAAACTACATTTTAAAATCATCATACCACCTTGTGCAACGTGGTTGTATCGCTAATTAATTTTGATCAAATAAATTATTTATAAAAAAAATCAAATTTAAATAAATAAATTAAATTTGATATTTTATCTCGTCAATCTATTAAACCGTAGGAATAATACCTAAACAAATAAATAATTGAATAAAATATCACATTTAAAATAACCAAGTATTCTCCTTCTTTTTTTATGGATGAAGTAAAGTCTTTTATATTGCTGAATTAATAGCTACTATGGTTGCTAAAATTAACAAGTTTGACAAAGTATAATTATAACAACATGGTTTAGTGAGTAAAGCACTTTTATGATTACAAGTCCTGACCATTTATGATCAATGCTTCCTGAATGGTACTTTTTTGTACGGTATGGTCTACTTGCTTAGGTCTGAAGCCCATTTTCTTTACGCAAAAGCCAATTTTATATGAAAGGTATATAGTATAATATATAACAATATTAGAGGCTATATTAATAGATAAATAAAGTAGTCTAATCAATATTAGAGGCTATATCAATAAATAAATATAAAACGGCCCAAGCGGGATTTTTTGTCAGCGCTAGTTCCATCTATTAAAATTTAAGCATCCATTGGAGGTCTAGAACCGTACATGAGACTCTCGTGTCATACGGTGGTCTTGAATCTAATTTTTTTTTTTTAATTAAAATTTTACAATAAATTAAAGTGAAGTTTTGTATTAGAAACGTAGGATGCACATTGAGCAAAAAGAGGTGGAACATTCACATACATGCTCATGATTGTCGAATTCTTAAAAATATGACATCCCCAAATCAAAATCGCACACACATAACTATTATTGAAATATAGTTCATTTAAAATGCCTAATTTAAATCAAGAACGTGACTTAGATACCGAAACACATTAAATTTATATTTTTTGAAGTATGATAATATTTGTAGAAAAGATAATCCTTGACAACGCGATAATATGTGCGAACTATTTATATAAAATATAATGAGCTTCAGGCTGTTTAAAATAAGATTGAGATCAATTTATGATTGATCTTTTTCTAATGAGTGCTAATCCATCCCTAAATGAAGGGATTTGATTTATTTGAATTGATCTTAATCAAATCCCTTGTAATTGGGGGAGTATATTTGGGTCCATCCCTTGATTCTTGGCTCTAATGTGATCTTCTTGCATGGGCTGGGCCAAGTGGATCTTGTGTCGACCCATTATGTAGTGGTTGAATACTCTTGTTATTGGGCCTGAAAATTCCAGCCTTTACAGTAATGGATTATTTTTGTGAATTGTAAATTGACAATTAATTCCAATAACATCCTAAATATAAGGAATGCATGTTTATTTGGCATATAGAATTAGTATATTATTTGTGCCATGTGAAATATATGCTACTAAAGTTTCATTGCGTTATTACCTCTTTTTTTTGGCATTACAAACATTAAATTTTTTTTATTTAAATCTCTTTAAAAAATGCAAATAAAATTATACTTTAAATTTTTATCTCGTGCACTTTACTAGAATACTACGAACCCAATCCAAGATGAACTAGATCAAATTCTAGAAAGAAGTCAAAAATATAAAATCAATGAATTTTCATAATTGGAAAGAACACATTACCAATATCGGTATCAAATCGAATCTTAAACACTTAAGGCTTCGTTTGGTAAGAGTGATTTGAAAGAATTTGGAAAGAAAAAAAAAGGATAATAACCTGTGTTTGGATTTACATTTTAAAAAGGATAAAAAAAAAAAGCTTTGGAGAGATAGTTTATCCCTTCAAATTCCTTGGTATGAGAAGATTTGAAAAAAAATGATAGCAACGTAAGTATTATTTTTATAATATCAAAAATACCATTTATAATTTGAAAGAACAATTTTATTAATTAAAAGATATAATAGTAATTTGATTATTATTTTTTCTTTTCTTTTCTTTTTTCTCATCTAACTTATTCAAACATGAATGATATCATTTCTTTTCTTTCTATCCAAACATGAATTTAAAATATTGATATCATTTCTTTTATTTTCTCTCATAATTAATGTTTTTTTTTTTTTTTCTTTTCTCTAATGTTTTTCCAAACGAAGCCTAAGATAATATGTGTGTCTATATAAGAGGGAAAAATAGGGTAATGTATAAAGTAAGAAATGATATGATTAAATAGTAAATTTAACGGAATGAGGAATTTAAGCTTTCAAAAAACCCTAAGCAGCCTCATTCATACATGCAAATAGATGTTTATATACAAACACATACACTTATAGAGGGAAGAAGAAGGCCATGAAATATTAAAACTTTGAATTGAATAGAAACCCTAAGAATAATAGATCAGAGAAACGTGAATTCACACAACAGAAATATGTAAGCATACATATAGATGTGTGCCTGTATATGGAGAGAACTAGCAAGTGCAGTAGATCCAATAATTTTTATTAAAAATTCTAAAACCAATAAATTTTCTTTCAATGATCATGGGAATTCATTTGAAATTCCTCGATCAGGGAACTCATATATATGAATCTCTATATGTATATGTGTGCGCGCTTTTGTATATGGAAATTGTGAAAATGAAGGGATTGGGAGAGAGGACTCACGTGGTAGTCGGGGGAAGAAGGAAGACAAATGTCTGAAAACCAATTCTCACACAAACTGTATCAAATTCAGCAAACAGCCACACTCACAGTTACTGCTCAATATATGGAGAATTATAAAAGAAACATAATAAGTACTCTAGTATTTGCAATTACCTTTTTTTTAAAAACTTTGTGTGAAATACATTCCATGTTTTCAAGTATAATAAATGGTTCCCACTAGTGCAATAAAACGGACTGTCATGAACTTCAATAGCATATCCTAAATTACAAGACTAATGATTTCACATACTAGTGCATGAATGTGAGAGACAGATTGAACTTACAATAAAGTGATAAACAATCACGCCATAATGCATTTAGTGAAGTAATTATTTCTTAAACAACAATGATTGTAACAAAGCTCACAATTCCAGAATCCAAACGCTAAAATGGGAATTACCCACTAATAGTCTATGTAAACTAGAGTGTCTTACGTAACACCGAATTATACTGATATTTGCTAAGATTGGTAAGGCTAAGTAACCCTGTGGAAAATGAAGAATACCAGATCATTAAAAGTATAATACTAAGCTAAAATCCTGAAGCAAATGTCTTCTTTGTAGGGTGTTTTTACTCAAAATCCGAATCATGTTTAATAATATAAATTTGGATCTCTTTTAAGTTTTGCCCAAAAATATAATACTAGCTAAAACCCTGAAGCAAAAGTGCAAAAACACCAAAAACCTCAAATTGGATTTTCCATTTTTTTTGTTTATTGAAACGATTCAACTAGTGCCACGAAGTGCATTGCTTTCTGGCCCAAAACAAAAACACCAAAAATAAAACGCATGCCAAACGGGTCCTAAATGGTCAAAGGCAGACATTCAACTAGCAGTACCTTTAATATTTATGTGTAAAGTAAAAAACCAACTTCAAGTGGATTTAGATTGCCAACACGAAGAGGTGCCACTGAAAATACACAAGTAAAAGTGAAATTTTACGCTAAATCATAAAGAGTAGAGAAGCGTGACTTGCCTGGGCATGTTTATTGTGCCACCCTAAAACCTATCTGTAGCAACATAGACATACTACTGGATTTTGAAAGATATTTGTCCTTTTTACATTTTGTCTTTTTTCTTCCCCTGGTGATGGGGATCAATGTGCTAGATTATACCAGTTAGTGGGCGTATATCATTGCCAACAAAATTTTATACTTTGTTTGGTTGGAAGGAAGGGTGGAAGAAAGGAACGAGGATACTTCCATCGTCTAAATTGGAAGGAATGGAAGAGAGGAAGAAAGGAAGGAGGCCCCCCTTTTATCATCCCTCCAAAAATGGGCAGAAGAGGCAAAGAAGGAAAAAGTCTTTCTATTTTTCCCTCATACAGAAAGTGTTTATAAGATTGAGTAGCCCACCCCCTCTTTCTCGACAGAAAAAAGAAAAGGAAATAGAGAGAAAGAAATATGATGCATTCACATATATATATATATATATATATATATATATATGATACACACAAGCCACAAGAGCAACAACTTTTACCTTGAACACTCTTGCGCAGCTACCATTGTTTATACTCCCGTATCTTATCTCACCATCCCCGTCACAGGAGCATATGAGGTCATCGTAAAACCAGAAATGCAAATTCCAATCAAGTTGCAATATATCTCAAAGGATTAGGCCTCCAAAACAAGAAGAGAGACAAAGTGGCCATTTGGAGTTGCTGTTAGAATAGAAACAAAGCTTATCTGAGTAGAGCTACCAAAATATAGCAGTCACTGAAAAAACATATTGACTTTTGGTAGACACGTATATATAAAATGCTTTTATCACTTTTAATACTAATAATGTTGTTTAATAGAATGTTACTACACACATTTTTTTTTAATTAAGTAACAGGATGTTTATAATTTTTCTATATACTATAGAAAGGAATGATGAAATTATCTTTATTACACATAAAAGAGCCAAATTGACTAAGAAATGCTGATACTTAAATACAAAACCTCTACTCAGAAGGCAGTTTCAAAAACTCCGAACTTTAGCTTCATGCAAACGCTCTACCGAGCTAACATTGGTAACAATGAAAAGTCCATTTAATGGTTACCAAACACATCTAAACACATTTTTTCAGTAAAAATGCTTTTAAGCATATGAAGAGCAACACCAAATGGGGTCAAACCATAAACAACCAAAATCAAATGACTCCAGGAAATAAATAAAAGTAAAAACATAGAACAAATGCGTCATTCAATTCTAGCAGCTACATGAACAATGAGAAAAGAAAATATTAGCTTCCCAAGTTCAAGAATTAATTCAATGTTGATAAAAAAAAAAAAAAATGACAAATTCCTACTTGAAACTAGGTTTATAACACTTTGTAACGTGTTTCGAAGTGCCCCAAGTTCTTGTACGATGGAGATGAAATCAGACCTTGCATACAAGAGGGACTTAGGCTCTGTTTGACATAGCTTCTGCTTCTAGCTTCCCGCAGAAGAAAAAGAGAAGCAGAAGCTGTTTTGAGAAACTGGTACCCCAGTTTCTTTAAAACGCTATTCTAAGGCCCAGAAGCTCTTCTAAAATTTTTGCCAAACACCGTTCAAAACAGCTTTTACCTCCAAGAAGCCAAAAGCTGCGTTTGAAAAGTCAATCCAAACAGGGCCTTAGTGTTTCTAGGTATGTTATTTGATACATCAGTCAACTTTATCAAGAATAGCAAAATCACCAATAACAAGCCATGGAAGAGGATTAACTAGAGAAGCAAACTGACTCAAAACTCTCTCCACAAGGATCGTCTTCTGGAAGCAAGATTGCCAGTGAACCTCATGGTTTATGTACGAAAATCTGAAGCATCAAAATTTTCAAATTTTCAGATAGCATTATTTTCCAAGAAAATGGAAGAGAGAAGAATTCTCTATCACGGGAGCTTACATCATAACTAACAGAGCAAGTCCGCTATTTTAACAAAGATCATAACACAAGAAGCACAAATATGATGAATTCAGAAGTCGGTATTTAACTGTTACCATAAGACCCGCAGCTATGAGTGTGAGGTTAAAGCAAGCGTGCATTTGAAGCATGCTGCCTTGTCTATGTGCCAAAAAAATGGCGTGCCACAATGCCTTTTAATGCATTTTCCATTTTAACCAGAAGGAGCGGAGATAAGTTTGAGACCCCTGGAAAGAAATGCTGGCATAGCATTTAAGCATCCAGATTCAATTTTGAAAAAAAAAAAATTCCTCAAAATTGAATCTTATATCAATAAATACAAAGCATAATAAATACTGAATAAATCCTCATATAAATCAGAACTTTCAGAAAAATTAACAGCAGAGACAGGTGATTGAAATGCCATCCTTTCCAATACTCGTGCTTCTATTAATTACTTCAGATGTAAAACAAAAATGGGAGTTGGGGTAGAAAATAAGAACAGTAATCTTGCTACCAAACTCAGAAAATACTGAGGAGCCTTTTCTGATTCAATTTCAGAGATCTATATTTCACCTGCCTACTCATTAATCACAGAATTTGGATTGAGTAAGAAGTTTTTGTAGCCCTGTCAAGTGTTGCAGCAATGTTGGCAACATGAATCATAAAACCATAAACTGAAACCCATCAACAAGAAGGCCGGAAAAAAAGGCTTATTATAAGATGCATTCTCAATCAAGTAATAATTAAAACAATGAGCCAATAAGTACAAAAATTAACTCTAAAAGTTCTAAAAAGTTTGAATCCATATGCACACAAATTTGTCACAAAATTAGAATTCAAAGCAAAATAAATCTGTCATTCACAAGCTCTAACAATTTGGGCATTTTAAGTGAATGCCTTCGGACTTGATAGGCAACCAAATTCAGACCACTCAACATGATCCTAATTCGGACTTGATGTGCTCCGAGCAGATTTCTGTCAAGCATCACCGTATTTCGCCACCCATGCTCCAACACCAGATTGCGTAGAGCACTAACTGTCTGGACACTCGTCAAAATAACAGGAAACTCCATCAAGAAGTCGACCTCCAATACAATCAACTCACCCAAATCTAAGAGCTCTCCTGTCATTAGAATTCAAAGCAAAATAAATTTGTCATTCACAAGCTCTAACAGTTTGAGCATTTTAAGTGAATGCCTTCGGACTTGATAGACAACCAAATTCAGACCACTCAACATGATCCTAATTCGGTGTACTTGATGTGCTCTGAGCTGATTTCTGTCAAGCATCACCGTATTTCGCCACCCATACTCCAACACCAGATTGCGTAGAGCACTAACTGTCTGGACACTCGTCAAAATAACAGAAAACTCCATCAAGAACTCTCCTGTCACTCTCTCAAATTCAACCTCATCCAAGACAGGAGCTGGCATCAAGATTTGTACTCTTCTCTCACTCTCGCCAATTGAACTTCATCCAAGACTGGAGCGCCCTCCAATGTGCGCAATTGTTCGATTTGTTGAAAATAAGTAAACTTGATAATGGAAAGTGCCAAACTTGGCAAGAAATTCCATTGAGGTGCCAAACTTGCCAACCTCCACAAAAGTCATGGTGTTGAGCCAAACTTGCCTAAATTTGTATGCTTATAAATAGAGAGGTATTGTGTAGTGTATTAATCAGAAGTTAGAGATAGGTTTTGAATAGAAAAGTGTGAGAAAAAAAGAAAGAAAAAAAAAAGAGAGAATAAGCTTTGTATTTGAAAAGTGTGAGTTTTGAATAAAAGTTTCGTTCTCTCATTTATTGTGTTGATCCTGGGTATATAAAATCACCATTAGTGATTTCTCAACACAATTGTCGAGCAGAGCCGAATACGGCTACAAATCCTCCATTATTCTGTGATTCACAACCAAAACCCTAATTATAGGGGAAGAAACCACGAAACGATAATTATTATAACAATATATGTGCATATATATATATATATATATATAGGCTACGGGCATGTTTGAAAACTGGTCTGGTCTGTCTTGTCCTATATCTAAATTCTCTTTGGTAACCATTTGGTCTGGTTCTAAAATTTATTAAATATATATACACTTAATTCGAAAAAATATTTAAAATTCAAAAAATATATATAAAATTTGAAAAATATATAAAATTTGTAAAAAATATATATATATATATATAATTCAAAAAACATATAAAATTCGGAAAAAACATATAAAATTTGAAAAAATATATAAAATTCGAAATATATATATATAATTAAAAAAAACATATAAAATTCATAAAAAATATAAAAAATTCATAAAAAATATATAAATGTTTTATAATCTTGTATAATTTTCCTACCCCTTTTTTTGGAATATATATATATTTCAATTTTACAAATTATTTTTGAATATTATATATATTTTCATATTTTATATTATTTTCAAATTTTATATATATTTTTTCAAATTCGTAAAAGATATATAAAATTCATAAAAATATATATAAAATTCGAAATATATATATAATTAAATAAAACATATAAAATTTGTAAAAAATATATAAGATTTGAAAAAATATATAGAAAATTCGTAAAAAATATATAAAATTCAAAATATATATATATAATTTAAAAAACATATAAATTTTTGATAATCTTGTATGATTTTCCTACCCCTTTTTTTTGGATAATCTTGTATGAATATACTATTTTGAATATATATATATATATTTCAATTTTATAAATTATTTTCAAATTTTATATTATTTTTGAATTATATATATTTTTCAAAATTTATTTTAATTTCAAATTATATATATTTTTTAAATTTTATATTATTTTTTTTAAATATTGTGTTTGTGTGTGTATGAGAGAGAGAATAGGAAAAGTCAAAAATAATGGGCGGGAAGAGAGAGAGAAGTCAAAAATGATGGTCGAGTCGTGTAAACACATGCCAAAGGTCTTCAAATCAAAGACCAGACCAAACAAGCCCTACAGAGAGAGTAAAATAAAAACTCAATAAAGCCCACACATTCTAATTGCTCGAAGTGATGCAATCTTTTTTATTTGGTGTTGTGGACTTGTGACTGAGTAGCAACTAACATGTCACCCCTAAGTATTATACTATACATAAAATCAGTTTATGCATATAAAACTTAGACATTAATCAAAATGACAATCTAAGCCACTAAAATTACTGATATAGAATAGTTTTTCGTTAAAAAGTAAATATTTTGAACCTACAATACATTTGTTGCAATTTGGTAAATATCAACGAAATATTTTATTGAATTGGAAAAAACTTATAGCATGTCGCAAAATGTGTATTCTTTATGAAAAAAACTACTATATATCAATAATTTGCAAAATATGCCTTTTGTGACAAATCACAATTTGTTGCAAAACTTTAACAACATATTTGTCATGAAGATTACAAAATAGAAGATGGAGATACAAATTTGTGGCAAATATTTAAATATTAGCAACAAATATAAATTTCTATAGTTGTATATTATGTATTAGCAATAACTCTTTTGTCGTCAAAAGTAAACAATTTGCGACAAATAATTTGCCGCTAAAGGTTATTGTTCTCGCTACACCTCCTATATTTCTCGCTAATTAAAAAGGTTTGCTATAAAACCAATTAATTTCATCTAATATAAGACTTATGTGACAAATGCGTGTTTCATGTCAAAAATTACACTTTAGGCAAAAGAAATGAATGTTTGTTGCAATTAACCATACATTAGCCAACAAATTCAAATTTTGTAGCAAAAAAGTTAGGTTCCAAATAATAATTATTGTTAAACTGATAGCATACATCACATATCAGCTATATTGTATTATGAAAGATGAAATCATTAATATAATAATCACCATCTTAAAGTTTTCTTTATCCTTATGGCAAAAAATAATAATAACATACATAGATTGATCATTGAGATTCATTAAATAGTTTGAATCAAAAGTTTTTCAACCAAGGGTCGTAATTCAACATCTTTATGAACCTAAGACAGAGTTTTAAATACATGAGAAAGGTCACAAATATCAATAACTACCAAAAGATAATTGCCCGAAAAACATACCAGTATTTATTTCCGTCACAAATCATTCCATGACTTTTTTCCACTTCCCAATAAGCAAACCTAGAAATTAAGGAAAGAAAGATAATATTTGATACATAGACATTGGTAACTAAAATATTTTTATTTTATGACTTAAGCTACCATTACAAGGATATAAAAAATAGAAACATAATGACGATGATTTCGAATATTTAATACAATGGGAGAAACAAGCATGTCATTCTAAGCAAGATACAAGGTGTTGAATAGTACAAAAAAATAACTACTTGAGGACTAAGGAGACATTGTTTTACAAGCCTTTGATTATGTCCAAAACATTGATTGATCCCCATCTATAAACGATTAGATCAAAAACATGCAGATAAGTATAATCCCTTAAGTTTCAATCCAAAATTTACAGGTCAAAATTGATTGAAAAAAGGAAAGTGACCCCATAAAGATCCTAATACAATTTTAACACTTCGAGGAAGGGGAAAATAAAATTAAAAAGAAAAAATTCAAATAATCAAATATTAACATGCTACTTATTAATATGAGCAATAGATTTGCAATTGGAAGATTTGTTTTATACTGATCCAAGTCCTCCAAATCACCATGAACGCCTAGAAATCAGTTTACATCTTTTATTATAAATCTTTTTGAAAGAAATAATCTGGACAAAAATTCATTTTTACTAAATTGAAGTAAAAATTCAATTCAGATTGAATCTGTTTCTGACTACTTTCTTGATTCATAACTGTCCAGAGTACTGGATTGAAGGCCCAAAGAAGACATTAACTTATGCAAATTCTGCAGTAAATCAAACGTCTCTTTATGCCCCAGAAGTCCAATTTAAGCTTGGAAATAAGATTTATTTTGCTGAGTTTTGGCAACATAATCTTATGAGCTATGATATTATTATAGGTAATATCTTTTGGCTTCAGTTTAGCCCTTGTACAGTGCTAAGCAACATGATTCTTACTTCTGATTTGAATCATATTCCCCTTTCCTGTACCCATTCCACAACTAATTCTAGTTGTCACCCCTATCTGAGTTTCTCAGGTAAGCGTAATGCAGTTATGCAGGTTGCGGTTGAGCAAACACCAAATTATAAAGGGAATAGAGTCATGTCCATGTACTGAATAAATAAAGGGAAGTATTGGAGTTGGAGATATAGACAAGAGCAAGTCATAAAAGCAACTACTAGCTAAAGCTAACCTTTTACTAAAAGAGAAGAATCCAAAGTCGTACATTAGTATGAAAATTTTAACTAAGATTTAAGTTCTCTCTACAACTAAACAAGATCTATAGTCTATACATATATATAAGTACAAGTATACATATACATACGAAAAAAAACCAAGACAGGATCTATTTTCCCTTTATACATACATAATTGTAGGCCAACACTATACATTAGTACTACGTCCAACTGACAAAATGAAAGAGGAAACTATGTCAAGCCTTGTGCAACGGCTTTATAGAGGATGAGTGTGAGTTAATACATATTTTTTGGTATGTTAGTGTAACATCTAGAGGAAAAAGTAAGAAGGGTAATTAATTTAGGACAAATTTAACCAGGTTCAGGGATTTTATTTTATTATCTATTGTCTTCTTTTATTTTGGAAAAAAAATATATATAAATAAAGGTGGTGCAAAATAAAGTTTCTAAATGAATCATTTAACCGTTGCCAAAATCAAAAGTGATTTTTATAGACAATTTTTCCTAATTAACTTCGAAACACTTTAGACCACAAAATAAATAAATAAGGAAATAAATAAACTTATATCAATTTCCCCACTAAATCGTAGAACTTATACAATTGAATTTCACTCATATAAAAGATCAACAAGTTTTTCATACTTTTATTTCTTTGAGTCTTTCTCTATCCATTTATGTGTTTCTTCAATTTGATTTGTTATACTTTGTTTCATTAAAATTCAATGTTTTCAAAAATAAAAATTAGAACACCACAATTTGTCAGTTATACTCTCTTCATCAACGTAAAAAAAATTATAACTATCATAATATTTTTATGAAAGAAAGAGTTAGCCCAATAAAATTTTGAATTAATAGAGAAATCGAGACAACAATACATGATTTTAATACACAATAAAATATTTCAAAAAGAATTAGCACAATTAGATGAATGAAGTTAGGGACATAATAGATATGTAATTCAATTTTAAAACAAATATAAAAAACATTCAAAACATTATAATATTGCAATGAGAGAAGAGTTTCAAACATTATTGAATTGTAATAGGCAAATTCTAAAGTTCATAATGTATTATAACAACTATTTTATTTTTGTAAAATAAACAGTCCTGACAAGAATAGAATTATAACACAAGTCATTTTAAATTAATAACGTATAATTGTAAAAACATATAAATAAATGGAAAAAGTGAAACAAACTAAAATATGTATTAATGTAAATCTAGTAAAGTTATAAATTACATTTAAAATACATATAATTTCAAAAACAAATAAAAATGATAAGTTCCTTAAACACTATATATATATATATATAATTTGTTTCTATTTTTAAATTGAACAATATTACATTGTATAAATTTCACAAAAATAGAAGAAATTTAAATTAAGTTTAGGTAATTTATTTGTGGAAATCAAAGTCAAGCACGTATACATATGAACTTAAGCACATATAGAAATCAAGATTATTATTCCACCAACAAAAATCAAAGTCCATCCCAAAAAAGAAACACAAAAACATAGATCTAACCATACAAAAAATACACTACACATACACAAATCCACTCAAAAAATCAGATCTATACATCTTTATACAAATCTACACATATACATATACATATACATTTACCCAGATGAATATATATACAAGGAGCCAACATATGAAGAAGGAAAGAGAGAGAACCGACCTTGGCCGATGAAACATCGTAAAATCGAAAGAGGTGTTCTCTCGCTAGGCTTGGGCTTGTAGAGCCATAGAGAAAGTGAGAGGCGAGGAGTTTTGTTAGCCTTTTTTGCCTTCATGGTCTCTTGCAAGTACTAACTTCGACTTTCTATCCAATCTTCGGCTGGCATGTGTGGATGTATGTGGACAACAGCTCGAGTCCTTCTTTACTCACAGTCCATTTTTGGAACAAGTATATGTTCGAGAGATCCTATTCCCTTGTAAATCTGAAAGTTCCCCGTGTATCACACAAATTAAAGCGTTTGGAGATATTTCACTGTTTGAATGTGAAAAGTATTGAGATTTATGCATTGAATATAGCTTCTTTTAAGTACTTCGGACAAACAATAGACTTTCCATTTAAGGATGATCAGACGCCTGTTGAATTGTTTATCGGGGGCAAGTATTGCGAGGATCTGTTTTTTTAAGTTTTCAGGGATTTCTAGCTATCTTTGTTGGCTAGAGAGCCTTACGTTGCATGTGCCATGCCAAGGAACCTTTGGGAGGGTGAGTAAGTTTAACGAATACATTTTAATCTCTTCCACTTCATTTTCATTTTATTTTTTTGGCTAATTATGATATTTTTTCTTTGTTTTATTCATAATGATTTCGACCTCACAAAATTTCCTATATTTAATAAGCTCAAGCATCTGAACTTGAGAATAAGTGCATCTGAGGACATGAACCTTCTCGTTTTTGTGCCCCTGATAGAGGCATGCCCTTTCTTAAATAAACTTGTGTTGCAGGTAACAAGTCTTCCTTTACGAGTTTTATTGCTATGAAATTGATAGAAAAGGGTTGCTTTTATCTCATGATTGTCAAGTGTTTTTTTAAATAAGACTGTTTTTTGGTTAATTAATTGCTCTTCATAACAGTGTGAAATTGTGAATTCATCTCTAACACCCGGCTCCATTCTACCAACTAGTATGAAGGATTCCTTGCTACCACTATAAGTTTAATTCGAATATGGTATCTTTTAATCCGATTTTCAGCATTGTAATCCATTTATGCTTTTCCTTTGTTTATGAATTGTTCCTTTTAGAAGCGAAAACTCGGATTAGATCTATGTTTAAGGACGCAACTTATTCCATGTTATTTCCTCCCAACCTTACATGTTTAGAATGAACCCAACAATCTATTAGTCGATTAACTAAAACCTTAGCACACTGTCCATGGCAACTTTGGTATCATTTGTTGTAAATTTGATCCTATAATTGGAAGGTTAGAAATGACTTGACACTGTAGGCATTATCCCTTTACTCTCCGTGAGTCCTGGAAAAATAGCCGAAGTTTAATTTGTCTTACCTTTGCTTGCTAATTACGGACACTTGAACATGTTACTACCACAAGTCTTAAACTTTTATTATTATTTTTTATTTTTAAAAATTTGTTTATGGAGATTTTTTGTGGATCAATTAAAGGTCTTTTAAATTGCAATGTCCTTGTTGGGGTTCAATTTTAGTGAGATTTAGAAATAGTTTCCACACAAGATTGACAGAAAAAATAATAATGATCCTTGTACCTTTATTGCTTTTGATGCTTTACAGAAAAATGGAGAAAGGAGAAAAATGGAAGAGAAGACAACAACTCAAAATGATGCAAAACACTTTATCTCTCTAGAAATTTCTCTCCCTTAGTCTCCGAAAAGTCCTCCTCAAGTGAGCTCTAGCTTTTTTATTTATAGACGTAAGCATCCAGTAAGTTTTCGCGAGTCATCTTTGCCACGTCAGCATTACCTCGCGACATGGACCATGAAATGCCAATCCGCGCAATAATTATCCTGTGCAATATTATCTCGCGACCTAGATTACGCGATACCGATTCGCGTGATCTGTTGTGAGGATCATATTGTACCTTTCGACCTGTGATCCGCATTGTTTCTCCACGGATCTGATTTTTCCTTAGCCAAGGAACCATGATGCTATAGTTTTTCCTGGATCATGACCTTTTTGCATGCATACCTTTTTCATGACCCTGAGTACTATCGGTCTCTCTAAGGTACTTTTGTTTTGAATGGTGTAAATAGGGTCGCGACCCACTATTTACATATCCCAAGCATTTCCCTAGATTTCTGAATAGTACTCCTTACGCGAGCAGCATATAGGGCTATGAGTTCAGATGTTAGCTATACCCACATCAGTCCCTCATAATTCCCTCTGTATAATGCTAAATCTCGCGTATAAACTTTATTTGGGCCATTTTCCCAAATAATCCTTTGTTTGGGCCAGTTCCCAAATAAACCTTCACTTGGGCCAGTTTCCCAAATATACCAATCCGTGAATTTACCTTTTCGCGAGTCACCCCCTTTACATTTTTCCCCATTGTGCTTTGATACTTGGTCAAGTATTAAAGTGCAACAACCTTTGCCTCGCGAATTACCGTACTTTGTATCATTATTTGTGAGCTGCTTTTCCCCATGTCATTCGTACCATGATGGGTCCTCCTTCCTTTCTTTTTTTCGCGTTTGTGCATATCTCGCGAACTGCAATCCAATCCACGACCTTCCCTTACCATTTTTGCTTCTTTTCAGCCCATCACATGAATGTACTTATGTGATGTCCCACATCGCCCGGATAGAGGTCTGGGGATGTGCTTCTGTGCAGTGTTGTCTCCAATTGGTATGAGGCCTTTTGGGAGGAACCCAAGAACAAAACCGTGCGGGCTGGGCCCAGAGCGGACAATATTATACCAAGTGTTGGAGCGGGGTGTTACAATTGGTATCAGAGCCAGAGCCCGGCTGGAATTAAGTGTGGGAGCATGCACATCACCCGTGGGTCGCCAGCGAGGACGCTGGGTCTCAAGGAGGGTGATTGTGATGTCCCACATCGCCCAGGTAGAGGTCTGGGGATGTGCTTATATGTGCAGTGTTGTCTCCAATTGGTATGAGGCCTTTTGGGAGGAGCCCAAGAACAAAACCGTGCGGACTGGGCCCAGAGCGGACAATATTATACCAAATGTTGGAGAGGGGTGTTATAACTTATTTTTACCTTACTCCCGTTTTTCTTGCTTTTTCCAATTTGTCCTCACTCATGGATCATCTACGTTTTTAGTGCGCTTGGCTATGCGACTCTTCGCCTTTCTTGCGCATTTAATGCGCCTTTTCAATTTTTGTGCCCAAGCCTTATATATTTTATTCATGTCATTTTCCCCATTCGTAACTTATTTTTTTCCTGAGAGCTCATTTTCCCACCCCTCTCATTTTACACCTCTTTCCTTGTATCCTATTCTTTTCGCGCATACTCATCTACTTCATAAACCTCTCGCAAGTGTTGTCTTATCATGACTAAAGCTGCCACTCCCAAGCTTCTCGTACCTCCATCTGGGGTCACTCCTTCTGTTCCAGAAGCCACAGAATGGAGAAAAGCCCCCTTCCTCGATCCTCCTCATGATATCTTCTGGTCATCCATACAAGCCCTCCCTTCTGATATTATTGCAAGCCCTCCCCTTACCCTTGATCTAGACTACGAAGCCGATCCTGTCTTCATTCCTCCTCTTTCCATTCCTCGCCTTGTTATTGAAAGGGGTGACGCACCCTTTTCTTTTATTGAATACGAAGGCCATATAACCCCTATTACTAGACCTGTAAACGGGTCGGATTCGGATCGGATCTGTCTTGATCCGATCCGAATCCGATAAGCTTAAATCCGATCCGATCCGACCCGATAACCCAACGGATTTTCACTTAATTGATCCAAATCCGAATTTTTTCATTTTCGGATATCCGATCCGATTAGGTAAAAATAAATTACAGAAAAATATTTTTTTATTTTTATGTTATTTTTTAAGAATATTAAATACTAAATTATGTATTTTACAATCAATGTTTATAATACATGACTATAAAAACATAAAAATGAAAAAGCGAAAAAAAAATGAAACATAATTAAGTATACTATTTAATATTTACATATTAATAACATAATATATATGTGTATATATAAAATTAATCGGATCGGATTATTATCGGATCGGGTTAGCATAAATTTAAATCCAATTTGTTAAGAAATCGGATTATCGGATTCGGATCCTAATCGGGTTATCGGATTTTATTTTCAATCCATATCCGGCTAATCGGATCGGATTCGGATCAAAATCCAATCCATTGACAGGTCTACCTATTATTGACTGGAAAATGTGGTCTAGCCACATCCTCAGTCAAGACCGCCATTGTGCCACTCTTATTGAGGTCAGCATCCTTTAGTCTATTGAACTTTTTTTGGACTTTAATGTTCGTCGCGATGTAGATGCATTAAGCATTCTGGTTTCGCGGTGGAGCACCTTCTCGCATACTTTCATTACTTCATGGGGTGAGTTCACACCCACATTAGAAGATGTGGTAGTCCTATTCCGACTTCCTTTTCTTGACTCGTGTTCCATCAAAGCTCCCCTAGTCGATCTAGAGGACAAACGGATTCTCAACCAACTTCGCGACTGTGACAAGTATGCTTGCAAGCGCGGTAGCTGGTTTGATAAAGGTGTGCTTCTTCCTGAATAAGCAATATCAAATCGCCCGAAGCTATCCTACTCAGCCTGGTGTCATCACTTTTTCCGCAAGTATTTTTCGTGGAAGCCAGCTCCTGGCCCTCAATTTAATGGCCCTTTAGAGCTAGCAGGTTTCCTCGCATACTGGCTCGATCGCTACATATTTCAGGGCAAGCCGGAGGATGGTCCTAGCAGAATGGTATTTCTTCTTGCCGCCATGTTGTCGTGAGGTGTGCGTATTCCCCTGACCCCCTTTTTCCTTGGCTCCTTGTATTCGCAGCTTGATACCCTTGCGAATGATTTTACCCGTTCCTTGGGTAGATATGACATTAGCACTCATATCTCAGGTACTTTTCTTACCTTATTCCTTTTTGAGCGTTTTCCCCACTATGCTCCGGTTCTTGCTTCTTTCTCTCCTCAAGCCTCAGAGGCCAATATTTCAAGTTCTTTAAAATCACGAGCTACCCGCTGGACCTCCCTCTCCTCTTCAAAAACCCTTGTTGCTTTCATTGACAATTTTTTTGAATTTTCATGGCGTCCTTACGCCACTCTTTTTGAAGGTTTTTATTCCCCTGACTTTTACCCAAAAGACAAAATAGTTTCTTATGATATTGCCTCAGATGACCATCTCATATTTTCTGCCATCACCCATAGGTGTCACCTTCCTGTTTTTAATGAAACTTTTGATATTGTTGCATCTTATAACCCATCGCACGTGTCTCGCCAATTGGGCTTTGATCAAGCCATTCCTCTCCCTCTTCTTTTATCTCGCGAAGACACCTTCGATAGATCCTTTATTCAGTTTCGCGAGTCCTTGGAGAGAAGCCTTCGCATCTTCTCTACAGTCATATTCATCCAACTAGGCACTCGCAGGGGTGGTGTAACTGTGGGTTACAGTGAATTTTGGAAGGAGCAGTTAGTGAGATTTCAATGTTTTATGGACGAAACTCCCCCTACTCCCATACCTGTTCCTGTATATGTTTTGGATCCTTCGTTGAAACTTCGAAAGGTGAGAGGCAAGCATGTACTCAAACATCATGCCGAGTCTTCTCAACCTCAAAAATCCAAGAAAGCAACTCGCAAGTGATCACTTCGTGAGGAAGTTCCTCCCGCGAGATCACCTGTCCGCGAGGAACCAATCACGCGACGTCTGGTAACTTTTCTCTCTCTTCTTTCCTTTGTTATTTCATATGTTTATCTATCTTGTGTCAATACTAACTTAGCTATTTCCTTCTTCTTCTGTAGCGTTCCAGTGCCCAGGCCATATGTAGCATCAATGCTTCTCCTGATTTGGACCATGTCCCTTTGTCTATTATGCTTAAAAATCTTTCTGTCGCAGAATCCCTAGATCATGTGCCTCTTACGAAAAGGAGAAGAACTCTCTCCTCTACCTCAAAAACTCACGTAGCATGAGAGACTCCCAGTTCAAAGGAAGCCCCATTGGTGCGAAAGTGTAAACCCACCAATGACATATCTCATGGGGGTGCCTCGGACCCTGCCCTAGAAGTGGCATCCTTGGTCGTAAGATGAAAACTTGTTTTGGCCAAGCTGAAGAGTACACGAAAAGCTAATGCCACTTCCTCTCTGTTGGATACAGTTGCCCGCGTGGTAAAGGACCTTAGAGTTGGAGATGATGCAGAAGAGACAAAGGTTGCCAGCATCCTTTCTGATCTTCCGAAGACGGATCTTTCTCAGAGTGAATTTCCAACTATTTAACTTTATTTCCTTTTTTTAGAGTTCATGCTCCTAACACCCTTTCTCACATTCCTTTTTTTTAGGCTCCCACAAGACAATCTCTCCTCGCATTCCCACTTCTCCTGGGGGTGGCCTTCATTCTAACCCATCTCTTGCAGATTCCTCTGATGATGATGAGGACCACCTCACCATCAACTATTTTTTTAACAAGTCTTCTCAGCTGACTTTTGAAGAGGATGAGGATGATGGCGAGTCCTCTTTATTTCGCGACACCATAATTTTTGCGACTTCTACTCCTGAAGTAGATCGCAAGGTATCAGTAGATCACGACCATGAGGAAACTACAGCAACTCGTAAGGCATCTACGGAGTTGCCTTCCTTTCCATTCTCTCCTGAGGTTGCTACTGATGGCCGAGTAGAAGATCGTAACATAGATGACAGTCATTTACAGCCTCTTGGTGGTGATGTTGCGTCCGAGATTGCTACAACACTGGAAGATTGCCCCAGTATTGATAGATCCATCTTCGGCAGTACTATCCCAGAAGTTGAGGAAGGTGCCTTTTTCTACTTCATCTTTTCATTTGATTATGAGTACCCAAATATCATACTTAACATGTGTATTTTCTTTCTTAGGGCTACACTCTGAAGACCAAGAAATGATCAACGAGCTACTCCTCGATGCTCAGAGAATTTCTGAAGGTCAAACGGTGTTTCCTTCAGCCACCTTTATAGAGCCGAATATAGAGGTACCTCTATCTCCAGCTCGGGCATCTGCCTTGGATCCTCGCGAGCCTGCCTCTCTTTCTCGCGACCATGTTTCAACCTCACGCGAGCTGGGCTTCTCTACTCGCGATCCTGTCATTGCTCCTATTTATCAAGTTGTTTCCTCGGTGCTAGTGCCTTGGCATCATTGGCTTTGTTATCCTCGCGACATACCAGTGCTAGATCAGATAGAAGCAGCTCATCCAGAGACTTTTGCTCGAATGGAAATTCATGAGCCACTCTTGCAAGCCTTTCATCTCCAGCTCATCGCAGATGTATTCAGAACTCTTTCTGAGACTTCTGTTCAGGACCTTGTCTCTGACACACTTTCAAGATGTCATGCTCGCATAAAAGATTGGAAGAAGGTCGGGATGGATGTGTCTTGGTGGGAGACACGGTTGGATGTCATCCAAAGGCTCTACGATCACTATCTTGTTGAGCTGAAGGATCGAGCTACTCGTCAAAGGAAGTAGGCTGAGATTGCGGAAGCTCGCAAGCAGTTAGCACTACTCGAGAAGGATGATAAGAAGCTTCAAGATATAGCTGATCATTCTGAGTAGGCCCGTATGTATTTGGAGGAGCATGAGGGTTTTAAATTGTCAGATCCCATTACCCAGAACCTTTTCTAGTCTTTTTTTTTATATCTTCATGATGTATGTATTCTTGATGCTCTAACTCTAACCACATTTTTGTTGGATAACCCCATACTATGATTGTAACTCTGACATGATGTATACATTAGAAAAATTTTATAACACCATAATCCATAATGCCTTTATGCTTGATACAATTTAATCCATTTCACATTAAGAGGTCCAACCTTTTCACAAGTAACTTCATGCTCCATCCTGTAATACCCACTGTTGTCTTCACTTACAATCACATATGGACCTTCCCATTTAGCTTCAAATTTTTTTACCCTTTGTCCCCTCATGATTGCTGGTACTACTTTTAACACTCTGTCTCTCTCCTTGAACCATCTGTATCATACCTTCTTATTGTAACTCCTTGTTTGTCGCTTATTGTACTCTTTTTGATTTGTAAAGGCTTCTGCCTTTGTTTCCTCTAATTCTTCTATCTCCAATAGTTTATCCTCTAGACTCCTTTTACACGCCAGTATTTTAGCAGCAACCTCTAGCTCCGCAGGTAGCACAACTTCTACTCTATAGACTAGTGCATAAGGGATCATATTTGTCGCACTTCGGTATGTAGTTCGATGCGCCTATAGTGCTATGGGAAGTTCTTCCACCCATTTCTTTTTATTATCATGTACCAACCTGGACAAGATTCGAATTAACGCTTTATTAGAGGCTTCAGCCTGTCCATTTCCTTTTGGATAGTAAGGCGTGGACTTGTGATGAATTACTAAGTATCTCCCCAACAAATTCGTGACTTTACTATTAACAAAAGGAGTCTCATTGTCTGACAGTATCACCTTCGGTATCCCAAATCGACAGATGATGTTTTCTTTTATGAATTGAGCCACATTATCTGCTGTCGTCCGTCGTAGTTGGATAGCTTCCACCCACTTTGTAAACAATTCAGTTGCCACTAAAATCCACACATGTCCCTGAGCCTACGGTGTGATTGGCCCAATTATGTCCAGTGACCAAGTGTTGAAAGGCCAGGGGGTAGCCAAACTGTGCAATTCAGTTCTCGGAGCATGAATAAGATCCCCATGCACCTGACATACATAACACTTCCTGATAAAATCACTACAGTCCCTTTCCATTATTGGCCAGTAATACCCAGATGAAAGTAACTGTTGAAACTTTTTTCTAGGGCCTTGATGACCAAACTCGTGAGTTTGTTTCAATACTTCCCCTACCTTTTCCTCGCTTATGTATCTCAGTAGCCTTCCTTCAAAAATTTTGCGGAACAATCTTCCTTCCTGTAAGACAAATCGCGAGGCTAATTTTCTGAACCGCGACTAATCTTTTTCAGGTAAAACCCCTTCTTTTAGATAATGCACATATTTGTCTCGCCAGTCTATCATGTCTACCATGTTACCTTCGCTCGCAGAAGGATATGCATTACAGTCCCGGCAACTGCTTTGCAACTTGACCACATCATCCTTCATGCCTGGCCAAAAGAAACCTTCTCACTGCAAAATTCGATAGAGACTGATATCCGTTTGACCACATATTTTCTTGTGAGTTTTCTGTAGCAGTTCTCCTATCTGGCTTATTGCCACGCATCTGGCTAGAATCCCTCCGTCTGCTCTGTAATATAACACACCTTTGATGATCTGGTATTCTCATCTCAAGGCATTGTTATCATTTTTTAGTAGAGTTTGTACTATCTGTTCTCTCCAATCCTGCTTTTCATACACACCTGATTCCTTCCCGCTACTGACCACAGAGTTGGTTCTTTGTACTATTTGCAGAATAGACTCTATTTCTTGGAATTGTAGTCGCGAACCTAATGTCGCCAATGCATCAGATCGTCGATTACCTTCTTGCGGCTCGTGCTGAAAACTCACAGCTTTAAAGTTTTCTATCATCTGACGAATGAAGGTTCTGTAAGGCACCAGATGGGGTTCTTTGACAACATACTCTCCTTTAACTTGTTTAATGACAAGCTTGGAATTCCCTTTTACATGAAGGATTCTCACCTTTAACTGCTGAGTCATCATCAATCCCAACGCCAACCCTTCATACTCAGCTATATTGTTGGTATAAGGAAAATCAAGTTTATAGGTCATGACTAGGTCCTCTTTTATTTCCTCATTCCTTAATACGAAACCAGCCACACCTCCCTTTTCTGTGGATGAACCATCGAATTCTAAAGTAAACTTTGTGCTTTATGTCGTACTTGTTGCTCCCACCTCCTCCACTTTGGGCTCAGATCCCCCAGAAAATTAACAGGTATTTATTATTAAGTAATTTGTGATTTATTTATGAATATATTTTTATGAAAAGAAAGTTTCATTTGGCATAAAAAAAAATTAATTAGGATAATGAGTTTTATGATTTAAATCAAACTAAAATTTAGTAACAAGTTAATTTAGGATTTCCATACCATCTCTGCCCACCTTCCTGTACTGACAGGTGAGATAAAGGGTCACCCCCCGGATCTCTCTTACTAAAGGTTAGGGTACGAGGTTATTTTACTGAAATCGAACCCAAGCCCCATCCCTTTGCAGAAAGGCTCGCTCAAGTTGGAGAGGAAATACAGCACTACGAGAACTCCCTTCATTGAAAAAGTATTCCTACCCTTTGACTACAACCCTTGGCTTGTACTGTTTGGGCTGAGAGGACTAATAGCAAGGGAATGAGACCAAGCAGTACCTCTTAACTAGCCAAAGAGCTTTCTAAATAATTAGAACTTATAATTTTTATTTTTAGCATTTGAGAGTATATTTAGTCTAATACATTAAAGATAAATGGTATAATTAATATTCTAACCAAAAGAAATAATATTTTTGTAATTTAAAGAATTAAGAAATATAATAATAAGGGTATGATAGTCTTTTATAATAGAATTGAGGCAAATTGATTTTTTGCACTTTACCCTATAAGAGAGTTACATGCAAGGTGGAAATATAAAAACTTTTGGAGGGCAAGGCCATGATGCAAAAAAATGAAAGTTTAAGGGGCTAAATTTAGTTGAGGGGGCATAGTAGGAAAAGAGAGTAAACTTGAGGGGGGTTTTAACCTATGTACCCTACATTGTAAAATAAGCATAAATTTACACTAATTATTTAATTAATTGATTCACTTAGTGGAGATTGAAGTTAAAGTAACAAGATATTGAAGACAGCTTTTTTTTTCGGAAAGTATAATGAGTCGACTTTGGGGTGCCCTCTTTGTCCTACTTATCTCTGTCGGTGAAATCTTGGAGAGGTGCAAATAGAAGGAAGCTTCCTTTAAAGTAAAAAGAAATGAAAATATATATATATATATATATAAAAGACTTAAAATGTCTTGAATAGTCACCACTAGTAAAATTTCATGTATACCCCACTAAAGTATATAAAATCTCAAATATGAAAAATTATAAATATAGCCCCTTAAAAATTATGAAAATCTTTCTTTCAAAAATATGCTCCCCCAAGAAACAATTTGATAGTAAACTAATTACTTTTTCTATTCTAATATTAAGTTTTTTTACATTAAAATTTTTGATAAGTACATTTTTAAAGCAAACTTGGTAATGGAAAACTCCATCCTTGCTTTCTACATCGAAGTAACTTGGGCCTATTTGGATTAGTTTTTCAAACTATACTTTTAATTTCTTGGAGGAAAAAGTTATTTTGTACGGCATTTGACAAAAAATTTATAAGAACTCTTGGACGTTGGAAGCACGTTTAAAAGAAGTCATGGAATATTAGTTTCTCAAAACGGCTTCTGCTTCTCTTTGTCGGCCCTGTTTGGATTGGTTTTTCAAACGTTGTTTTTGACTTTCTGAAGGTAAAAGCTGTTTTGAATGGTATTTGGCAAAATTTTTAGAAGAGCTTTTGGGCCTTGAAAGAGCATTTTAAAGAAGTTGGGAGGTACCAGCTTCTCAAAACAGCTTTTGCTTCTCTTTTTCTTCTGCGGGAAGCCAGAAGCAAAAGTTATGCCAAACAGGGCCGTCATATGTGTTAAACCAGAAACAAAAATTATATCAAACGAGACCTTAGTCCTAATTTCAACCTGGCCCTTTTCCTTCACCAATACCTCTGTCGAGGAAAAATCAGGAAGAATCCAAACATATTATAAGAAAATGGTAATCTATGTCCCATGTCTTGAATGTTCTTCTTCATAAAAGTAGTTAAAGCAAAAAAAATTGCTAACCAAATGGTCTTCTTGGTCCTTTCTTTATAAAAGCTGTTAAACAGAGCTAGTCAACATCTTTCCAAGTTCTTCATCTTTTATGATGATTCTGTTTGAAGACACCTGTGACACGCACCAAACATCTTTCAGGTTTTCATGACCATCCATCATTGCAAACAAGAGGACCAAAGGTTGCAGATTCCTAAGCCACAGCATAGATAATAAAAATTCTCTCAAGCCCAATAATTGATATGTTGAAATTTATAGTCTGGAGGTTCACCTTTTCGGGAAAAAAAAAAAAAGGTCCAGTGCAGCTAAATTCTTAGAAAAATAGGCTTGTTCGGTTGGTTGGTTTGTATTTCTGAAAATAATTTTCTGTTTTTAAATACCCAACACACCCATTATGCATTTTTTTATAAATACCCAACACAACATGACAATAAATCAAACTTTCAACACCAAATTAAACATAAACTCATAACTTTTCTGAAAAACCCTCACCAGTTGTGAGATCATATCAATGAACATAGTTGCAATCATTTGTTTTATAGTGTATTATTAGAAAAATGCTATGTTGCATGGACTTGAACTTAGTTTTTTTAAAATATTTAAGAGTAAAACAATATTACAAGTAACATAGTGTTCAATACAGACAATTAACTCATTTTAAAGTAATAATGTAATAAACTTAAATGATTGAATATGCATTTCAAGTACACTAACTTCAAATCAATTCCATGAGGAATTAATACCGTAATTTTTTACTTTGCTTTTTTTTTTCTGCCCAATGAAAATGTTCCAATAATTGGACTTCTACATGTCATTCACACACTCTAAATCCCAATTTATGTGCTTTAAAAAGTCCCAAATCCACATATAGGAATAAAAATTCAAAACACACACAATATTATAAGAAACTCTAAGCTAAATCACACGAATCCAAACAAAATAAAACAATTAAACAAACAATATGTACATATATATATATATATATATATATATATATATATCACAAGGAATCACCTACTGAAATGGATTCCGTTTTGCCTGAATCCCCTATGATCTGCATTTCCACATCACCTACAGTCGCAGGAGATCTTGGCACCCAATATACAACCTTTCTGTCCTCGTGAAAACTCTGTTTGTTAACAGTGATTTAATTTCCTAGAGATTTTTTGAGCAACCAAACAGAAGAAGAAGAAGAAGAAGAGTAGTAGTAGAGATGCCAAAATCACCCACGACAGAGAGAAATGAGGAGTGTAGATCGCAGGAGAATCGGTGAACCAATCTCAAATCTAGGGTTTGGAGAGGGATTTATATAGTGGGGTTAGAAAACTGGTACTGTGTTTTTTTTGCAGCTGGACCTGTGTTGAATTTACCAATTTCTCCCATTTCCGTACAACATAATGGATGTTTTTTATTTTCTATTTTTTGAACGGGTTTCGGAAATTTTTGAACCAAATCATCTTATTTATTAATGAAGTAAGATTAAATCGAATAATGAAATAGTGATTTGGGTCGGTTTATTTTTAGTGTTTTAACGAGTTATTGAATTAGATAATACTCCCTCTTTCAAAATAAGTGTATAATTTTATAATTTTATCCGTCTCAAAATAATAAGACTCTGTTTGGTATAGAATTTTGAAAATTATTTTGGAAAATAATTTTTTCAGTTTAAAATTTCACTTGGTTAGTGAAATAACAAAACAATTTTCAAAAATTAAAAAATTTGCTTGGTTGCATTTATTATGTAAATAAAATAATTCTAAAATAAAATATAATAAATTAAAAAATATCAAACATTCTCAACTTATATGATATTATACTATTCTCATAATACTGAGAACAAGAAACAAATAACTCACATTTAATTAAACATTTATTTCACAAGTTTCCTATAATGAATTATATATTTTTGTCTTATAAATTTAAACTAATATATAAAATTTATCTTATATTAATTAAAAATATTTTATTATTAAATAATATTTTATTATTTATTATAATATATTTTAAATATCAAGTAATATATTAATAAAATTATATATAATAAATTATATATTTTTGTCTCATATTCGAACTAATATATAAAATTTTATGTATTAACAGTTATTTTATATTAATTAAAAATATTTTATTATTTAATAATAAATTTATTTAAACATGAAACGTTTCATATTAGTGAACACATCCTTGTTTTCTTGTTTCCGATAACAGTTTAAAGTTGTTCTCCAAAAATTGATATTATTGAACTTGAGTTTTCAAAAACTGTTTTACAAAACAACTTGCCAAGTAGGAAATTTTAGTTGTTTTCTGTTTTTTGCAACTCAAAGTACATAAACTGTTTTTATAGTTCCATATCAAGCAGACCCTAAAAGTGTCCAATTTGAAATTTCAATGTAATATAATTTTATATTTTTCCAACTTATCCCTCTTCATTAACTTCAAAAAACAATGGATCCCACTAAAAACTAAAACTATACTATATTTTCAGATGACAAAATTGAAAATATAAAATACCCAAAAAAAATTTGAAAAGTTAAATGTGAACACTTAATTTTGGGACAGAATGAGGAATAATTTGGGTTTGAAATAAAGAGAAATATTGAAATATATATATATATATAACCATATTTTTACTATAAATTATAACAACAATATTACTAACCCACAGTATGTATTATGATCGGAAGCACTCATATTTGCTTCCAAATGGTGCTCTTGCCTTTCGTACCCTCTGCGACATTTTTTTTTTTACCAATACTCACCTTAGAGATTGTTATGTTCTTAGGGAAGCCCTCTCCAGAGACATTTTTTTTTATCTCACTTCGGCAAACTATGTTATGACCAATTTTAAAAATATGTAAGTAATTTGGGTACTCCTGAATTCGGTCATCGAACCATTCATGTACCACCGAGTGGATAGTACACTCTGCATTTCCTTCCCTCATATCATGCATTATATGATGTTTTATTTCTTTTGTTTCTCTTTTCTTACCATGCATAGCAGGAAAAAAATAAAAACACCTAAAAATGCATTTGCCTAATTGCACACATGCGCAATAAAATGTGGTCACAAATACTTCATTATTAGTGACCAAACCATATTTTGGTCGTAAAAGACTAACCGCGTTGCCCTTTTTCGGTGACCAAGATAGTTTGGTCGCTAAAACACATTTGCGACCATTTTTTAGCCCTTTTGTGACCAAAAAATTAGCCTCAATAGCATGGTTTTTGGTAGTCGCAATGGTAGATTTCAAGATTTAAAAAAAAATATAAAAGAAATATCAAAAAATTGATTCTTCAAATGATTAATTTCCAATAAAACAAGATTCAAAGAAGCGAAGGAAATGAAATTGTTGATAAAAACAAAAAAACAGTTAGCACAATAACTAATTTGGGACTTAGTACCTCAAAAAACATTAGGTCCGATTCTTATAAACTTAATTAATGGAAAGAATGTATATAATCTGAAATACTAAAAACTTAATTAATTAAATGTCCCTGAAAAGCATTTTATTTTCAACATAGAATTAGATTCGACAACCGTATCAACATAAAACATATACATATATCTACACTATACAGGAGTCCATACAAATGCTGGATTTTTAGCAAAATTCACAAACATAAAAAGAAAAAAGTGATCATTTCAGATTAGAAACCAAAAAGAAAAAAAAAAGGAAAATTTGAGTAATCTGATCCATCAGCGAGGTGATTAGGCTACAATATTAACAAAACTCACGAAATTCAATAAGAAAGGTAGAAGAATTAAGTTATTGCAGAGTAGTTGAAACAAATTTGTTTAATCCGACAAAAGGTTAATATATTTATATATCTATAAATACATCAGGAAACCTAATTTTTGAATAAATATTGACTAAAATCCAACTATACATGTTTTTCAAAAATATAAAAGACAAAGAGCATAAAACCCCCTTATGTTTTTTAAGGGTTGCAAAATACTCCCCTATGTTTTTTTATTTTCCACATTTCACTACACTCACCTTTCTAAAACAAGCAAACTATCCCTTTACACCACTATATGCCCAAATTACCCCCAAGGTACCATTTTATCATTATCATTTGTATTAAATTTAAACAAAATATATAAAATTAAAATATTTATATTAAATTTCAATTTTCTTTTATAAAATTTGAAACAAATATATAAAATTCGTAAAAATTATATAAAATTATAAAAATATATATATTAAATTTTGAAAAAAATTACAAAATTTGAAAATAAATATAAAATTAGAAACAAATATATAAAATTCGTAAAATATATATATTAAATTTTTAAAAAAAAATTATAAAATTTGAAAAAATATATAATAAATTTCAAATTTTTTTTTATAAAATTCAAAAATAAATATTAAATTCGAAAAAGGCATATAAAATTCGAAATAAAAGTGATGTACCTAAAAATATAAGAAACTGTATTGCTGCATGTTGTACCTAAAAATGATGTAGGTTGACATGTTGATTCTACTTTGAAGAGATAAAAAATGTGAAGAACAAATCCATAAAAATTATATTTTAATATTAATTTTCTCTCTTATCTAGTGGCTTATGATTTACAGTTCCCCCAATGGTTTTGAGTAAATCTTCATATCCAATAAAACAATCCATTTTGGTTATCTTATTGGGATCACAAAGCACCCCCAATGACATATAAAATTCAAAAAATATATAAAAATTGAAAACAAAATATAAAATATGAAATATATATATATAAATTTAAAAAAACATATATATATTTCAAATATATATATAAAATTCGGAAAAAAATATAAATTCAAAAAATTTGTTCGCCGAATTTTATATTTTTTTTCCAAAATTTATATATATATTTCAAATTATATATATATTTACGAATTTTATATGTTTTTTCAAAATTTATATATTATTTTCAAATTTTATAATTTTTTTTTGAAATTTAATATATATATTTTTGAAATTTATATATATTTTAAAAAATTTAATACAAATGATAATGATAAAATAAAACATTGGGGGTAATTTGGGCATATAGTGGTGTAAATGGGGTAGTTTGCTTGTTTTAGAAAGGTAAGGGTAGTGAAATGGGGCAAAAAAAAAAGCATAGGGGAGTATTTTGTAACCCTTAGAAAGCATAGGGGAGTTTTATGTTCTTTTGCCAAAATAAAATAATAAATCCATTGTCAAAGGATCATTCTAAATTTTTGCATTTAATTTATCCTAGAAAAAAGTGGGCTTGGGCCACTGGATAACTGGGGCTGGAAAAGTTTTGCTAAGCCTCAACTTCTCAACACGGTGTCTAGACTCTAGATTTCAAGTTTCCTAATCCTACAACTACAAGGCTGCAACAGACTCAAAAACCTATTTCGTACAAACCCTAACCTGCTGATCTTCACAATCCTCTCTCTTGATTCGCGCCAAATCTCTCTAGAAGACCCAAATGGAAACCAAACCCTAATTTATTGACCTTTACTTTGCTTCAATTTTTTACGGAAAGACCCAAATAAAAAACATGGAGAAGACAACAATACCAGTGTCAATCGCAAGGTACCATCCTTTTACTTATGTGTGTCTCTAAACTCTGTTTACTTAATTTTATGTGAATTAGTTTTTACTTCCCCTATGTGGATTTCAATCACAAACACAATTTGAATGTGAATTTCAATTCAAACCTAATTTGAATGTAAAATATCATAAATCTTGAATTAAATTAGATAATATAAATAGATTTAAGTATGTAAATATAAGTATGACACAATATATATGTATATATATACATGTATACATATGTATACATAGGTCTTTGTGAATATATATATATAAGTTTGTAATTGTGAAAAATTAGTTATTAGAGAAAGAGAATTTATCGGGTTGAAGACTTGGAGAAGATTTGGAATTGGAGATCATAACTTCCCATGTGGAATTCAAATTGTGGAATTAATGGATTTGGAATTGGAAAGCAATTCCGAATCCAAATTATTTTTGAGCAAACGAATAATGGAATATTTGAAATTAGAATGCAATCCCAAATCCAATGCCCAAAACGGTACAACCGAACGGACCCTAAGTTTAATTTGTCTTACATGACCTTTTACTTGCTAATTACGGATACTTGAAGATGTTACTATTGCAAGAATAAACTTTTATCAAATTTCTTTTTCAAAAGTTAAGGAGGATTTTTTGTTGATAAATTAAGGGTTTATTTCAGTAAACCCTCCTGTGATTTTAAAAAAGATCACTTTGCCCCCATCCTATACAGAAAACCCCTTTGCACTTATCAAATTATATCAGTTTGCCCCCTTTCTTATATATAAAATTCGAAAATATATATATAAAATTTGTATAAAAATTATATAAAATTCAAAAAAATACATAAAAAATTAGAAACAAAATTTATAAAATTCATAAAATAATATATAAAATTTGAAAAAACAATATCAAATTAGAAAAAAAGATATAAAATTCGAAAAGAAAACATATAAAATTCGAAACAATATATATAAAATTTGTAAAAATGATTTAAAATTCAAAAAATGATTTAATGATTTAAAATACCCCTGGGATTTAATGAAAAATGATTTAAAATTAAAAAAACATATAAAATTCGAAAAATATATATAAAATTCGAAAAAAAAACATATAAAATTTGGAAAAAAAACATATATAATTAGAAAACAATATATAAAATTCATAAAAATATATATATAATTCGTAAAAATATATATAAAAATTGTAAAAAAATATATAAAATTTGAAACAAATATATAAAATTCAAAATTTATATATTCTTACTTGTATTCTCTTGTAACTTTATTATATTCTCTTATTTTTACATCTTCTTACTTGTTTTTTCAAATTTTATATGTTTTTTCCAATTTTATATATTGTTTTATAAATTTTCTCTATTTCTTTATAATTATATATATATATTCTGAATTTTATATGTTTTTTTCGAATTTTATATTGGGAAAATATCACTTACCTCCCCTGAGGTTTGGCAATATTGCACGCGGACCCCTTAGTTTTCAAATATATCAGTTACCTCCCTTGGAGATGTAAAATTACGAAATTACCCTCAATAAACCCCCTAGACTATTAAATTTTCACATTGCCCCCACCCTAATGGGTAAATTACAGTCTCACCCCCTAAAATTCTAAAAAATATTTAAAATTTAAAAATATATATAATTCAAATATATATATAATTTGGAAAAAATATATAAATTTTGAAAAAAATATATAAAAAAATAAAAAATATATATAAAATTTGAAACACATATATAAAATTTGAAATAAATAAATAAAATTAGAAAAAATATATAAAATTAGAAATATATATATAATTCCAAAAAAACATATAAATTTTGAAAAACATATATAAATTTCGAAATATATATATCTAATTCAACATAAATATATAAAATTCGAAAAAGATATATAAATTTTGAAATATATATATAAAATTTGAAACAAATATATAAATTCAAAAATATATATTTAAAATTAGAAAAAATATATAAAATTCGGAAAAAATATATAAATTCGAAATGGGTTAATTTGCAAATTCAAACATGCATATATTTGAAGAGGCTACATTACAGGAAGATGTTCCAATGTTTGTTGTGCAGAGGGTGAAAAGTCTATCAAATCCTGAGCACTTCTTTTTCTAATAGATCTGATGGGTTCTGCTAGCTATTATGCAGTTTTTTGCTTGGAAGATTGAACCATCTAAATTTCAAATTATATATATATTTTTCTAAATTTTATATGTTTTGCAAAATTTATATATATTTTTCGAATATATATTAATTTTAAATATATTTTTCGAATTTTATATATTTGTTTCGAATTTTATATATATTTTTTGAAATTTATATATGTTTTTCGAAATTTATACATTTTTTCCGAATTTTATATATTTTTTCCCAAATTTGTTTATTTTTACTTGTTTTATATATTTATTTCAAATTATATATATATATTTCAAAATTTATATATTTTTTCAATTTTTATATTTTTTTCAAAATTTATATATATTTTCCAAATTTTATATATATTTTTTAATTTTATATATTTTTTCTAATTATATATATTCAAATTTTATATATTTTTTAAAATTTTAAATTTTAAATATTTTTTTGAATTTTAGGGGGTGAAATTGTAATTTACCCATTGGGGTGGGGGCAATGTGAAATTCAATAATTTAAGGGGTGAAACTGTAAAATGAATTTGAGGGGTATTTAGGGTACTTTACCCCTTTGACCGCGTTGACTTTGGATGGAGGGGTGAATGTGATAGAAAAAGCTAACCTGGAGGGAGGTAACTGATACATTTGAAAACTAAGGAGTACCGCGTGCAATATGATCAAACCTCAAGGGAGGTAAGTGATATTTTCCCTTTTATATATTGTTTTGAATTTTATATGTTTTTTTTCTAATTTTATATTTTTTTTCGAATTTTATATATTGTTTTCGAATTTTATATATTTTTTTCGAATTTTATATGTTTTTTTTAATTTTAAATCATTTTCATTAAATTCGAGGGATATTTTGAGGGGGGCAAAATGATCTTTTTTGAAACCACGGGGGGTTTATTGAAATTAACCCATTAATTAAAGGTCTTTTAAATGCAACATCCACAAGCAGAATATTGGTTGCTAGATCGACAATGGTGACCAATTGTCATAGGAATTTCATTGAGTCTAACAATGTCATGATTCTCACTTTCCCTGAGCAATTATGATTTGATGCATTTTGATGGTATTTGTTTCTGTATGCTAAATGTATAATAAAACACCTTATGACTTCATTTATCCGTGTTATAGGCGAGTTGGATAGAATCACATTTCTGCAAGTGGTTGAATCTCAGCCGAATCTGTCCCTCAAGGAGGTAGAATTTTTTGGGTTTGGTGGGGGTACGAATGATGTTGAGTTTATAATGTATTTAATTAAGAGGGCTATCAAGAAGATTATTTTTGATACTCGCGATCCCCTTTACATAGGAACTCCATTGGAGTTCATGGAGACCCCTGAGAAAGAAATAACTAGAATGCGTGGCCTATAAGCTTGGAGAAAAACTTCCTGCTATAGTAGAGTTAAAAGTTGATTTTGTATTGTTTTGTATTCTGTTCTATTGTTTATACATCATTTTCTAGTAAGTTTATTTGCTAGTATATGTTGGATATTTAAAAGCACAAGTATTTAGGGGCAACATTGTCATAAAAATAGTTATGTTTGAGGTGTGGAAGTGTGTAGGATGGAACATTTTTCTAACTTGTTGGATCCATAATTTTATTATAAGATTTGCGACTTTGAAGCATTGTCCATGTGCTCTTTTTGTTACTTTGATAGCTAAAGTATTAGCTAACTGAATAATAGTTTTACAATAACCTCATTTATCCTAATTAGAATTTATATTAAAATCAACTCTTCATAAAAAAGAAATGTTCTCATTAGAGTTCTTCCATTTGGAGCTCTCCCTTTTGATGGATGAATCCAAAGATGAAATAAGTGAATTATAAAATAGTTGTTTCAATTTTAGCCGTGTAGGAGATTTTTTTTAATTATCACTTTTACATTCAATTAATACATAAACTGACAATAAAATAAGGGGTTAATTTTATAACTGTCTGAAATAAGATTTTTTTTAGAGCCAATGTATTGCAACACACAAAACACGACAAAGAAACAGAAAAGTATAATAGCTAAATAAAACAATTTCACATCTGAAAATAAAATAAGGGGTTAATTTTATTTTTACTTCCTGAGTTTTGTCTTAATTTTACTTTGACTCCTCAAATTTCAAATATCACACCATTTGAGATAGAGCCATATCAACTTTACTATTGCTAATCTATGCAATGAAATTTTTGAATAATGAAATAAAAATTTTGACGAACTTGAAATAAAACTTTAACAAGGTAATTTTTACATGTTGAATCATTACTTGACAATATTAATGAAGGTGCAAAAGGAGTAGAAAAATATGAAAATGCTGTACCTTGTCCATGTTCCCAATGAAATATAATTCCATATCACTGAAGTATGAATTAACATGAAAAGGAAAAAGGTGAAAAGAAGCATATCAGAGACTGTCTTCCACTGTAGCTACATCTCACCATTCATTACCATCACCATCTTTCTTGTACACTACACGCATTCCCCACTTCGTCGCCTTATTGCAGTAAACAAATCGGCAATTCCTAAGTTTCGAAACAGGAAAAAAGCAAAGAAGGATATGGCTGGAAAAAAGCGAAAACCAAAACCTGAGTTCATAAGAAGCAAATCTTGATTCATCACTAAGGACTACAAACAAATGATTACTTGAGGATGCTTCACTACCTAAATACTTTGTGTATGCAATGTCATCAATTTGAGTTGCCGGGTCACAAAGAAAAGCAAACGCAATCCCCAATAAACCCTTTTTATCCCAATCTCTTTGCAGTTGCATAGATGTTTCACTACCTAAATACTGATCACCGAACCACTCTGGAATCTCTCTTCCAGGTATAGCCATCCAAGTGCGAAAAATAATCTCCCTCTGCATCAAGAAAACACATCATTCATTCCCAGACATACATGTGCATATATATATATATATAGAGAGAGAGAGAGAGAGAGAGTAACCTGAAGCGCAAATTTCAGAAACATATCAACCAGGTCTTCAGTAGTACATTTATTCTCTAATAGCTTAAAACTATTAATGAAACAGGCCTTCGGTAATCTAAACCCCTTTGCGGACAGATTTTCGACGCTTATTAATGATTGACAATCACTTGCACCTATGAATTTAATAGAGAATGGAAGCTCTGGTAATGCTTCTAGCCTCTTGCAGCCACTGACATAAAAATGTTCAAGTTGAGAAAGCTGGGAAATGCTTGCAGGTAAAGTAACAAAATTGTTCCTTTTTAAATACAAGTCTTTCAAAGAGGATAAGCAACTGCCAATGTTACTTGGGATCCCTCCTTCAGTCAGATTGCAATCATTCAGATCAAGTTTTGTTAAAGAAGGAAGCACCAAACCCAGAGAAACTTCAGATTTCCTTGGTGAAAACCAAGATGAAAGGCCTGATTGAGATATTATACCCTTGCATCCACCGAGGGATAATACTTTTAGGCCTTTCAAAAGATTAACAGATGCTAGTAGCCCTTTGATAGCAGTTTCACTCACGTCAAGCTCCTCTAAACATTTTAAATTTCCCAGGTCATCTGGCAATTCCTCAAGTTTTGAGCAGCCAGACAGTTTAAGAGTTTTTAGGCAGCTCAACCTACAAACTGTTCCTGGAAGACTTGTAAGGTTTTTGCATCCACCTAGATCCATCAAAGTGAGGCTGGTGAGAAGTGAAATTGATGAGGGTAGTTTTTTTATGGCCGTCCCATCCAAATGAAGTTCTGATAGACATTCCATACTACCCAATATTTCCGGGAATTTCTCTAGTCTTGAGCAGCCAGATAGAACGAGAGTCTCGAGAGGTACCAAGTGAATATTGCTTGGAAGTCTCTTAAGATTTGTGCAACCTTTAAAATTCAAGAAAACAAGCCTTCTGAGGCATACAAGGGATGAGTGAACCTCCACCAAACTAGTACATTTCTCAAGAATAAGTTTCTCCAGATTTGGAATAGCTGTGAAGTCCGGGGTCTTGGATAGCCTCTGAGAGTGACTAAGGTCTATGACTTTCAACTTGGGCAAAGGCTGCTAAAATAAATGGAAGGTAATTGAATAAGTGGCTCTCACAAACACGACAGTATATTCGATAACATTAAACTACATTGATAGTATTTGATCATACCTTTATTTTCTTCCAAAGTTGATTAAGGCTGCTATAACACATCCTAAGTTCAACAAGATTCTCTGCCTCAAAACTTCGTGGCAGACAAGCTGAAGGGTATGCATGCCAATCAAGCAACCGCAACTCATTTGAAAGATGTGAAGGGCCTTTACTGAACACCACATTATGGAGTTTAAGTAGCCTTAGTTTCTTCATCTTTGTGAAGGCTTCCGGATTAAGGTTCACAACTTTTGGTTCATGCAGTTTCAAGTTTATACCCTTAACTTTTTCCGTCCCCTATAACAGATAGCACAAAGCCGAAGTACATTATAAACTGCCTGTTAGAATAAAAAAATGTGGATTCTTCAAAAAAAAAAAAATGTCTATTAGTAAAAAGGGCTGCTATTTCACAAGTCGTCGTACCGTATTTTCTGCCAACACATAACGAACATCCTCTAGAAGCCACAACCTGCTACGTTTCCCAGGCTCTTCATATTCTTGCCGAACAATATCCCAGGCCATTTCTTGTACTAAATCATGCATCCAAATGTGGTCCGCTGAAATAGTGATGAGAGACCTTTCAACGAGAATACTTAATCCGATATCTGTGTAGAAGTCGCAACTCTCGAGTATCCTTGTTACAGAATCCTTTTCTTCCCCTTTGAAGAAACATGAAATATCAAGGAAGATCTTCTTCTCCATTTCGCCCAGTCCATGGTAACTGATTTCAAGCACTTGAAGAATATTTTTGTCAGGATTTTTTGGCAGCTTCTTCAATGTATCCTCCCACTGTTTCATTTCTCTACCATATAGAAAGGAACCCAAAGTTTCAAGAGCTAATGGAAGGCCATCAGTATAGCGTACTATTTGCGTTGAGAGTTTCATGTAATTTTCATGTGGAGAGATTTTTTTAAAGGCCCTTGAAGAAAAGAGCTGGATAGCTGCATCATATTCCAATGCCTTCACTTTGTAAATTTTAGTCACCCCATAAGTGGTTAGTAGATGTCGATCCCTTGTTGTTATGACGATTCTGCTCCCTGAGCCAAACCAATCATGCCTCGCAGCTAATACTTCTAGTTGTTTTAGTTGATCCACATCATCCAAAATAAGAAGAACCCGTCTGCAACAAAGCCTAGCTTTTATGATGTTTGCTCCTCTACCAATAGAAGTAATATTTATCTTACTTCCAACTAAGACTTCTGAAAGCAGTTTTTCTTGTAAAGCTTCCAAACCCTTACTTTCTGAGAATTCTCTAACATTATTAAGGAAGCATCTACCTTCAAAGTAATGGGAGATCCGGTCATATACAGCTTCGGCAACAGTCGTCTTTCCTATCCCCCCCATTCCCCATAGACCTACAGAGAGAACATCAATTGACTCCATCTTTAACAATGATTTCACTTCCTCCACGCGGGACTCTATCCCAACCAGATTATCGGCACTAATTGGAGTTGAATGGTTCAGTTTACTGAGAATGTCTTCAATAATTACTTGGATGCATTTTGACTCATGCCTGCAAAGTTCGAAAGTTGCCTAGATGGTGAGTTAAAATCAATCATAATGAGAGAAATACATTATTAGATGTGTAATAATTAAATTTTGTGTTTGCAATTAAACATATCAAAATTGAATACAGATTGGGCACTTAAAGAGTAATGGAAAGAACGATAGATCTTAGTCCATAATGTGGATAACTTGATCTTTATCAATGCCTCAACCTAGTGACTTCAATTCATTCACTCCAGGAACATGTAACAATTTTTTTTTTCTTGGCATTCGGATGATTCTACTTGGAACACCAAACCAATCATGCTCTTCAGATACCACATCTAATTGCCTCCCATTTATCCACATCATCAAGAAAGACAAAAACTCACAGCCTAACCCATGGCCTACATATCTATACATAGAGTTTCAAACTTATGGCTAATGGCGATTCATCACTTTCATAGTGACTTCACAGCTGATGATGATCAACAGGGAACAACTCTTCCACGGGTCGAGTTTCAAGACTTTCAACATGAGAGAAACCAAGCACGACAAGATATTTAAGAATCCCTTGCTAGGTGCGCTGCAATAAAAAGGTTGAAGAACGTAATCTACGAGGAGATCCAGTTTCAACAGTATTGGGATTACATGCAGAGGTGTACAAATGTTGATGCCTATACTGAATTATCATCTTTGAGAGCTCAACTTCCTCCTACAATGGAAGGGTTTATACAACAAGTGGAAAACATACAAAAAGTTATACGTGATAAGGAAATAGAATCCAAGTTAGTTGCCTAGAAGAGGGAAAAAAGAGAGAGAGAAATGAAGAGTTGAAGAACAATAAAGGTAAATGGGCAAACAAGCTAAAGAAAGTTTATGAAAGATCAAGCTCAAGTCATCAATTGTATGAGATTCTATTCATTTTATCAACAACCAAACTTGAGGATGATTTTTTTTTTTTTTTCATGTTGGAGACTACAATATATTTATGAATTTGTTTCAGCTTAAAGAGACCCATTTTTTAGGGGAAACAACCCGACAACTGAAAGCTAGCTTTAGGAAATGGCTCATACTGCTTTTTGGGCGAATTTAGTCATCTAGAACTCCAAAATCACCTTTCTTAGACCAAAACGAGACTGTCTAATATTCCAGGGTTTTGAATGGAGGTGTAAACAAACTTGGATGACTCTGAAATCTGGCAGTTGTTCAAGTTAATGTTTAGACTGTTATCTTTATTTTCCCATAGTTTTTAGAGAGATCTTGAAAATTCTACTTATTACATTTGTTAGTTTTGGCATCTTCTAGTCAATAACCATGTTGAGTGAATTGTGAGTTTGAATAGGTTTAGGAAAATCAAAGTGGTCCAGCAAAGACGTCAAAGGGCATCAAAAGCATCTTCAAACTCAGATCAATGATTCCAGGATGGGCGAGTACTCGTCCATAGGTCGAGAACTCAATCAAGCCAAGATGGCGCCAATGTGCCCACAACTAGCGCCCAAAGTCAGTGGGTTTGGGGCGCTGATGGACGCTAGTAATTCAAAGGGCCAAAACTCGACAAGGACCGACTTCATATTTTTAAGACGACTTGTTTTGATTGTTTAATGACTCCTCTCCACTTAAAAGGACTCGTTTAAGGTTGTTATTGGTATATTGGTCAAAAGACAAAGTCTTGGAGGAAAAGGATTCCAAACCCTAGTTGGGAATTTTTCGATTTATGCATTCAACCAAGAAAAATCTATCTAGCTAAACTAGCTATTCTAAATTCAATTGAATCCTTGTATAAAATAAAGCACGGCAATATTTGATCTTATAACAACTAACAGAATGTTTATAACAATTATCCCAAAAAATAAGATAGCATTTCCATTGAGTGGTACAACAATATATATATATATATATACAAATGGAATAAATATTTACCTACTTTGATCTTACATTGAAATGGTAATATGTTTAGATCCACTAATCACACACACACACACATATATATATATAGTACTTGAGGATGAGGGGAAGAAGCATGCAGGCACGACTAGGGCTCACTTTGTGAGGATTGAAGAGAATTTATTAGGTGAATAAGTGAAAAATTAAAACAATCAGATCCGGTTTCAAAAAACCCATCAAACAATGGGTAATACCCATCTAAAGTTTTTAATTAATATGAGACAGGTGTTCTAATTTTATTGAACCATGTAAAAGGGGATGACCAACTTCATCCTCCCCGGAGAGGTTATCCTTTAAAATATACGGTAGTTAGATATGAAAGTGAACTTAAGCATGTTATTGGAGTCATTATTTTGGTAAACCTAAGGATACTATTGGAGTGCCACATATTTGTTCATTAGCACAACCCCGATTATGATAGAAAATAAGAGGTGGTTAGTTTCCGAACTAAAGAATGGTTATATAGGTATAATTGAAATGTTTATATAGAAGAAAAAAAATAATTTCCCTCACCGTATTTCCCTTAACATGGCTCAAACTCTCAACCTCCTATGTGAAGAGGAGATTAGAGGATTAGTGTTCATAAAAAAAAACGTTTATATATTCAGATTCAAGTGTATATTGTCATGTACTTTCTATAATTTATATATATATATATATATATATATATATCCCATCTACACGGGGGCGGAGCCAGGATTTTAAGGATAGCACGGCCGAAGTAAAAAATATTCAAATACTGATTAAATACATATAAAAATCTATATTACCCGTTTGCTATCTTGGCAACATCGTATCCGCTTATATTCGCTGCTTTGGCCAGAGCTAGCTTCCATCTTTCCACTCTCTCTGCACTCAAACTTTTTTGGTGAATCTCAAACGCCGATCCATACCTCCCCGTTTGTTTCCTCACCTCCGACGGATCCACATCATAGAACACCGGTATCAACGTTTGCCCCTTCGTCTCCGACCACTCCACCATTTTCGCCAATTCGTCCAAACACCACTTGGACGAAGCATATTCTTTCGAGAAAACCACCAGACCGATCCTCGATTCCTCGATCGCCGTCAGTAACGCCGTTGAGATCTCTTCGCCCCTTCGGAGCTCTTCATCGTCTTTGAAGGTGTGTATTCCATTCTGGTACAGAGAATGATAGAGATGGTCTACCAAGTTCTTGCGAGTGTCTTCGCCTCGGAAGCTCAAGAACACGTCGAATTTCCATTTAGGAGTGTGTGCGCTCGTGGAAGCCATTGATTCCGTGGAATTGTGTGCGCATCTATACATATATATATATATATATACAGATATAGATATATAATCAAGTGCAGCTACCTTCCAGGTAATTTCTCATGAAAATGTGTGAAGACTTGTAAAATTCTATAATTTGCAAAGTCAGTGTTAAAATATGATTTTTTTGCAATCATGGAAGAAGGCAGGTAGATATAAAATATTTCAATATGATCGACCGTTTTCTTCTTATATAATAATGTATTAAAATATGATTTTTTTTGCAATTATGGAAGAAGGCAGGTGGATGTAAAATATTTCAATATGACCGACCGTTTTCTTCTTATATAATAATGTATTAAAATATGACTTTTTTGCAATCATGGAAGAAGGCAGGTGGATGTAAAATATTTCAATATGACCGTCCGTTTTCTTCTTATATAATAGTGTATTAAAATATGGGTGCGTTTGGATAGCAATATTTTTGTTTTTGTTTTTTTTCTCTTGAAAATCAAAATTTTTTTTGTTCTTGTATTTAGGGTAGTCCGGATACAAAAACATGTTTGGTTCGAAATTTTATCCAAAAAATTTTCGGGAAAAAAAAAATAAAAACACATTTGGCAGACCTTGTTTTTTCAGAAAATCTGAGAACAGAAACAGAAAAACACGTTTGGCAGCGTCTGTGTTTTCTGGATTTTTGATAACAGAAACAGAAAAACACGTTTGGCAAGTTGATTTTTTTTAAAAAAAAAAGTTTACTAAAAAATTGATTATCAATAGTTATTATTATTATTATTATAGAATTATGTTTAGATATTGATTTTGATAAAATTAATACCAATAAATATATGATGACATAAAAAATGTTGACACGCTTATACATATAAATACCCAACATATTCTACATATATATTACCCCATAAATGTCAACAATATTTTACAACATCATCTCATACGACTAGGTTCTCTTCATTTCAGTACAATAATAAGAAATACAATAACAGGTCAAGTAAGCAAAACGTGCAATCCTCCTAATGATTTGTTGTGTAACTTCGGTGAACAGCAGGTACCTACTGCACCTCTATTCTTACCACAAATAGGTAATCTTCTTCAACAGAGACGCTATAACAAAGAAGTTGAATCATAACCTTACCAGAATGTGTATGGTCTATACTGAAGATGATGGTAGCTACAATCACTAACAACTGCAATCAATTCAAAGGAGCAACACACAAATGATACTAAAATTCACAAACATTTATTAAAAAACAGTTAAGACTGTCATTTGAAAACAGTTCAGACTGTGCCACCAACACAAAACACAAGGCCATTGGCCAACCAAACCAAACTAAGAGAGACTGTTTGAAACCAACATAAAGGAAAACCAGACCACATAGAATCACATATAGAACCACAACTATATGTTTAGTCAAGTACTCAGAAACCACCACGGAGACGGAGGACCAAGTGCAGGGTGGACTCCTTCTGAATGTTGTAGTCAGCAAGAGCCCTTCCATCCTCTAGCTGCTTCCCAGCAAAAATCAACCTCTGCTGGTCTGGTGGAATCCCCTCCTTGTCTTGAATTTTTGCACAAGATGTAGTGTTGACTCTTTCTGAATGTTATAATCTGCAAGGGTACGCCCATCTTCGAGCTGTTACCCGGCAAAGATCAGCCTCTGCTGGTCAGGGGGGATACCCTCCTTGTCTTGGATTTTGGCCTTGACGTTGTCAATGGTATCGGAGCTTTCGACCTCAAGAGTGATGGTTTTGCCAGTCAAGGTCTTAACGAAAATCTGCATACCACCTCTGAGACGGAGCACCAGGTGGAGGGTCGACTCTTTTTGAATATTGTAATCGGCCAGGGTTCTGCTATCTTCCAGCTGTTTGCCGGCAAAGATCAGTCTCTGCTGATCTGGGGGGATGCCTTCCTTGTCCTGGATCTTGGCTTTGACATTGTCAATGGTTTCCACCTCAAGGGTGATGGTCTTGCCGGTGAGGGTTTTCACAAAAATCTGCATCTATTACATCAAACAACAACAAAAAAATTAAGGTAGCAAAACATTAGGTAAAAATTGACTTCCAAAAATCAACCCATTGACAAATCAGAAGGTAACTTCGACTTAAAGGATAAAGATAATATCATAATCATCAAATAATAGAACTTAAATAAACTATCCAACAAATTTGATATAAATCTGAGACTCTGTACATATAGAGTCCCTTTTACTTATTTATCAATCTTAGTCCATGACAAATTCAATCAGACATTAGGAACAAGTAATTCCAAATCAATTTGTCCAAAAACCAATATACTTTTGGAAATTATAACACTAAAGTAAACCCAATACATAAAGTAAATGATACAAATTAGCAAATTCATTGTCTGACCCAATTAAAAGCCATAGATCAACCAATCCAAACTGCAGTCAATTCCTCATCGCATAAAGCCATTATCCACTACCTGTATCAGATACAATTGATGCATTACATCACGTACACATTAAAATCTCATCATTGATGATTCCAGTGGAAAGTTCAACATCCAAAAGTTCCCAAAATCCATACAACTTCCTCCACTGCTTTCCTCTAAATTAGATTTCAAAATGCCAAGAGGCATACACAAAAAATTCTTCTATCGGTTACTTGACACAAGATTTACATGCAACAAGTTACCGTCGAAAACCACATAATAATATACTTTACCCTATATACATTTAATCATCTAACAAGTTACAACTCCAACACCACATAATATAAATGTGTTGAAAATTTTTAATCAAACAGCAAGCACAATGGTGCCAGTGCTCTTATTTAAAAGAAACAAAAAAATAAATAATGGAAATGCTTATGTGGGAGCAAGAAAAAAAAACTTCCATTCATTTGCAAGTCGTGCACGCTATTAGTTCTCTCTTGTAACCCGGTATAATTTGGGGTTTTGAGTGGCAGTGGGACACTGGAAATACCAGAGAAACAAAAACACGATTGATTCATACCCCACACTTGATTTTCGTGCTCGTTGTGTGGGGTGTTTACTACTCTATTTCATGATTTGTTGTTGATTGTCACTGTGTTTACCATAACGTTTTTCGAACTAGAAAATATCTACTCAACAATTTGGGGATCCTTTCACTAATTCAAAACGTAATGAAAAATAAAATTGACTTCTTCAATATGAAAACAATTCAATAAACCAAATAGAACCAGAAAACAATCACATAGAACAAAACCGCACCTTCTCAGGCGTAACAGCAGGGAACACATAAACCTCTCCTTCGAAAGCAAGAGTGAGCTCACTGGTCCTGCTCCGAACCGCCGCCACACCCACACCCCCACCTCCACCTCCCTGGTGCTCCGAAGCATTCACCAAACTCACATGACCATCATCACCACCACCAGCACCACCGTCCAAACCATCATCTCCACCGCCATCTTCGTACTCTCCGTCGTCGTCGTCATCGCCGCCGTCGTCTATGACCTGTATCGCCATGCTATCCTCGTACGGCCTCGCCTGAAGTGGCCGTGGATTCGCTGCCATCATCGCACACTCCAATTATCGAAACCCTAACCCTCCCAACCCCAACTCCAAAACCACCTGTTCCATTGAAAGCACACACAATCAAACCTCTCCGATTTCAATACTTCTAACCCTAACCCTAGATTGAATTCAACCCTGAATCGAATTTAATTGAAGTTCGCAAATCCAAAAAAACCTAGAGAGAAAGTGATGATGAGAGAGAAAGTACTCTAAAATGGCAAAGATTTGCAGGGATGAGCTCTGTTTTTGTTTCTTCAAGAGACTCAATTGAGAGGCGACGAGAGAGAAGAGAGAAGAAAAGAGTTTCTGAGATGAGTTTTGGAAATGATTTTCAGATACGTTTTTTTTCTTTCAGTATTGTACAGTAAAAAAACATCAAAAACAATAAAAAGTTGTACTTAAAATTGGATCAATTTTGGGGGTAATATTTTTACTGTGCAAGAGAAAGAAACATCCTTATTTCTTTGCCAAACATGTTTTTGTTCTTAAATTGAATGAACAGTAAAAAACAGTACAAAAAACAACCTATCCAAACGGGCCCTATGACTTTTTTGCAATCATGGAAGAAGGCTGGTGGATGTAAAATATTTCAATATGACAGTCCGTTTTCTTCTTATGTAATAGCGTATTAAAATAGGGTTAACTTCGAAAAACTCACTTGGTATTAAATTTAATTAATTAATTTTTATTATGTCTATTTTATCTCTTATATTATTTAATTTTATTATTATGCCCCATTCTTCTCATATTTAGAGTCAAAATATTTAAACTACCCTCCCTTAGTTAATATAAGGGGGTTTAATGAAATCAACCCTTAAAAAAAATATTTTTCGAAAATAAATTATATTTTTCGTAAAAACTATAAATTTCAAAATATATATATATATATTTTGGAAAATATGAATTTTTTCGACGAATAATTTTTTTGCGAAAAATATATATTATGTTCCAAAATATGATTTTTTTACAAAAAATATTTTTTTGTGAAAAATATATATTATATTCCAAAATATGATTTTTTTTTTTCGAAAAAGTATATATTATGTTCCAAAATATGAATTTTTTTCCGAAAAATAAATATTATGTTCCAAAATATGATTTTTTTCTGAAAAATATTTTTTTGTGAAAAAGTATTTATTATGTTCCAAAATATGATTTTTTTCCGAAAAATACTTTTTTTGCAAAAAATATATATTATGTTCCAAAATATGATATTTTCCGAAAAATATATACTATTATATTCCAAAATATAATCTTTTCCAAAAAATAATTTTTTTGAGAAAAATATATTCTATTATGTTCCAAAATATTATTTTTTTTATGAAAAATAAATTTTTTGAAAAAAATATATATTATTTTTTCCAAAATAATTCATATTTTGGAAAATAATATACTTCGTCCGAAAAATAATATTTTTGCGAAAAATATATATATATATATATATATATTTGAATTTATAATTTTTACGAAAAATATAATTAATTTTCGAAAAATAAATTTTTTAAATGATTGATTTCACTAAACCACCTTATAAATTTTTTAAATGAGGGTAGTTTAGGTATTTTGACTCAAAATGTGAGGTGGGGGCATAATGATGAAATTGAATAATATAGAGGGCAAAATAGACACAGTAGAAATTAATTAATTAAACTAAATAATACAAGGAATTTCTTGAAATTAACCCATTAAAATATGACTTTTTTGCAATCATGGAAAAAGGCAGGTGGATGTAAAATATTTCAATATGACCGTTTTCTTCTTATATAATAGTCTGAGTCCACTTCTTATAATCGTGTAAGCTTGTACCCCTTGGTTCCCAAATTATATGTTTATTTTGGGAAATTTAATTTTTTGAGATGATAATTTTTGTGGGTGTGATAGTAAATGAAAAATTAATTTTATCCTTGATCTCACCAAATGATGTGATGTTTGTAGTATAGATATTTTATAATTTGAATGATTAAAGGATAAATTGGTAAATTAATCAAATAAAATGACATTAACTTTTCTTATTTTGAAATGGGTTGAATAGTAAATGTGAACACGGAGGGAGTATTATATTGCATCAACTCAAGTACTATTCCTTAAATCAAATGGTTATTTATTAATTAAAGTTAAAAGCAAAAGTGTATAACACCCCTCAGTTTTTTTAATCCAATTCACTATCCAATAGTTACAAAGATTGTAAAATACCCTCTTTACTTTGTTTAACTCCAAATCACTATCCTATACTTTTTAAAAGTTGTAATATATTTTGCACAAAAATATTGATAATTTTACCCCCATTGTCTTGTAATAACCCAATTTTAGTATTTTTTTTTCTTTCTCTTTCAATAATATAATTAATAATTCAAAATTTCACACACATATTTATTTTCATGGGTGTCCAAAACCGGTTGGGTTCCTTAAAAATAGGAACCGGAAAAAAACAAAAATCTACTAAAAATATAAGTATTTTAGCTACCAAAAAAAATTAATCCATGAAAAATATATAAATTTGTATATTTTTTTATATTAAAAAATTAATAATGAAGTGAAAATATAAGGTATTATGCATTTTTTTACGAATTAAAATTTGTTTTTTGTAAAAAAAATACAAATTTATTATTAAATTTTTCTTTTAAAAAATATACAAATTTATATATATTTGCTCACAAATTATTATTTTTAATGAAAAATGCATAATACCCCCTATTATCACTTTATTATTAATTTTTCTTATAAAAAAATATAAAAATTTATATATATTTTCTGTAAATTAAATATTTTTCGTGAAAAAATGCATAATAGCCCTTATTATCACTTTATTATTAATTTTTTATTATAAAAAAGTACAAATTTATATATATTTTTCAACGAATTAAATTGTTTATTCGTGAAAGAATGCATAATACCCCCTATTATTACTTTATTATTAATTTTTTTACATACAAAAATATTCAAATTTATATATATTTTTTCAAAAATTAAAATTTTTTTTCATGAAAAAATGGGTAATACCCCCTGTTATCACTTTATTATTATTATTATTATTTTATAAAAAATTATACAAATTTATATATATTTTTTAGCGAATTAAAAAAAATTTCGTGAAAAAATGAATAATACCCCTTATTATCACTTTATTATTAATTTTTTATTATAAAAAGTATACAATTTTTAACAAATAAATTTTTTTATAGCCTTTCATGAAATATTTTTTGTAGTTTTTGTACTTATATTTTTATTTGTTCTAGTTCCTATTTTGAAGGAACCGAACCGGTTTTGGACACCTATAGAAATAAATATGTATATGAAGTTTTGAATTATTAATTATATTATTCAAAGATAAAGAAAAAGAAAAGGAAAAAAAGTAAAAAATACTAAAAATAAGTTATTATAAGACAAGAGAACAAAATAATCAATATTTTTGTATAAAACTTATCCAATGGAGTATTTTGCAACTTTTGAAAAATATATGATAGTGATTTGGAGTTAAGCAAAGTACGGTGAGGTATTTTGCATTTTAAAAAGCATAGGGTAGTGAATTGGGGGTAAAAAAAACCTAGAGGGTATATTGCAACTGCTGCAAATCCCAGAAAATATTATGCACTTTTGCCTAAAGTTAAATATGAGTATAAATATTTAAAAAAAATTGTAATTTCAACTAAATCAATTCATTAAATAATATTTAATTGAAATCGCGTTGAACCTCTCCATTCATAATACAAAAAATTAAATTATTTAATGGACTAATGATGTGAACTTGAACACTATCCAAACTAAATACTCCCCGTTCCATAATAATTGTCTAATTTGGATTTTTTAATATTTTATTGATTTAGGTTGACTAATGTGCAATTTTCAATTTTGTCCTTAATGATATAGTATTATGGTGGGTCCGGTATTTGTTTAAAGTTAGTGGAAGAAGAGTAGTTGGGGAAAGTGGAAGGTTAAATTGCATTAAAATTCAAACCGGACAAATATTTTGGGACAAATAAAATTGTAAAAGTGGACAATTAATATGAGACAAAGATAATATATCTTTTTTTTTTCTTTTACTATAAATCCTGAATTAATAAGCCCTTGTAACAACATATTCATATATATATATATATATACACACACACATTGTTGAGCCCACTTTCTTCTCTCTCCTTCTTTTTATCCTTTTTTTCATTGTGAAGCCCACTTGACTTGCTAAATCACTCATTCCTTAAGGGTATGTTTGGTTAGACAAAAATGAGATAAAAAGTGAAAGTAAAAAAAAAAAAAAAAAAATGACTTTCTAGAATACATTTGGTTAGAAAGAAAATTTTGAAAAAAGATATGAAAAAATTTTATTTTGTTAATTTGAATAGCATGAAATGGAAAAAATAATAACTTTTATTTCCAAAATTGCCCTTATATTTTAAATACTTAATATACACAACATAATGGTGTGTCACTTGGTACCATTGTGTAAGGATTTACTTTCAAGAGCAATAGTTGGTTCATTGTTTGTGTATTATTGATATTATTTTTGTTATAGTATCGATTGACTTTTACATAGTGTCCCTCCTACTAAATTGCCTAACCTTTTTTATTTTTCTCAGCTTGTAATTGTTATCAAAATCAATAATTTCATTCGGAACAAACAATATAACATTGTATACAAATAATAATTATCCTAGTAGCATTAATAATAAGATTAGTAATTATAATCAATTTGTATACTTATATAACTTTTATTGTTAATACAATTTGTATAGAGTTATAATTTTATTCAAATATCATTAATTTAGTTTGTTTTATCCAATAAAACACAAATTTCAAAAAAGTGTATTTATTTGTTACTATTGTATATCTACCAACCAAAATTGAGTTTGTGTAAAAAAAAATGACTCATAAAGTGAGCAATATAAGATTAAAATAGGAAACTACTAGATAAATGGATTGGTTTCTCATGTATATATTTTTTGTGGGAAATATTTTTAAAAAAAATTGTCGGTCCTCAAAATTTTCCTTCTCGCACTAAGACCCTGTTTGGCATAGCTTCTGCTTCTGGCTTCCCACAGAAGAAAAAGAGAAACATAAGCTGTTTTGAGAAGCTGGTACCCCTCAGCTTCTTTAAAACGCTCTTCTAAGACCCAGAAGCTCTTCTAAATTTTTTGTCAAATACCATTCAAAACAACTTTTACTCCAAGAACAAAAGCAGCGTTTGAAAAGTCAATACAAACAGGGCCTATGCGAACTCCCAAAAAATAGGATTCTTTTTTATCTTTCATTTTTTTCCCACTACTTTCCGCTTACCAAACGAAGCGTAAATAAAATGGATTATTTTTTAATTAAAGTGTGTTCTAGTCGAAGCCATTGATTCCGTGAATTTGTGCGCGCATGTATACATGTATATATATCTATAATCAAGTGCAGCAAGCTCCCAGGTAATTTCTCAAGAATTGTAAAATATTAAAATATGACTTTTTGCAATCATGGAAGAAGGCAGGAGGATGTAAAATATTTTAATATGACCGTTTTCTTCTAGTATAATAATCCGTGTCGGCTTCTTATAACCGTGTAACCTTGGAGTACTATATTGCATCAACTCAAGTATTATTCCTTAAATAAAATGGGTTATTTATTAATTAAAGTTAAATATGAGTATAAATATTACAAAAAAATTATAGTTTTCAACTAAACCAATTTATTAAATAATATTTAGTTGAAAGCGTGTTGAACCTCTCCATTCATAACACAAAACATTAAAGTATTTAATGCACTAATGATGTGGACTTAACACTATTGTAGTGCTGCGCTTTTCCCTAACAGGACTCCCAGCAGGCTCGTTATTCCTCTCTAACGTCCCCAGTTTCATGCATTATGAAACTTTTTTTTTCCTGAAAAGAAAGTATTTTTAACACGGAATCAGATTGGACGACTCACAAATCCATATCAAAATGAATACATGTCAACATATACTTATATCTACACTTGACAGGGGTTCATACAAATGCTACATTTTTAACAAAATTCAAAAACATAAAAAGAAAAAAGTGACCATTTCAGAATAGATACCAAAAAAATAATAATAGGAAAATTTGAGTAATATGATCCATCAGTGAAGGTGATTAGGCTACCGTTCTATCAAAATTCACGGAATTCAATTAGAAAGGTAGAGGAATTAACAGAAGTTATTGCAGAGTAGTTCAAACAAATTGGTTCAATCCGACAAAATTTAATATATTTTATATATCTATCTATGTATATTTACATCATGATTCGCCGTAACGGCCATTACGTAACGGATTTCGGATTACCGTTCTCGTTACGGCCCCGTTATCCGATTCTCACACTCGTAACGGCCGTTACGGTGACCGTAACTCCAATTCTCACCGGTTCCGAAATTACCATAACGGTTAATACAATTGAAGTTTTTCAAAATTTTGGGTTAAATGATGAATCAAAAATTACGGATCTACTAATGATGAATCAAATGTCAACTGAAGATACAACTCAAAATTGACAATCTTTTCATGAACCCCAACCAGAGCAACAAGATCCACCACGAAATTCATTTTGGTGGTGAACCATGTATTTTTTAAAAAATTATTTTACATTGTTGGAAATAAATTATATCTTTTGTAATTTCAAATTTTTATTTATTTAAATTTAATTTAATAATATCATAAACATTGAAATAACGACGATACCATTAGATTTATTAATAACTCATTTTTTATATTAAAATTCTTTAAAAAATTAAATAAAATTTACTTAAATCTACCAAAAAATCATCTTTATTCATTCATGTTGTCAAAAGTATCAAATTAGAACATTTTGGGTAAGATGCTCAAGATTTAAAAAAATTCACGATTGCGATAACCGAGTCCCGTTATGTAACCCCGATACTGATCTGAGTCAGTTACACCGATACCGATACCGTTACAGTGACCGATACCGTTACGGCGAACCATGATTTACATACATATACATTTAGGGCATGTTTGGTTCAAATTTTTATTTTTTGTTTTGTATTTTTTTTATCATCTTTCGCAACAAAAACATGTTTGGCACTAGTATTTTGCTTTCTACGGTAGAAAAATAGTGTCATTTTTAGGAAGTACCCAAATGATTTTTTTGTTTTTTTTACCATGTTCACAAAAGTAACAATGTAACGGAGGAAATAAGTGACAAAAAAAAAATATCAGTTTGCTTCCACTTTAGACTCACAAATCATAACACTCCATAACAAAAGCATATACTTCTACTTTCAAAAATATATATATATATACTTCTGTTGTATAAAATTCACAACATGAAAACAAAAACACAAACCACACTACCCTTATAAACCTAGTTTTTACATGATGTTTCTGTGTCCACCCAAATTGGAAAACCAAAAAAAAAAAGAAGGGCTCGCCCCAAGGGGTCTTGAGTGCATTAGTTTGGACTTTGGAGGAACAGCACAACCACGCTCAACCTTAATTTTGGGCTGTTTTCAATAAATATTGACCAAAATCCAACTACTCCAAGCCCAAATCAATTTCATACTCCATACGGCCCATACCATAGGAGTAAATAAGTCCCCCAGCTAAAGAAGTAACATGTTTTTCTAAAAATTAAATTAATAATTAATAAATCCATGTTAAAAGATTATTATAAATTATTGCGTTTAATTTGTCCTAAAAAGAACTGGGCTTGGGCCACTGTCCAACTGGGCCGGAAAATTTTGGCTGGGCCTCAACTTCTCAACAACTGGGCCAGAAAATAATTGGGCTCGCTTTGCTCTAGAAAAGAGAGTAAAAAATCGAGAGTTAGACTTATTGAAATGTGTGGATGTGAGTGAGAATTATACTCAGATGGCGGTGGCCGTTGGCTACAATGGGAGAGAGGGAAGAGAGGAGTTTTGTTGGCCTTTTTTGTGGTAGCCAGCGGTGACCAGTGGCTACAATGGGAGAGAGGGAAGAGAGGGGCTATAGATCTAGGGTTTTTGTTTGTGTGTCTGTCTACTTGTGTGGAGCTTTATTGAATGCATTTACAAAATCATACATAAAAACTTCAAGAACTTAAATCACTTAAGAACTCATAGTTTATGTCCTCATCTACAAATAAAACCAAATCAAAATCAATCAAATTAAAATTCACAAAATGCACTTTGAAAACTAAAGCACAGATCTAAAGGCTAACAGCATTCAAAAGGCTAACAAAATATTGAGAATCTCCTTGGCTGAGAACTGCAAATTGGAGTAGTGTTTGGCTGAGAATCAATATACAAATATATCTATACGGATATAAGAATTATCTGTTTTTTAAGGCTCTGTTTGGTTCGCGGTCCGGTCTCATAATAACATTTTTAGGACCGGACACTGTTTGGCAACACGGTTCCAAAAAAACAAGGACCACTTGGGACCAAAAGGGGGTAATTTGAGACAACCAAAAATGATGGTTTCAAGTGGTCTCAAGTGGTCTTATATACAATTAAACACATGGGACCATAAATTTTGAAAAATATATATAAAATTAAAAAAATAATATAAAAAATTTGAAATAATGTATAAAATTTGAAATATATATATATAAAATTCAAAATTAATATATAAAATGCAAAAACTATATTTAAAATTTGAGAAAATAAAAAAATTCCAAAATAATATAAAAAAATATAAAATAATGTATAAAATTCGAAAATAATATATAAATTTTGAAAAATAATATAATTTTTTTAAAATAATGTATTAAATTCGAAAAAAATATATAAAAATCAAAATTAATATATAAAATTTTAAATATATATATATATAATTTAAAAAATAATATATAAGTTTTGAAAAATAATATTTAAAATTTGAAATAATGTATAAAATTTGAAAAAAATATAAAATTCAAAAATAATATACAAAACTAGATATATATATATATTTGAGAAAATATAAAAAATTTGAAAATAATATAAAAAATAAAAATAATATAAAAAAACGAAATAATTTATAAAATTTGAAAAATATATTATTTTTGAATTTCTTATATTATTTTCAAATTTTTTATATTTTTTCAAATTTTATATATTTTTCATATTTGATATATTTTTTGAATTTTATATATTATTTTTTTATTTTTTGTATTATTTTCCAAACATAAGACCAAACAACTGAAATAAGATCATAAGACCAGACAATTTTACCAAACAAACTTTTAGAACACCACCGAGATAAAATCAGACTAGAGCATACCGCTAAGTGACAATTGAATGGTAATTTGTTAATATGAACAGTTTATAATCAATTCGTGGGTCTGATTATAATAGTGGGAGATGCAGATCTGAGTATGTACATATACATATATATATATATACACACACATACACAACAGAGGAGAGAGAACACAGATCTTTACAAACCCCAGAAGTATCCCCACAGAGGAGAGAGAACACAGATCTATACATAAAATGTCCCTAATATCATAGATGGTCCCCCTTACAAATTTTTCTGCCTGCTTCCCTGTACTACCAGTCTACCACGAACATTACACCAGCCATGACCAAAACCTACAAGTTACCAAAACCCAGTAGGACTCAAACTCTTTCTATATATATATACACATATATTATATATGATATATATATACACCCACACTAGAGTCTAGAATCACAAAACCTACTTCTTCCGAATCCATACCATTCCTAATCTGTTCATCTTCTTTCTCCTATCTCTTCGATTTTTTCAGAAAACCTTTCTCTTAAATTTTGCAAAAAGTTGTCACATCAAAATCGGATGGACAAACCCGCAATAAATATGACGGAGAAACCAACCATACTCGTCGAAGATGAAAGGTACGATTTTTTATTTATTGTTCGTTTAGTTTAGTATGAACAAATTTTTTAATGCATATTTTTGATATCACAATTTATTTTTTATTTTATTTTTGTTTATATTTGAATAGTGAGAAAGTGAATAAAGAAGGGGAAGGGTTGTGTTTGCTGGATTCGTATTAGTGGACTTTGTGATAACCAAATTGTTTCAATTTTGGCGTGATTGAAATTGAAAGAAGCGGGAAGAACTAGTGTGCTATCAAAGAGGTGGAGGTATATGTGGTCTTTAATTCCTACTTTGAATCTTGATGCTTCCGATACTATAGATCGAATTAAATTGGGAGACAGTGAATTTTATGTGAAAGACAAGGATGAAAAGGTACTTGATGTGGAAAGGCGTTTGTACTTGAAGTGGGTTAATCAAGTATTGGCATGCTATAAGGGTTCAAAGTTAGATTTGATGTTGGTGGCAGTTGTAGTTGTCAATTGGGTTGATTTTGCCTTGTACAAGAATATTAAAAAGCTTGAGTTAGATTTTGAAGATTTTTTGGCGGGAACAAGTTTTTACAATTTTCCTGACAAGGGTCACATCACAAATTACATTATACCCAATTCGCTTATCGATTTACGGCTTCGTAACGTTAAAGTAAGTACTTTTTAGCTAATTGTCCACTTTTGGAAGAATTGTCGGTGGTTCATTCGATGAGTCTGGTAAATCTGAAAGTACCTGTTGAATCATTTGGATTGAAACGCTTGGAGATATCAAGATGTTACAATGTGGAAAATATTGAAATTTTTGCTATGAATGTCGTTTCGTTTCACTACTTGGGGCCGAAAATATTCTTTCCATTTAAGAATGACCAGTGGCCCCTTGAGATGTCCATTGGGCTTCAGTACTGTGAGTACATGATCTATAAGTTTCCGACGATTTCATGCTATCTTTCCCAGCTAGAGAGACTTAACTTGGAGATGATGTTTGTCGGTGAGGTTAGTTAATTTAAATGATTCACCTAGTGTTATTGAAGGCTTAAGGCGCTAAAAGTCCTCCAAAGCCTTAAGGCGCTCACCAAATCACACTTGAGGCACACGTCTTGCACCTCTATAGCCTGGAGCCTAGGCGCACATCTCCTTCCCTTCACTTTACTTTTTAAAAAATATCAAATTTTAAAAAATTATCAATCTGAATATGATTTACTCTTTTTTGGTGTATGCAGAATAGTATTGCTACGGCTGAATTTCCTAAATAAGCTCAAACATCTACAGTTGAGAATTCTTGCATTGAGCTGCGAAGACCTCCTTGTTTATACTTCTCTGATACAAGCATGTCCCTTCTTGAATAAATTTGTGTTGCTGGTAATAACTCTTCCTTCAAAATCTACGTATCTATTAAATCTTTCGATTTAAATTATTCAAACAAATTTTTTTTTTCATTGGTATGGACTTCAGCTTTACAAGCTTTCGATTCTTCTAAGTGCTTCTTAATGGTAATTGCAAATTGCAATATTACTAGTGATAAAGAAAATTCTCTTACAATGTTTAACTTGCGTTATTCTCATTTTATAAATGAACTTTTACATTCTCTTTGAATATCTTACATGTACTTGTGTAGTTGTGTTACATACAAACAACTTTAGTACCCTTTCTTATTCTTTATAATTCTATTGGTTTTGATGGAAAATAAAAATGCAGATGAATGGAAGTCAAAGACACTAGGATCACGTAGTCAGAAATATCGATGTTTCCCTGTTTTCTCCCTCTCCGCTCTCTTCCATTGCTTCCCTGTTTTTTTCCGAATATCGATGTCTGACTCGTAGTAAAAAATAAAACCCTAATGTTGTGTTAAGTTTTTTGAAGATTAAATAAGTAATTAATTAGATAGAATATCAATTTTAAATTTTATTAAAATACCGGGGTATTCCACTTATGGGTTTTTTTATGGATGAAGTAATGTCTTTTATATTGATGGACATGTCCTGACCATTTATGATCTTGATACTTCTCAAATTGAACTTTTTTTTGTATGTCGATGGTCTACTTAATTATGAGTATAGCACCATATGACTCCATTCGTCTTTGTTACAGCTGGAATGGTGCAACAAGGGTAAAAGAAGAACGAAAAAGGTTAGATCTGCTCCACCACATCATCACCTTAAGGTCGTTGAATTTATTGGGTTTGTTGGGCGTACCATCGACACTGAGCTTGCAACTTATTTGCTTAAGAGTGCTATCTCGATTGAGAAGCTTATTTTTGATCGTCGCAGACCAGAACTTATAGGAACTTCATGGGAGCTCATGGAGCTTCCGGAGCTTCCAGGGTGTGAAGCACTGAAAAAGCGCGCGGAGAAGTTTCGAACCAAACTTCCCGCTGGAGCAGAATTAGTTATCATTTAATCTTTCTTTATATGTTATATGCTATTTATGGTATGTCATTTGTGATTTTTATCTTTATTTGTTATATACTGAAGGGAAGTAATAATTTGGATGTAGAGATTTTTATTTTTATATACACATTGGCAGAAATTTTTATTTTTTTTGTTTCTCTGTTTTCTAATCGTTTCGATTAATAATATAACAGGCTATTAAGTAGAGTATTCACAAGGTTTACCATGTTTATCTTTTCATTAATTTGAAAATTGGTATTTTTAATCAATAGAAGACGAATATTATCATTTTTGTTCCATAAGATATCCAAGGGGATGATTGATTTATTTTATACCAGACTTCGAAGAAATTTCTTTGATAATATGAAGAAGAAATGATAATATGAATTTTTATTTGAAACCTCTTTTTCTGAGAACAAAAAAAGAGAGAATTACCTAAAAACAAGTATTTTTTTTTTTCTGTATCTGAAATACAAGCATTTTTATAAACTGATGTTGGTCTGGACAAGGGATATATTTTGGTATCTCTCTCCATAAATGTGTGTGTGAGAGAGAGTAACACGTGCTTTGCCAATCCAAACACAACCTAACTAAATGGGCCTATAAAGAATGTCTCATGACCTTTGCTTCGGTTTGAAGTAGAGAAAATAAGAGTATGCTTGATTTGCATTACAGAAATAGAAAAACTGAAAATCATAAAATTGTACTAAAAGTCTGCTTGAACAGTTTTCAAAAAATTCAGTTATAAAAATACCGATTTTTCAAATAACAAATTTTTATTATTCTCAAAAAATTATTTTATATTCTCAAAATTCTCGAGAATAGTCTTTTACCAAGCATGCAAATCCCCTTCATTTAGCTTCAATTAAATGGTAAAGCGAGATAACATATGCTAAAAAATAATAGTATGTGAATTGCCCATTATTATTAGTGCAGTTTAAGAGAAGGGTGTTGTTGCCCCACCTATCACATACATGTAAAATGTAATTGCATACTAAATAACATAGTTGTCAGGATAGCAATTATGTTATACGATTTTACTACGCTGAAGTAATGATTTGACGGTTAAGCTCTTCATATGAAAGGTCCAAAATCTTAATGATTTAGTATAATATTTCAATCCTTAAGACGAGCTAGCGCAGAAACCACAAGATGCCCAATTTTGTAGCTTACATAAGATTACAAACAGTTGCAAATGATTTGTGATAGCTTTTATGTTAACAGATGAAACATGAGCTCCGGTTATATATAATACAAGTTTAGTGTCCAAGTTCTTTGGTTACAGAACCAAATTGAAAGACGAAATACACAGCACAAAAAACAAAGATTGAGCTACGAATAACCCTGCAAGAAACTACTCCTAACACAAAACGCAGATCAGCTAGCTGCACAAAACAAGAGCGATCTCTCACTTCCAGAGCTTGACAATTCTGTCGTGGCTAGCAGAAGCAACCAAACCAGTCACAGTTGATACAGCCAAGGCAGCAATCAGTCCTTCATGAGCGGACAGAGTCATTGTCTTGTTCTCGGTCATGTTCCAAAGCTCCAGTGACTTTAAGCAAATGCCAGTAAGAAGTTAAGCGCATCAGAAATGGAAAACTGAGCGAGTGACAAAAACAAAGAGCCCGTTTGGGACGCGTTTCATTGTTGGCATTTTGTGTTAGCCAAAACAAATCTAACATGTCTTTGTTGTAGGGTGTTTTTACTCAAAATCGGAATCATGTTTGGTAATGTAAATTTAGATCTCTTTTAAGTTTTGCCCAAAATATAATAGGTAAAATCCTGAAGCAAAAGTGCAAAAACATCAAAAACCTCAAATTGGAGTTTCCATTTTTTTTTTCTTGAACGTTTCAACTAGTGCCACAAAGTGCATTGGTTTCTGGCCCAAAACAAAAACACCAAAAATAAAACGCATGCCAAACGGGGCCTAAATGGTCAAAGGCATACATTCAACTTGCAGTATCTTTAATATTTATGTGGAGCGTAAAAAACCAACTTCAAGTGGATTTAGATTGCCAATACAAGAGTTGCCACTGAAAATAACAAGTAAAAGTGAATTTTTACATTAAATCATAGAGAGTAGAGAAACGTGACTTGCCTGGTAACAGCCAATGACCAGCAGTGAAGAATATGTAGGATGGAAAACACAGGAGTGGAACTTGTTGCCATTACAACTCAGCTCATGAACACACTCTCCTTCGCTCCCTGATCCAAGTGTCCAAACTCTAACTGAATCCTCACTGACAGATGCCAGGAACTCGCCGGATGGATCCCAGCAAACAGAATGAATCGGTTTCGTATGCCCCTGCAACAACGGATCAAAGAGGTAAACATGTGTTAGATAGATGTCGAGTGTGTTGGCAAATGCCGCAAGAACAGTGGTTGAACATAAAACGAATCTTGTATCTCTAGTCAACTGCGAAGGCCATTCAAGACATCATCGAGATAAGGGGATGAAAATAGAATTGCTTCAGAAATTTCACTGGGTTGATTCATGACATCCAATCACATTGTAGGTAAATAGAACTTAGAGGACCTAGGATGTATGTTGGTTAGTGGATAGATCGGCTGGAACAACTTTGGACTAGGGTTTTGAAATCAACAAATTGAGTATGAATTGTTGAAGGCAATGTATGAAGATTTAAAATGCTTCTGAATAGAACTGTAAGCACCAACAGTTTGACTTTTGAGCACCAGTATTAGACTGTGGAACTTTGAGCAGCAAATTGTGAACTTCGTAAAACCTGATTCTGAATACAGCTCTAATAAATCTTGTGTGACCTAATCTCCAGAAACAAATAAAAATGGAGAATAGGTTTTTGAGAGAGAGAGAGAGAGAGTTTTCTCTCATAAATGAAAACTAGGCATCTGGGCATCTGTGAGGCGATCAACAACTTGATCTGGGCAAGTTGTTCTGAAAAGTGTTCCTTCAACATACTGGATTGGGTTGCTTTAGACTAAGTGCCCGTGGTTCCTTATAGCTCAAGAGGGTCTCAACATAAAGTTCAGACTTCTTATCCGTCATGCTATTTACTTCATTTACATATTTATTATGGCATGTGTTTGATTAATATATCACTACACAAACCAGTTAATCTGCTTTGACAGCAAACTAGCACATAGTGGAACAAGACATTTTAGTAGAGCACTAAAATAAGATGATATAGAGGTTAAAGGCAGAATCTCTAAGCTCTTCCATGTAGAAGGCCATATAGAAACAATGTCATGAAGCTATTCTGCAATGAAAACAGTGATTGGCCTGCTCAAGGGTTGACGTTATCCAGATCAAGAAGGAATGCACTCCTTAAATTTCAATCACAATTGGAACTTATTTTACTATGAATTCAAGGGGAAAAAAAGAGAAGAAAAAAGGGAACATTTCTAGCAAAATTATTACTCACTTTGTTTCATGGGTTACTGCCCCACATCAATATTGGAAATTCATTATATGTTCATATGTAGGCGCAGAAGAATTATATGCATCAAGAATATGTTCTAAGCACATCCTATGATTTCTGATTCTTTTATGCAGAATTTAGGGTCCTTTTTTCTCATCTATAGAGCATGTATCTTTACAAGTTCATGTAACACTTACTTTACTGCTACTCATGCAATAATAATAATATGCCAAATACTGCTATCATCTTGGACTTCCTCCGGTGAGATAAAAGTAAAAGCAAACCTGAAGTGAATGCCGACAAGCTTGGGTCTCCACATCCAGTATCGATACAACATTTTCCGCAGCCGCGGCGAGATATCTTCCAAGACGGGGTTGAAATCTCATTTGGGCCGTGCCACCCTGATATACAAAGTGTTTATAAGATTGACTAGCCCCACTCCCTCTTTCTCGAGAAAAAAGAAAGGAAAAATAAAAAATGAAATATGATGCATTCACATAAGCATATGCACAAGCCAAAAGAGCAACAACTTTTACCTTAAACACTCTTGCACAGCTACCGTTGTTTATACTCCAGTATCTTATCTCCCCATCCCCATCACAGGAGCATATGAGGTCATCTTTAACTGGATGGAAGTCTAGTGACATAACAGAGGCTGAATGTCCAGTAAAAGTACGAAGCGAATATCCAGGCTACAGTTTTGTTTACAAATCAAGTCAGACTATACCTAGAATACAAATTCCAATATATCTCAAAGGAAACAGAGTGCCCATTTGGCATTGCTGTTAGAATGGAAACAAAGCTTACGTCTGTAGAGCTGCCAAAATATAGCAGTCACTTAAAAAACATATTCAAACTTTAACTGATTTTGCCCAAATAACAACAACGCCAAATGGCTGCTATATTTTGGAGTAAAACATATTGTTACTCATTTTGACCAAAAATGTTATGGAGGAAAATTTGCTCAAATGTATCCATGCATCGGACATGTCAACTCCCCGAATAGAAAACATGAAACACTTCAAGATATTTGTAACACCCCGCTCCAACACTTGATATTGTCCGCTTTGGGCCCAACGCGCACGGTTTTGATCTTGGGCTCCTCCCAAAAGGCCTCATACCAATTGGAGACAACACTGCACATCCCCAGACCTCTACCCGGGCGATGTGAGACATCACAATCACCCCCCCTTGAGACCCAGCGTCCTCGCTGGCGACCCACGGGTGATATGCATGCTCTGTAACACCCCGCTCTAACACTTGGTATGATATTGTCCACTCTAGGCCCAGCCCGCACGATTTTGCTCCTCCCAAAAGGCCTCATACCAATTGGAGACAACACTGCACATCCCCAGACCTTTACCCAGGCGATGTGAGACATCACAATCACCCCCCTTGAGATGCAGCGTCCTCGCTAGCGACCCACGGGTGATGTGCATGCTCCCACACTTAATTCCGGCTAGGTTCTGATACCAATTGTAACATCCCGCTCCAACACTTGGTATGATATTGTCCGCTCTGGGCCCAGCCCGCACGGTTTTGCTCTTGGGCTCCTCCCAAAAGGCCTCATACCAATTGGAGACAATACTGCACATATAAGCACATCCCCAGACCTCTACCCGGGCGATGTGAGACATCACAATCACCCCCCTTGAGACCCAGCGTCCTCGCTAGCGACCCACGGGTGATGTACATGCTCCATTGTGATGTCTCACATCACCTAGGTAGAGGTCTGGAGATATGCTTATATGTGCAATGTTGTCTCCAATTGATATGAGGCCTTTTGGGAGGAGCCCAAGATCAAAACCGTGCGGGCTGGGCCCAGAGCGGACAATATCGTACCAAGTGTTGGAGCGGGGTGTTACAATTGGTATCAGAGCCAGAATCCGGCCGGAATTAAGTGTGGGAGCATGCATATCACCCGTGGGTCTCCAGCGAGGACGCTGAGTCTCAAGGGGGGGTGATTGTGATGTCTCACATCGCCCGAGTAAAGGTCTGGGGATATGCTTATATGTGCAGTGTTGTCTCCAATTGGTATGAGGCCTTTTGGGAGGAGCCCAAGATCAAAACCGTGCGGGTCGGGCCGAGAGCAGACAATATCATACCAAGTGTTGGAGCGGAGTGTTACAATATTCAGTTTAATCTGTTATTTGATCTATTTCTTAACGTAAAGTAATGCTACAGTGTTCAATATAGGCATTTAACTAATTTTTCGATAATAATAACAAACATAAATGATTGGATATGTTTTTTAAGTACGTATCCAGCCAGAAGTGTTGGACAGATAGTCCATACCCATGTCAGGGCATATGTCCGACATGAGTACCTCTTAAGTATTGAAGAGTCCATGTAACTCATGCTTCAACCAAAAACTTGAGCGGTCAAAGCGGTAGCACTGCTGTTTGGTCGAGGACTTGATCGATTAAACTTTGTAAGAACCGGCTTTTTGGGATCTCTCTAAAATCAAATTAACGAAGATTTCTTTCTGAATTCACATAGTACTCCCATAATGGCTAGAATTATGGGATTATAGTAATTCTAGGTATACCTCACAGGGACTTAACTCTCCATTTCTTTTGAGAATGTATATCTTCCAGTGGAATAAAGCTTCTAATTGAAAGCTCCGAGAAACAATCTAGGACTCTTCATAGATGGCCATACTATATTTGATTGAGAATCAAAGCAAGGCACAGAAGTGCAAACTATCAGACTTGAACAGGCCTCACTAATCATGGAAATGAAAATTCCAAGTAGAAGTAGATAGCAAATGGAACGGATGTGTTGACGAATCTCCCACCGTTCCATATGCTGTTTGTTAAAGGATCTGAAGAGACCTTGCGTAACTCAAGAGAGACTTGTGATTCTAGGTTTGTTATCTAATACATATGTCATCCTTACCAACAATAGCAAAATGACCAACAACAAGCCATGGAAGAGGATTAACTAGAGAAGCGAACTGGCTCAAACCTCTCTCCACAAGGATCGTCTTCTGGAAGCAAGATTGTCAGTGAACCTCGTGGTTTGATAATATGATATAGCTTTGGTATAAATCACAAGCCAAGACAATATCTATTAGTTTGTGCACGTATTTTGTGGTCGAAAATCTGAAGCATCAAAGTTTTCAAATTTTTAGATAGCATTATTTTCCAAGAAAATGGAAGAGAGAAGGGTTCTCTATGACCGGAGCTTGCATCATAACTAACAGAGCAAGTACCTTACTTTTACAGAATTATAAGACAAGAAGCACAAATAAGATAAGTTCAGAAGTCAGTATATTTAAGTGTTATCATAGGACCCACAGCATTGATTGTGAGGTTAAAGCATCCGTGCATTTGAAGCATGCTGGTGTATATAATAGAATCAAAAAAGGACAATAGGAAACAATGCATATGCTGCCCCTTGTTTGTCTATATGCCAAAAAAATGGCATGCCACAATGCCTCTTAATGCATTTTCCAATTTAAACCGGAAGGAATGGATATAAGATTCGCGACCCCTGGAAAGAAATGCTGGCATAGCATTTAAAGACATCCAGATTCCTCGGACCACGCCAACCCAAGTAAACATATTCTTCTTTTCATTCTATTTTGGTAAGAAAATAATATCACCTAATGCCACACTCAAAGCTAGGGATGACGTGGTAAATAGAAAATCAGACAAATAGCTTAGTTTTCTTGCATCAAACAAAAACATTTAAGCAGACGCCATAATAAATGTCAACATATCTTCCCACAAAAAAAAAAATAGAATGTGTACCAGCTGCACCAAGGTTACCATAGACAGGTCAACGATCTGAGTTGACAAGGTCAAATCACAAATATAATTATAACAAAGATACTTCCTGAGAAGATTTAGATGAAAGATTATTTGCATACTGGGAAAAAGGAATATTTTCGAGCAGAAATGAATAATTAGATGACTTAGTTGCGAAAAGAAAGGCAAGAAAATGTATACTGACATTGTCAGCATCCCAAACCCTGACTGTTTTATCGAAAGAAGAAGTTGCAAGGCGCGGCATGCTGGGACTGAAACGGACATCAGTAATTAGTGATGAATGTTCTTCAAGCATTGTTTTTTGCTTCAAAGTATCAGTGTACCATAATACAGCCTGTAACACAAACCATCAGGTGAAGTATTTCAAATTATTCTTCACAATAACTCCAGAAAAATTAAGCAGCATTCAAATTTGCACAGTTTGGTTCTTCAGAACATCCATACGGGCCATACCCATACGTGTTCAAAATACTTTATCAACCTTGTTGTCGCTCACCTTCTTATCATGGCCACCACTTGCAAGAAGTTTTCCGTCTGATGAAAAGTGGCAACAGATAACTTTGCTTGTGCTAGCTCGAACAGAATTGACTTCATTGAATGTGAAACCTGAATTAGATACAGAAGCAGCACCATCAGAGTGCAATCTAACAGACCAGATAGGGATAATTGATCATTATTTTTATCTCCGTTATTACGGGTTCAGAATTTAGCTGATATTTATGTTCAAATTCATAAGCATTATCAGGATCTAGTAGATAAGAACTGTGTATGAAAAGAATGAAAGAATTGAAAACTGCATGATATGTACACACTGTAAGCAAATAAGTAAATAAATATATCCCACAGCACTGACTCTTATATTAATAAACACTAGGCATAATTATACACAAAAATGTATTGAAGGAGAAAATTCAATATTATATTGCTTACAACAGTGCATAGAAAGCAGTTAGTTTACCTCTCTGTATTTTCCCCGCAAAAATTTCCAGAAAGCACAGAAATTTAAAAGAAAAACACTGGCATACAAGATAAACCATATATTTCCAGATAAAATTAAAATATTCAAAACTACTTGGCAACTGTAAGCAGGTAATGCCAAAGTAATATGATATTTCTGTTCTAGGAAAATACCACATGAAAAAAGACAATGTTGACAAACCCTACACTATTATGGTAGAGTAGTGAAGGAAGTTATCAGATGACTTTGAGCGCAATTTTCTAGATATATTTTTACAAATTTTGAACTATCAGAGTAGGATACAACAGGAAAAGTATATTTTGATTAAATTAGAAATGCAATAGTCTCCAAAGCTTTCCCTAATTTACAAGACAGTCACAATGTTCAAGCCAAGAAAAGAGCTAGCATCTAATTCACCTTTGCTATCCATACAACGGCCAACTGTATCTCTGGGATCTGTATCATCATGTGATAAAAAAGACTCGACATTATCATCAAGAGATCCATCCTCCACAAAATCGGTCTGCCCGAGATCTTTTTCATCCCACTGTCAAAAGAAATGTCAATGAGAAATCATTATAGTGAAAAATACGTATATAGATCTAACACTTCAAGAAAATGAAAAGGTAGCTTTACCAATTGATTTGATGGTGACGTCAGAGCACCAACACCATCAGCGCCAAACATCATCAAAGGCTTGGAAGAACCACCACTATGTGGCAGAACAGGCATCGATATCACATCTCCAGGTGTGTGAGTGGAAGGCGTTGAGGGTGCTGAACTTGGAGAAGGTCCTGCTGTGTTTGCAGTTCCGGTGCTATTTGCCGGGCCTGACGATGACACTGGCTGCTTTCTCTTTCTCCCAGTCTGATTTTTTGAAGCCTTGAAATGCATTAGAAATTGTGTTAGGAATCAACTTGACTATTAGATAGGTGTATCATACGAATTATGAAGATTACAATCATACCGCCAACCCTAAGTATAGAGATATCATTCCCCCCGACTCCCAATATTGTAATGCCAAGCATTCATCAAACTCAACATTTAAATTCTCAAAAAGTTGAAAATACTATACTGTCCTGATTTGGAACACAACTACTATTTGGATAAAAAAAAATTGTTCATCTAAACTATTTCAAGAAAGCTCTGGAGAATTTCCTGCATGCATCCCAACATCTGGTCTAACTGCATGCACACACAGATATATATATATATATATATATATATACATGTGTGTGTGTGTGTGTGTGAGAGAGAGAGAGAGAGAGAGAGTGAATGCAATGTTGAAAGTTTGGTCAAATAGGGCTATCCAAAATAAATTAAATATCCTCTAAACAAAACAATCGTGAAAAGAAAGCCTAAAGACCTTCGTAATTTAAAAACTTATAATGGATATTTGAAAATTTGGAGAGTTGTCAATGTAATAGCTGAAAAGATGCCATAACTGCCATTTATAGTCCCTTTTGATGACCCTTCTTCATCTCTGAAGGGAAACTCGGCCATTGGAGTGGGGAGAATGCAAAGAGCATAAATATACTTTCTATAAAAATAATTTTTAAAACACATTAGAAAATATGAATGAAACAGACCTGATCATTTCCACGGAAGGAGTTAGACATGCTACCATCTGCGGTGACACTACCAGCCCCGACAAGTTTATCTTGTTGATGAAGATTGTGGTTTGAACTCTGGGATTGCTGACCAGAAAGAGCATGCTGCTGAAGCTGCTGCTGTTGTTGATTACTGCTCTGTTGTTGCTGCTGCTGCTGCTGTAGCTGAGCCATTTTTAACTACACATAAATCAGAACTTTCAGAAACTTGAAAAACAATGGACTTATTGTTTACCAATGATAAACAAGGAGATGCCAAACTTCAACAGCAGAGACAGGCGATTGATGGAGGAATAGGAGTACCTTAAGTAACATATCCGGATCTCCACGCGGCAAAACAGGACAACCAGCTTGCAGAGGTGATCCAACATTTGGAACTACATCACCAACAGAATTTGAAATGCCATCCTTTCCAATACTCAAGCTTCTATTATTTAGAAGCATTCTAAGTCTTCTGCTTTCTACGTCACTGGCAGATGGGGATGTCAAGTTCTGCTGTGCAAGCATAAGCTGTTGCTGGTGCTGTGGTGTCAGCATTTGAAGTTGATGAAAAGGCTGAGGACCTTGCATAAATGATTTTTGCTGTTGCAGGAGCCCAGAGCGAAGCTGATCGAGACCCTGAGCGCGAAGGATGAAAGAGAAAGACAAAAGGTAAGGAAACAAGCTTCAACATCACACATTAAAAGCCATGCAAAGCATGATCTGCAAGATCATATCGTTAAGTTTGCACAGTGCATTAATACCAAAAATAAAAAATTACAGACATAATTACTTCAGATGCAAAACAAAAATGCATGCCGTTGTATTGGGTATCAAGTAGCAGCTAAGGAGGAAAAATGAGATATTAGTCGAAAACCCGCCTTGGGGAGTTGGGGTAGATAATAAGAACAGTAATATTGCTACCAAACTCAGAAAATATTGAGTAGCCTTTTCTGATTCAATTTCAGAAAATACTGAGGAGCCTTTTCTTATTCAATTTCAGGCAACATGAATCATGCAAAACCATAACCTGAAACCTATCAACAAGAAGGCCAAATTCCAAGGTTCCAAATAGGATAAGGAAAATAAAAGGCATTCTCTTAAACCAATTGAACAAAGCATATTTAAAAAATAACGGGGAGAACTAATTCTTGCACTATAAGTGAAGCCCAAACAAAAGACAACCTCCACCATAACTAGGAGGATCCCAAATATAACACAAGAAAAAACCCAATCCTGTAAGGCAACAAAACAACCAGAAACAAAAGAACTACAGATTTTACTTGACATGGCAGCAATTCCATCCAGATCTGAGAAGGAAAAAAGATAACAGGACCACACTGGACCAATCTAAAAAGTGAAATAAGTACTAGACCTATTCTGTTTTTCACATATTAAAGTTGCCCATGAGAAACAACCATCATACTACGAAAATAACCCCGAAGAATCGAGGAACGTCGAAGTCCACCAACCATTATACGGGATAAAAATTTCTTATTATAAGATGCATTCTCAATCAAGTTCTAATTATAATAATGAGTCTAACTCCACCAAAAAAATAAATCCACCTAAAAATTCTGCAGCAGATTGCAGTTTTCCAAACCTCACAAAGTTCTCCAGCACAAAAATAAGACGTGCAGTGCCAAAATGCTACTTTTCTTCCCACCAGGAAGCATAAAATTAGAAAATTCTAGGGTTTAGGGACAGGAGATAGAAAAACATTTCAAGCTTTTGAAGTTACACATTTCAGGTAGACACCAATCCTACCAACCATTAGGCGGAGAAGTTATAACAGTTCTCAGCCCCTGCTGGTACATAGAGTTCAGAGTTCAAGACTCGGATCTAGAGAACCCAGACCTGTTTACTCGTGTACCATGGCAGGTAGTTTAAGGAAGACCATCCTATAATGAAGAGAAATATTCTGAAGCCTGTACCTCAATTTAGATAGATCCACCATGTACTTCCTGAGGTGATGACCGTCAGTGCTAATTATAGCTGTCGCCACCTATTAGTAGGTACTATTGTTCCTACTAAATGTATTTAATTATTATGAAGTCAAGAGTATAAAGCATGTGCCAAAAAATTGCATTCCCTAAACATTAATGGATCACAACCTCAAGCAACTAAACATGCCCATTGCATGAAATTCAAAGCAAACGACGGTCTAACCTTAATTAAAAATTAGAATTTAATGAAGCATTAGAACAGGTACATCAAGATTGTCATGGTAAAGGAAAAGGAAATAGTGATGCAAACATAACACACTTACAGTGAGCGGCCATCCTTTCAAAGTTAAATTATTACCACCTTGATTTGATCCTAAAATATCAAGCACCATATCAGTCACAAGCCATCAACAACTCAACTCTAGCCATTAAGTTTTACTCTCTCTGTACTACATTGAGTGATTGAATCAAATAGACACAACAGACCATGGCTTAGTGAAGAAATTATCACCACCAGAAGGTTACATATTGAAGAGAACTAGGGAAGATCAGGAAAAGGTTACCTGGGATTCCAATAAGTGATCCTTCAGGACCTGCAGCTCTTGGGGTCAATACTGGATTGATTTCAGTCTTTATGTCCTGTTTAGCCAAATATATCAGGACAACAAACTAGGGTAGTGCCAACTAAATTACTCAGATCAACATTTAGGGTGCGCAAAACTGACTGGTGTAGAGCCTGAAAGTTGCTGATTTCGCGCTTGAAGTTGTGCAGACATGCCACCAGCTGTACCATGCAGCACTTGCCTACCCCAAAAAAAAATAGAAAGACGTTTTACAAGTTAATACTTGATAAGCATCAGACGCAATCATGCAATACCTAGATTATGGATCGAATAAAATGTCAACAAGACAATCAACAAAAATGGAAGTCTATCACAAAAAAGTAAGTAGGTTTCTGGAATCACATAATATCAGCCCAAAGTAATTGCGAAACCAAAAAAAAACCCGGTAATAATAGGATAACATCACTTTTACATCTTTTTAAATTTTTTGAAAAAACCCTATTGATTAAGAATGCTTAGTACAACCTACATATATATTATATATAGAGCCATATCAACTTCTACAGAGAACAAAAAGTAAAAATTCAAAATGCAATGTAATACGATCTTTTATCATTCTGCTATGTTACATTGCATTTCAGGTTATCTCCAGCTGATCCATAAGCAAATTTAGTGTTTGGAAAATACCCTGAAGGCTGGCCTGCTGCCGCAGCTGACTTCAATACTGAAGCATGATTTGGATCCAATAGCTGGCCCACATTCTCACCAAATCTTTGCTGCAAGAAAATATCAAAATCTCACAAGGAACTAGAAAGATGATGTGATTGAATATCTCATATGAGACATACATGTTGATCAATAAATCTGCTGAAATGTCACCATCTACCTTCATATTTGCATCATCTAAAGAATCCCTTGGAAGTGGAAGTTTCAGTCTTTCCTCATACATCTTCGTGGCCAAGGCATTCGCAGTTCCCGGGTTCTGCCTCATAAGGGGATCATTCCCAACAAGTCCATTTGATGTGCCATTCAGGAGGTTATCTCTTCGTTGTTGCTGCTGCTGCTGTGCCTGTTGTTGCTGTTGTTGCTGCTGCTGTTGTTGTTGTTGTTGTTGTTGCTGCTGTGCCTGTTGCTGCTGCTGCTGCTGCGCCTGTTGTTGTTGTTGCTGCTGCTGCTGCTGTTGCTGAGCATGCCTCTGCAACAATAGCTGCTGCATCTGCAGTTGCTGCTGCTGTTGCTGTTGTGGGTGTTGTTGTTGTTGAGGTTGCTGTTGTTGCTGCTGCTGTTGTTGTTCCCTTGCTTTGATCAACTGAGTCTGCAGTTTCCATGTCAATATTAAGCAACTTTCTAGGCAGCAGGCACATAATTAAATTGACAAACCTATTCCCATGATTTTGTCAGCTATTGCATAAATAATGAGTAAGGCAAGCTAACTTTAGCATGCATGCGTGTGTCAGAGAGAGAGACACACAGTTTCCATACATGACTGTATATAAACCATTTCAGATTGGTCCAGCTCGGACTGGACCAAATTTTCATACTGATTAGAGCGACCTTCACCCAGAGAGAATTCCCGGAACAATGTAATCTCCCAACTGCTTGCCTTGCCTCACATCGAAAAGAAAGGGAATCCCCAGTATAGTAGGTTATGAGCATGTGATACACATACGTACATTTTTTCCTAAAACTTACCTGTGTACCAATGAATTTTCCTAAAACTCGCCTGTTTATCGTTCATCCTGAATTGATACATGTATATTTATGTATTTTCAAGTGTAACCATACCAACCTATTCTACATAACTGCTATCTAAGAAACAGCCTTCCAATACTACAATAAAATGGCCCCAATCCCCTAGCCCTAAACTTTCAAATCCCATGTTTTGTTCAACTTCTGTTATGGATATTTCAAACATGAGAACCACCCTGGATAGGTGGCTGTAGTTATAGTGGAATTGGCCACTTTCTGTAAAACCCCATGCATATCATTCAGCGAGAAGTGAAAAAAACAAGGTTGCTGCTGAATGATAAGGCATGTTTTACACCTATTAATTTTCACCAAAGTCTAGTCACACAACAAAGAATAAAGATCTCCTCCTTAAGCTCAACTTAAGATCTGTTCCGCATGAGTTTATGATTGTAGGGAAATGACCTAATATAATCTCGTCAACTTAAGTCATGTGATAATCTCTCTCTTTAAGTAGTTAAAACCTCATTAAACATCAGTTATTGAGCTTTTGTCATCTTCGAGTTAGTTATTTATTAGTGATCCAAAATTAAGACATGGAAAGATATATGACTTGTATGGCAACTATTTTGTTCCAAAGTTGTAACTAAAGAAGCATATTACACCCAAACATCCCTACAGTCGCATTGCTACTGTTCTTTTTTCGCCTTAATCCTTTTTAAATGAATAATAGTACCCCTTCATATCAGAAGCCATTTAAGTCCAGTTAGTATGGAATATTCCTATCTATGCTCCACAGTTCTGTATAACTATTATACACTGAGTAATTCATGATACATTCAACTCAGCAGGTTCTCAGTTGAAGGACGCCACCACTCTCTTACGGAATATGTTTCCTATTGACCATCGAAAACCCTCAACTGGTTTGACGCATGTACCTCAACAACCTTGTGTCACATGCTACACATCAAATTTGCTACGGTCCTTCTAATCCAAGCAAGCCAGACAACCATTATTCAGAACTACATGGCAGTACAAGACAACCAGGAAAGGAAATCTCAGTTAATGCATTTGAAGCCCCATGATGAAGCAAGGAAAGGCGACAACATGCCATAACTAAAGTGACCCCTCTAATATTAACAGACCATAATACTCAGCTGTTCTTGCTTCTTAATTCACATGTAGAAAAAAGAAGGGCTAGCCCTATACACGAGACTCTAGCAGTTCGGTTTGGGAAGGGTCAGATTTATGGGGCCTTTTCTCTACATGCAAAGAGGCTCAAATCCATGACTCATGACAAAGAAGCAACCTTACTGTTGCCCCAGGCTCACCCACAGGTTCATATATAGAAAGTACAGTACAAACATTTCTATGTTACATATCTGCACCAAATGTGCAAGTACTGTAGTTCCAAAAACTAACATGACCCAAGCATCGAAACTTTGACAGTAATATTCAACGTTTTGGTCTTCTGTGGAAGATATTAGACCATGCATCTTGGCTATGACTCATCGCCCATTAATATTGGGCCTGTGTCAGTGAGGATAAATACAGTTTTAACATTTCGAATGAAGATTTAGCCAGTTGGTGCTAATTTCAAATGGAGAACAGTTGCACAAGTCATGTGAATCGGTAACTTTATATCGAATGAAAGGAGAAGAAATCTTAGGGCCGGTTTGGCAACCGTTTATGCTTTATGTTCTTGGCTTCATCGCTACAGTTGTTTAGAAAGAATACATATTTTCTCTCTCTTCCAGATTCCGGCCTTTTTCTAAAGCAAATGTGGTACTTGGCACAACGTAACAAATAGTAACCAAACATGCTTCGGCCACTTGTGTTTTTGTCTACTCATTTGGCCAAAAAAGAGTAGAAAACAAAAACTTTGCCAAATAGATCCTTAGTGCATGGCCTAAAAAAACAGCAAAAATAGAAACCCAAAGTAATTAAGTGTACGAAACTATACTTGACATTACTTTGGGGTACAATGCAAAGAAATTAATTTTAGCTATGGTCAAATCAAAGTTTTAACTTTTCTAAACAACCCTTATATAACAGAATCAATCATTAGATCGAATGAATGCACCATAAAGGAAAGCTATCTAATAATATTAATGTAGGCAAAGAAAAAAAAAACCTCAACCCAACCTCAATGTAAGATGCAGCAACCTCTGAATGCTTCTCATTAGTTCTAGCAATAAAGATATCCCAAAACACTGACCACCATTCGAAGAGAAAACCACCCGGGGCATCAATGGCTGTAATACATATATCCAAGAGATTAAAACCAATTACAGAACCAGACAACAAAACCCATATGAAAAGCTTACCAAATATTTTTCTAAAATCATCTTACCAACTGGATCAGATGATACTTTTCCTTCTGCTTGAAAAGCTTGTGCAGAGGCCTTCAAATCCCTCTTTACTAAATAATCATGGATGTACACATCCAGCCTGTTATAGAAATGACACTGAAATGTTGGAAATATGTTTTGGGAAGAAAATGAAACATCATAAAGAACAACAGCTTGAACAATTTCAGACTTAAAAAATAAAAAATAAAAATAACTCCGAACAAAAATAATTTTCTTAACAAAAAAGAAGAAACATAAAAGAAATGGAAAATCAATCATACAACACAGGCCCAAAACACCATTCCCAAACTCTTCTTATCAACGAAAACAAAAGGCTATATAACCCACAAATGGTCAACTGATGCTTATCAATTTAAACCTAAGAACTTGACGAAAATATATATATATACACACACACACACACACACACATATATATATATCAATTAAAAGACAACAGCAAAAAAAAAAAATACCCTATCATGACGATTACCCAAAAAATGAACTTTAGACAAAAAAATCTGCAACCCAGTAACAAAAAGAAATAAATCTTGCTACCAATTTAAAAACAGAAAAACTGCTAAAACCACAAACCCTAAACCACTGACCACCTAAAGTGAGTGAAAACAAAAAGAATAGGCATGCAAAAAGCACAACTTTATCTACAAATTGAGAACAAGACACAAATATCAAAAATCAAACATACCCAGAATCCAAATCTAACAGAAAACAAACAAAAAAATGAAACCCACAAAAAAAAACAAAAAAACAAAAAAACAGATGATATGCATGTTAAAAAGCTTACATTTTATCAGCTTCCCAGTTGGTCTGAGACATTTTGTTCAATCCAATGCCTCAGACAAAACGTAGATAAACAATGTGGAGATTTTAGATAATGATTAGTCCCTCTTCTTCTATCTTCTTCCCCCGCTAGAGAACACCATACCAAGAACAAACTCTTGCAACTACATATGAAGATCAAAAGAAAAGGGCAGAGTGAAAATTCTGTGAGGTAGAGAAGCAAAAGTTAGTGAACCCATACAAAATATTTTCACATAAACATGTAATACTATTTTTATATATTGAATGAATATAAAAATGAAATGAAGAATGATAGAGATATACTCAGAGACCCAAAGAAGCGAAAAATGACGAAAATTTAAAATTTAAAAATTGTGTATTGTGAGTTGTTTTTCTTTTTTTAGAGACTGAAACTCTCTTTTTTGATTGCCTTGGTGGATTCAGAATTGCTGTTGCAGATATCATTATGGCATTTGAGGAGTGAATTTACCTTAAAACCCCTTGATTCTGATCAAATTTTCACTCTTTTGCCCTATAATTTAGTACATCTTCGTCAATAGATAAATTTACCCCTTAAATATGAGCTATTTACGCTCTACTCCAAATAACATATGGAATTCTTATATGATGGTGGGGTGTTTTGTCATTTCACATAGGTTTTCCGCTTTGAGTGGACTTTAATTCTGAAAATGCCAATATATTTTGTTATATTGATGAATAAGCCCCATGATTCTGTAATTTGTATCCTTGTTATCTTTTCTCTAGATCTCGCGAGTCTTACGTCATCAGTGCTAGTGGGTAGCCTAACCTTGTGAAATGACAACTTTGCCCCTATTTGTCCCAAGATTTCAGATGGTTACCAACTTACCATTGGATTTTTGGGTCTAAATCAAGGGCTATTTGAATGAACTAGACTAACTTCAATTACAAGGGAAAAAGAAAAAGACTAGGACAGGGCTACAATATAGGGTCTGTGTATCTATAGGTGATAGTAGGACTGTGGTCATGGTAGATTGTGATAATGTCATCTTAAATTTCATCTGTTTAAGGGTTAATTTTTAATTTAATAAATTAATTTTATTGTGTTCACTTTATCCTTTATATTATTTAATTTCATTACTATATCCTCTCTCCCTCATATTTTTGAGTCAAAATACATAAACTACCCTCAATAGTATGTAGTATAAGGAAATTTAGTGAAATCAATCCTTTAAAAAAATTATTTTCCGAAAATTAATTATATTTTTCACAAAAATTATAAATTCAAAAATATATATATTTTTTGAAAAATATATATATTTCAGACAAAATATATATTATTTGAGAAAGTATGTGATAATATTATATTGGGATTTGAAATTGAACAATTAATTTAGGACAAGTAAAGTAGAAAAAGTGGACAACTAAATTGGGACGAAGGGAGTATATTATTTTCCAAAATATTAATTTTCCCAAAAAATATATATTATTTTCCAAAATATAAAAAATATATATTTCGGAAAAAAATTATTTTATTTTCAAAAAAAATAATATATATTTTTCGAAAAAAAATCATATTTTGGAAAATAATATATATTTTTTGCAAAAAATCATATTTTGGAACATAATATATATTTTTCGCAAAAAGAATATTTTTCGAAAAAAATTCATATTTTTTCAAAACAATTCGTAAAATATATATTTTTGACGAATTATATATATACGGGGAAATATATATTTTTTCCTAAATATATATTATTTTCAAAAAATATTTTTTTCCAAAATAAATATATATATTTAAAATTTATAGTTTTTAAGAAAAATATAATTAATTTTTGAAAAATAATTTTTTTAAAAGGTTGATTTCACTAAACCCCCTATACTATTGAGGGTAGTTTAGGTATTTTGATTCAAAATGTGAAAGGGAGGGGTATAGTGATGAAATTGAATAGTATATGAGGCAAAATAAACACAATGGAAATTAATTAATTAAATTGAATAGTACAAAAAAATTAGTGAAATTAACCCTTTCTCTAATGTACTCCACTAGATATTGTGTAGATAAGGGTGGTAATATTTAATTTTTATTCTTGTCATAAATCTGTTAATGGGAATTGTCACAATAATTAAACTTGTTATATTTGTGCAAAAATAACCAAATTTATTTACTTAACGTAACTTGTCATATTCTTGTTAAAAGTGGCTAATTAGAATAAATGTACTATGTATAATGACTTGAAACTTATTTTGTCGCAACATTTCCGGAATTATTTTTGTAATAATGGTATTGTGTTCTTGTTGAATCATATAACTGAATCCAAAACAACCGATATGAAATTATATTCGGATTATTATCTGTTGAAGTAGTTACATAATTTATTATTATATATATAGAAACATATTTTGAGTAAAATTATAATAAGTGAAGTGTTCTAAATGATTCGAATAAATTCAGAGCACGTAACATAAATTTAAGAAATTTTACAATAGCTAAAGTATTTGTTGAAGGCACCCGCTTTTCTGGAAATAATATCCAAATATTAAATTAAATTTCAAATTTTCTAAGGAGACATAGGCCGTGTTTGGATTGGTTTTTCAAAAGTTATTTTGGGTTTTTTAGAGAAAAAAGTTGTTTTAAACGGTGTTTAACAAAAAAATTAGAAGAGTTTCATATCCTTGAAACATTGTTTTGAAGAAGTTGTGAGTATCAGATTCTCAACACAAGTTTCTGTTTATCTTTTTCTTTTATGTAAAATTAGAAACAAAAGTTATATCAAACGGGATCATATTGAGGTAAATTATCAGTTTTGCCCTTAGTGGGGAACTCAACTTATTAAGGAAAGTGACTTTAGGTATTTTATATTTAGTGATAGTGAGGTGAATTACCAACTTTGCCCTTAGTGGATCCAAGATGATGTGATAATTTGCATTTTAGGTTTTGTATTATTTTAATTCATGAAAGATAAATTGGTAAAGTAAGTAAATTATTTTTACTTTTTAAAATGGACACTTATTTTAAGAAAAAAAAAAAAGAAGAGAAAGATGAACATTTATAATGAGAGGGAGAGAGTACAAAGGAAGAAAAATAATTTATGAGGCATTAATAATTTGAATTGATAAAGAAGCATTTTTCAGTTGAAGTGATCTTTGTTTAGTAGCTAATGCCACTACTATTTTTTTTTCTTCTTTACTTTGCGGTTCCTTCCTTTTAATAAAAACTATTTACCAAAAAATAGGATTTTATGACAAAAAAAATGAAGGAATTAAATTTTGCATTAGTAGGGGCATATATATATATATATATATATAGCACTACAGTTCCTTTCATAAACATAAAACTATAAAAATTAATTTCCTCGGAAAAATAATCACCTCACACATATTTCAAATAGAAAAACTCTCTCTGGGTTTAGACGATGCTATATAAGAACTTTTTCATTTAGTAAAAAGCATTACAATATAAGGCCTTGTTCATGGGCGGGTACGAAACGGATTTACCTATATCCATATTCGTTCCATTAATTTTTTTAAAATTTTATATCCGCCCCGCTCCGTCCCATTAACACGAATTTTTTCAATTTGTTTCGAATTAATATATAAATTTATTAACTGCATAGCATAAACATAATTTTCTCTTGTCTAAGTAATAGAGAATACAACTAAAAGGAATTATAAAATAATATCAACAAAAAAATTCAAATAGAGTCAATATAAGCTAACACAATGCATGAACAATATGTAGTTTGAACACATAGTATACTAATTTTTCAAAAGGTTAAATTTTAGTTTAATAATAAACCATTCTTTATTTTCATTTGATAACATTTATTCTCACCTCTTCGTCTTAGACATAATACACAACCACAATTTGACAATATGTTTATATTACGCCTATGCAGTTAGTAAAGTTATTATTAATTTAAAGAGAAAGCAAATAAGCAATACATAATACACAACACTCAATTTGACAATATCTTTTTCACAAAAATGATTCAAACAAATAAGCGATACATAATACATAATCTTATATATATTAATATATACATTAACAAACAAATAAGGTAAATTTATATAAATGAGGTGATGCGGGGTGGGGCTCCAACGGGTATCTATTAAAATCCGTACCCGCCCCATAACTCATGACGGGTTCGATTTTTTTACCATACACATCCCTACGAAATTAAAAACACTCCCAAATCCTTAAATAAAGGGGCGGGACTCCAATGGGGCGGTACAAATTGTCATCCTTACTTGTTTGGTTCACCTTTTTGTTTTTGTGTTTTTTTTCTTTTTACAACAAAAACATGTTTGACCTCAATATTTTATTTTTTACAGTGAAAAACATAAAGTAAATAATATTATTTTTAGGAAATACCAAAATGATATTCTTTTGTGTTTCTTGCACTGTTCACAAAAATAATATTATAGTAGAGGAATAAGTGACAAAAAAAAAATTAGTGCCAAACGTACTTTCAATGTTGACTCACAATACTTTGCGGTCAAAATATATATTTTTACTTTGTAAATTCCGAGAGCAGGAAAGTAAAAATATGAATTAAACAGGCAAATAAGAAATTAGGAAGAAAAGTAAAACAAAGAAGTTACTAAATTGTGTAGTGACTAAACTGTGTTGACTAAAATTGTTTTAGTTACCAAATTATAGACCGTCATGTTATGATTCTTGTGATCATGAAGCTCTAAAAAGAATCATTAATATACTTACGTTATTGTAATAGCTTTTGCCTAATTTAACAAGAAAGCCCCTTGTGTTCAATGATGTGGCATGATTTTTTGGTTGCGGTATCCATTGCTTAACTTTTATTTTGATTTTTGTTTTTGTTTAATTTTTTCAAATTGGTAAGACATACACGCATTCCTTTCTTCCTTTGGACATATAAAACCTTGAAGATTTAAAACCTCTTTTAACATTTTTCCTAATTTATGATAGTTTATAAACAATTCTAAAGCTTGGGTTTGTTTTTCTTTGCCTTCTTCATATTGACTTTTGGAGATTTGTGGTTGTATCTGTTAGATGATTTGTGTCGCGGCATGATTTTGTTTTTTGTCTGTTTTTTATCGTGTCTTAGGCCCGTTTGGTAACTTAGTTTTGGTCTTGTTCTTCTGATTTTGGTCTTGGTGGTCTTGTCTGGTCTTGGGTAGTTTTAGGTAAATCTAAAATCATGTTTGGTAAGGAGTTGATCTTGGTCTTGATATAATTATATATATATACTAATAAATGTATTAAAAATATATATATAAAATTGAAAAAAAATATTAAAATGAAAAAATATATATAATTAAAAAATATTTAAAATTCCCAAAAACAATTGACATTTCTATTTTTTTATTCCAAAAAATATATATATAATCGAAAAATATATTTTAATATGTGAAAATTATATATAAAATTCAAATAATATATATTAAATTCGAAAAAATATATATAATTCAAAAAAATATATAAAATTCTGAAAAATTATATTATATACTGAAAAAAATTAGAAAAAAAGATATAAAATGCGAAAAAATATATAGATTCGAAAGAAATATATAAAATTCAAAAATCATATAAAATTATAAAATTTGAAAGAAATATTTAAAATTCAAAAAAATTACTATTTGAAAATAAATAAAAAATGAAAAAATAATATATAAAATTTGAAAAAAAAAATTTAAATAAGAAAAAAATATATAAAAAATTCGAGAAAACAATATTTAAATTTATATTTTTTTTTAAATTCAAAAAAATATATATAATTGATAAAAATATTTTAAAATGTGAAAATTATATATAAAATTCAAATAATATATATTATATATATATAATTGATAAAAATATTTCGCACTTTCGAGAAAATTATATTTTCTAAAAAAATATTTCCAGAAAATTATAAAATTTTCTCACTTTCCAGAAAATATAAAAAAGTGCGAAATATTTATAATTTTTTCCAATTTCTTTTTCTCCAACTTAATTTTCCGAAAATATTGTTTTTCATAATATATTTTTTCAAAAAATATATATTTTAAGAAAATTATATTTTGAAAAAAATATTTTCAGAAAATTATAAAAATTTTGGACTTTTTTTTATATTTTTTGAAAAGTGCAAAATATTTATATTTTATTAGAAAATTTTCGCACTTTTTTTTATATTTTTTTAAAAGTGCGAAATATTTATATTTTTTTCAGAAAATTATAAAAATTTTGCACTTTCCAGAAAAAAAAAAAATCTGCACTTGCGAAATATTTGTTTCTTTTTAATTATTGGAAATTTCAGAAATGTGGAGGTTGGTTTAGGGGTTTGGTTTTAAATGGGTCTTGGGCTGGTTTTAAAAAACAAAAACCAAACATACCCAAACATGATCTGGTCCTAAATTCTAAGACCAAAATCAAAATCAGGCCCAAAATCATATTCCCAACACAGGCCCTTAGGGTCTTCGGGCGAGTAGTTTAGGCTGCAACTTGTATTTTTCTTATTTTTTTTCTCTTTTTGTTTTAATGAAACGAGTTACTGAAAAAAAATAATTTTTTTGAAAGATTGGACCAAATGCATCTAAATTATAGAGTATAGGTTTGAATTTTAGTTGTTGTGTATTATGATCTAACATTACACAAATTGTGGGACGGTTTGTGTAACATCATTAAATGATAATTTTCTTGAGTTCTAAGTTTAAGAGAGATAGTCCTTGGGGATTAGACTTTTTAGTATATTGAAAATAAAGTTCCGTGTACTGCCTTGTTCATTAGGCAAATGGATCAAAGTTGAATATGATTTTTAAACTCATTCATAAATAAGAAATCATGAGCAATATTGCATTAATTTTTGTAAGGTTATGAATATAAAATCGTATCAACTCATATATATGTTCGTCAACTTAGAATACTTTTAGAGACTTTTGCATGAATTCAAGAATATAAGTCAAAATAGTTTTGACTACATATTCAAATTAAGATTGAACGAGTTTTATTTTCATACAACACCGGTCAAGCTCAAGTTTGACTTTTCAAGTTAGGATTAGGGTTTGTAAGGGAAGCTGCTTAACTATGATGTAATTATTACAAGGGTTCTTTTCATCAAAATCACAGGGGAATAATAGTAATTTTCATTGCACAATTTAGGATTAAATGTCTTTACAAATTTACAAAGGATAATTTGGAAATTTTAGGTCAAAAAATGATTTGAATCACTAAACAGTCAAAGGGGGGAAATTGTTATGCCGGAAGTAAAGTTAAGGAAAATTTATGATATTTTAGAAAAATTGAGGATAGTATTTGTAATTAGACCTAATTACAAAAAAGGTTTGTGATATTACCCCTTTATTTTTCAATGACATGTTGTTTATATGATATACGTGACAATTATGTGTTTTTATTAATCACAATCACATCATCTAATTAATATTATTTAACTTTGTTAAATATTAAATAAAGTCATTTATAAGAGATTCATGGAATATTTTGAAGCATGAATGAGGAAAAGTAGGCTAGAGGTTCTTAATCCATTAATCTCCCTCAACCATAGAGTGATTAACTATAATTTTGACACTACTTCACGTTTATTGCTCTAGCTTCTAGCACTTTAACAATTAATTTATTTCTATTATGTTTATATGTTCTTATTTACACCATTAACACTATGTTTGGAATGAGTAAATTTTACTCTAAATGAAATTCGAAATGGAATTTAAGTGTTCGGAACAAATGGATTTTTTTTAACAGTAAAAATTTCAGTTGAAGTCAATTCTACAAAGAAATAAAAGTGATTTTGAAGGAAATTGGTAACTGCCAAACACACACAATAATAATAAATAAAAATTTAATTTCTTTTACATTAGCATCCAATTCCTTTTCCTATTCTAATTTCAAATCCAAAACGATTTAATTCCAAACAAAGCGAATGGGCCAAGGAGGCATTTTTCACATTTCCCATTTCTTTAAGTATAGTGTTACGCGTTATAAGTTGAATGGGCTAAGCTTGGGCCAATAAAAGTAAAGACCAAATGAGCCCATAAGTTAAATATGCCCTATTTAGTAAAAATACTGCCGCTATTTATTTTTTTATTTTTTGAAAAGAAAGAAAATATAATACGCGCGATTTAGCAAGCTCATTTCATATTCAGTAGCTCCAACAAGCAGACAAGTAAGAAAATAGTATATATATACATACATATATCATTGCTATTAATTTTAGGTTTATTAAAGTAAAATTAGAGTTGGGGTTTTGAATTAGTAACGGATATGGGTTTCTATTCGAGCTGAGCGGATGAGGTTGAAGTTGAGAGAGTAACTCGACAACTCTTGAATTTGGGTGGGTTAATTATAAATTAATCTACCAATTATAAATTAATTCGATCTACCAAATTATAAATTAATTATTTATTTTACTCTTCTCGTGAATAATATATTACTTCCTATTAAAATAGATAAATGTTTGGTAGAAAAAATAAATAAAAACATGAAGAATAATAAATGATAGTGTTGTATAGTTGTTACTATTATTTATAGGCACCCTCATGTAGATAATTAGGATGCATATGATCAAACGGTAAATATTTGTTATAAAAAATACACACTTTCTAAATAATCTAAATTACCCTACATTACCTAAAACGTTACATTACACTGCACAATACTATAAAACTCTACGTTAGTGTATTTTTTTCTTTACTTTAACTTAAATTAAGATGAGCCAGACTCTTGAGAACGGAGATCCGAGTCAATTGACTGAGGTCTGATTCCTTGGACTCTGAATATCACTAATATAGATTAAGCAGTAAAACTCATGGACTAGAATGATTAAAAATATTTAACTTAAAACGCAAATTAACTATTATCAACTTTTAAAAAAATAATACAAAATTTAAAATAAAAACCTTTCAATAGACTAACACTTACTAAGAAACTCATATAAAACACAATACTAACCCGAAATAAGCAAAGCCAAAACAAAAAATAAAAATAAAACTAACATAATATAATTCATTTATGTTCATTCAACATCATACATGAGATTTCTTCAGGTTATTAAATATTGGGATATGTACTGATAACTCCTTGCAATTTTGTACTTGGTGCGAATACCCCCTCTAGGTTTTGAAAACGTGCGAATACCCCACTATCAACCTCTTAAATACTCATTTTATCCTTTTGGAAGACTATTATACCCTTATAATTAAAAATATATAAAATTCGAATAAAATTTGAAAATAATATATAAAATTCGAAAAAAATATATCAAGTTCAAAAACAATATTTAAAATTCGAAATAAGTATATAAAATTTGAAATAAATATATAAAATTCAAAAACAATATTTAAAATTCAAAAAAATATTTAAAATTAAAAAAATATATAAAATTCAAAATAAAACTATAAAATTCGAAAAAAATATTTAAAATTCGGAAAAAAAAATATAAAATTCGAAATAAAAATATAAAATTCAAAAAAAAAAAAAATTAGAAAACTATGACCATATCATAGAAGTAGAAAACAAAAAAATACAAATAAAATCAAAGCATAAAAAATGAAGATCAAGGGTGGTGCATACCATAACAACACCATCTCTAGTGGCTAGAACAAGAATGTCAGCACATGAAACCACCTTGGGCAAACTTTTTCTAGCTCATCCTTTATATATATTGTTTCGAATTTTATATATTTTTGAATTATATATATATTTGATTTTTTATATATTTTTAGAATTATATATATATTTTGAATTTTATATATATTTTTTGAATTTAATATTTTTTTTGAATTTTATAAATTTTTGAATTTTATAAATTATTTCGAATTTTATATATATATTTCGAATTTTATATATTTGTTTCAAATTTTATATGTTTTTTTTCAAATTTTATATGTTTTTTAAGAAATTTATATTTTTTTTGAAATTTATATACTAAGGGCATATATGTTATTTTACACAAAATGAAATTAATTCGCACACAAATAAAATGTTAGGGGGTTATCAAACCATAGGAGGTTATACGTACCTATGTGCATATCATAGGGGGTTAAACACTCGCAACCCTTAAATATTTAATAATTGAATTTTACCTCTAAACTACTTATTTTACAACTTCGAGCTCTCAGTTCCAAAATCTTGTATAAAACAAACTATAATTATGGATCTATTGAATTTGAAGTTTATAAATACTTACGAGAGTAAATTATATTGTCAAAATATAAATTAGTAAACGTATTAAAATATGTCAAAATATCAAAACTAAATAACAAACAAATCGTATACGTGTTAGCCCTCAGCACACTTAAATTCGTCAAACTATGATAATAAAAAATTTCAGATTTTAATTAGAACAAAGATTACAAATTCTGTACTACATTCAGAAGTAGAGATTATAATATGAATTTTTCCATCGCTTTGAAAAAAAAAAAAAATACAAATAAAACTTTTCCTCTCATTCAACTGCCACTGATTTTATTCTCAGATTATAATGCATGGTGAAGACACATGTATTCCATTAGCTCAGCTATTAACAAAATACATTTCATCCTCCAATACCGCCAGAAATTACCAAAAAAAACCCAACAAGAGGCCTATCTCTTTCAAATGACATAGTGCCCCAAGAATGAATAGTTGTAATAAAAATAAGGGTTAATTTCAGTAAATCCCTCGATAGGTTAAAAAAAGATCACTTTGCCCTTTTCCTATATTGAAAATTCTCATGCATTTATCAAATTATATCAGCTTGACCAATTTTTTATAATTTTGGACCAAAATATCCCTGAGATTAATGAAAAATGATTTAAAATTAAAAAAAAAACATATAAAATACGAAAAATATATATAAAATTTGTAAAAATATATATAAAATTCGTGAAACATATATAAAATTCGAAAAAAATATAAAATTCGAAAAAATATATAAAAATTGAAAAATATATATAAAATTCGAAAAAATATATAAAATTTAAAAAACATAAAATTAAAAAATATATATAAAATTCGAAACAAATATATAAAATGAAAAAAAAGCATATAAAATTATAATATATATATATATATAATTAATAAAAATATATATAAAATTTGTAAATATATATATATAATTCATAAAAATATATAAAATTCATAAAACGATATATAAAATTCAAAAAAACATATAAAATTTGAAAAAACAAGTAAGCAGATGTAAAAACAAAAGAATATATTAAGGTTACAAGAGAATACAAGTAAGAATATATAAATTTTGAATTTTATATATTTGTTTCGAATTTTATATGTTTTTTGAATTTTAAATCATTTTAAAAAAAATTATATACATTGTTTCGAATTTTATATGTTTATTTTTCAAATTTATATGTTTTATTTCAAATTTTATATTGTTTTTTCAAATTTTATATATTGTTTTATGAATTTTATATATTTTTACGAAATATATATATATATATTTTAAGAATTATATAAAAATATATATATATTTGTTAATTATATATATATTTTTTGAGTTTTATATGTTTGTTTTAGTTATATATATATATTTTCGAATTTTTTATATATTTTTGAATTTTAAATCATTTCATTAAATTTCAGGGGTATTTTGGTCCAAAATTATAGAAAATGAGGCAAGCTGATACAATTTGATAATGCATGAAACTTTTCTGTATATGAGGGGGCAAAGTGTTAATTTTTGAAATCACAGGGATTTACTGAAATTAATCCTAAAAATAATTATAATGAGAGTAACATCATTCACAAAAATAAACATTTTACACGAATCCTAAATGTGATTTTATGTCAAAATAAACCTTTTCAATTTCTCTTTGAAGAATTTACTTTGCACTAGAAAATTTCTTTATTAGTATTGTTCAGATTTTGTTTTGAATAATCAGCTGGAATTATAGAATTGTCATCTCGTTAACGCAAATGTTTTAATAATATAGCAGATCCAAATGAGTTAGACAAGATTCTCTGTTTGTGCCCAATATTCGTAGTCTCAAAAAATGTCTTTTTGAGGAGTAATGTTGAATTTGTTCTTGTTAACTACAGCATATATATATATATATATATTGCATCATCAAAAGGAAGTGTGGTATGCGTGGGTCTACTTCAATATTATGGAGCAGATCCTAACAAAAAGGTATGGAAGAAACATAATCTATGTTACAATACAAATTACAATCACATCATGTTAATAATTTTTTCTACTTCCTCATTTTTTTTGATTCCTCATTTTTCAATGTTGATTGTCGGACTATCTTATAATTTCTTACTATAGAGTTGAACTCACTTCAAAAAGGGTAAGGGTGGTCTTGCTGTTTACAGTCACTTATGGTAACACTGTAACAATGAGATCATTCTTTTTTTTTTTTTTTGGATTGACTTTTCAGAAATCGCTTTTGACTTTTTGGAGGGAAAAACTGTATTGAACAGTGTTTGACAAAAGTTTTTGAAGAGCTTCTGGGCCTTGGAAAAGCGTTTTAAAGAAGTTAGGGAGTACCAGCTTCTTAAAACGACTTCTGTTTCTCTAGAAAGTCGGAAGCAAAAGTTATACCAAACGAGACCACCAATCCATAATCAAATGACTTTTAACCTGCTCCTACAGTAAGTTTTTTTCCAAGCTTATATGCGCACTTTCTAGCTAAATCTTTCTTACGGGTCTCAATGAACTCCCATGGACATCCTATGTCAGAGGGATTGCGGGTATCAAAATTAATCTTCTCAAGCATGACCGCTCTTTTAATTAAATAAATGCTAAGCTCAACATCATTCGGACGCCTAATGAACCCAATCAATTCTACCTCCTTCAACGACCAATTCGGCGAGATTCAACCTTTTGTTTTCTTCTCGCAAAGGATTTTTGCCAACTCACCTGTAACAAGGAGAAATGAAGTCATAAGGTGTTTTATTATGTATATTTAGCATAGAGAAACAAATACTCCTACCATCAAGATACATCTTATCATAATTGCTTAAGGAAAGTGAGAATCATGACATTGCTAGACTCAATGGAATTGCTATGACAGGTAGTCACCATTTGTCATTGTAACCAGTATTCTGCTTGTGGACATTGCAATTTAAAATACCTCTAATTGATCCACAAAAAATCTCCCTAAACATTAAAAAAAAATTAAATAAAAGTTTAAGTCCTGCGGTAGTAACATCTTCAAGAGTCAAGTAAGGCCATGTTTGGCAGGCGGTCTTTCTGGTCTGGTCTGGTCTGATCTGGTCCGGTCCGGTCCGGTGTGGTCTAATCTGATCTAAAAAAGTCTGTTTGGTAAACGGTATGGTCTTACTATTTATTTATTATTTATTATAATATTTATTTATGTATTATTTATTTCTTTATTTATTATTTCTTCACTTTATAATATATTTTATTATTTATATTATTAAATTATTATTTATTAATTTATAAATATATTCTATTCTATTTATTATTATTTCATTATTTAATTCATTTAATTTATAAATTATTTATTCATTTTTAATTATTTAAAAATATATTTTATTAATTTAATATTAATTTATTATTATTATACTCATTTATTATTATTATTATGAAGTATTTATTCATTATCATATTTACTTATTATTTATTATTATATCTATTTATTATTTATTATTATTATTATTTATTTCATTTTGTTTATTATTAATTATTTTTATTATATTTTTAAATATGTTTTATATAATTTATTAATTTTTTTTTTATTTAGTCTATTTATTATTATTATTATATTTATTTATTATTATTGTATTCATTTTTTATTATTATTATGTTTTATTTAATTTATTATTTATATTATTAATTATTTATAAATATATTTTATTATTTATTCATTTATTTATTATTATATTCATTTTTTAATTATTATTAGGTATTATTTTGTTTATTATTTATTATTTATATTTTATTTAATTTATTATTATTATTATTAATTTTTATTAATTTTTAATTATTTATGAATATATTTTATTAATAAGACCAGACCGGACCACCAGGAACCACCTTTTTTTTTGGTCTGAAATGAGGCCATTTTGGTCTTACTTGGTCTAACAAAAAATTTGGGACCAATGTTACCAAACACGGTCTGGTCCCATAAAACGCAAGACCAGACCAGACCACCTGAGACCAGACCACCTACCAAACAGGGCCTAAAGGTCCTGTAACACAAACTAAACTTACTGCCTATTTTTCCCGGACTCACGGAGAGTTAAAGGATAATATCTAGTTATTAAAAACTCAAGGCACACTAAGGCACTAGAAGTCCTCTAGAGTTTAGGCGCGAGGTGCATGGCTGAATGAATTGAGGCTCATGATGAAAAATACAATAAAAAATAAAATTATTACTAAAACATTTTTATTCCATAATAAAGGCATAAATGTTGTCAAAAAGCTCATGCCCGCACTTGAGGCGCAAGACTTGCACCTCAAGGAGCCTAGAGCCTAGGCGCGCCTTTAACAACACTGATCTATTATGTCTTGTCCTTTCTAGTCTTCCAATCATAGGGTCAAATTTACAACAAATGATACCAAAGTTGCCTTGTAATGTATAGTGTACTAAGCTTTTAATTAATCGACTAATAGATTGTTGGGTCCAAACTAAACACGTAAGGTTGGGGCAAAATAACATGGAATAAGGCGCATCCTTAAACATAGATCTAATTCGAGTTTCCGCTTCTAAAAGGAACAATTCATAAACAAAATAAAAGCAGAAATGGACTACAACGCTGAGCAATCACTTGACAATCGTATCAACAGAAACCATATTGGAAATTAAACTTGTAGTGACAGCAATGAATCTTGCTACTAGTTGACGGTATGGAGAAGACAAAGAGCAGTTGGGTAACTGAAAAACTTCACAAACTCCAAGAGGTGAGTTCTTATCAATTGCAAAAACACTTGACAATCATGGAATAAAGCAATTTCAACTACGAAACAATAAAACTCATAAAGGAAGAGTTATTACCAGCAACACAAATTTATTTAAGAAAGGGCATGCCTCTATCAGGGGCACAAAAATGAGAAGGCTTTTGTCGGTAGTTGCACTTAATCTCAAGTCCAATTGCTTGAGCTTATTAAATATAGGAAGTTTTGCGAAGTCGAAATCAAACTAAATAAACGAAAGGAACAATATCAGCACAAATTGGTAATATGTCAAAAAAAAAAAAAATCAGGCGCAAGAGATTAAAATGTATATGTTAAACTTACTCACCCTGTTTTGGTACAGTTGGAAGGGCAACTCCAACGTAAGGCTCTCTAGTCGACAAAGATAGGTAGAAATCTGTAATAAGTTACGAATTAGATATTCACAATACGGACCCGATAAACAATTCAATAGGCGTCTGGTCATCCTTAAATGGGAAGTCTATTTTTTGTCCGAAGTACTTAAAAGACTCGATATTCAATGCATAAATCTCAATACTTTCCACATTGAAACAGTGAAATATTTCCAAACACTTCAATTTAATTGCTACTTGAGGAACTTTCAGATTTACGAGAGAATCTGATCTTCCCACATAGACTTGTTCCAAAAATGGACAGTGAGTAAAGAAGGACTCGATCAATTGTCCACCTACATTCACACCGGCCAATCGGAGATTGGATAGGAAGTTGAAGCTAGTAACCGGAAGAGACAACCAATGCAGATCATAATTCTTACTCACATCCCAAGATGCTGACTAGTCTAACTCGAGCCTTTTTACTCTCTTTTCTACGGCAAGGAGAACCCAATTATCAATATCGAGTTTAAAACTATCATCAAGATCAAATTTAACTCGGAATTCATCTATAGTCGAACAACGGTAGGATTTCAATACTTGGTTAACCCAATTCAAAATGACAAAAACGAAACGCGTCCCAAACGGGCCCTTATGTTTTTGTCACTCACTCAGTTTTCCATTTCTGACGCGCTTAACTTCTTACCTGCATTTGCTTGCAGTCACTGGAGCTTTGGAACATGACCGAGAACAAGACAATGACTCTTTTCACTCATGAAGGACTGATTGCTGCCTTGGCTGTATCAACTGTGACTGGTTTGGTTGCTTCTGCTAGCCACGACAGAATTGTCAAGCTCTGGAAGTGAGAGATCGCTCTTGTTTTGTGCAGCTAGCTGATCTGAATTTTGCTTTAGGAGTAGTTTCTTGCAGGGTTAGTAGCTCGTGCCTGTTTTCGTAGCTCAATCTTTGTTTTTTGTGCTGTGTATTTCGTCTTTCAATTTGGTTCTGTAACCAAAGAACTTGGACACTAAACTTGTATTATAACCGGAGCTCATGTTGTTTCATCTGTTAACATCAAAGTTATCACAAATCATTAGCAACTGTTTGTAATCTTATGTAAGCTACAAAACCAGGCATCTTGTGGTTTCTGCGCTCGCTCGTCTCAAGGATCGCAAGGCCTGGCTCTATTTGCTTGTCATCTCGCATTACTCATTTTTCTTCTTCCTGGGACTTGTTTATTCAGTGTTCAGCTTCCATTTTAATTTGGTTTCTACATTTTGGTACTTGATTTAAAAGGGGAACATATGATTATATGGAAGGTCAAGAACGAGGCATGAATGATGCAAATTTGTAAATTGATAGTTAGCAAACTACTTATATATATGAATATTATGCCCATCTGATCTATTTGCTATGCAATTACATTTTACATCTATATGAAGCATGCTTGGGATTTGCCAGACTCTCTCTTCTCTGACTGATGGCTTTTATGCTTCTCTCTTGGTTCAGTGTTGGGAATTTTTAGCAGTTTCCTTATTGCTGGTGCATCTTGTCTCTGATTTATTACGGGCTTCCTTTGGGACTCTAGTTGTAAGTTTTCGCTTCTGGTATGGTCTACTTTTTACATGGTGCTGGTTTGGCTGTGTCTTGTGCTCTTGGAGGTGTGTTTCAGGTCTATCTTTTGCTGGTGCATTGGTTCCTCCCTCTGCTGTGATATGCATGAGGAGGAAATTCTTTTGTAGATTATTGATGCAATCTCTCTTTTTTTTTTCTTTTCCCAAGGGTGATACAATCTCTCTTTACCTTTCAAAAAAGAAATTCACAAATGTTTAGTCCAGATGAAAGTTCCAAAATCTTAACGATCTAGTCTAATATCTCAATATATGGTTGAAACTTACCAGAAAACAATTAAAGGCCAAATGTGTTAGAAAAAAATTGAAAATTCTAACATAATTTATACTTTTAAATCAAATAATTGATGATTACTATTTTTTTAAAAAAATTTATATGTTTGGGTAAAATCTTACGGTTGTACTTAAGTTGCAATTACTACTTGGGAGAAGAAATGGGCTTCAAACTCAAGCAAAGGTCGTGAGATGTTCCTTATAGGCCCATTTAGGGGCTGTTTGGTTCACGCTTTCGTTTTTTGTTTTATGCTTTTTTTCATTTTTCATAACAAGAACATGTTTGGCACCAGTGTTGTAGAGGAAATAGTGTCGTTTTTAGGAAGTACCAAAATGATGTCTTTTTGTGGAGAAAATAAGTGATCAAAACAAAAAAACAAAAACTTTAGTACCAAATATGCTTCCAATTTTGACTCACAACACTCCACAGCAAAATCATACATATATTTATACTTTTAAATTACACAGCACAAAAGCAAAAACATGAACCAAACCGCCTCATGTTTGGATTGGCAAAGCACGTGCTACTCTCTCTTCTTACACATCTGTGATACATCAATGTAGAGATAGACCAAAATCTATCCCATGTCCTGACCAACATCAATTTATAAAAATGCTTGTTTTAAAATAATTCTCCTTTTTTTTTTGTTCTCAGAAAAAGAGGTTTCGAATAAAAATTCATATTATGGAAGAATTTTCTTCGAAGTCTGGTATAAAATAAATCAATCATCCCCTTAGATATCCTAGGGAACAAAAATGATAATAATCGTCTTCTATTGATTAAAATTACCAATTTTTCAAATGAATGAAAAGATAAACATGGTAAACCTTGTGAATACTCTAAATAATAGCCTGTTATATTATTAATCAAAAGGATTAAATAAAATTATGACATATTGTAGATGCAGAAAAATACACAATAATAATTGGGTTCAAAATTGGATCTTTTATTCAATCTTTCTCCTTGTATTTATACACAATTCTGGTAAATGGATCAAGCCCATTTACCCAGTTTGTCAATCCCTTAATTTAGGGGAATGGATAATCTCTTTTCTTTTTTGGACTCTCTATTCCATAAGTAGGACAACTCCCTGACTTATGGATCATTCCTCTTCTAGAGAATTCTATGGGTCAATTTCTTCCTTCGGCCCCATTCGTCTTCAGCTCATCAGTCGTTGGCCCATCAGTCCTGTTACCCATCTTAATTGGATCATAATTTATTCTGACTATTACACATGCCCATGAGGTTATGGGCTTATGAGTTAATTCATAGCCCATGACCGAATTTGAATACATTCACATATACATATACATTTTATGGGAAATAAGGGATATGAGTTGTCATGCCTTTATTGGGTATTTAATGGCTTTTCAAAATACAAGGCCATAACTCCCTTAATTCTTGCACCACGACTGCTTCTCGTGGGTTGTGTGACCTTCGGGTTTTATGTAGTCTTTTGGCATGCTTCTCTTATAAAACCCACCTCAATTCATTTCATTTCTCCATTCTTTTCATTCACAACTTTTTCTTACTCTTCTCTCCCAGTTTTCATCTCTGGAATCCATTTCTTCTTTATCCCTGCAATCTATTCTATCGGTCAGTTCAGATCCCTCAGCAGAACAGAAGTCTGCTGCTACCCGAAGCTTTCCCTGACTTTTCACTGTCAACTGAGTAAGTTGGACAAAAATCTTATTTTTTTCAATTTTCACCTCTGCCCCCTATCTGTCTCTTCTATCTTTCTCGGAAACATGTCTGATAGTGACGACACCCGGTCAATAGAGGAGGTCGTTCTGTCCTCTACTACTGGTACCGATCTTACCAGTAGTGATAGTCCCCCGTCTACCCGTCAAGGGGCCCCAAGAACAGTTCCCCAAAACACTAACCTTCCGGGTTCGTCAACGAGTCCAGGAACACCCATTTCAAGGGTTCCCAATGAATCTGTGGACCCTAAGCCCTCTGAACCATTCGTAGTGGCCCCATTCAAGAGAGTCCATCTTGAAGTAGATGTCAAACATCTTCGGGCTGAGACCTAGGTACCTGGGGATATTGATGTGGACCCTTACCCAGGTTACCTAGATTTTACCAAGAGTGAGGGACTAACACCCGGTAACATTTTGCTATCGGCAGTTCACCTTAGGGTTTTGAGGTTCCCCCTTCACCCTTTCTTCCATTACGTTTTCTTTATGTTAGGCTTACACCCCCTCCAACTTAACCCGAACAGCCTTAGGATTCTGTCCATGCTCCTATTATACAATAGGGATCTGGACCTTAACCTAGGTTTAACATACTTACTTCTTTGTTACTTTTTCCAGAATGCTAGAGAAAGTAAGGGTAGATACAACCTCTTCCCCTTCCATGGTTGGAGTATATGCTCTAGTACCGAAAAGTCTGATAAGGGATGGAAAGAGAGAATGATAGTTGTGAGTGGTAACTGGTCTTACCCTTTTTCTTGTACATTCCCGATCCCCAATACCTTCGGTGCCATTCACTTACCTGTCTACCGTCCCCTCCACAAGGCCTCTTATCTTTGTGGTTTCTGTGATCTTCATCGGGGGGAGTATGCATATAAGTTTTTAGGCTATGAGGATAGAGAAATCCCCCTGTCCCTCACAAAAGGACGTGTAGCCCTCCTGAAAACCAAGATCTGGGATAATGTCCGGTCTGCTACAGACCTTCTGACTCCGGAAAACCTGGAGTTCATTTCTAACTTGGGCGCTGCTGTTGACAGGATGGACATCCCCGACAAACCTCTTTCTGCCAGACGCCCTCAAGTTCCTAAAAGGGTCACCCTGGTCGACGCTGTGCCGCTTTCAACAACACCTCAGGGGCCTTCAGTACCTCCGCCAACACAGAGTCTAGTAGCTCCGCCAACACAGAGTCCGGTAGTTCCGCCTTAACCTCCTCCTGTGAATCCTCCAGTCATAAGGGTTTGATCCAATACAGGCGATGGAGCGGCCCACAAGAGGCCCAGGACTTAAGCTGCTGATGCCTCTACGAGCAAAACCCCCCAGGCTCAGGAGGCCTCTCGTACTCCTATTCCTTGGGAGCCAAAATTCTTTCTACCCGATGGGACTCCGATCTGTGCTGATCAGCTCACCATCACCCAACTAGAGGCTCTTCAGGCTATGGAAAAAGGGATTTGGACTCCAGCTGATAAGGATGTTCACTCCAAAATCTCCAGGACTGATCTTTTGAAGAAGATTTCCACAGTGGCCATGGAGGTATATACTTGTTCTTCCTTTTGTAACTTGGTCCATTATTATTACCACTTTATGCACTAGCATGTCTTTTTTGTGCAGCTTCTCTATGGGATCTAGGCCTATAACAATGTTGTGGAGTCTGATGTCAAGAAAATGGCCAACATGAAGGCCCCGATCAAGCAAAACAATGAGCATCGGGTTGCTCTAGTCAAAGAGGCAGATGGCATTCGCTAGAGCGTCTCCGAACAGAAAAACCTACTGGAGACCGGCGAAGCGGAAAAGAGGGCTCTAACCATCAAAAAGCTAGCCTTGGCTGCTGAGCTTGAAGAGGTGAAGGCAGCCTATCAAAAGATGGCTGCTGAAAAAATGGAGTCAGATAACCTTCTGGCTTTTGAGCGGTCCAAAGTAGAAGTGTGCAGTTTGGGGGGTCTGGATATGCACAGCCGGTACACCACCATTTGTGATATCCGAACGGTTAAAGCGTGGCGAGAAAGGCATAAAATGGAGCATATTCCATTAGCAGACCGGGAGTTCAAAACTGCTGAGGAATTTGATGCCTTCATGGGAGTGTCCCTTCCTTACAAAACCCCTCATACTTCTGAAAATAAGAGGCGGTTCGCTGCCATCCTGAAGGGAGAAGAATATCATCCTCCCGAGTAGGATAGGTTTTTAAGTTTATTTGTACTTACCCTTTTCAGAAGGGTATTTTTGTAATTTTTTTCCTTATCAATGAAAAAGAACTTTTCCCACCTTAGTGTTTACTTTGTTCTTGTTTTCATGTAATATTCAGTCTTTGGGCATATGGCCTCTGATACTTGTTTTTCTTCCTCTGGCTAGTTCATATTATGTTTGAAATTCAGCACTTAGGAAATTTTTAATTTAATAATGGAGCCTTTGGGCATATGGCCCCTAAGGCTTGTCTTTGTCCTCTAGTTAGTTCAAATCAAGTTTGAACTTAACCCTTAGGAGGATTTGAATTTCAAAATTAAGCCTTCGGGCATATGGCCCCTGAGGCTTGCCTTTGTCCTTTAGTTAGTTCAAATCAGGTTTGAACTTAACACTTAGAAAAATTTTAATTTAAAATCGAGCCTTCGGGCATATGGCCCCTGAGGCTTGCCTTTGTCCTCTGGTTAGTTCAAATCAGGTTTGAACTTAACACTTAGGAAAATTTTAATTTAAAATTGAGCCTTCGGGCATATGGCCCCTGAGACTTGCTTTTGTCTTCTGATTAGTTCAAATCAGGTTTGAACTTAACATTTAGGAAAATTTTAATTTAAAATTGAGCCTTCGGGCATATGGCCCCTGAGGCTTGCCTTTGTCCTCTGATTAGTTCAAATCAGGTTTGAACTTAACACTTAGGAAAATTTTAATTTAAAATTGAGCTTTCGGGCATATGGCCCCTGAGGCTTGCCTTTGTTCTCTGGTTAGTTCAAATCAGGTTTGAACTTAACACTTAGGAAAATTTTAATTTAAAATTGAGCCTTCGGGCATATGGCCCCTAAGGCTTGCCTTTGTCCTCTGGTTAGTTCAAATCAGGTTTGAACTTAACACTTAGGAAAATTTTTAATTTAAAAATGGAGCACTTGTATAAAATAGAATGTATCTTTATTGAAATGAACTTGAGAATCATGAAGTAGAGGTGCCAAACATCGGGCACAAATGCTTTATTATAATCAGTAGAAGGTGTCAAAAGAGACTACCTAAGGATAATACCTCTTCAGGCGATAAGCATTCTGAGAGTTGCGCTCAATGCGGCCTGTCTCATTCTTCCGTACCCGATAAGCTCCGCGTACGATGACCTCAATAATTGTGTAAGGTCCTTCATATGTCTCTTGTAATTTGCCTATAATCCCAATCTTTCTTCTGAGTACCATATTGCTTACCTGGAATTCTTTTTTCTTAACTTTCTGATTGAATCGTGCCCTGACTTGTTGCTGATAGGCAGCCAGCCTTATCCCAGCAATTTCCCTTCTTTCCTCCAATAGGTCCAAATCATGAGCCAGATGCTGATTGTTTGGACCCTCCTCCTAGGCTTGACTTTTTAAAGTACGTACTTTCAATTCGGTCGGGATAACGGCTTCGGCACCATAGGCCATGGCGAAAGGGGTCTCTCCTGTTGGTTGCCTTGGAGTAGTCCGATAAGACCATAACACTTCGGGCAACTTCTCCAACCAGGCCCATTTTGCCTCCTCAAGCTTTTTCCTGAGTGTATCAAAAATTGTTCTATTTGTTCTTTCAGCTTGCCCATTTCCCTGGGGATAGCCAACAAAAGAAGTGTTCTGATTGATCCCATGCTTTGCCAGAAACACTTTAACCTTCCTGCTATCCAAATTGGTGCCATTATCCATCATTATAGTTCGGGGTAGACCGAATCTACAAATGATGTGGCTCCAGATGAATTTTATAACATGGCTAATTTTATAACATCTCTCTTTATTTTTTTTTTCTTTTTTTCCGAAGGGTGATACAATCTCTCTTTACCTTTCAAAAAAGAAATTCATAAATGTTTAGTCCATACGAAAGTTCCAAAATCTTAACGATCTAGTCCAATATCTCAATATATGGATGAAACTTACGAGAAAACGATTAAAGGCCAAATGTGTTAGAAAAAAATTGAAAATTCTAACATAATTTATACTTTTAAATCAAATAATTGATGATTACTATTTTTTTAAAAAAAAATTATATGTTTGAGTGGAATCTTACGACGATTGTACTTAAGTTGCAATTACCACGTAGGAGAAGAAATGGGCTTCAAACCCAAGCAAAGGTCGTGAGATGTTCCTTATAGGCCCATTTAGGGCCTATTTGGTTCACGCTTTTGTTTTTTGTTTTATGCTTTTTTTTTTTCATTTTTCATAACAAAAACATGTTTAGCACCACTGTTGTAGAGGAAATGGTGTCATTTTTAGGAAGTACCAAAATGATGTCTTTTTGCAGTGGAAATAAGTGATCAAAACAAAAAAATAAAAACTTTAGTACCAAATATGCTTCCAGTTTTGATTCACAACACTCTACAGCAAAAACATACATATATTTTTACTTTTAAATTACACAGCACAAAAGCAAAAACATGAACATGTTTAGATTGGCAAAGAACGTGTTACTCTCTCTTTCTCACACATGTGATACGATGCAGAGATAGACCAAAATCTATCCCATGTCCTGACCAACATCAGTTTATAAAAATAATTTTTAAATAATTCTCCTTTTTCTGTTCTCAGAAAAAGAGGTTTCAAATAAAAATTCATATTATGAAAGAATTTTCTTCGAAGTCTGGTATAAAATAAATCAATCATCCCCTTAGATATCCCATGGAACAAAAATTATAATATTCGTCTTCTATTGATTAAAAATACCAATTTTTCAAATGAATGAAAAGATAAACATGGTAAACCTTGTGAATACTCTAAATAATAGCCTGTTATATTATTAATCAAAAGGATTAAATAAAATTATGACATATATCTTTCTCAAATAGTGAAAGATTGAGGGAAATTCCTCACCGAGAAGATAGAGACACAAAAAAATAATAACAATAATAAATAAATAAAAATCTACTAAGGTGTATAGTAAAATAGATATATAAATAAAAATAACAATCTCTACATCCAAATTATTACTTCCCTCCGGTATATAACAAATAAACATAAATAGCATATGACATATAAAGCAAGATTAAATGATAACTAATTCTGCACCAGTAGGAAGTTTGGTTCGAAACTTCTCCGCACACTTTTTTAGTGCTTCACGCCCTGGACACTCCGGAAGGTCCATGAGCTCCCATGGAGTTCCTATAAGTTCTGGCTTGCGACGATCAAGAATAAGCTTCTCGAGCGAGACAGCACTCTCAAGCAAATAAGTGGCAAGCTCAGTGTCAATGGTGCGCCCAACAAACCCAACAAATTCAACGACCTTAAGGTGATGATGTGGCGGAGCAGATCTAACCTTTTCCGTTCTTCTTTTACCCTTACTGCACCATTCCAGCTGTAATAAAGAGGAATGGAGTCATATGATGCTATACTCATAATTAAGTAGACCATTCACATAAAAAGAAAAGTTCCATTCAAGAAGTATCAAGATCATAAATGATTTATGAATGAACATGTCAGGATCATAAAAGTGCCATATGCCAGAATTATACATTGTCAACTTGTTAGTTTTAGCAACCATGATAATTGTTAATCAAGCAAATAAAAGACATTACTTCATCCATCATTATTTTTTGGGTAAATTACACTTTCACCCCATCTTGTTTGGACAAATTACACTTTGCCTCCTCTTGTTTGGATAATTACACTTTGACCCCCTCTAAGTCATTTTCGGTGACCGATAATTTGAAATTACTTAATTGCCCATCATATTATGTTATAATTTTATTCAAAAATATTTAAAAAATGATTTTACATATTTGCCCTTGAGTTATCCAATTATATTATTATATTTTATTTAAAATTAAAACAAAAAAGAAGAAAGTATGAACCAATTTCTTTCTCCCTTCCTCTGTTCCCACCGGCAACCCCCTCTGCTGTACCTCACCTCCCACCCATTTCTCTCTCTCTTTCTTTTCCTCCTTTTCACACAGTACTCTATTTTCCTCGATATAAAGAATTGGTAACGTAAACCCTAAATTCTCAATCAACATGCAAATGAAAATCCCCAATTTTAGGGAATCAAAATCCCTAAATTTTTAAATCAGTAAATTCAAATCAACGGCAAAAAACAGAGAAATATATATTGGAAGAATCAACCAACAATTTACTTCCAATTTTCAAATCAATTGAATCAAAAGGTCGAGAGTGAAGAGTCGAACAGATTAATATCTTGATAGTCCAATTTTAGTCCCTTTCTCTCTCTCTAACCTCGCACTTGGCAATCATTGGCGGCAATTCCTAGTGCCCTAACACACAAATTTCCAATTGCTACCTAGTAAGCTACCACAAAAATTCTACCTTTGCTTTACTCTCATTCTGTAAGCTCTCTCTCTCTCTCACACACTCTCAAACCTATCTGTATGGATTGTTTGAATTTTAGGTAAATTGTGAATGCATATATCTTTATGTATATACATATATCTGTACACACGCAACTATCTATATGCCCTGTTCATTGCCTTTAGATATGCGTATTTTTGGATTTACGTAGGAAGTTTTGGTCGCTTGGCTGGAAGATGGATGTTAGGGTGATTTGGTGGTTGCTGGAGTCGGTTGATGGTGGTTGATGATAGTGGGAGGAGCTCTGTGGTGCTCGCTGCTGGTGGCGCACAGATGGGTGGTGGAGTTGTGATTCGGTGATATGTTGAGATGGTGGAAGGGAGGTGGTTGGGCCTGGTTGCAGGTGGTGGTTACCAGTCAATCAGCGGAGTCACAGCGAATCTTGGTCGGAGATGAGGTCGAAGAGGGTAGGGTAGGCTGTGAGTGCTATGGCATGTGACGTGAAACTGTGTATATGCATGTGATAATTAGTCTAGGTAAAGAGCTTGGTTGAAGAAAATAGCGTGGCGGCGGCGGTGGCAGTTGGAGTGGTGTCGGCTACGACAGTGGTAGATTGGGATGGAGGATTAGGTTTTGGAGATGGGCTTTTAAAAATAATTAATTTTTATAATTTAAATATAATACAAAAAAGGTCAAAAGCGTATTTTTGTTAATTGGAAAAGTTAAAGTGAGGGCAAAAGGGGGTCTTCTCAATAACTGAGGGGTAATATAGTCATTTCCCCTCTAAAAATGTCTTTGACCTATGTTGACTGCACCAGAAGTCAGACGAAAGGAGGAAAGTGTAACCAATAACTAAACTAGAAGGGGTCAAATTGTAATTGTCCAAACAAGAGGGGGAAAGTAGTGTAATATCTCCAAACAAGAAGAGGGAAAGTAGTGTAATATGTCCAAACAAGAGGGGATTAAAGTGTAATTTACCCTTATTTTTTAGACTATAATTTTCATTATGATTTTAGAGATTCATAGTTTTGGGATTCCCGAATTATACTCTTAGAAGATTTGAATTATTCGTCCTTTTTATTTATGAGAAAATAAACAATTAAGACTCAGTTATGTTTCTATTATGTTTATTGATCCGTAATTGTTTATTATGGAGTGTGGACGCTCATCCATTTTTGTGGATAGGTCTTGCCAACCTATGGATGAAAATTAGGGGGTGTTTCTTAGTTTGTTTTACTATTTAATTGCTGGTGGCCTAAAGCTTATAAAAATATCTCAGTTCCTTCCACCAGTGCAGTCTCAATTTTTCCATTAAAACCTATAGAATTATAAAGAATAAGAAAGGGTACTAAAGTTGTTTGTAACATAAGTACATGTAAAATATTCAAAGAGAATGTAAAAGTCAATTTATAAAATGAGAATAAAGCAAGCTAAACACTGTGAGAGAATTTTCTTTATCACTAGTAATATTGCAATTTGCAATTACCATTAAGAAGCACTTAGAACAATTGAAAGCTTGTAAGCTGAAGTCCATTCCAATCAAAGAAAATTTTGTTTAAATAATTTAAATCGAAAGATTTAAAAGATACGCAGATTGTAAAGGAAGAGTTACTACCTGCAACACAAATTTATTCAAGATGGGACATGCTTGTATCAGAGAAGTGTAAACAAGGAGGTTTTCGTTGTTCATTGCAACGATTCTCAACTGTAAATGCTTGAGCTTATTAAATATAGGAAATTCAGTGGTAGCAATACTATTCTGCATACACCAAAAAAGAGTAAATCATATCAGATTGATAATTTTTTAAAATTCGATACTTTTTAAAAAGTAAAGTTAACGGGAGGAGATGAGGTGAATCATTTAAGTAAACTAACCTCACCGACAAACATCATCTCCAAGTTAAGTCTCTCTAGCCGGGAAAGATAGCATGAAATCGTTGGAAACTTATAGATCATATACTCGCAGTACTGAAGCCCAATAGACATCTCAACAGGCTGCTGGTCATTCTTAAATGGAAAGCTTATTTCCGGCCCCAAGTAGTGAAACGAAGTGACATTCATAGCAAAAATTTCAATATTTTCCACATTGTAGCATCTTGATATATCCAAGCGTTTTAATTTAAATGATTCAACAGGAACTTTCAGATTTACCAGACTCATCGAATGAAGCACCGACAATTCTTCCAAAAGTGGACAATTAACTAACAAGTACTCTAGAACTTCCCCAGTTACATTCACGTTACGAAGCCGTAAATTGATAAGCAAATTGGGCATGTAATTTGTGATGTGACCCTTGTCAGGAAAATTGTAAAAACTTGTTCCCGCCAAAAAACCTTCGAAATCTAACTCGAGCTTTTCAATATTCTTCTTTAGGGCAAAATCAACCCAATTGTCAATATCCAATTGACAACTACAACTACCACCAACATCAAATCTAACTTTGAATTCATTTAAAGGACCCTTATAGGATGCCAACACTTGATTGACCCACTTCAAGTACAAACTCCTTTCGAAATCAAGTATCTTTTCATCCTTGTCTCTCACATAATATTCACTGTCCCCCAACTTAATTCGATCTATAGTTTCGGAAGCATCGAAATTCAAAGTAGGATTAAAAGTCCAGATATACCTCCACCTCTTTGATAGCACACTAGTTCTTCCCGCTTCTTTCAATTCCAATCGTGACAGAATTGAATCAATTAGGTTATCACCAAGTCCACTAATGCGATCCACTTTCTCACTATTCAAATATAAACAAAAATAAAATAAAAAATTGTGATCTTAAAAAAATTTGTTCATACAAAAGTAAACGAACAATAAATAAAAATCGTACCTTTCATCTGAGACGAGTACGGTTGGTTTCTCCGTCGTATTTATTGTTAGTTTGTCCATCGGATTTGATGTGACAGCTTTTTGCAAAATTGAAGAAAAAGGTTTTCAGAAAAAATCGAAGAGAGGGGAGAAAGAAGATGAAGAGATTAGGAGCGGGTATGAAATCGGAAGAGTGATTTTATACTCTTATAATGTGGGCGTACATGTATGTGTGTATATATAGAGAGAGAGTTTGAGGTTTTGGCAACTCGTAGGTTTTGGTAACTTGTAATGGAGAATCAGTGTTGGAGTAGGATTTGCGGAGGCCCAGTTGGTCGGTCTTTCTTAAAAAGAAAAATGAAGATGGAAAAGAAAAAAAGAAAACACAATTAAGCGGAACTTCCCCTACCGAGTCAAGTATTGTTCGGGATAGCAATTTTACTGCGCCGCCAAAGTCTAGACCCTTTATTTAAGAGTTTTGAGACTGTTTTTTTTTTTATTTCGTAGGAACCGATTTAGTATAAAAAAAATTTGAACCTTATGAAACGAGTTAGGGTATTGGTAAATATCCGCTCCCTCCCCATTCCGTCCCTTTATTAAAGGGTATGGGAGCCTTTTTTTTTTAGGGACAATTTTGGTAAAAAATATTAAACCTGTCACAGGTCATTGGACGGGTTCAGGTATTGGTGAAAACGCATTATGCTCAGCCCCGTCGAGTTTACATTAAATTTATCACTTTGCTACTTATATATATACACAAAAATAATAATTTACATACATTATTAGTTATTATTCATTTTTTTCCCCAAGAAATTCGACATCTCAAACCAATGAGAAACAATGAGTTAGATTGTTGGATGATTAGAGAAATCAAAAGCGAGCTCGATTGTTGGGTGATTAGAAAGAAGTTTATAAGTTAATCTTATCTTTTTTGTATATATATATATATATATATATATATTTTATTGACAAGTCTATTGATAGAGATGACAAAATTCATTATCCGAATTCGATAATTCGATGAATTTTTATTTAGTTAATTCATATTCGAATTTCTTCATTATCGGATATCTAATCCGATAATCCAATCCGATTATCTAATTTTAAAAATACAAAAATAAATAAATAATTTTAAATTTTTTCTTATTTTTCTAGAATAAGTAAACACTAGTAGCCATGGGTAAGTATTCACACTTTTAGTAGTTGGCATACAGGCCCCAATATCTTCTCCTAATTGGCATAGATAAGAAAATTATTATTTAAAACTTGAAGGATCGTATAGGTGAGTATGAATTTTTTTGCTCACGGATATTTATATATATATATATATATATATGTATATGTAAATATATTAACTTTCGTGGAATTGGACCAGTTTGTTAGAACTACTCTGCAATGACTTCTGTTAATTGCTCTACTTTTTTTTTTGAGTTTCTTGAATTCAGTATACCGAATACATTTGCTTCACAGTAACAAAAAGAGATGGAATATAGAATAGATATGGACACTACTCCAAAGTAGCAAACTTTATAACAAAATTATGGATCCAACAAATTAGAAAAATGTTTTATCCTACAGAATTCCACTTCAAACATAACTATTTCTATTACAATATTGCCCCTAAATACTTGATATGATGGATGGGAAGGGAAGCCACAGCGAACTCCAATAATAGCAAATAAACTTACCAGAAAATGATGCATAAACAATATAATACAATACAGAATCAAACAACTTTTGAATAAAAATGATGCATAAATAATATAATACAATACATAATCAAACGACCCTACCAATAAAGCGCAATGGGCAGGCAAACTTTTGAATAAAAATGATGCATAAATAATAGAATACAATACAACATCAAACAAAAATGAGGCACAAATAATAGAATAGAATATAGAATCAAATGACTTTTAATTCTGCTCCTGTGGGAAGTTTTTTTCCAAACTTATACGCACGCTTTCTAGCTAAATCTTTCTCAGGGGTCTCAATGAACTCCCATGGATATCCAATGTCATCGGGATTGCGGGTATCAAAGGTAATCTTCTTAAGCATGACCGCTCTTTTAATTAAATACATGCTAAGCTCAACATCATTCGGATGCCCAACGAACCAATCAATTCTACCTCCTTCAGCGACCGATTCGGCCGAGAGTCAACCTTTTGTTTTCTTCTCCCAAAGGATTTTTGACAACTCACCTGTAACAAGGAGAAATGAAGTCCGAAGGTGTTTTGTTATGTATATTTAGCAGAGAGAAACAAATACCATCGAGATACATCATATCATAATTGCTAAAGGAAAGTGAGAATCATGACATTGCTAGACTCAAATGGAATTGCTATGACATTGTAACCACTATTCTGCTTGTGGACATTGCAATTTAAAAGACCTCTAATTGATCCACAAAAAATCTCCTTAAACATTAAAAAAATTTAAATAAAAGTTTAAGTCCTGTGGTAGTAACATCTTCAAGAGTCCGTAATTAGCAAGTAAAGGTCTTGTAACACAAACTAAACTTACTGCCTATTTTCCCCAGACTCACGGAGAGTTAAAGGATAATATCTATTTCATATAGTTATTAAAAGCTCAAGTCGCACTAAGGCGCTAGAGGTCCTCTAGAGCCTAGGCGCATGTCTGAGCAAAGTGAGTCACACAATGAAAAATACAATAAAAAATAAAATTATTACTAAAGCATTTATATTCCATAGTAAAGGCGTAAATGTTGTCAAAGACACTCATGCCCGCACTTGAGGCCCAAGTCTTGCGTCTCAAGGAGGTTGGAACCTAGGCGCGCCTTTAACAACACTGATCTATTGTGTCTTGTCCTTTCTAATCTTCCAATAATAAGGTCAAATTTACAACAAATGATACCAAAGTTGCCTTGTAATGGACTAATAACATAAGGTTAGGGAGAAATAACATGGAATAAGTCACATCCTTAAACATAGATCTAATTCGAGTTTTCACTTCTAAAAGGAACAATTCATAAACAAAATAAAAGCGGAAATGGACTACAACGTTGAGCAACCACTTGAAAATCGTATCAAAAGAAACCATATTGGAAATTAAACTTATAGTGATAGTAACGAATCCTTGATACTAGCTGGTGGGATGGAGAAGGGTGTTAGACATGAATTCAAAGAGCAGTTGTATAACTCAAAAACTTCACAAACTTCAAGAAATCAGTTCTTCTCAATTGCAAAAACACTTGCCAATCATGAGAATAAAGCAATCTCAATTACAAAATAATAAAACTCATAAAGGAAGAGTTATTACCTGCAACACAAATTTATTTAAGAAAGAGTATGCCTCTATTAGGGGCACAAAAACGAGAAGGCTTTTGTCGGTAGTTGCACTTAATCTCAAGTCCAATTGCTTGAGCTTATTAAATATAGGAAATTTTGCGAAGTCGAAATCAATCTAAATACACAAAAGGAACAATATCAACACAAATTGGTAATATGTCGAAAAAAACAAAATAAAATCAGGCGCAAGATATTAAAATGCATCTGTTAAACTTACTCACCCTCTTTTGGTACAGTTGGAAGGGCAATTCCAACGTAAGGCTCTCTAGTCGACAAAGATAGGTAGAAATCTGTAAAAAGTTACGAATTAGATATTCACAATACGGACCCCGATAAACAATTCAATAGGTGTTTGGTCATCCTTAAATGGGAAGTCTATTTTTCGTCCAAAGTACTTAAACGACTCGATATTCAATGCATAAATCTCAATACTTTCCACATTGAAACAGTGAAATATCTCCAAACGCTTCAATTTATGTGCTACTTGAGGAACTTTCAGATTTACGAGAGAATCCGATCTTCCCACATATACTTGTTCCAAAAATGGACAGTGAGTAAAGAAGGACTCGATCAATTGTCCACATACATTCACACCGGCCAATCGGAGATTGGATAGGAAGTTGAAGCTAGTAACCGGAAGAGACAACCAATGCAGATCATAATTCTTACTCATATCCCAAGATGCTGACTAGTCTAACTCGAGCATTTTTACTCTCTTTTCTACGGCAAGGAGAACCCAATTATCAATATCGAGTTTAAAACTGTCATCAAGATCAAATATAACTCGGAATTCATCTATAGTCGAACCACGGTAGGATTTCAATACTTGGTTAACCCAATTCAAATATAATGGCCTTTTCCCATCAAGTTCCTTTTTTAAAACCCAATAATACAAAAAATGTAAAAAATTAATAAATTGTCATCACAAAAAAAAACTACCACAGTAGTGGTCAAGTTGCATAAACTAATTCACATAAAATTACATACAAGTAAAAAGATGGTACGTTTCGATTGAGACGGGTATGGTTGTTTCCTCCATGGGGTTTGATTCAAATTTCAGAAGATGGGTATGCTTTTAATTTGGGTACTATGTCAAAAGATCCAAGCTTTCGTTTTTATTTTGGGTATTCTGTAAAAATATCCAAGCTTTGGTTTTTATTTGGTCCTCTCTGCAAAATTGAAGCAAATCAAGGAGATTGCAAAGTGAAGGTCAATAAATTAGGGTTTGGTCAGGTTCTGCAAAAGTGAAGGTCAATAAATTAGGGTCTGGTCAGGTTAGGGTTTCAAACATATATACATGCGTGTATATATATATATACATTATACTTGTCTTAGAAGGATAAGGAAAGTTGAAATCTGGTTTGGCGATGTTGAGGCCCAGAAAATTTTTCCGGCCCAGTTGGCCAGTGGCCCAAGCCCACTCCTTTCTAAGTAAAATTCAAGGAAAAAAAAAAGAGAACACAAATTTAGAATAGGGTTGTGTTGTTACTCCCCCTTTTTAGTTTTTTATGGGATTTGAGTGGACACAAATAATCAACTCTTAAACTATCACGTGAAAATTTGGTTTCTTAAATGTATATGTGTGTATAGGTATATATCCAAAATGATCTCTTGTTCGAAGGTGATTAATAAATTTATACTCACCTATCACAATAACTCGTTCAATGTAATTGGTATAGATAAGAAAATTAACATTTAAAACTTGAAAGATAGTATAGGTGAATATGAATTTTTTTCTCACAGGTATTAATATATATATACATATATATACTACTATTAAATGTACGAAACACTTTTAATATTTCCAAAATTTTTAAATAAAAATAAAAATAAAATACAATGTGCCCTTTTCACTTTCTATCAGATTAATTTTTTTGAAAGACACATTGTTTCCTTGGTTTCGTTCGGTTACATAGCATTTGGTATATATATATGTCTGTATCAATTTGTATTGGTCACGTTTCTTCACTTAAAGATGTTTATTCAAAGAGTCACATACATATAAAGAATTGCATTTGTCATATCTCTTCACCCTTTGATCTGAAACGTTCCAACCCCATCTATAAATGCGACAATAACCCAGAGCCCATCATCCCTTTCCCATACGGGACTAGGGGTTGAAGATTATTTCCGTTGTTTTATCTTCCTAAGACTAAGGAGTTTCCATATTTGGATACTTCTTTTATTCAAGTTTATGCATTGGAGTAATGAATTCTTTTATTCAAGTTTATACATTGGAGTCATGAATCCTATTGATTTTTCATTTCTTACATGTAATATCAGAGCCAACATAGGTGGTGTGTGTTTTAAAATGATTTTTATTTTACTCGCAAGCGCACAAATCGATTGTAGTATAGATTATGCGAGAACGAGATCGAACCTAAAGGAATGTTTTAGGAAGATAACTAACTAAACTCAAATTAATCTAAATCTAACCTAGTTTTTCTTTTGGTAGTTGAATGAGTTTTTGTATACTAACTAAGCAAATAGCGAAATACAAATAATGAAAACGATATTAATAGGGAAAAGTACTAAGGTATCGGATTCCATCACCATAAAATCCATAAGCTTATAATTATTCTTTTATCGATGTTCAGATTTAGAATAGCAAGTCGAAACCAATCTATTGCTTCCTCGGGATTTAACAATAACGCACTAATGAAAGATATTTTCAAAAGATAGATTTTCCTTCGCTTTAAGGTGTAAAAGTCTAAACATCCTATGTATGCAATTTAATGGATCACATAAGATCAAAGATTTTTATTTTTAAACATTACAAATCCAAGCTAGATTAATTGTAATAGGGATTCTTAACTATTATAAATACATTATATTTATAGTGAAATGAATTTAAAACAATTAATTCTATGAAACCAAAATCATAAACATTAAAACCATAAACATATAATTTAATAAAAGATTAACATAATTTTATTTCATTAATGGTGGTTTCCTCCTTAATCTTAGTTGAGGAATTAGCTACATATGCTAAGGAATAAAAGACAAGAAATTAAAATACTAAAACCCAGATGAAGATCCTCCACTTCTCCGCTCCGTTTCCTCCTCTCCGGACTCTGGACCTCTAGACTTTTTTTTTTTTTCATTTGAGTGTGCACTGATATTTATACAGATATTTCTAACCACTTTTTTCAACTTGCAGGTCTTGGATGGAGCTTGCAGATGGGAGACTTGTTGATATGAAGATTCGTTGAATGCTTGTAGGTTGGACTTGCATGATATAAACCGACTTTCTCCAGCAACCTCTTCCTCATCAATCATTCTTGATAAGTTATTTCTTGTAACCAACTTTCTCACAACTGTGACACACATGTGTGCATGTATCTTATCTTTTTTTTTTTTTTTTGTAAGAATGGAGGAATTGAGTGTGGTGGGATGAAATGATATGTTCGGGAATAATAGGTTGCTTTTTTATTTTATTTTCTCTTTTTCTTCTTTTTATCATATTGTACCTATATTAACATAAAAACATATATATGAGAAATATTATCATAAATGTTAAATTAAATATTTATTTACCTACTAACAAATATACATTTGGGGATAAAATGTGTAAATATTATGGACTCATCAATAGGCTCAGAATGCTTAAAGTGTGAAGTTTAAATTATGTAAAAACATTATTAATTATATAAAATACTTCACTTCACAGGTTAATATACATTTATCTTCTTTAAAATTCTATCTTATCTAATTACTATATACCTAAATATTCTTAGATTATACAAACTACTAAAATGTTAATCTATTATACGTAATTTACTTTTAATTTTAAATTTGCAAACCTAAGTATAGTTAAAACTATACTCTTTCTTACTAATATATATAAGTTATCTAAATCTAAATCTATTCTATTATTAAAAGTGAAAACAGTTTCACGTGTATTTGTTATTGTTTCAAATAGTTTTATTCTTTTCGTAAATCAATTTATTATAATTGTGGTTGTAACTCTGTTTTAATGTTTCTACCTGTAAAGAGAGATGATTCGCGAAATAACATAATGGCGAAATGGCTCATATTGGGATAATGGCCTAAGGATTAAATTATCTGGGATATGGCCAAGGTTTAAATTATCTGGGATATGACCCAAGGTTTGGTATATTTGGGGAAACCGGCCCAAGTAAAAGATTATTTAGGAGATTGACCCAAATGATTGATTACTCGGGGAAATGGCCCAAATAAGGTTTTTTACGCGAGAGCTTGCATTATACAGAGGAAGGTATGAGGGACTGATGTGTTTTATAGCTCGCATCAGGAACTCATAACCCTATATGCTGCTCGCGTAGCGAGTACTACGCGGAATTTAAGGGAAATGCTTGGGATGAGTGAATAGTGGGTCGCGACCTAATTTACACCGTCCTAAGTAAAAGTACCTTAGAGAAGCCGCTAGTATTTAGGGACATGACCAAGGCATGCATGATTGGTCATGACCCAGCAAAGCTATAACAGCATCCTTGGCTAAGGATAAATTAGATCCGCGATGCAACAGGCGCGGATCATATGGCATGGTGCACATTATAATTCGCGAATTCATTTCGCAGATGATATTGTGCAAGGTATTTATGGTGCGCAGTATTATCCGCGCATAAGATTACGCGAATCCGTTTTGCGTAGTCAAGTGCGTGAAATAGTACTGTGCATGGTATTTATATAATGGATTGGTACGCATGAACTATGTCGCGAGACAGGTGCTGACGTGGCAATAGAATCCGCGAGGACGAAACAGGTGCCGACGTGGCAACACAATCCGCGAAGACTACTGGGCATCCATGTCTATAAATAGATGCGAGAGCTCACTTCAAAGGGGAGGACTTTCCGGAGGCTAAGAGAGAGAAATTCCTAGAAAGAGAAAGAACTTCTCGATCATCTGTACTTGTATTTCCCTTCCATTTCTCTTTCATCTCTCTGAAAAGCAAATCAAAAGCAATAAAAACATCAATACTGTTACTTGGTTGACGAACTTACGCATAAACTATCTTCACATCAACTAATTCATTCGAACCCCCTTATATTAAAGGCGACTCCGCTGGGGAGAAGATGTCTTCTGCACAAGTAGAGCCTCGTTAATCTCGGCGGAGAGGTCGTCCACCAACCCGGCGCATAGAACAAGTTGAAGAAGAAACAGTGGCGCAAACACAAGGAGGTGAACCAGTCCCGCCAGCACGAAGACAACGTCGTCACGCGAATACTGGTGCGGATCAAGCAGAAACCCCTCCGATGGCAGAGCTAGTGCAAAATTTAGCAGAATTACCATCGGTTTTACTACAAACTCTTCTCAACATCCAAGAAACACAAAAGGCCATACTTCACTTCATGGAGGCCTCGCGCGTTTCAGTTCCAAACATTGAATCACCAAGGATGGACAATCAGACTTTTCCAGAAGGAACTGAGCCCCTGAAGAAAGAGTCATATATCACCAAGGAACAATTGCGAGCTTTCCTGAACGAAAAATCTGAAGCAGAGGGAGTTGAAATAGCTCCACCATATCATCCTAGTACCATGGCTCTGCCTTATCTGGAAAACTATGGGGCACCAGCCTTCCATCAATTTGATGGCAAAAAGGGGAATGCGAAAGAGCACATAGCCAGGTTCGCGAATGCTCTGGGACCTCACAGAAACAATGAGTACTTGAAACTTAGAGAGTTCTCTAAGTCTTTAACTCGAACAACATATACTTGGTATACTGGCCTCGCTCCAACTTCAATGACAAGTTGGACATATATGGTGCTCAAGTTCTACACTAAATTCTTTCAAGCTGATGAAGAGGTCTCAATGATTTCACTTACAAGGCAAAGACAACGCTTTGGAGAGGAGGCGACAACTTATGTCAGGAGATTTCACGAAGCTGTTTTACAATGTCATGAACCAATTTCTGAGCTACAATTGATCAAAATTTGTATAGAAGGGATGCTGTGGGAATACAGAGTGCATTTGGTCAATCACGAGGTCAAAATTTTCTCTGCACTTGTCGATAATTCCCGAAGATTGGGAGAAGTTTTGGCTCCCCCGACACGACCAAATATCAGTACTAAGCGAGTGCCAATGGTAGCAGCGACACAAAAAGAAAGGCCCAGGGAAGAGCGCGCTGGGAGATCAGAACCACCCCTTTTACCTTTCAGTGAAAAATAGGCACTTGCTTTGCTGAATAAATGGATTGCAAACCATGTCATATCGCTACCCCCAGTGTAAAAGGTGCCGCCAAAAGAGGAAAGGATGAGGAGCAACTACTGTCCCTATCACATGAGTATTCGTCACTCTCTGATGGACTGTTGGGCGTTTCGCGGATTAGTGCACCGGAAAATAGCATCGGGAGAATTAGAAGTGGCGAAGAATGTAGTTCATGAGCCCTTCCCTACACATGTAGCTGTGGTGACTGCCCGAGGCATAACTGAGGATACCGTCCAGTATGAGTGCCCACCAGCACGTGAAGCAAAGGAGAATGATAAGATATACGTATTCTTTGATGAGCTCCCAATACAGGAACATGTGAAGGAATTCTTGAAAGAGCAAACATTAGCTGCTCTTAATCATACTATTGCGATTCCTCAGCATGAGAAGACCTCCAATAAGATTACATTTTCTAAAGAAGACAAACAAGTGCTATTTTCCTATAACCGACCTCTGTATGTACCAGCTATAGTGAGCGGTCGGGAAATGAAACGAGCTTTCTTGGACGGAGGATCGTCAATTAACTTAATCCCACTAGCCACTTTGTGGATGATTAAATTTCCTGAAAGCAAGATCGTAAACCAGACCATCGCAGTTACTGGTTTCAATGGAGACCAGCAGGCCACTATGGGATTCGCGACATTGGATCTCAAAATTGGGAAAATAAGGGGGCCCACTAAGTTTCATGTCATTCAAGGGGAACCTTCATATCAGTTGTTGCTGGGAAGACCGTGGATACATGCGCATGGCGTAGTACCATCATCTTATCATCAAGTGATAAAAGCCAATTGGGGAGAAGGGATTATGACTGTAAAACCATCCAAGAATCCATTTTGCGCATCAGAAGCTCATTTTACAGATGCAGTCTAATTTTCAAAATACAATGAAGAAGATGGACCCGGTGTTTTTGCTATACCATTACCAAAAGGGAAAGGAACGGATAATGGAAATACAACTAAGCAAAGGCTCGAGAAGGTGAGCTGGTCACGGGTCAAAATGCCCAATGGGCGAGTAATGTACAAATTATGACGGGGTTGGGGGTCAGAAACTTGCACAGTTGGTACTGACCCCGGGAAAGAAGAGATCGAACAAGGAAAGCTGAGTACAGATCCTGAAGTGATGAAAGTGAATCCGCGACCAGAACACGGTTTGTGTGAAGTGGACATAGGCGATGGTACAAAGCCGCAACCTACCTTCATAAGCAATAAATTGCCAGATAAAACTAAGAACGCTTTGATAAAATTGCTCAAAGAATTTCGGAATGTGTTCGCTTGAAACTATAGTCAAATGCCAGGACTCAATGTAGGATTGGTTAGCCATCATCTTCATGTACGTCCCGCATCAGAGCCGAAGAAGCAAAAACAACGAATATTTCATCCGAATCTGGAAATACAGATTAAGGCAGAGGTTAAAAAATTATTGAAAGTAGGGTTCATCAAACCGACTCAGCATCCGACATGGCTTGCTAATATTGTACCAGTGAAAAAGAAGACTGGACAAATCCGCGTATGTGTAGACTGTCGCGATCTTAATAAGGCCTGCCTAAAGGATGACTTCCCCTTGCCCAACATTGACACCATGGTGGATGCAACCTCAGGACATGAAATATTTTCACTTATGGATGGATTCAGTGGGTACAACCATATTAAGATGGCACCGGAGGATGCGAAGAAAACTGCTTTTCGTACCCCAATGGGGAATTTCCATTATACAGTCATGCCATTTGGGCTTAAAAATGCTGGAGCTACGTATCAACGTGCCATGATAGCTATATTCCATGACTTGATGCATAAAAATGTGGAGGACTATGTGGATGATTTGGTGGTGAAGTCCAAGGCTGTGCAGGATCATGTGGATGATTTGCGAAAAATATTGCAACGGTGTCGCGAATATAATTTAAAGATGAATCCCCTGAAATGCGCCTTTGGGGTACCAGAAGGAAAATTCTTGGGGTGTGTTGTACATCTGCAGGGGATTGATATGGACCCGACAAAGGCTAAGGCAATATTAGAAATGGCCCCACCCACAACTCGCAAAATGTTGAAAACTTTTATGGGGAATATATCTTATCTGAGGAGGTTTATCCCGGCACTAGCAAAAGTAACTCACCCACTTATGCCTCTGTTGAAAGAAAAATCTGTATATAGCTGGGGGAAAGAGCAGCAAAAGGCTTTTGAAAAAATCAAAAAATTTTGGCATCACCTAAAACGATGATAACACCAGAGTCAGGGAAACTGTTGATAATGTATCTCACTTCCACCAATAAATCCGTAGGAGCTCTGTTGGCCCAAGAACATGAAGGGGAGGAATGGCCGGTTTACTATATCAGTTGGGTACTCAAAGGACCAGAGTCGCAGTACACATCGTTGGAAAAACATTGTCTCGCTTTAGTATTCACAGCTCAGAAGTTCAGACATTATTTACTAGCACATCCGTTGGAGTTAATCACCAAAAGTGATCCTATACGGTATCTGCTCACGAGACCCATACTCAGTGGAAGAACTGCTCTGTGGTTATTAGCACTATCTGAATATGAGATCACATGCTCTAGGCCGAAAGTAGTAAAAAGTCAGGCCTTGTCAGACTTGCTAGCTCTATTTCCTGGGGGAGTTGAACCGAAAGTGGAGGAGGTGAGAGTAGCAAGTGTGGCTCAAAGCGCGGAATTTACCTTGGAATTCGATGGTTCATCCACGGAAAAAGAAGGCGGAACCGGCTTCGTATTAAGGAATGAGGAAACACAAGAGGAATTAGTCATGGCTTATAAACTTGACTTTCCTTGTACTAACAATATTGCCGAGTATGAAGGGCTAGCGCTGGGATTGATGATGGCTCAGCAGTTGAAGGCAAGAGTACTTCATGTAAAATGAGATTCCAAACTGGTCATCAAACAGGTGAAAGGGGAATATGCTGTTAAAGAACCCCATCTGGTGTCCTACAGAACCTTTATCCGACAGATGATAGAAGGCTTTGAGAATGTAAATTTTCAGCATGAACCACGAGAAGGCAACCGACGATCCAATGCATTGGCGACATTGGGATCGCGACTACATTTCCAAGGATTAGAGTTTTCTGTGCAAATAGTACGAAGAACCAACTTTGTGGTCAGTAGCGGGGGAAAATCATAAGTATATGAAGAGAATGATTGGAGAACACATATAGCACAAGCTCTACTAAAAAATGATAACAATGCCTTGAGACGAGAATACCAAATCATAAAAGGCATGTTATATTACAGAACGGCTGGAGGGATTCTAGCCATATGTGTGGCAATAAACGGAATAGGGGAAATATTACAGAAGACCCATAAGAAGATATGTGGTCAAGCAGATGTCAGTCTCTATCGTGTTTTGCAGCGGGAAGGTTTCTTTTGGCCAAGTATGAAGGAGGATGCAATAAAGTTACAAAGGAGCTGTCAAAGTTGCAATGCATATCCATCTGCAAACGAAGGTAATGTGGCAGACATGATAGACTGATGAGACAAATATGTGCAGTATCTGAAAGAAGGGGTTTTGCCTAAAAAAGATCATCCGCGGTTCATAAAATTGGCCTCGCGATTTGTCTTACAAGAGGGAAAATTGTTCCGTAAAAGTTTTGAAGGGAAACTGATGAGATGTGTAAGTGAGGAAGAGGCAGGGGAAATATTAAAACAAGTTCACATGTTTGGTCACCAAGGCCCTAGAAAAATGTTTCAACAGCTCCTATCATCCGGGTATTACTGGCCAACAATGGAAAGGGATTGCAGTAATTTTGTCAGAAAATGTCATATATGTCAGGTGCACGGAGATCTTATTCATGCTCCGGGAACCGAATTACACAACTTGGCGACTCCTTGGCCTTTCCATACTTGGGCGCTGGAAATAATTGGACCAATCACGCCGCACGCCGCAGGCTCAGGGACATGCGTGGGTTATAGTAGCAGCTGAATTGTTCACAAAATGGGTAGAAGCTATCCCATTGCAACGAACGACAACAGACAATGTGGTTCGATTCATAAAGGAAAACATCATCTGTCGATTTGGGATTCCAAAGGTGATACTGTCAGACAATGGAACTCCTTTTGTCAATAGTAAGGTTGCGGAATTGTTGGGGATATACTCAATAATTCATCACAAGTCCACGCCTTACTATCCAAAAGGAAATGGACAGGCTGAAGCTTCTAATAAAGCATTAATTTGAATCTTGTCTAGACTGGTGCATGATAATCAGAAGAAATGGGCAGAAGAGCTTCCAATAGCATTGTGGGCACATCGAACCGCATATCGAAGTGCAACAACCATGACCACTTATGCACTGGTATACGGAGCAGAGGCTGTACTACCTGCGGAACTAGAGTTGGCTGTTAGAAAGCTGGTATGCAAAAACAACTTGGAAGACATGCTATTAGAGATAAAAGAATTGGATGAAACTAGGACTGAGGCTTTTACGAATCAGAAGGAGTACAATCAGAGACAAGCAAAAAACTACAATAAAAAGGTACGGTACAGATGGTTTAAAGTAGGGGACAGAGTGTTGAAAGTAGTACCAACAATTATGAGGGGACAAAGGGTAAGAAAATTTGAAGCCAAGTGGGAAGGTCCGTATGTGATTACAAGTGAAGGAAGCAGTGGGTACTACAAAATGGAGCATGAAATCACCCGCGAGAGTGCTGGACCTCTTAATATAAAATGGATCAAGTTGTACCAATCTTAAAAAAAAAAAATACAAGAGGCGAATGATGATAAATGATAAAATATATAACATCAGTACAATGTATACAATGTTTTTTGCATATATGAATGTGTATTGAGTACATCAAAAACAAATTACTAGTACAAAATCGCCACTAGTACAAATCACGGCTAACAGGAGAAGAGATGTGGAGATTTTCATGCTCCTCTTATAATTCGCGGGAATGCATGGAATGTTCTGCGGAATCTTTAAGCCTAAGGGCATCTTGCTCTGCAACAGCTAATAAAGCACGGGCTTCTTCCACTATTGACATACTGGCTTGGTACTCAGTAAGAGCTTTGACCTCAGCACATTGTTTTGCATATAAACGCTCAATCTTTTCAAGATGAATCTCCCACCAAGTCACATTCATTTTCATATTCTTCAAATCCTTGATACGGGCGCGACAAAGTGGCAAAGTTGAAGATGTGAGGTCACGGATGCAAGTAGTTTTCAAGGAAGCAAAGGTATCCGTGATAATATGCAAAAATGTGGGTTGGAGAAGGGGATCATAGAGCTCCATGGTAGCAAACGTCTCTGGGTGATAGCTGTAAACACGATCAAGAATGGCCATGTCGCCTGAGTAACATAAAAAGTTACGCCAGTAAAGTTGATGCTCTGGATGAGGGTTTTGAGCTAAAAACGCGGGAGTGGCTTGGGGAGGGAATTGAGGAGGTTGGATTTGTGGCGCGGATGTGGTATCAGGAATGGATGTGTGTATCTAAGAAGATTGAGGATGGATTTGTTGCGCGGATGAAGCAGAAGTTGATGTATGTGTTTGAGAAGGTTGTTGGGTATACACTCGTTGTGCGGATGTAGGGTCAGGTATAGAGGTATGGGTTTGTAAAGAAGGTTGATGAATATGTGGCTATTGAGGGTAAATGGGAAGGAAAAAGGAATCAGAGTTGGGGAATGTAAGGTTTTGTAAGGTATTTGGAGGCGAGGGGAATTCATTGAGAAGAGTTTCTGGATCCTCAAATGCAGAATCGGGAAATAAGGATTCAGGACTCTTGTTTGACTTATCTGCAGAAAAAGATAGAATTATCAACAAATCTATTATACAGAGAATTGTATTCGCGGATAAAAAAAAAAACGGACAAAAATTACCATCATTCGCGGTTTGAATTTGATTCATGCCAAGAGAAGATTCAACAATATTCTCCATATCAACCTCAGGACCCCCGAAAAGTGATCTTTGAATTTGAGACCCATCCTGCAAAGTGGCAGCAAGCTCAGCAGCAATATCATAAATGAGAGGTTCCATATGCCGAGCATCTGTGTCAGAACTAGAGGCTTGAGGGTCAGTCGCTGCTATGACATCTACTTCTAAGACATAATTGGTATCGTTTGTTTCAGGTATCTCCGGAATATTCGAGATCTCATTTTGGTCTGCGACATCAAGATTTGTCGGGATCGCGGATTGATCATGAGGGGATAAATTCGCATTGGATGGATGAGCATCCTTACGGATAATGGTAGAAATGGGAAGATCATCCCCATTATCTGAATCGGAGAAAAAAATCTTCATCGCAGTTTTAGATATTGTCGGTGACTTCTCTTTTTCCTGATCCGGGAAGTCTGAGAGTATGTCAGCCACCTCGCGATCAGAATCATCAATAGAATTATCAACTTCCTGATTTGCATCCGTTCCAGTCCCGCGAGCTGAAATTGGTAAATTTTACTAAGTACAATGGAAGCACAAAAGGATAAAAGATAAAGGAGGATTTAACAAGACAAGACAATACAAGAGAATAAAGGATTTGAAGCATGAATGTCCTCCACAGCCTTTGCAACTGTATCCAGCAGAGAGTTTGCTTTTGCCCGCGGAGAGGATGATTCAGCCTCACCTTGAGTAAAATATGCGGTTTCATCCTCGACTTGATGTGACTGAAAAACAAGAGGTTCAACTCCAAATATGTTAGGAGAGGAGATCAAGGCAGAAGGATTCGACCTTCTACGAATCAAAGGAATAGTATCTACCTCATCATCTTCGGAAGTATGAGTAGCAACTTCTATAATCTGTGCTCTTTGATCTCTTCTCCGCTGGGACAACGGGATATAATCCAAGGGATCACCCGTATAATTAACTGCTAATGAGGGATCTATTGGAAGAGTAACTCGCGGTGGTGATATGACAATAGCACTCGCGGATCTCTGAAAAACAATTAAGCAGGTTAAATGGCAGTTATAAGCAGTGACTAAGAATAAAAGTAAGGTACAAAGTTATGAAAACATTACCAAGCGTTTTGAAATAGGTTCTTCGCGAACCAGAACAACAGTGGGGACTTCGACATGCTCAGAACGCTTTCGTTTAGGCGCGGGAAGAACTTTGGATTTACCTTTTCTCTCTTTCAAAATTCTATGTTTCTTAGAAACCAGATTTGAAGTACTTGGGGCTTCATGATCATCAGAAATTGGAAGAGCAAGCTTGCTGTAAAATCTGCGGGAGCCATGGGGTTTGTGTAATTTCAAGGATGAGTCTCCCACGAATACTTTTACAGGAACAATTGGTCTAGGATGACCCATCATGAATGTTTGGAAGTCCTTTGTGACTTGAAACCAAAAATCCACATAGGCCGCAGTTCGGCCACCTAATCGAGATCTCGCAGGAATAAAAATGAAAAAGGAGAACTCTTGGTATTTTTTCTCATATTCCTCGCGGTACCTCACCAGGGCTGCGTCATAGTTGTCGGGGGAATCACCCGAGGGAGGAGCTACATAAACTGGAACTGCTTGCTCAAAACCCAGTTGACGAGCTACCCGCGAAGGATTGTGAGGTGTGGACCGTGAGAAAGAGTCATAAAAAATAGGCAAGAAACACTCAAAGGAAAAAACAGCGAAGATGAGTTCTTCATGGTGTTTATAATCATAAGTGGTATGCTCCTCCATGGGGTAGAAAGAAGGAAAATAAATGCCATCCAGGGGCATTGAGTAAGGTCTCCAGGAAAAATTACGACTAAAGTCAATAAAATCTTCAAGTTGCTTGGTGGAAAGAAGGCCAGACCAACGAGCAGCTCGCGATCTGGGACTAAGGGTATCAATATTTGAAGAGGGAAAACTGAGGGGTTTGGGAGCATATTTTGGGAATCTTTCAAAAATGAAGAGCATAAGGAAAATGCAAGGAATGTGGGTGCTTATGTCATATCTACCAACTGACCTTAAGAAATCGTTGGATAAAGTATCTAACTGGGAATAAAACGTACCCAAAAAGAAAGGGGCTAAGGGAAGCCCGATGCCCCGCGAAGCTATAGAGGCCATCAAAAACACCAGTTTATTGGGCCCATCTTCAGGACGTCCCTGGAAAATATAGCGGTCCAACCAATAAGCTAAAAAACCTGCCAGTTCATAGTCGCCGTTGAATTCAGGGCCAGGTACTGATTTGCGGTCTTGACCGCGGAGGAGAGGCAGCTTTGGTTCATACTCCCTGAAGAAGTGATGACACCAGTTTGAATACTTTAACTTCACACTTTTTATAAAAGGCGCCTCATAGAGTATGGCACCATTCTTGAAATGACTACCTCTTTTCGCGGCAGAAGTTGCGCAAGACTGAAGGTGAGAGTGAATAACCTGGTCTGCCTCACTGAAAGCTGGGGCATCAAGAGACCGCGAGTCAAAAACTGGGAGTCGGAACAGTACGTACACATCTTCCAAGGTTGGGGTAAAATCCCCCCAAGAGGTTACAAAAGTGTGCGAGAAAGAGCTCCATCGCAACACTAGAAGATTGAGAGCATCCGCGTCTCGACGGACAGACAAGTCCGAAAATAGTTCTATGGAGTCCAGTAAGCCTACTTGTTTGAGAGTCTTGCGGTGCCGATCTTGGCTGAGTATGTGGCTGGACCATATTCTCCAATGAGTAATGGGCAACACATGCCCTTCATATTCTATGAAAGAATAAGGGACATCACCTCTTTCAATAAGTAGGCGAAAAAGTGAGGTGGGTGGTATATTGGCTAAGGGAGCTTCGCCATCAGAGTGAATAAGCATGGGTTCATCTGTAATGTCTCCCGTGGGAGGAAGGTTCTCAATAGAACTCCAGAAATGATCATGAGAAACCTCAAAAAATGGAGCCTTTCTCCATTTTGTTGGCTAGGGAACAGATGGAACACTCCCAGATGGAGGGACTAAGAGTTTGGGGGTTGAAGACTTGGCCATTTGAAAATAGGAGTAAGGATTTAAACTTAAGACCGCGAGGGAAATGGGGGACTGAGGATAAAATAGTGAAGATAAGAATAGACACAAAGGAGGTTAGGAAGCAGCAAAACAGAAAAAAAAATAGAGGCAAGAGGAAAAAATGGAATGAAATGGACAAGGGAGACTTATATAGGGAAGGGACACGGAAACCTAGGGGGTGCCATTAATGAACGCGGAAGTCGAACCGACGCCAAGGTTGCCGCAAATTCAGATGTCACGGATTGAAGGCTATAAAGAGTTTGAGAAAGAGAAGAAATACATGGGGAAAAACAAAATAAGCGCATGCACAAAAGTTGTTGAAAAACAGAAAAACTAAGAAGGAATGTTCGCGGATCAATAGACACGAAATATGGAAAACAAATTTCATCCGCGAAAGAAAGGCAAAAATGGCATGGGAAAAAAGTAGCCTTGAAACAAAGGTTTGATGTGCGAAGCCATGGGTTATTGCACTTTAATACTTGGCTAAATATCAAAAGTGCAATGGGGAAAAATGTAAAGAGAGATGATTTGCCAAATAACATAATGGAGAAATGGCTCATATTGGGATAATGTCCCAAGGATTAAATTATCTGGGATATGGCCCAAGGTTTGGTATATTTGGGGAAACCGGCCCAAGTAAAAGATTATTTGGGAGATTGGCCCAAATGATTGATTACTTGGGGAAATGGCCCAAATAAGGTTTTTTAAGCGAGAACTTGAATTATACAGAGGGAGGTATGAGAGACTGATGTGTTTTATAGCTCGCATTAGGAACTCATAACCCTATATGTTACTCGCGTAGCGAGTACTACGCGGAATCTAAGGAAAATGCTTGGGATGAGTAAATAGTGGGTCGCGACCTAATTTACATCGTCCTAAGTAAAAGTACCTTAGAGAGGCCGCTAGTATTCAGGGACATGACCAAGGCATGCATGATTGGTTATGACCCATCAAAGCTATAACATCATCCTTGGCTAAGGATAAATCAGATCCGCGATGCAACAAGCGCGGATCATATGGCATGGCGCATATTATAATCCGCGAATTCGTTTCGCGGATGATATTGTGCAAGGTATTTATGGTACGCAGTATTATCCGCACATAAGATTACGCGAATCCTTTTTGCGTTGTCAAGTGCATGAAATAGTACTGTGCATGGTATTTATATAATGGATTGGTACGCAGGAACTATGTCGTGAGACAGGTGCTGACGTGGCAATAGAATCCGCGAGGACGAAACAGGTGCCGACGTGGCAACACAATCCGCGAAGACTACTGGGCATCCATGTCTATAAATAGATACGAGAGCTCACTTCAAAGGGGAGGACTTTCCGGAGGCTAAGAGAGAGAAATTCCTAGAAAGAGAAAGAACTTCTCGATCATCTATACTTGTATTTCCCTTCCATTTCTCTTTTATCTCTCTGAAAAGCAAATCAAAAGCAATAAAAACATCAATACTGTTACTTGGCTGACGAACTTGCGCATAAACTATCTTCACATCAAGTAATTCATTCGAACCCCTCTACACTACCAAGGATTTAAATCCACATATCAAACTACTACTCTTATCATACTATACCTTGGAAGCCCAAGACAGTGGTACCCACTTTTTTTTTTCTTTCTTTGATTTGTATTATATTTCAGATATATATATATATTTTAAATCTTATCCTTTTTGTCATTATTTATTTATTCACTTTTCTTGTAGATTTAAGAAATACATCCTACTTTTTATTATTTACTAGCAAAGTATATGTGCGATGCACGTGATAAAAATCTATGACATAATTTCTATTGGTATTCTTAAATAGAAAAATATAATAATTTGTAGCTTGATAAAAAACATATTATTTTTAATGCTAAATAAGGGATTAAATTAATAAAGAGAGATACTAATAGAATTATACAATAGAAAAGTAACTAATTTTATGAAATTAAAATGATAAAATAATTAAACGGCTAAATAGATCAACTATATATTTGTATAGATTTATTAATGGAAAAAAATAATGGAAACGAATCATGTTGTCAAATATTGAAAAAAGATGTGTTGCATTTCTTATCCTAAGAGCAAAAAGAAAAAGAAAAAGAAAAAGAAAAATTAAATAAATAAACCCCCAAATAATATTTGGGAACCCAACAGGAAAAAGAAAATAATAAAAAGGTAAAAGAATATAAATTATGTTGCTAGTTCATCTCCTCAAACTCAAAATGTACATAATATTGAAATTGAAGTATCAAAACTATTCAAAGATAAGAAAGTCCTCAAATTACACCTCATATAGTTTAAAAAAGTAAAATCAATAGTCCAATATGTCCTAATAAAAAAAGACCACACAATATAATCATAAAAGTTTAAAAAATAATTATGTTCTCAATGCAATTATTCCAAGCCGAACTCATGCATATACTTATAAAAGATCAAATATAGAAATGAAAACAAAGTAATATATCGAAAACCCAAAAAAATAAAAGAAACAAATCATAAAACTCAAACTAATATATAGTTAGGAAAAGCAAAACGAATAATTAAAAACTCAACCTAAAATATAACACAAATTAGAAAAATTAAAAGGAAAAAATTAAAATAAATGATCACAAATAGAATATATATATATATAATAAAAATTAATATAAATGAATTACTGATAGATATATGTGTCCGTATTTAATGCAATTTTAGCAAGAGAAAATAATTCCTCAACATCAAGTACAAATATTAATTCTATTGTGAATTTATTCTCCCAAATTCAACACTACAACAACAAAATGTTTTTTTAATATATCGCAAAAATAATGGATATTATAAAAAAGGGTAAAGAATACAAATATGTTGTTAATTCCATTCCTCAAACTCAAACTACTAAAGAAGTACATATAGATATGAAACAAAATTTTAAAACATAAAAATAAAATTAGTATATAAAATACTAAAAATAAAAGTTAAGAAACTACTAAAACTAAAACTAACGTAGTTTTAAAAAGAATAAAATCAATAATTAAAAATATAAGTATACCACATAAAAAATCTAAAATTTATATTAATATTGAAAAAACTAAAATAAATAAAAAATTCTCAAACTCAAACTAATTTAGTTAGAATAAATAATAATAATAATAATAATAATAATAAAGCATCAAATATATGAAGTGAAGTATTTTATATAATTAATAATGTTTAGGGCGAAAAAATATTGAAATTAAAGTATTATAAAAATTATTTTTTAATATTGAAATTAAAGTATTATAAAAATTATTTTTTAATATTGAAATTAAAGTATTAAAAAAATTTAAAAATAAAAAATTCATCAATTACTCTAAAATAATTAAAAAAGTGTATTTAATATAATTTTGTTCAGACTAACCTTGATTCAAAAGCCTAAAAACTTACATGGAAGGTTAAGAGAAGAAATTGAATGGAAGGTCCAAACTTTTGATGCTCTGCCAACAGCTCTCACATATGTGATATGTGTAACAACCCGTTTCATTTTCCTTTTTTTTCTGAATTATTCCCGATTTATTTTCGGTGATGACGTCATTTGTTCATGACGTCATGGTTACTCTGTGTATTTTACGAGTAAATTTTTCGCGTTTATGTCTTGATACGATGGGATGACGCGACTATTGACTACTTCGTGGATTGTCGTTGGCGATTACGAGAATTGACGGCGAGTTTAATGTTTCGAACTGGTGAAACGTTAACGTGAGTTCTGGATTCGATGACACGACTCTGCAACTGTCTATTCGGTGACTTCGTGGGGTTTCTTTGTGGTTATGTTGCTTGAGCTGATGTTTTGTATTTCGGACGTGGCTAGAGGTTTACGTGGGCCTTAGTATCGATTATATGGATTCGCTTAGACGCTCGACGTTTAGTGCTTCGACTGGATGACGACACGTTTAGTTGACCGACGTTTAGGGCTTCGACTCAGTGATTCGAGTTCGGTAGTTAGTGCTTTAGGGGTTAGTACGTGCCTTGTTTAGCTGGCGTGGTTAGGAGTATTGATAGTCCTTTCGCTTGTTTTATTTATGTTAGTAGATACGTGCTATGTTTGTATCTATGTGCTCTGTGTATTGATGTGGCATTATGTGCCCTAGATGTTTGACTTACGTGTTTACGTGTATTTGTATTACCTTGTTCGTTTTTCGTGCTTATATGTATGTGATACGTGTTAGTGGATCAATTTGGGATGAAGTGGTTTTATTTGATTATTGTTCGAATAAGTTACGTGCCTTAGTAGTTCGGATTAGTGATGACTCCAATGACCAGGTAGTTGAGTCTCGTACCCGGAGCGTTTATTTCGACCTGTATTATTTCTCGACTATATGTAGAGTTTACGAGAGCGTGTAGTATAAACCGCTAGGCGATTAGTGATTTAATTTGGTTTTTATAAATATTTCTATCCGACTATATAACCGAATTATTCATTTCGGATTATATTAATTATTCGGAGTTCGATGGGGCTTTCAGTGATTTAATTGGTGGATGATTTTCGTGCCCCGGAGTTTTTATTTGGGCCTATATTATTTATTTGGAGTCCGGTGAATTTTATGGGCTCACGTGGAATTATTCGTGTCCCCGGTATATTTTACGGGACTTATTTTATTTATATGAATTTAATTATGATTATATATATATATTTAAGGGTTTCATACCCTAGATTATTTATTTCAGTTATATTATTTATTAGAAGTCCCGTTTATATTTACGGGCACGTGCCATATTATTTCGGGGATCTTAATATATTTCTCGGGATTTATTACTCGTATACATATATATTATTATTAATTAAGAATATATGTATATATGGGTATTAAATGGGTATTTATATATATATATATATATATTTAATTATATAGATAAATATATAGATATATGTATTATTAGTGATAAGTGTCCAGAAACTTCTCCATCTTTCCTTAACCTCCCTCACGCACTGACCTGTTCCTTCTCCTCCACACGACTAATCTATTCCCTCTCTGTATCATCCCCAACTGAAATTCCTCTTCATCAATGTTGATCCGTTTGAGATTGAGAGATTGAGAGAGGGAAGTTGGAGCAGGCGAAAGGGAGGGCTTCGCTTAGGGTCGTCGGCCAGAATTGACGACGGCGGACTGTGTGGCGGTGGCTAGTTGCGCCGGTGATGGCGGCTCGTGCCGCGGCTGTTGGTGTGAATCTAGCAGGCGGTGGTGGTGTTCATCTTGGGGGCCTGATGGTGTGGTCGCGTAACAGGGGAGGTGCGAAGTGAACGATCGGTAGCAGGGGTAGCAGGGTCGCCGGAGTTAAGAGGCAGCCATAGCTGAGTTGCTTGTGTGGTGGTCAGCGCGGCTGTAGGTGGCAGCAACCGATGGTTCGCGCAGCAGTGGTGGTTCAAACCAGTCCCCTGTTCACTCGGACTGAGTCGAGTCGACTCAGTGCCGAGTCGAGCTGTGTTTGGCACGAAACTTTGAGGGTAGCTCGGCCTCGGTACCATGTACGCTATATCCGAATTCGGTGCGAAACCGTTGAGCGGTTTGCCGGGAATTTCAGAATTTCGGTAAGAATTTTCGGTTGATATTCTTTAGATTTATTCAAAATTACTTATCGATAATTAATGAGCTTCGGGTATATTAATTAGGTTGACGAGGCGGATATTTTTCCATATTCGAAAATGGATTAGCGCAACTTTGTTCGGCGAGCTTATTTCCGGTGACGGCACTGTTCATTGTCGGTTAAAGCGGGACTGTTTGTAAGCATTTAATTTAGGTGGGGAAATTTTATATATATATATATATATATTTATCTAGCACTCACTAATAGTGCGTAGAAAATGCTAAGTAGTCCCGTTGTATGTTTATAAATAATAAAAGTATGAAATTAAATTCCTAGTGGTAGACGAATATCTAGGAATTTTATAGAATTTACGGAGTATCCATAAATAGATAAATGAAGTCGGGAATCGGAATTCCCTTGATAAATTAAGTAAATTAATTCCCTGAAAAGTTATAATAAATTAAATCCTACCAAATTTGGATTAAATTAGGTGGTTTAGTACCCCCAAACTTAAAGTGGGATTTTATAGAATTTTGTGTAAAAGATTAGAACTTGTAATTAGCTCCCGGATTTTATATAACTGTTATTAAAATACAGTGTTAGCGGGGCCGATTTGATATTGAGGGACGTAGGGCCGTTTAATAAATATTTCATCTTTTATTTATATTTTATTGAAATTTGAATTAAGATAAGGGGGTATTCACGAGGATGAGGGATGTATAGACGTGATTTTAGTTCCCTAGTTGGTTTTCTCGGAAATCATTAATAAATTAAATTGTGTATTAAATTATCAAAATTTTCCCCTGAGGCTGATTTGTTTGAAAACAATTATTGGGAATTAAAATTTAAAAGCATGCTGGAATATAAATTCTATAAAGATGGGGTAATTGAGGACCCGAGTATTTTTGTGGAAAAATGGAAATTTAGTTATTGTGTGATTTAAATTGTGAAACATGATTGATATGAGATTGATTGGCTTTGATGCCGTGCTATTGAGCATATTTGATTCATATGGAGGCATTTGACACTCATACAGCACCATGTTATATATGTTGTTTCGGTGCATGTTGCATGTCTCATTTATGTCACGTGCATGTCTGGATCGTATGGAATGTCGCAACAACTGGCCAGGGGTGGTCTAGCACCAGGGAGCTAGTAACTCTCAATTCTCTAGACATTTGGGGGTGAGGGCTTGCGCCTCACTTGCCGGTTCCCGGGCGGGCTTGTGGTCCCCGCACTTTCTTTGGCGACGCCCACCCTTCCTGTTGTGGGTTTGTTGCCCCAGCAGTGAACGGTTTGGGATTCCTGGATATTAGTGGCTAGGGTTGCATTGGAGTTGCATTGTCATGACATTTACATTCATATTGGACATTTATTTGATATGTACTTGCCTGTTATTATTGATTATCGATATTGAGTATGTGATGTCTGAGTTGTAATTAAATATCTGTATTATTCTCTTGGGCGCTAAGGCGCAGCGTTTGTAATTAATATTTTAACTGTGGTTAAATTATAATGATTATTTAGAGATTTAAAATTGTAAAGAAAGAAAGAAAGTTCGACGATAATAAAAACCTGGATTAGTGGAGCCACGATTGACATGTGTTCTAGGTGGTTACGTGGATATATATATATGAAAAGGTTTTGATAATTAATTGTTTTCCCCTTGAGTTGGAGTTGAGTTGAGTTGGCTAATCGTATATTGAGACTTGGTTGTGGTTGTGCCTTTGGCCACATAGGCCTTTGTGATTTGTGATTAGTGTTATCACTGGATGACTATTAGACCACTACGGTAGTGGGGAGAGTTGTTCAGGTTAAAGGTCGGGTAAGACTCGTAGTCTGACCTTGTTTCTCTTCGCTTGTGCATTTTGAGCTTGTCGCTCACCCTTCCACTTTAAAAGTGTTTCGAGTAGTAAATGGTTTTTAGCCGTGTGCCTTGAAAATCTCCTTTCCTATATGTTATGGTAAAGTTAGTGAACTCTGGACATGGTTTGTCTCGTTCTTGAGACTCGAGGTCAGTTCTGAGATCTAGATATGTTTTTAGAGCTTGATTATTTAAGTTTTCCTCCTAGTTGTTCCGAGGAACACTTGAATCCCGGTGTTGGTTTGGTAACCTTTGAGGATTTGTTTATAAGCTCCTATATTAAGTTGAAGGTCTTAGAACCTGTTTCGAAATAAGTTTGATTGTGACTTTGAGGTGATATTGAGAAGTGAGATTAAGTTAATCGCACATAGTGCGATTCCTAGTGTTTGGTTGGGTTAAGAGGCATTGGAACCAAATATGATTTGACCGGGCCCTAACTTTTTCTTAAAAACCGGTTGAATCCTTCGAGGTTCAACATTTTTCTTTAAAAACCCGAGGGCCATGGCATCTGTTTGGGACTAAATGACTCCAGTAACCCCTTCTTGCGCCTCGATAGGCGGTATGAGTTGGAGGTGACCTTGTTGATCTGTACTTTTTTTAGTGCCTCAGTTGGTTACCGAATCCAGTGTGGTGATAATATATTTCCTTGTGTATTTCTTTGGGGTGAATGGATTAGTTCACGAATTATTGTAAACAGAAAGGACTGTATTGAGGATACCATTGGACTGTATTGAGGATAGAAATTGTGAGAGTGAGACTCTCCAGATATGATTTGATAGATGTGATGTGTAAGAGTTATAAATTAATTGTGGACATGATTATGGTTTTTCTCTTCTAGTAGTCTTAGTGAGGGATCTTACCTCCTAGAAATCTTGAGTGGCGTGCTCGGTGCACGGTATAATAGATAGTTAGTTCTGGTTGTATCCCTAGACGAGAGTGTGTATTCGACTTGGTGCCTTTATACACCAGGTGTTAGGATTAGCTGTTTACGGGACTTTGTGTATATGTATATATGTGTATATATATATATGTTGATTCGACATGCGTATATACGAATGGTAGATATATCTTATGAGTTGTGCTGTTTTACGATTTCTGAGTAGTTTCGAGATTAGTTGTGAGGTTATTGTTGGGTGTCTTGGATTGGCGGGGGTGCCATGGTAGACGATAGCTTGACCTAGGATAGATGCATGCACACGGGATGGTTAGCATTTTCTAGACGGCTATGAGAGTGATGTTTTGATATTATGGTGAGCGCGTAGTTTTTTGCTCACCCCCCACACACAACATTTTCAGGTTTGCAGGTGGAAGCAGCACGACGCGTACGGCGGCGATGGTACGGGGGATTTGGGACGGTAGATTCATTCCTCCTTCCGTAATCATATTTATTATTCTTTTATTCTCTTGGGAGCCAGGTTGTTGGCAAATTCCCTTATGTTGTATTTTCAGTTCATGTATTTATTATTTTGGGGTGCCACTGTTTCTATTCTTGTTATTCTGGGCAGGTTGTGCTATTGTGTTGAATTTGAGTGGTCCGGATGTTCCAATTACAAACGGAATTCTGCCGGATTTTCGTTAGAATTCTTTATTGAATTTCTTTCACTCAGGTGACATGGAATACTTCATTTTCATTCCTATTCCATGTATTTCGAGGTCATTGTTGATTTCGGTTGTCATTTTCTATGACGTCACACCTCGGGATTCGCTGATTCTCCAGATTGGAGTCTCAAGAATAACGGGGCGTGACAATATGCATGTATTAATGTAATAGATTGACTATAGGAATTATATGAATTGTGATATGTGCATTATAGAATGCTAGAATAGTAAGATAATAAAAGAGTTTTAATATACTAAATGCTATTTTAGGGGTGAAACTAAAGTAAAAAAGGGATTCTACTTTGATAAGCATTGAGTGTCTTATTAAAGAATGACTAACCTTTATATCTCATATAGGATTTCCTAATTATTTTATTAGAAAGACTGTGATTTTTTCTGAGTGCTTGATTGGAATTAAAATTAAAATTAAATTGTAATAATTAGTATTTTATTAGGATATAGAATTAATAATAGTAGTATAGATATAAATATAAATATAATTATCTAATGTTTTAAAAAAATCAAAACCTAATTATGTTTACACTTTATAAGATAATTATCCCATTGTATTTAATTATCTTAATATATTTTTATTGACAAAGAATTTAAACTTATCCAATTGTATTTTAGAGTCACTTTAGTATCCAAAAAGGAACCTATTATAAAATCAAATAGGGGTTCTATTTAATAGAAAATACTAACAAATAGGACTTTCATAATATGCCTAATTTAATTTGGGTTAAAGAGTAACACACCAAAAAAAAAAATCAAAACCTAATTATGTTTACACTTTATAAGATAATTATACCATTGTACTTAATTATCTTAATATATTTTTATTGACAAAAAAATTAAACTTATCCAATTGTATTTTAAATTCATAAGGAGTCATAAATTATATAGGTTATTGTTTTTTGAAACTAAAGTAGTGAAAAAATATTTAAAATATAGATAAATCGTTTTTTAGAAAAATAGATATATAACAAGATTGAAAAATAATGAAATAAATCCAATTCCTAGTACCAACAATTCTAGGATATAGATTTTAACAAAATTGAAATTTTTTTGAATAGATATAGAATAATTAAATAGACTCAATTATAAAAAGACATTTTGTTTAGAATAGATATAGATTTTAACAAAGATATACTAATTTTATATTTTTACTTTTAATAGTAGAATTTAGGTGAAATATTAATTTTATAGATTTCAAGTGCAATTGGAGTTTCAATACAATTAGAAATGTTACAAGTCAACATTAATAATATAATGTTGGTGTGATTTAAGATGTAAAAATGAATGAATTGGACTAATTATCCTACTCTATTTATTATTAGTAGATTTAATGTAGCTTTCCAAATCATTAACATATATATTGGTACAAATGTTTTTTAATGACAAACTTTAACAAAAATTGATTGTAGGAGTGTAGAAGAAGAGGTTACTATAATTATCTATATCTCTAAAATAAAATAATAATACAAATATAAAAATAAATAACTGCTCGTAGAACCTAATAGAATTCTATTTTGTTATAAATACTTGCATTAAGATTCTAATTAGTCCAAATTTCAATCTTTAATTCCAATATAATATAACTTTAATTAAAATTTTCGAATACTGAAATACTAAATAGGATTCTAATTGGTCCAAATTTCTAATATAATATAACTTTAATTAAAATACTGAAATATTGAAACACTTCATACTTTTAATAGTGAGTATAGATTAGTTTCGTTTCTCTTCTTCACTTTAATTCAACTATTAGTGGTGATAGAATTGTATTTCTTTTTTTACTTTTAGTTTATATAAATATATATAATGGTTTTGCATTAAAATTAATTTCTTATCTTTTATGTTTTTTGTAATTTTAAAAACTTATCTATTTTTGAATGTTCTTTCTCATTGTGGTATTTATTTTCATAATTAAATTTGACTGTTTCTTAGCTTTTAAAATCCAACGTAACAAGCATTGTTGTTTGATCAAGTTTAATTATTTATTTATTTTTTAACATCTAAATTTATATAAATTTCTACTAATATTTTATATATTTAAGGAGGTGGTATATTTAATATCTAAATTAAGGTATTAGATTTTTGTAGTAATTTTTTGTAATCAACATTAAAGGTCATTATAATAAAATTATTTAACTTGTTTCATAAGTGTATTTATTATAGTTTCTTACGTGTGCAACGTACTTTATACTAGTATATATATATAAATATATTAACTTTTGTGGAATTGGACCAATTTGTTAGAACTACTCTGCAATGACTTCTGTTAATTGCTCTACTTTTCTTGTTGAGTTTGTTGAATTTTTTTAAAATTGTAGTCTAATCACCTCACTGATAGATAATATTACTTAAATTTGATTTGTTACTTCTTTTTATGGTTTTCGTTCTAAAATGATCACTTTTTTCTTTTTATGTTTGTGATTTTCGTTAAGAATGTAGCATTTGTAATCGTATGTATATATGTATATGTTTATGTTCATTTATATATTGATGTTATTGATGTGCGGTCTTCCAATCTGATTCTATGTGAAAAATAAATGCTTTTTTAGGGATATTTTATTTTATTTTATTATTATTATTTTTAATAACCGTGATGCCCGGGTCAACTTACGCGTACATTGACTAATCCAGGAGACACGTGCAAGACAATCCCCACACGAATCGGGTAAGGCTTGGATCATGTCCGTGATCGTGACCTTAATGAATTATTTGCACCTAGTATGAATCGAAAATCGAAAATTGAATTGAAAATGGAATTTGTAATCCAGCTAGCCTGTTAACCATGACAGAGATTGTCTTCGAGACTGAAGATAGGATGTGAGCACACCATTGTTCGCTAATCTCGGATGAAGCGTTTTTGTCTCTAAGTGGGAGATTGATAGGTTTGTGGAGTCAAAGTCGGCGCCTAAGTTTGGTACCGCCCAACTACAACACCAACCAAGGCCAAACTTTAACGACCGTAAAGTTTGGCAGCTTGACACAGACGGGAAGAAATTGGGCAACCTAATTTTGGCTTCATCCTATCATCTTCTACTATAAATAGAGGCTTGATTCATGTACACATCAATAGCACAATATAAACACAAGAGTGAGGGAAAATGTAGAGGGTCAGAGAGTGTAGTGCAGAGAGGGTGGTATCGGTTGACCCACCCCTCCTCTTTGTAATTCCTTCTATATTAGTGAAGTGGTGTGTGCTCCGTGGATGTAGGTCGATTTTTGAACCGAACCACGTATAATTCTCTCATGTCCCTTGTGTGTGTATATGTGGTGTGTGAGTAGCAAAAGTGAAACCCCGATCCTAACAAGAATATAATACAGAATCAAATGACTTTTGAATAAAAATGATGCATAAATAATAGAATACAATACAACATCAAATGAAAATGAGGCACAAATAATAGAATATAATACAGAATCAAACGACTTTTAACTCTACTCCTGCAGGAAGTTATTTTCCAAGCTTATATGCGCGCTTTCTAGCTAAATCTTTCTCAAGGGTCTCTTTGAACTCCCATGAATATCCCATGTCATCAGGATTGCGGGTATCAAAAGTAATCTTTTCAAGCATGACCGCTCTTTTAATTAAATACATGGTAAGCTCAACATCATTCGAGAACCCAGTGAACCCAATCAATTCTACCTCCTTGAGAGACCAATTCGGCCGGGATTCAACCTTTTGTTTTCTTCTTGTAGAGAATTTAAGCCAACTCACCTATAGAGAACAAGGAAAAATGAAGTCATAAAGTGTTTTATTATGTATTTAGATGAGAGAAACAAATACCATCAAGATACATCATATCATAATTGCTAAAGTTAAGTGAGAATCATGACATTGCTAGACTCGATGGGATTGCTATGACAGTTAGTCACCATTTCCATTGTAACCAATATTCTGCTCGTGGACATTCCAATTTAAAAGACCTTTAATTGATCCACAAAAAGTCTAGCTAAACATTAAAAAACATTTAAATAAAAGTTCAAGTCATCCGGTAGTATCATCTTCAAGTGTCCGTAATTAGCAAGTAAAGTAACACAAACTAAACTTACTGCCTATTTTTCCCGGACTCACAAAGAGTTAAGGGATAATATCTATTGTGTCTTGTCCTTTCTAATCTTCTAATCACAGGGTCAAATTTACAACAAATGATACCAAAGTTGCCTTGTAATGGACAGTGCACTAAGCTTTCAATAGACTAATAGATTGTTGGGTCCAAACTAAACATGTAAGGTTGGGGCGAAAAAACATGGAATAAGTCACATCCTTAGACATAGATTTAATCCGAGTTTTCGCTTCTAAAACGAACAATTCATAAACAAAATAAAAGCAGGAATGGACTACAACGTTGATGAGAATAAAGCAATCTCAATCTCAATTACCTGCAACACAAATTTATTTAAGAAAGGGCATGCCTCTATCAGGGGCACAAAAACGAGAAGGCTTTTGTCGGTAGTTGCACTTAATCTCAGGTCCAATTGCTTGAGCTTATTAAATATAGGAAATTTTGCGAAGTCGAAATCAAACTAAATAAACAAAAGGAACAATATTAGCACAAATTGATAATATGTCAAAAAAAAAAAAAAATCAGGCGTGAGAATCTATAATGTATCTGTCAAACTTACTCACCTTACTCACCCTGTCTGGGTACTCTTGGGAGGGAAAGACCAACGTAAGGCTCTCTAGTCGACAAAGATAGCTAGAAATGGGTAAAAAGTTATGAATTACATATTCACAATAAGGACCTCCGATAAACAATTCAATAGGCGTCTGGTCAACCTTTAATGGAAATTCAATTTTTCGTCCAAAGTACTTAAAATAAGCTATATTCAATGCATAAATCTCAATACTTTCCACATTGAAACACTTAAATATCTCCAAACGCTTCAATTTGTGTGGTAGACGGGGAACTTTCAGATTTACGAGAGACTCCGATCTTCCCACATATATTCTTCCAAAAATGGACAGTGAGTAAAGAAGGACTCGAGCAATTGTCCACATATATTCACGCGTGCTAGCCGGAGATTGGATAGAAAGTTTAAGCTAGTAGCAGGAATAGACAACAATTCCAGACTATGAAAATACCTCAACAAGCCAAAGTTCGAGTTGTTACTCATATCCCACCAGTATGAAAAATCCAATTCCAATATTTTTACTTTCTTTTCTATTGCAAATAGAATCCAATTGTCAATATCAAATCTACAACTATCATCTAGATCAAATTTAACTCGAAATTCATCTATAATCGAACCACGATAGGATTTCAATACTTGGTTAACCCAATTCAAATATAATGGCCTTTCCACATCAAGTTTCTTTTTTCCATCTAGAATTCCAGTCGTAGTATGTGACCCATCAAATTTCAGTCTAGGAAAGCAAGTCCACATATACCTCCATCTCTTTGATAGCACACTTGTTCTTCCAGCTTCTTCCATTGTTAATAGTGACAAGATTGAAGCAATCAGATCATCAGGAAGTGCACTAATGCGATCCTCCAAACACCAACCTTCTTTATCAACCTTCTCACTATCTCAATTAAAACCCAATAATACAAAAACAGTAAAAAATTAATAAATTGTCATCAGAAAGAAACAACCACAGTAGTGGTCAAGTTGCAGAAACTAATTCACATAAGATTACATATAAGTAAAAAGACGGTACCTTTCGATTGAGATGGGTATGGTTGTTTCCTCCATGGGGTTTGATTCAAAATTCAGAAGATGGGTTTGGTTTTAATTTGGGTACTCTGCAAAAAGATCCAAGCTTTGGTTTTTATTTGGTGTTCTGTAAAAAAAAAATCGAAGCTTTGGTTTTATTTGGTCTTCTCTACAACAAATCAAGGAGATTGCAAAGTGAAGGTACTAACGTCGTAGGGCTCTAATAGATAGTGACGATGAAACTTATTTAAATTGGTATAGATAATCAAATTAATAAGAAGTCCAAAAGAATATAAATATATAGTTTGTTTCTTTAAACTACTATAGGAGTCTTAATGTACTTAAAGTCTAACAAAATACTTTTACTTGACTACTACATTGGGTAAAAGAATATATATAAAAAAATAAAATTAAGAAAAAAATAATCTGTTATTGAAGTAGTATGGAAGGAAATTCCATGGAAAGATTTAAAGACTTAAAATTAAATATAAAATGTAGTTTAAAATCCCGAGTTATAAGTACAATTATGTTTTAATATAAATATAAATTTAGATATGGATGTATATATATTATAGAGTGAAAGACATACTAATTAGTTGTTTTGGTCATAATGGTGAGTTGAGAGATTGTGTGCGGAATAGTACTACTGTGTTGATCGACCCGTACACAAGAAGGGATTAGACAAAGAGTCGCATCATTACAACCCCTAGTCTTGTCTGGAAATGGATCATGGACTATGGGTTATTGTCGCATTTATAAATGAGGTTGAGACTGTTTCAGATTAAAGGGTGAAGAGATGTGACCAATACAACTCTTCATATGTATGTGACTGTTTGAATAGACATCTCCAAATGAAGAGACATGACCAATACAAATGCTATGAAACTTTATTTATGCGGACATGTATATACACCAAATGCTATGCAACCGAACGAAATCAAGGAAACAATGCGCCTTTCAAAAAAAATTAAATAGATACAAAGTGAAAAGGCACATTGTATTTGATTTTATTTTATTTTTGATTTAATTTTTTTTTAAAAAATTGTTTGGAAATATTAAAAACCCTTTGTACATTTAATAATAGTATATATATATATACACTAGGAAAGAGTATGTGCGAATGCACATGACGTGAATCTATGGGTTGATTTTTGTATGAAAAATTATATGGAATATATATAGTGATGAATGAGTGTGATTTGAAGGGTTTTGAGATGTGAGTGAAGTAACATGACTATTTGAAGTGAGCAACATGTTGAAGAGGTAGAATTCATACAAAATATAACACACCTATTTAATTTTTGATTTAAAATGTGTAAAAAAATTATGAGGAATATATATAGTGATGAGGGGTCTGATTTGGGAACAGGTATTGGGTACCCCGGAGATAAATACACGTGGTACTCCAAACCAATAATAGAAAGAGTGTAATACACGCAGGGATTTTATCACTTGCGCATGTGTATCACCACTTATTTTAATTGGTTTGGGATACTATGTCATCATTATCCCTGGGATAACCAATAATTTTCCCTAATTTGGAGAATTTTGAAATGTGAGTGAAGCAACATGACTATTGAGAGTGAGCAACATGTTGAAGTTGAAGAGGTACAACTCATACAAAATATAAACCAACACACCTCTTTAACTTTAAGAGACACGTCTATTTTATTTTTGATTTAAAATGTGTAAAAAAATTGTTTGGAAATAATAAATGGGACTTGTACTTTTAATAGTAGTATAAATATGTATACATTGTCCTTGTCTTAGAAAGTTAGAAGGATAAGGATACTTGAAATCTGGTTTGGAGATGTTGAGACCCAGAAAAAAATTTCCGGCCTAGTTGGCCAATAGCCCAAGCCCACTTCTTTCTAGGTAAAATTGAAGGGGAAAAAAGGGTAATTTATATTGACACGGTGACACCCCCTAAGGTATTAGTCAATTACACCAAGATGATGGTCAATGCCTAATTTGCCAGATACACCCCCTGAGATTTATAAAATGTTGAAATGACACCCCTTGGAGCCATAAAATGACTTTAGTGTCCTTAGTTAATTTTTACGTAAAATCTAATTTACCCATTACACCAACCACCCTTATCATCACACTCTTATTATTAAAAAATTATAATAAATAAATAACATATACAATATATATAATTTTATTTTAAATATAAAAATTTAAAAATGTCAAAAATATTTTTAAAAATATATTTAAAGGTAAATTCTACCACTAAACAAAATTCATCAATAATAATACTAAGAAAATCCAATTATTTAAATTCATCAATAATAATACTAAGAAAATCCCACTATTTAATTATTGTTCTTAATTTTTAATATATTACTATATTAATATTTCTCAAAAAATATTGAAGGGTTATATCTAATAACCATTATAGGTATTACATATCTAATAATATATATAAATATATAAATTCTTATGTACGAGTAGAAATTTTTTTATATATTTTTATACTATTGTCAATCAATAATTTTAATGAAATTTGATAATATAATGGAATATCTTATTTAAAATATCTTACACTTTACCCATTGTAAGTATTACATATCTAAGAAATTCTACCATTATATTATCAAATTTCATAATTGATGTGACGTCAGGTGTGTATAAAATAACACCTTAACGACGTTAGGTTTTACCCTACGTAAGCGCACGTATCGATTATAGAACAACAAATGGCTTAAGTAAGGGATATCGATCCCATAGAGACTGAGATTGTTCACTTTAGCAATTTAAAAATAATGAATTATTTTTTATGAAAATTGTTTGTTTTGGGTGGTCAAAGACCAAATTATCTAAATTAACTAAAATTATCTAGAAAATAAAGTAAATTGGTTTGTGATTTAGATGAGAGATAAAACTAGGGTTTTCATCGCTCCACCACTAACTGCATAATATAGTTCACCAATATAACATTTGCAAGAGGGTGATCCAAAAACTTTGAATCAAGTCGTACCGCAAATAACTAAATACGACCCCAAAAAGGATTACTAACAACCGGATTGCGACAACCCATCTCATGACTGATCTAATTAGTGCATGCTAATTATATTACTCTAATCTACTCCTAATGCATAAAAATAAACTAAAGCATGTTTATATTAAATTGCCAAGGCATGACCTATGTCAACCTAGGGTTTCAAGTTTCATTACCATCATTATGTAGAAAATCATAAATTAAGCATCTGAGTTCCTACTCATAGTGAATAATTATGGTTGAGTAAAATACTACATTCATTCCATCTTAGAGAAGATTTTAGAACAAACATAGAATTTTATATTGAAAATCAAAACAATCTCTTAACTATTATAATCATCACAGTATGGTCAACAGTTTCCCCTCGTTACAATTGAAATAATGAAAAACTACATTACTTGGCTAAGGTTTTGCTAGAAAATCCTAGATACTGAGTAAGTTGGACATGGTGTAAGGTGAATGCATCGCTAATGTAGAAACGCTCTGCATGGTCTTCTTTTTCGGATCTCTAGGTCTGAATATGGCTCTCCTTCTCAACAGTAGCAATTCTGAATATGAATGTGAGAGAACTCAAAGAACTAACTGAACGAACCTCTAACACAGATATATGATCGAGTATATATAGTCAATGGTGTAGAGTTGTCCTTTTTAGTAATTTCACACTAAACCTCATAAAAACCCTAAGTTCTCATATATATAAATGTGTGTGTGTGTGTATATACATGTATACAGAGGTCTGGAGTCGCAGCCACGTCTTGAGATTGAACCGGGGGTAGAACATGCAAAATCCATCAAAACTTGCAAATTTCAGCCGCAGCTATGCTTCAAGCGTAACCCATCTACGCTTTAAGCATACCTTCCCTACACTTTAAGCGTAGCATCAAGTGTACCTTCAAGCGTAAAAAATCACTTTCCAGCCATTTTTTGATTCTGAAAGCATAGGTACAAGCGTAGGTATTTTCTTGAAAACCACTTTTCTCCGTGAATGCACTAAAATGACGGCCTTGAACCCACGATACTTTTTGTTGTAGATGACGGGAGCCATTTTTGTCTCGAACTGCCTCCTTGACTCTCCTTTTTGGATAGAAAGAACATGTACTTTGGTTAATTCACCGAAGTTAGCTCAATTTCTTCGTTAAGCTCTTGAAACAAACTTTAACACACAAACAACATAAAAAAACCAAATAATGAAATGAAAGAACGTAACTATAGTGAGTTAAGATGTCAAAATGTCTAATATTTGACACCTATCACACCCCCAAACTTACATATTGTTAATCCCTTAGCAATGAACTCATAGAACTTTCATATGATGATTTGTTTTAACTAACTTATATTAATCTACATTACTCTAACCTAATCCCTTGCTTTCGTGAGGGTCATCGATTACACTTAACACGTGTAACAAGCCTTTTAAACCCTTAGGTTACCCCTAGTGGACAAGTGAAGTATCGTGAAGGTTTTCAATGATGGTACCTACAAACATCTCATTTTTCTGTAATCACGCATTTATGAGTTCACACACAAGTTTAATTAAGTTAGGATGCAATGCAAAAGATAATACAGATGTAAATACTCACACTCACTACCGAATAAATAACTATTTCGAGCTTCGTGTCATGAATGGTTCCCACTTAAATAAATGACTTCGTTACTTTCTACTCCCTAATATAGACAACCTTCCGTGTACTTATTGAACATTCTACCATAGTATTCCAATATCACTTTTCCTATTTCATTGATCAAACTTTGCCATTTTTTATTTATAAAAACACATCTTTCCATCTTTCCACTTTTATCCCTTATTGTCTTTCTAAGTCTCCGGACTTTCCAACGGGGATTTTTAGTCCCGACCAACTAAACCCGAGCTTCTTCCATGGGATTTATGCTCGTTAGCCTTATCCCTTTTAAACGCGAACAATGATATTGGTGATACCGATGCCCGGTTACTCAAATTGAAGAATTAGTTTTTGCATTTTTTTTTTCAAATTTTTTTTTTTTTTTAATTTTCTCCATTCCATCTATATCATCTCCCCATCTCCCCTTTTATTGTGGCAAAATTATCTTTCAACTCCATCGTCCAAGATCAACTTATTTCCTATGGTGAATGTGTGCTTGTGCTTATATATAGGTCAATGTCGTCATTTTCGGTTTCAATTTTACTAATCATTCACCCATGTAAACCCACATCATTTCACTCAGCTCGATCTAATCATTACTCTCATGAATGGGAATATCACAACATATACTACTCATGCATCATAAACATAACTCAATCAAATTGTAATGCAAAACATTCATGCATGATACAAATAACTGCTCCTAAATTTTTAAATTTTCAATTTTTTTTTCCCGAAAACTTTTATTCCTGGAAAATATATACCCATACCCCCAAACTTAAATGAGACCATGTTCCCATGGTCAAGAATAATATAGGAGAATGGATATAGTTACCATTGACACTCAATTCTGAATTTAACATTGAAGCACTTGATCTCCTCCCCCAAACTTGATTTACATCACTTGTAGATATGATCAACAAAGCACAAATACCCAATCATAGCAAGGGAAAATAAATTTCATCATAAATATCCAGAAATCAACACATGTTTTCAAGGAATTAAAAATTCTCTTTTTTTATTGATTTTTTTTATATGATTTGGTCTTAAGGGCCTACAATCCTATGAAAATAAAAAATAAAAATAAAAAAAGACAAAGATGTGGCCTTAAGGGTCTACCGTCTCTAAAAACAAAATAAAACAAAATCCTAATCCTAAAACTAAACCCTAGTCCTACTCTAGATTCATCATCTCCCTCTCTCATCACTCTTCAGCTTTCTTTAAATATATCCGGAGATCTGCAGATTTATTCAGCTTAGCAAAGTCCTCATCTGGATATTGCTTCTGGAACATCCAACTTACAGCATCTATCTCAGCTAGCCTATCACCCAATTGATGTGCAATGATCTTCGATATCAGAAACGGGTATGGAAGATAATATTAAAAAACATCTCCACCCGACATCCCTCTACGCACAATTGCTCGAACAATCGACATCTCCACCACTATCACCATTGGGATACATATCTAATACCCATGAGTCAAGGCATACAACATTTTGAGAATTGTGTGTTCCCTTTCACTGGTCCTATTATTTTGTCGAACTTAGAGCTGCAATGACACAATCCAAATACAACAGATCCGATTTCAACCACCAATTTTCATAACTCTTATATGTCGGATCTAACATGGCACATAACTCTTTAACCATCTCTTCATTAGTATGTGGCCATACAACAGGGTACTCTTTTAGTTTGCCCTTCAAACGTGCCGAACACCCAATTGGTATATTCCATGCATCAACAATACTTTTTCTATCTATCACTATCGGAGCATTCCATTCACTTACTTGAGCCTTCATAACCTCAAATCCTGATGGTCCTGTAATCCTCATATTTGCATAGAATCTTTTAACCAAATCCGGATACACCTTTCCTCCTGCCAGGCACTCTAAATTTAGCAATCCTCGTTGCTTAAGGATTTTCTTCCCGGGTGTAGTCAATATGCGGCTCATATTTTCCGGATAAAACTCTACTTCATATTGCAACATGCACATCATAAATGAGGTTGGTGTGGTTCTCTTTCGCTTCCGACTCGTCGTTCCTCCATTCGAACTCTCAGCATCTACATGTGGTTTTTCAACCACAATGAACTCCTCCGGGTCAGAGTCTATCTCATAATTGTTATCTATACTCGCACCCTCGGGATGGGAAGAAGAATAAGAAGAAGGAATAAAATAGGAGAAACTTGCCATCTTGTGTAAGCTCTTGTGAATTATGAATTGTGTATTCTCAATTGGTGTATTTATAGATCGATATCTAAGAATCAAAGAGGAAAAGGATTTAAAACCCTTGTTTGAATAGGAAAGTGGAAACAACTAATGATCCAACTCCAACTTGTATTTCCATTCCACTTCCTTGCCGGACTAGGATTGCTCTAAAAATTCTACAAAAATCCTAAAACAATTCCTAAAAATTCCCTAGACTAAGTCCTAGTACAAGTATAGATACAAACCAGGCCAAAACACCCCACAAATGGGTCAAATTTTGCTATTTCAAAAACTCCCCTCGTAACACCCTACACTTCAAGCGTAGACTTGGCCTGAAAATATTTATTTATTTATTTTTCTTTCTCTGACTTCCGCAATCAATTTATATACCTGTGGTGAACACACCCACCCCCAAACTTATACTCACACATGTCCTTATAGTGCGATTTAAAAGCTCGAAGGAACTCAAAATATCAACACACCCAATGTAAGCGTAAAAACTTAGGACACATATAACTCGATAAAATTGATCACAAAAAATGTCATTTTATAAAATAGCAAAATAATAAAAACATTTAGAGAACGATCATTAAAACGGTCACATGAAACACCTTATCAAAAATTCTATCCGCTCCACGATTCATCTCCAATGTAAAAATAAAACAAAAACTAGAACAAAAATCTAACTAAACTACACTACGCCTCATCATCCGAGAGTGGTGGTGTGGGTGGAAGGTGTACGCCCAAGTGCTGCCTCATGCCATCAATCCTATGGCATAACCACCTATGATCTCGCCGACGGGCCTGTCTCTCATGATCAAATCTCTGCTCTAACCCCTGTATCCGTGCTATAAGGGTATTAAATTGAGCCTGAGATAGTGTAACAGTACCACTCGCAGGCGCCTGTGGCATAACAACATCCTCCCCAACGGCCGACATCTGTGGCATATCAGCATCATCTGGCCTCTATGACTCCTCAACAACCTGTCAATCCCTATCCCGTGGGGGAACCTCACTTGCATCAGCATGTCCTGCATCCTCGACCTGGGCATCCTGAGCCTGAGATAGGTGTCAAATATTAGTCATTTTGACCCCTTAACTCACTATTGTTACGTTCTTTCATTCCATTATTTGGTATTTTTATGTTGTTTGCGTGTTAAAGCATGTTTCAAGAACTTAATGAAGAAATAGAGCTAACTTTGGTGAATTAACTCAAGAGTGTGTTCTTTTTATCCAAGAGGAGAGTCAAAGAGGCAGTCCGAGACAAAAATGGCTCCCAGAGGGCAAAAAAGGCATTTTTAGAAGCCGTCATTTTTAGTAAAAAGTATCGTGGGTTCGAGACGGACGTTTTGGCACATTCACGGAGAAAAATAGTTTTCCATAAAAACCCTACGCTTGTGTCTACGCTTCTATTACCAAAAAGTGGCTAGAATTGCAAAATATACGCTTGGACCTACATTTGGAGGGTACGCTTGGACCTACGCTTGAAGCGTAACCCCCAAGCGAAAGTGAGGCAACTTTGAGGATTTATGCGTGATTTTTCCTATTTTACCCCGGGCTTAATTGGAAGACGTTCTCATGACTCCAGACCTCTGTATACATGTATATACATTTATATTTAGGGTTTTTATGAGTTTTGAGAGTGAAAAGACTAAAAAAAACCTCTTTATGCCATTGCCTATATATACAAGATCGTACATCAGACATGAGATATTTTGGAGGTTCTGATAGATAAAGGCTGGTTGGTTCTATGAGACATTCATTCAAGAGGTTCATTCATTTAGACTTGCTGCTGTTGAGAGTCATATTCAAACTTAGAGATCCGAATAAGAGGACTATGGAGAACGTTTCTATATCAACAATGCAGTCACCTTCTACCATGGTCAACTAACTCGGTATTTAGGATTTTCTAGCAAAACCCTAGCCAAGTAATGTAGTTATTTCATTATTTTTAACTGTAACGAGGGGAAACTATAAGATACTGTGATGATTGTAATAGTTAAGAGACCGTATTGATTTACAATACAAAATTCTATGCTTGTTCTAAATTCTTGTCTTAGATGGAATGAATATATTATTTTGCACAATTATGATTATTTAATATGGGCTGGAACTCGGATGCTTAATCATGGTTTTTTATACAATAGTGGTAATGAAACTTGAAACCCTAGGTTGACACAGGTCGTGCCTTGGCGATTTAATATAGACATGCTTTAGTTTATTTTCATGCATTAGGAGTAGATTAGAGTAACATAATTGGCATGTACTAGTTAAGTCAGTCATGAGACGGTTTGTCGCGATCCGGTTGATGGTATTCCTTTTTGGGGTCATATTTAGCTATCTGCGATATGACATGATTCAGAGTTATGGATCACATTCTTATAGTTGGAATAATAATGAACTATATTATGCTGTTAATGGTGGAGTGATGAAAACCCTAGTTTTCTCTCATTTGAATCACAATCAATTTACTTGTATTTTAGATAATTTAGTTATGATTAGATAATTTGGTCTTTCGACCACCCAAAATAAATAATTTTCAAAAATATAATTCAGTATTTTTAAATTATTAAAGTGAACAATCTCAGTCTCTGTGGGATCGATATCTCTTACTCAAATCACTTTACTATTCTACAATTGATACGTGCGCTTAAGTAGGGTAAATCCTAGAGTCGTTAAGGTGTTGTTTTTAACTACATATTTTTATACACCTGACATATGCATCAGTCATGCATTGTGGAATTAGCTCACCCTTTGAGGTTGGTACCACAGTGATGCCTGACTTCTTCGGCACCACTTGTGTTGGGCTCACCCATGTGCTATTAGAGATGGGATAGATGATACATGCATCTAACAACTTCACCACCTCATTCATGTTCGGATTCAGTCTTCATTTCATTTTTCTTGATGGTTTTTCATCCTCCTCAAGATGTATGCGATACATGCAAATCGAGGGATCTATGCCTTTAAAATCTACAACGCTCCAACCTATTGCTTCTTTGTTCTCACTCAAGACCTCAATCAGACTCGATTCTTGGTCTTTTGTCAATTCTGACGATATAATCACATGAAGAGTCTTGTCTGGTCCTAAGAAGACATATTTCAATTTTTCGGGCAATTCCTTGAGTTCCAAGGTAGGAGGAGTTGTTAAAGATGGAATTAGTGGAATATTCAAGACTTTAGGCAGCGGCTCGATCGGCTCCCGCCATGGTTGAGTGTATAAAACAGTTTCCATCTCATCAAGGTCTTCATTATGTAGCTTTAACTGTGCCTCCCAATCATCACATTTTTCATCCGGCCATTCTCTAGTCATAAATGACTCTAGCTCATCTTTCTCCAGAATTTAAGTTACAAAATCTTCTATGATATCATCAAATTCATCACACTCGGTAATCTGGAAGCACTCCCCTAATTCAGGTAATTGGTGACTTTCTTAAAAAACATTCATCCAGACTTTCATATTTCCAAAAGTCAAATCCATGGCTCCGGTTCTGCAGTTGATACATGCATTGGCTGTGGCCAATAATGGCCTTCCTAATATCACCGGGATGTGTTTCTTTGATTCAGGGACAGGTTCTGTATCCAGGACTACATAATTAACCGAAAAGTATAACTTGCCCACCTGAATAATGACGTATTCTAGAATTCCTCTTGCATGCTTTACTGACTGATCAACAAATTGAAGTACGACCGCAGTGGGACTGAGCTCACCCAACCCTAACTATTGGTAGACTGAATAAGGAAGCAAGTTTATACTCGCACCTATATCAAGCAGAGCTTTACAAATTTCATGGTCACCGATGACACATGAGATAGTGGGAGCACCAGGATCTTTCCTTTTAGGTGGTGTATTGCTCAAAAGCAATGAACTTACTTGCTCATTCAATAGTATTTTCTTTGGACACTTTGCTCTACTCTTCCGCTTTTGTGTGTAGCTCTGTCCTTAAAATACTTAGCATAAGGTGGTATCTGGGTAATGACATCTAAGAGAGGTAAATTGATCTTAATTTTTCAGAATGTCTCCAACATATTAGATTCTTTGAGCTTCCCGTACTTGGTCGACTCTCTCAAATGCTGAGGGAATGGCGCTGCCTCATCGTAAATTACCCTTTCTGGCTCTTCGAGTAATGTCTGATCGACATTGTCATCCACTGGTGGTTGATTATTCTGAACTCTCCCAGCCTCATTTCTTCACTGTTCTTCAGCCTCTTTCCTTTGTGCTCGTTCCGTCTTTTTTTTTTCTGCAACTTCTATTCATGTTCCTCCTCAACCCCACTCTCCACTTCCCTTCTACTTCTCAGAGTCGTTATTGCTTGAACCATTTTGTTGGGCTTATTAACGAAGGACCCGAGCTCAATTTCTTGTTGTGGCCTTGGGTTAGCTATCGGCTGACTAGGAAATCTTTCTGGTTTTCTTACATTCCTCTCATTAGCCATCTGGCCCATCTGTAGGTGTAGTTGTGCCAATGATTGAGTATGAACGCCTATCATGTTGTGAATGTCTAGTATGGCCTGCTCTAGCCTATTATTATGGAAACCGGGTGGAGGAGTTTGGCTTCTTCGAGGTTGGGTTTGGTAGTTATATGGTTGCACGACTTGGTTATTATTAAATGGTTGGAGAGCTTGGGAATTATTGAATGACTGGAGGGCTTGTGAGTTATTTGATGACTGTCTGGGTTGGTAATTTGATTGAGAATTTTGAGTCATGATTGTTGGAACCTTGGTTGTGGGTTGTATGACTGTTGTCTCTCAGTGAACCTTGGTTGTGGATTGGATGATTGTCCTTGTGGGACCCTTGATGGTGGATTCTCCATATTTATAGATTTATGGGACAGAAGTGGGTGATTTCTGGCATTTGAGGTATATGAATTACTGAAAGGAGCATTATTCGAATAGTTTCACGATGCATTGCCATCAACAACCATTATGTCCTAACACTCATTTTGGAAATACTCAGTTTCTACTTCAAACGTCTCTCTCGGAAGAGAATGACTTCATTGAAAGAACATATTGATTCTATCTAATTTCTCTCCCATCAATGCCATTGTATCTCTCACATCATCACGCTCTACAACATAAGTTTTATTAGATTTCCTATCATGTCCACCTCTATACCTTAATTCAGATTCATATTGAATTATGTTCTCACTAATATTATCAAACATCTCCAAAAGTTCTTTTGTTGATTTCAAGATAAATTGACCTTGTGTGGACGCATCTATAAAAGTCTTATGTGTATCTCCCAATCCCATGTAAAAATTCTTGGCCATATCCTGTTCAGAAAACCTATGGTGGGGACGCTTATACAAGATTTCATTATATCTCTCCCATGCGTCATGAAAATGCTCACCCGACAATTGTCTAAATCTTTTAATAACATATTGGGCTTCTGAGGTCTTTCCTATGGGATAATGTTTTTATATGAATTCTTGTTTAAGGGCTTCCGAATCAATTTTAATTGCTTTCTCCAATTTGATATACCGTTGTTTGGCTCTCTCCTTCAACGACCAAGGAAACAATCGCACTCGCAAGTCATTTTTTGGCAAATTGTCATACCTAACAGTAGAGGCTACCTCTAAGAAATCATTTATGTGATGGTATGGGTCCTCAATTCTAAGTCCATAAAATTTAGGAAGCATATTAATCACGCTTGTCTTGATCTTAAAGTGCTTTGCACCTTCTTCCTCTGGAAAATCGGCATAGGAATCATACGCATCAGGCGCGTAATATCCTTTCAGGAACATCTCTGGTGCCCTCGGCAGGTTGGCTCTTCGGTCACCCATTGCTTTTTCTTTTGACTGACGATGACGTTCTTCAATAGCTCGACGTAAACAATGTAGAGTCTTTTTGATAGCCGGATCGTACTCGACTAACACAATGCTAGGATTAGAACGGGTCGATCTATTGGTCAAACGCTACACAAACGACTATTTTTTTTTCTTTTTGAAATTCTATGAAATAAAAACTAACTAAATTAACTACTTCTAAATAACTTTAACTATTAACAAAAAATAAAGCTAGAATTAATATTCGAAAATCAAGGCAACACTAAAACTCACAAAAGTTCTAGACGCAACTTCAAAAGCTCCGTTTTTCCCTTCTATGCTCTTCAGAGTAACTGTCAATCACAAAAAAAATCTAACGTCAGCTACAACTATAACAACGCAATGCAAATAAACTATTAAAGCTATTGAACAATGCTTAGTCCCCGACAACCGCACGAAAAACTTAATGTGACGTCAGGTGCGTATAAAATATGGGTTAAAAACAACATCTTAACGACGCTAGGTTTTACCCTACGCAAGCGCACATATCGATTATAGAACAAGAAATGGCTTGAGTAAGGGATATCGATCCCATAGAGACTGAGATTGTTCACTTTAGCAATTTAAAAACAATGAATTATATTTTCTGAAAATTATTTATTTTGGGTGGTCAAAGACCAAATTATCTAAATTAACTAAAATTATCTAGAAAGCAAAGTAAATTGGTTTGTGATTCAGATGAGAGAGAAAGCTAGGGTTTTCATCGCTCCACCACTAACACATAATATAGTTCATCCATAGAACAATTGCAAGAGGGCGATCCATAAACTGTGAATCAGGTCGTATCGTGACGTGCATCTGGTGTGTACAAAATATGTGATTAAAAACAACACCGTAACGATGTTAGGTTTTACCATACGCAAACGCACGTATCAATTATAGAATAACAAATGGCTTAAGTAAGGGATATCGATCCCACAGAGACTGAGATTGTTCACTTTAATAGTTCAAAAACATTGAATTATATTTTCTGAAAATTGGTTTGTTTGGGTGGTCAAAGACCAAATTATCAAATTGAACTAAAATTATCTAGAAAGTAAAGTAAATTGGTTGTGATTCAGATGAGAGAGAAAACTAGGGTTTCCATCACTCCACCACTAACCGCATAATATAGTTCCTCATTGTATCAACGATCCATAACTGTGAATCAGGTCGTACCACAAATAGCTAAATACGACCCCAAAAAGGAGTACCATCAACCGGATTGCGACAACCCATCTCAAGACTGACCTAACTAGTACATGTCAATTATATTACTCTAATCTACTTCTATTGCATGAAAATAAACTAAAACATGCATGTATTAAATCGCCAAGGCATGGCATGTGTCAACCTAGGGTTTCAAGTTCTATTACCACCATTGTGTAGAAAACCATAATTAAGCATCCAAGTTCCTGCTCATATTGAATAATCATAGTTGTACAAAATAATATATTCATTCCATCTAAGACAAGAATTTAGAACAAACATATAATTTTATATTGCAAATCAATACGGTCTCTTAACTACTATAATCATCACAGTATGGTCAACAGTTTCCCCTCGTTATAATTGAAAATAATAAAAGAACTACATTACTTGGATAGGGTTTTGTTAGAAAACCCTAGATACCGAGTTAGTTGGCCATGGTGGAAGGTGACTGCACCGTTGATGTAGAAACGCTCTCTGTGGTCTTCTTCTCCGGATCTCTAGGTTTGAATATGGCTCTCAACAGCAGCAAATCTGAACGTGAGAAAACTCTATGCACAAACCTCCAACTCATGAACGTCCAGAACCCCCTCCAACACAAATATATGATCGTGTATATATAGGCAATGGTATAGATAGGTCCTTTTTCAGTCTTTTCACTCTCAACCTCATGTAAACCTTAACTTCTGATATATATAGGTGTATATATATGTATACAAAGGTCTAAAGTCACAGACACGTCTCTGAATCGAACCGAGGGTAGAATGGACAAAAACCATCGAAAACCCATAAAATCTTGCCACAGATATGCTTCAAGAGTACCTGGCCTACGCTTCAAGCGTAGGTCCAAGCGTACCTCCCAAGCGTAGGTCCAAGCATAAAATTGTGTTTTCCAGCCACCTTTTGAAACTGAAAGAGTAGGTATTTTCTGAAAAACCACTTTTCTCCGTGAATGCTCCAAAACAACCACCTTGAACCCACGATACTTTTTGTTGAAGATGACGGCTTTTGAAAATACCGGTTTTGCCCTCCGGGAACCATTTTTTTCTCGGAATGCCTCTTTGACTCTTCTCTTTGAATAAAAAGAACACACTCTTTAATTAATTCACCAAAGTTAGCTCTATTTCTTCATTAAGCTCCTGAAACATGCTTTTAACAAGGAAACAACATAAAAATACCAAATAATGGAATGAAATAACGTAACAATAGTGAATTAATGGGTCAAAATGTCTAATATTTGACACATATCATACCGCAAATAGCTAAATACGACCCCAAAAAGGATTACTATCAACCAGATTGCGATAACCCATCTCATGACTGATCTAATTAGTGTATGCCAATTATAATACTCTAATCTACTCCAAATACATAAAAATAAACTAAAACATATCTATATTAAATCGCCAAGGCATGACCTGTGTCAACCTAGGGTTTCAAGTTTCATTACCACCATTATGTAGAAAACTATAAATTAAGCATCCGATTTCCTGCTCATAGTGAATAATTATGGTTGAGCAAAATACTACATTCATTCCATCTAAGACAAGATTTTAGAACAAACATAGAATTTTATTATTGAAAATCAAAACGATCTTTTAACTACTATAATCATCAAAGTATGGTCAACAGTTTCCCCTCATTACAATTGAAATAATGAAAAACTATGTTACTTGGCTAGGGTTTTGTTAGAAAATCCTAGATACCGAGTTAGTTGGCCATGGTGGAAGGTGACTGTATCGCTGATGTAGAAACGCTCTCCATGGTCTTCTTTTTTGGATCTCTAGGTCTGAATATGGCTCTCCTTCTCAACATCAACAATTCTGAATATGAACGTGAGAGAACTCAAAGAACCAACTGAACGAACCTCTAACACAGATATATGATCGTGTATATATAACCAATGGTGTAGAGTTGTCCTTTTTAGTAATTTCACATGAAACCTCATAAAAACCCTAAGTTCTCATATATATATATGTGTGTGTGTATACATGTATACAAAGGTCTGGAGTTGCAGCCACGTCTTGAAATTGAACCGGGGGTAGAAAAGGCAAAATCCATCAAAACTTGCAAATTTTAGCCGTAACTACGCTTCAAGCGTAACCCATCTACGCTTTAAGCATACCTTCCCTATGCTTTAAGCGTAGAGTCAAGCGTACCTTCAAGCGTAAAAAATCATTTTCCAGCCACTTTTTTATTCTGAAAGCGTAGGTACAAGTGTAGGTATTTTCCTAAAAACCACTTTTTTCTGTGAATGCATCAAAATAACCGCCTTGAACCCACAATACTTTTTGTTGTAGATGACGGCTTTTGAAAATGCCGTTTTTGCCCTTCGGGAGCCATTTTTGTCTCAAACTGCCTCCTTCACTGTGCTCTTGGGACAGAAAGAATATATACTTTGGTTAATTCACCGAAATTAGCTCCATTTCTTCTTTAAGCTCCTGAAATATGTTTTAACGCACAAACAACATAAAAATACCAAATAATGAAAAGAAAGAACGTAACTATAGTGAGTTAAGGGGTCAAAATGTCTAATATCGTCACTTCACTTAGGCACACACCTAGGCTCTAAGGGACCTCTAGCACCTTTGTGTGCTCGGGCCTTTAATAACACTGGTGTTGTCCTCCCCTCCTCTTTCTTTTCTGTCACTCTCTTCTTGTAGCTTTTTTGTTGCATCTCCCAATTAGCAACGATAAGATTGCTATCTTAGCAATGAGGTTGCCCCCTGCCAATGCTTTCACCAAATCAACTACTGTATCTTCTTAATGGCCACTACTTTGTGTATGTAGCTGCTGCCACAGCTGTCGTTACCTTTACTGCTTTGAGCACCGTTGTGTCACAGCTCTTCGCCTTAAATAAATGTTCTTTATTTAGATAGGTTTAAACAATTGCAAATGGATTAGATATCATCACGCAGTGGAACACCTAACTTTTCATGAATGTGACGAATTTAACTGTCAGAACAAAAACAATCAGACCAACTTTGATGTGTTTGTAGTTTACATTTGTTTTTCATATTAATCGTATTTTTTAAAAAAAAAATGTTACTCGTATGGTGCATAGATGTTTGTGGTGAAAATATTTTCAAGAAGCATGGCAGCTTGTGTTTCTCAAACTGCTAAGGAAATATTTTCAAGAAGCATGGCATATGAAATATTGATGTAGCAATCTCGTACAAGTGCGGATGATGTTCCTATTTTGTTTCTTTTTAGGTCCTCAAAAATTGAAGTTCTTATAGTAAGTGTATTTATATCATCAGTTTCTTAGAGAAAGTATTTAAAGACCATGGACCAGTAGATCTTACATTATTGTTGTCTTGTTCTTCTGCTAGGTTGGATAGTTTCAAGACATCAGAGGAACTCTAGACCTGAAAGCAAAGTCAAGAAGCCATGATGTTGGGAAGGACATAGAGCGCATTGGCGAACAACAGATGATTACTAGACCCGAAAGCAATAATAGTAGATCACACAGGAACAAGGATGATCAAAGGAGAGACGAAAACTCAAGGCTGAAAGAATGATAAGTACTTGGCACATGGAGGAGGAAGTCATACGGATGAACTGCATCGTGGAAACAGAAGTGAAAATAGGAGTGATCGTGATCACAAGGATCATGCAGGCGGTACTCAAGGTAGTGTCTAGTGTGTGTGAGTAAAGCTTAACTTTCAGGAAAAACAAAAAAAAATTTGTCGTACAAGTTTTATTTATCTTGTAACTCAATTATATTTCATTTCAAACACAAAAATATTTATTTCTTTTGATCCAATTTCTTTTCCAATTCAAAAACTTGAATCTGATAGATCCTTCGCCTGAGTCACAATTTGCACCACTATACATAATATTCTTCTTATATTTGTATGTGTATATATAGAGAGAGAGAGGGCCGCACTGAAATTGCTAAAAACAAATTGAGGCATGAGAGAATAAATATGATGTCCTCCATAAAAAAAATATTATAACAAAAAATTTCATTTGAAAACATAAAATATTTTAATATGAATAACAAAGAGTCTTGGTGCTTATAAAAAACATGATCTCATTTACATTAAAAGAAATATAAGGATACAACTATGTCACATAACTCAAAATACAACTATCTTAAAGTAAAAATGATCGTAATTTATTTTGAGCAGTAAAATTATCAATTAACGTGCTTCAATTAAACTTTTCCAACATGTCTTTTTCAATAAATATCATAATCAAACCATTTAAACCATCCAATCGATATGATAGCCAAACCATTCAATCTCTCTTGCATCCACTATTCTGATAATCTGATTCAATACATCCCCAAACATTCACAGATGGAAACATTTGTCTACACAATCCATTCAAAGAAATATATGTATATAATTAATCGTCACAACCATATTAAAATATGTAATCAAAATACCTAGTCATTTTGGTTGGCAAAATAAATAATATGCAAAACAAAATTTTTTGATGAAAATGAAAAGAAAACCCACCTCAATCAGGCACCAGAGCACCACTCGGAGTCTCGGAATAATACCTAGAAAATCTAAATAATCAACATTGAAAATAAAAAATTTAGCCCCAAAATTGAATTATTTTTGTCAAGTTCAATTCACAAAATGTCAAAAAAAAAATATCAAATAAAACTTTAGAATACCAACCTATATAACTTCCAAGAAATTTGCAACAGTCTCTAACAAAGTTTCGAACAAATGACCAATCAAAGTAGAGCAGTTGAATAAAGAGATTGAGAATTGGTACACTACTTTTACTTGGTACTAAAGAGATTGAGATGAAAAATTGCAGATTAGTTAGCTACTCTCCGGAGGACGAGTATCAAAAGATTTGGTGAAAGTAAGGAGGTATAAAATTTTGAAAAGGGAAATTGACTAAAAAATTAGTTTTGGGCCTGATTTTATTGAATTTATTATATTGGATTGGTTTTTGAATTTAAAGTAATGTTTATGAATTGTGTATTTATTTTTTATTGGGATAGAATTGATAATTTAAATATGGGCCTATACTACTAAAAGAGGGGAATTTTTTTTTTGAGGACCCCTCAAAATGTGAGGCCCAAGACGGCCGCCTGGCCCGCCTTAGGTCAAGCCGGGCTAGTATATATATATATATATATGTATATGAAATTGTCAATGTATCATAATATTGATTAAGACTGTTAGAATCGAAATTCTAAGTAGAATTGTAAGATTCTAGCAATTCGTATTAATTTTTTTCAAAATATATTAATAATTAAATATTTAATTTAAAAATCTAAATCATATTGGAATTTTCAAAATTTTCTAAAACATTGTCCCTTTAAATGTTTTCTCATAAATCTAGGCCATATATTGGGATATTGGACTAAATCATAAAGTTTTTGGGCATTTCATATGAAGGGCGAAATCGTCAAATCATTATAAAAACGTAGTAGAATCGTAGTAAAATCGTACAAAATCGTAAGATTTTACCAGGTAGAATCGGGATTCTGACAACCTTGATATTTAGGGACGGATTTAATTAAGGATCAGTGGGGGCCACGACCCTTACTGAATTTTTTGTTTTTATATTTTTTACTCTAAAATTTTGGATATTTCGTATTTAGCCCCATTGAATTTTTTTTACCTTAGATATCACATAATTTAGCTTTCTTTACAACTAAGCCCCCACTGAAAATTTGTTTTAAACCCCAAAAAAATAAATATATGTCATTTATACTCCAAAAACCCAAAAAATAATAATTTAACCCCACTGACATGGATTCCTAGATCCGTAACTGTCGATATTGATGCTCTATAACACCAAAAAAGGAAAAAATAAACAGTGGACACTGACACTTGTGATTTAGTATTGGATAGCAATTTTTTTTAGGAAATGATAATCTTTGATTATTGGAAAATAGGTTTAGATGATAGGTTCGTTTTACAAATTTGCATTCCTGGGACTAATACATTAAAAATCTATGTTTTATATGATTTATGAGAGACTTCACGAGGTTCATAGTTTCTAGTCGCCTCTATCAAGAAAACTAAAAACAAACATCCTCTACAATCTGCAGTTTTCCTCTCTCTCTTTATATATACATAAAACAAATATTTTCATTCTTTCTCTGGACAATCAATTAAAAGGGGGAAGAAGAAAAAATGATCAACTCACATAATTTCTCATTACAACAAATCTTGAATTTCGTCACAAATAGTTTGTCGTAAAAAATACATTTTTAAATTTTTTTTTTTTTTGGCAAAATGCAGTTTATCATAGAATTCTGGTCATATCATTATAAATTAAATATTTTGTTATTACAAATTATTTTATAAAAAGTGCATAATTTTTGAAAAGTTTTATCTAAATTTAATGTATATAAAAGTTCGTCGTAGTTACATACTTTTGCTTTTTTTTTTCATATATATAATTTTGATTTGTAACGTGATTGAAAGATATTGAAATCAATATATAGTAACGACACATGCACACATTTTAAGAATGGTATCATTCAAATCATCCACAAATGCAATTGATATTTCGGATACCGTGATGATGAACTTATATATATAATGGGTTAATTCCACAAAAACCCCTGTACTATTTAATTTAATCAACTAACCCCTATTGTGTCCACTTTGCCCTCTATACTATTCAATTTCTTCATTATGCCCCCTCTCCTCATATTTTGAGTCATAATACCTAAATTATCCTTAATAGTATTAGGAGGTTCAGTGAAATAAAGACTTTAAAAAAATTATTTTTTGAAAATCAATTATATTTTTCGTAAAAATTATAAATTTCAGAAAACTATTTTTCGAAAACAATATATATTTTGGAAAAAATATATATATTTCGGAATATATATATATTTAGGACAAAATATATATATTTCGGGAAATATATATAATATATTTCTCAAAAAAATTATTTTTCGTAAAAAATCATATTTTGGAACATAATATATATTTTTCCAAAAAAACTTATTTTTCGGAAAAAAATCATATTTTTTTAAAACAATTCGGAAAATATATATTTTTGACAAATTATATATATATTCCGAAATATATATGATTTTCCAATATATATATATATATATATATATATTTCGCAAAATATATATATTTTCCGAAACATATATATATTTTACAAAATATATATTATTTTAGAAAATTATTTTTTTCCCGAAATATATATATATTTGAAATTTATAGTTTTTACGAAAAATATAATTGATTTTTCAAAAATAATTTTTTTAAGGGTTAATTTCACAAAATCCCCCTATATTATTCAATTTAATCAACTAACATCCACTGTGTCCACTTTGCCCTCTATACTATTCAATTTCATCAGTATGCCCCCTCCCCTCACAATTTGAGTCATAATACCTAAATTATCCTCAATATTATAGGGGGGTTTAGTGAAATCAATCCTTTAAAAAAATTATTTTTCGAAAATCAATTATATTTTTCGTAAAAATTATAAATTTCAAAAATATATATATTTCGAGAAATATATATATATTGGAAAATGATATATATTTCGGAATATATATATAATTTGTCAAAAATATATATATTTTTAATTGTTTTCAAAAAATATGAATTATTTTCGAAAAATAATATTTTTGGGGAAAATATATATTATGTTCCAAAATATGATTTTTTCCAAAATATAATTTTTTGAGAAAAATATATATTATTTTCCAAAATATGATTTTTTTCCGAAAAATAATGTTTTTGAGAAAAATATATATTATTTTCCAAAATATGATTTTTTATATTTTGGAAAATAATGTATATTTTCACAAAAAAAATATTTTTCAAAAAAATTTCATACTTTTTTAAAACAATTCGGAAAATATATATTTTTGACGAATTATATATATTCCGAAATATATATAATTTTCCAATATATATAATTTTTCCAAAATATATATTGTTTTCGAAAAATATTTTTTTTAAAGGCTTGATTTCACTAAACCCCCTATACTATTGAGGGTAATTTATGTATTATGACTCAAAATGTGATGAGAGGGGGCATAGTGATGAAATTGAATAGTATAGGAGGTAAAGTGGACACAATGGGGTTAGTTGATTAAATTGAATGGTATAGGGGGTTTTGTGAAATTAACCCTTTTTTAAAGGCTTGATTTCACTAAACCCCCTAAAACTATTGAGGGTAGTTTAGGTATTATAACTCAAAATGTGAGATGAGGGGGTATAGTGATGAAATTGAATAGTATAGGGGGGCAAAGTGGACGGAGTGGAGGTTAGTTGATTAAATTGGATAGTATAAGATGGTTTTGTGAAATTAACATATATATAATCAAGGGTAAAGTACATTAAACCCCCCTGGACTATTTTCTCTCTCTCAACTACCCCCCTGAATTACATTTTTTACACAAAACTCCCTAAACTATCCCAACTTTTACAATTCACTCCATTCCGTTATAACACCGTTAGTTAAATTAAGGTAATTTGCACTCAGATCCCCTGAGGTTTTGGTCAATTCCACTTGCCCCCTGAGATTTCATTTTTCTTGCAATGACACCCCCTGAATGGGAGAAATGACCTGAATGTGAAGGGTTGAGAATATTTTCAAACATTTTCTTCAAAATAAAAATTAATGAATTAATATGTATTAATTGAAGTACAACTCTAAGAAGTATGTCAAAACGATATAGAGTAAAAGAAAAGGGGTTGGAAATATTTCAATACTTTTAAAAAATAATAATAATTAATTAATATGCATTACTTAAAGTGTAATTCTAATGAATATTTCAAAAGATATACGACAAAGGGTTATAAATATTTTCATTTTTTAAAAAAAAAATAATTAATTAATATATATTAATTGAAATGTAACTCTAATGGATATTTCATAAGATATAGAGTAAAGATATAAGACAAATATATTTCGGCAATGAAAAATAATATAACTTAAAATACATAAATCTGTATATTTATCTATCTATCTATATACTACTAATAAAAACACAAGGACTGTCTAATATTTTGATTCATTATCACCGTTTACAATATAAAAAATTATAATAAGTAAAGTTTGACATTATTTAAAATGTAAGGGCTTAAATTAACTTTACAAAAAAATAATAATAATAAACCATTTGTCCTAGTTTTATAAAAATATAAAATTACAATAAGTAAAGTTTGTTATTATTTTACAATGTAAGGGCTTAAATTAATTTTACACAAAGAATAATAAATTATAAACTATTTATAATATTTTTATACATTTATCACCTTTTACAATACAACAAAAACTATAATTAAAATGTATTACTACTTGTTTAAATTATAGGAGTTGTATATTATTTATTTACAAAATAAATTAAATTATATGAGCTCACAAATATTTTATACATGTATCACCTTCTAAAATACAAAAAAAAATATAATCATAAATAAAGTGTATTATTATTATTTAATGTAAAATGTCACAGTATTAGTTTTAGGGAAAAATTAAAAAATGATAACTTTTGGAGCCTATATTACAAAAATGAAAATTTAAAAAAAATAATTTAAAGAAATGTGATAATATTTCAAAAATTATTGTATCCAAAGTACTTGAAAAGTTTTCCAAATTGATCTTAAGACACAAGGGTAGTTTGGTCCATTAATTTAACCAACATGTCTTTTACACTAAAGCAAGGGCACAAGAGTCATTTCATGGGGTCTTCACCCCTTCAGGGGTGTCATTGCAAGAAAAATAAAATCTCAGGGGGGCGAGTGCAATTGACCGAAACCTCAGGGGATCTGAATGCAAATTATCCTAATTTAACTAACGGTATTATAACGGAATGGAGTGAATTATAAAAGTTGGGATAATTTAAGGAGTTTTGTGTAAAAAGTGTAGTTCGGGGGGGTGAGTTTAGATAGAGAAAATAGTCCAGGAGGGTTTAATGCACTTTACCCTATAATAAACTAACTCCGTGATGATGAACTTCTATATATGTATAATCAAGGAACTCCCTTCTACCATTGAAATTAATCAACTAATCATTACTATGTCCGGATTGCCCCCTATACTTTTCAATTTCAATCACATTGCCCACACCCTCACATTTTATCAATATATATATATATATATATATATATATATATATATATTTTTTTTTGAAATAAATATATAAAATTCAAAAAACATATATCAATTTCAAAAAATATATTTAAATTTCAAAAGCAATATATAAATTTTGAAATATATATATATATCATTCGAAAAAAATATAAAAATTTTGAATATATATATATATATTTTTTGAAAAACAAAATTTGAAAAATATTAAACTTTAAAAAATAATATATAAATTTTGGAAAAAATATATATAAATTTTGAAAAAATAAAAATTTTGAAAAAACTATATAAAAATCACGAAGTCTTCAGCAGTCTTCTTAACAGTAATAAAATTGTGGGTTTAAGGCCTTTAATGACACGTTTTGACCCAAAATCATGTGGGCTCAGTGTTATACAGTGAGTTTTGTTCATTGGCTTGTTTTCACTCAAAATTATGTCATTTCTTGCTAAATTCAAAAGTTGCGACAGTTTATACAAAAATTGCAGTATTGGTCTGTCTGTATGCGATATTTTGTTTATTCTGCCATTTTCTTCAATTCCTTGGTGGTCTCGGCTTTCGAAATGTCTTGAGTCGGCATTCTAGTTAATTCACCGAAATTAACTCGTTTTCTCATAATGCACATAAAACACGCTAAACAAGACAAACCGTATAAAAGCACCCAAGTAATGAAATAATTAGACTAACAATGACAAGGTAGGGGCCTAGAATATATAATATTCGGCACCCAACATATCCCCAAACTTACACATTGTTAGTCCCTTAGCAATCAGCTCAATGGGAAAACTAAAAACACTATATAGTGATTTTATGATTCTAAACTACTCTAACTAAACATTTTCATTCGTGAAGGTGTACAATTACACTTAGCACATTTAATGAGCCTTTTAAACCCCTAAGTCTCCCTAGTGAACGGGTGAAGTCTCGTGATGTTTAAATATATTACCCACAAATTCTTTCATTCTCCATTCTCATACTTTCATCAATTCACATACTCGTCAATCAAGTAATGCTACAATACACAAGTAAATATGAACACAATAATTTTCACTCACTACCGAATAATAATTATCTCAAATCAATGTCAAGAATGGTCCCCATGAATATAAACAAACTAGCTAATATCTAATCCCAATCTAGACAATCTTCCGTATTCAAGTGAACTCCTTCTATGACAAATCAATCCCTCTCTCATATTCTATCATTATTTTTTCACCATACTTTTGTTCAAAAGTGTTCTCCCCTTTTTACGCGAACACTCTACTACTTTGTGGTAGGAAACCCGGTTACTCAGTTCAAAACTACTTATTGCATATCTATTAATTTTCTCTCATTTTGACGCGAACACTATGTGCTTTGTGGCACGAGTCCCGATTAACCGGTTCGAAGTACATATGTAAATTTATTATAACTTTCTTTTCATAGCAATTTTTCTTCAATAGAATACTCAAAAGAAAATCATTAAGTCCGTGTGCATGTGATTATGGGTCAAAATCATCCATTTCAGTTTCAATTTCACTAATTCATTCATTTATGTAAAACCACATCTTTTCATCAATTCAATCTAACCATTACTCTCATGAGCGGGGCATATCGCATTGCATACAACTTATACATCATAAACATATACTCAATTAAATTGTAATGCAAACCAATCATCATATATGATCTTGAAGAATATTTTTCAAAATTCTTCAATTTGTTTTTTATACCAAACCCTCATTATGCATGATATATTAATAACCATTTCATCACCCCAAAATTAAATCGAACCATGTCCTCATGGTATACAAATTTAAAACAAGGATGGAAAAAAATAGTTACCGAATTGACACGTAATTTCGGAAATTGTGTTGTCATGCTTTGTTGCTCCTTCCAAACTTGAATTATATAATCCTATTAAGATCTCCAAGAAACACATATGCAAGTATCATACCAAGTGGAAAGAAACAAACTCATATAAATTCCGAAATCAATTTAGATATCAATGCAAAGTAATAAGGGTATGATGTTTCTTTAATAAGAATGAAAAATAAATCAATTGGTAATACATATTTAATATATAGTAATACATATTTATATTGAATATAAATACTCTTTAATAGATAGTAATACATAAGTATAATATATATTTTAAAATTTCTAAAAAAATTTCAAACTATCATACATACCTATATATAAATGGACAAATGGCGCTAAACCCCCCTATAGTTTGAAAAGTGGGCACAAAACCTCCCTCATGGTTTTTAAACCCCCCTATCCTTTGAAAAGTGGGCGAATACACCCCTCCAAAGCCTTTTCCAGTACCTGAGTTGTGAATGTATTAGTTTACCCTTAAATTAGGGTTTTCTAGTTTTTTTAAAATAATAACGAATTAAGAAAAGACATTTCTAACCTTGGATTAAATATATTGTTTTAGGTGGTTTGGATATCACTTATTCAATTCAACCACTCTTCGTCTCTCAGATTACACTTAGAACACAAAAACGTTTTAGGGTTTCTTTCAAAACTCATTCACTTCATTCTCTTTCTCTATCTCAGACTACACTTTATCTCTCTCTATCATGTAAACCATGTGAATATATGCAATAATGCATCTATATCCAAATATTGATGCAAGAAAACAACTCATACAAAAAACCCACAAAAATTCAGAACAGAACAATGTCATATGCAATATGTATCTATATACATATATGGGTGAAAGACACAAAACCCCCCTACACTATCAGGAATGTGCAAATAACCCCCTTATAGGTTTTAAAACACCCCCATACTTTATAAAACGTGCACTTTGACCCCTCTAAGCCATTTTCCGGTGACAGACTTGTGCTTTTACTATTATACCCTTATAATTTTATTTTTTAATTAAATATAATGAATGGGGTAAATATGAAATGACGAAAAAGGCCATATATACAAAACGATACCGTTTTGTGCATATATTGGTTTATACAGCGTAATTACAAAATGACTAAAAATGACATATACAAAACGGTAACGTTTTGTAAACCCCCTTCTCTCTTTTTCCCAAACCCTAATTTCAATTTTCATCTTGCCCTCATCGCAATTTCCATCTTGCTCTCATCGCAATATCAAGTTTCAGCATCATCATCGTCGTCTACTTCTCCCTCTCAAAACCCTAATTCCGATCATGGACTCCTCATCTCTCCAGAATTGTCTCTCTCCTTTGAATCTCCATCCCAATCTGTCATCCAGATCTCTGATTCTCAATCCTCCCACAACATCTTTGGTAATTCTTTTTTTCTCTACTTTTCCCTTTCTTCCTAACCAAAAACCCTAAAATTTTGATTGTTAATTCTCGTGCTTAATGGTGGCCAGATTTTGTTTTATTTTCAATGATTTTTGTTGACATAATAATCACGAGCCTTCTTCTGCTGCCTCCCATATTAATCAGATGTCGACCTATCAGTTAGAAAAGCTATATCGGATCTTGATAGCTGGATAGCTAGAGCAGATTCAGGGCTTGTGGATGACCTAGAGAAACTTCCATATATTTATGCGGCACTGGAGCAATTAGAGCAGAGGAAGAAGTATTGGAATACACATGTTGTTCACAATAGCAGTAAGGTCCACAAATATGGTTATTGTCAGACAAGATCTCATGTATATCCACCATGTGCAATTTCTGAGCATGAAGTGTGTGACTCTGATTGGGGAACCTTGTCTGCGAATGTCAATGACAAATCAAAGCGTTTAGGGAGCCCGACTCCAGATAAGTTAGATGGAGAGGCGTCTTTGGATAAACTACTTATGTTGTTGAACCCTCCGAAGACCAGGATGGAGCTTATATAATTTAAATGAAGGGCATTTTGGGTATTTATAAAACTAAACAGCATGTGAAACGCACATGCCTTTTTTTTTGCCGAAAAAGTTCCCTGAACAGTGTCGCAGGGGGTCTTTCTGCACATTTTTGCCATACTATAGGGACTTAATTGCCCAAATTGAACTACAGGGGGGTTATTTGCACATTCCTGATAGTGTAGGAGGGTTTTGTACCTTTCACCCATACATATATTGATGCAAATTGATGCTAGGAAACAACCCATAAGAAATACCCACAAAATTTTCAGAATAGAACCATGTGAATATTTGCCACATGTATCCATATAAATATATTGATCCAAATTGAAGCAAGAAAAAATCCCATATGAAAAACCCACAAAATTTCAAAACAGAACAATGTGAATATATTCAACATATATATCTATATACATATAGCAATGCAAACAAAATCCCATATGGAAAACCCACAAAAATTCAGAACATAACAATGTGAACAGAACAAAAATTCGCAGTTTCTCTCTCTTGTCGGTGTATTTTACTTGTGCTTTGTTTTGTTACTGATTGTGTTTTTCCACCTTCGTTTGATCTTCTGAAAATAATCAATTTCGCGAATTCTTGTTCAGAGTTTGGATCTGAAATGTATCGGGGTCTCTGATCTACACCGCTTTGAGGCAGTTCATCAATTGTTTCCTCAATCATTTGGTAGTTTGATTTTAGGGTTTTCGGGGGATTACAGTTGGAAATCAGGTTATTTAATCATTTGATGATTTGAATATTTTGTTTGGGTTCAGAGATGAGCTTGTAATTGAAGATAATTGTTTGATTTGAGAAGAGAGAAGGCAATTTTTTATTCAAATTTTTGGGGAATTTTGGTGTTGGTTAGTATTGAAGTTCTATTTGGTGAAACATAAGAATTAAAGTTGTGTGTGATCAAAATATGGTGGTTTCTGCAGCTATTGATGTTCAGGTATGATGATGGAGCAATGTTAGAGAAAGAGAAAAAGAGATGGAGCAAGGAAACGAAATGGGGTGATTTGAGAGAATAGAAACTGACTACATACACATATACATATATATCTATATTTGGAAGAGGGGTAGTTTAGTAACTAGGTAAGGGTCTTTTCGGAATTTAGAAAAAAAATTAACATGTGACTGTCACGTGCTTAGATTATGTCCAAAAAAGTGATCGGAACAGTGTTACACAAAATGAAGTGGAAGGGGGGTTTTCTGCACAATTTTCAAACTATAGGGGGTTTAGCGTCATTTGCCCATATATAAATTAATATAAAAAATCATACATATATACTAAATATTTTTAAAAAATAAATAAATAAATAATTTCAGAGTTTTCTTTTTCATTTAAAAAACGCATTCATTTTTTTTCAATTTTCTTTTTCTCTGTTTGTTTGATTTTTTATTTTATTTTTATAATATGCAGGGCCCAAACTCTTGGTCAGTTAGTAATGGATGATGAGTGAGAGGCGAAGCTGGTGTGGGTTGTGGTGGTATTGTGAGAATCAGACGTGAGATGGAGAGAGCCAAAAATATATATTGTAGATATATATATATATATATGGGTGCCTATACGTATGTATATAGATATATATATATATATGTCTAAAATAGTGAGGGATGGAGAGGGCAGGGGTGACGGCAATTTTTTTATTTTTTTTAAATGGGATCGATCTCAACAAACTGGGATTGATCCCAATTATTTTATTTTTTTGCCGTGAAATCAGTGGCAACTAATGGATCCCATAGGTTGAGATCAATCCCAGACAAGGGGATAAATCCCAGAAATCTAGGATTGATCCTTTCAACTTTTTTTTTTTAGAAAAAATATTTAGTATGATACTTGCATTTTTGCAAGTATCATAATAAATATTTAGTATGATACTTGCAAAAATAATCTAGCCTCATCATATAGACGTTATATTCATTCTATTATATAAGGGAGATATAGCTCTTGTGAATCAGACTAGCACTGCTACAAGCTAGTACCTAGTCTCCAAAGAAATACATTCAACCTGATTCAGTCACAAACCATCTTTGCAATGAGTGATTTAGTGCACGAGATTACTCTACTCTACTCATATGGTGCATTAAATTTAAAGATGCTTATTTCACCTATCCTTAGCATGGTCTGTCCAAATCAAGACTTCCTGTTTTACGAACCATTATGTAGAAAATTAAAATTTAACCTTCAGAGTTCTAGCTCGTAGTGGTTAAGCATAGTTGGGCAAAATTAAGCATTACATCAATCTAAGACAAGAAATAGAATAAATGCAAAACTTTATATAAAATGCTAGTGTGTTATTTCATCTACTTATAGTGTTCTTTAGCTTCCCCTTTTACATTAAAAATAAATAAAACAAAAGGGTTGTTCATGAGGGCTCAGCTTTCAAAAGGGTTGGCGACCCAGGCCGAGTTGGAGCTGTCCCAAAACCAACTGGCTAACATAAAGGCGAACTTTGAGAACGAGCTTGCTTTGATTTTCAGTGAGACATCTTTTGTTGTGGCCAACGAAATGGATGCTACTGTTATCATAAGGCTTCCAGGGAACGGCAGAATATGGCATGGACATGCCCGACTTCATCCAGATTTAGGGAGGAGGCTCAAGGATTCACTCCATAAGAGGTTGGATGACGCTGGTATTCGCTTGAAGTAGCATTACTTGTTTCTGTCAGTATAGATACTACTAGATTACTTTTAGTTTGGGTACTGTACTGTCATTGTTATAAGTAACATTACTATCTACACCTGTTTACTTTCAACATTGATACCACTAGACACCTTGGGTACCTTACTGTCATTGTTATAAGTAACATCACTATCTGCACCTGCTTGATTTGTTGCATAATCAAATGGGTTATTTCATTGTCTCAATATGTTGATGTTGGTGGTGAAACTGCAAACATTCTGCTCCTGCTCTTAGAAAACCTCTATTTAATGCTTTAAATTACTGCTTAAGACTAGGTTGGTAGCAATATGCTTTACATAAGTAATTGCCATGAAGTGAGCTCATCAGGGATGAGGAGGGAGGCTAGATTGGCTTCTATTATAACAGAGAATGACTGGCATCCTCCTAGAGCTAGAGCTAGTTCTCATGAGCTAATCCAACTCAGAACTTGCCTTCTCCTGATTCTTCACTTGATGATTTTTCTGATTTGGAAACCTTCAGGAGGGGATTTTCTATCAAGTCAGCTTGGAATGGGATTAGAAATCAAGCTCCTAAAGTGGATTGGTATAATTCTGTGTGGTTTCGTTATTCAATTCCGAGACATGCATTTATTTTGTGGACTGTAATTCTTAACCCAAGATAGGCTTGCTCATTTTGACATATTCTACATGAGTTTAAATGTTCATTTTGTCATTCTCCAGCTGAGACAAGAGATCACTTGTTTTTTGAATGTCCTTTCACTTTGAAAATCTGGATCAGCATTGCTAACAAGGCCAAAGTGCATTTCTGCTGGTAAAAAGTGGACTGAGATTCTTCATTGGTGCAGTTAGATTCAGGTTGTTTTCTTTGACAAAGATCCCATGTTCTTGTTGGGTCGAAAGCAAGCTCAAATGCAAACACACACACACAATGGACACCAAATATATAGTGGTTCCCCAAAATATGGGTACGTCCACTTTGACAGAGGCTTCACTATCTTCGGTTCGAAACAAACCGGGTATGAGGAGGATTACAATCACTCTACTCTCTCACTTACAAACATCACAGAGTAATTCTCTGTGGTTCTCTCAAGTGTATAACTCACTCTGCCTCTCTTCTCTCTGTCTTTTCACTTATGGCTTGTATCTCGTTTACAAAACCATACACTGATATATATACACAATAATATCATGCACAGACAAACAAGCCTCACGCATGCATGGTCTGAAAGTCTTCACGCATGATCTGTAGAGGCGGCCAAATCTTTCACGCATGCACATGGGCGACTTTGTTGTTGTATACAGCAGTGGGTTAGTGGTGGTTTGTCTCTTATGCAGGTATGGAAACCAACAATTCTCCCCCTTCCATACCAATCAGAGGAGAACGTCTTCACCTGATCTCCCTCTCACTGTCAATTTGGGGCTGGTGTTAAACCAGCTTCTTCTTTGCAAACTTCTAGCTTTTCTCTGGACAGGCTCTTGGTCATCATATCTGATCCATTATCATCTGTGTGAATCTTCTCTAGCTGTAGAAGTTTGTCTTCAAGCATGTCACGGATCCAGTGATACCTGACGTCAATGTGCTTGGACCTTGAGTGGAAGGTGGAATTTTTGCTAAGATGAATAGCACTCTGACTGTCACAGTATATGACATACTTTTCCTGCTCTTGTCCCAGTTCTTGAAGAAACTTCTTCATCCACAAGAGCTCTTTGCATCCTTCTGTTACTGCAATGTATTCAGCTTCTGTGGTGGATAAAGCAACACACTTTTGTAATCGGGATTGCCATGAAACTGCTCCCCCTGCAAAAGTGATTAGGTATCCCGATGTGGATTTTCTGGAGTCACTGTCTCCGGCCATGTCTGCGTCTGTGCAACCTTCCAATAAAGGTTCACCACTACCAAAGCATAAACAAATATTGGTAGTTCCTCTAAGATACCTGAGGATCCATTTTACTGCTGCCCAATGATCCTTTCCAGGATTTGACAGATACCGACTGACAGCTCCAACTGCATGAGCAATATCAGGCCTCGTTCATACCATGGCGTACATCAAACTGCCAACTGCTAAAGCATAAGGCACTTTCTTCATTTCTGCTTTTTCTGTCTCACTTGAAGGACACTGCTTCATATTCAACTTGAAGTGGCTTGCAAGTGGAACACTAACTGGTTTTGCTTTGCTCATGTTGAACCTTTCAAGAACTTTGCCGATATACCTTTCTTGAGATAACCAGAGCTTGTGTTTCAGTCTGTCTCGAGAGATCTGCATTCCCAAGATTTGTTTTGCCGGTCCCAACTCCTTCATAGCAAATGACTTGCTCAGCTCCTTCTTCAATTTGTTGATCTTGCTGCTGTCATGGCCAACGATCAACATATCATCGACATATAGCAAGAGGATGATAAAATCTCCATCCGGAAATTTCTTGACAAAAACACAATGATCTGCAGTGGTTTTGTTGTACCCATTCTGGTCCATGAATGAATCGAACTTTTTGTACCACTGTCTTGGTGCTTGTTTGAGCCCATAGAGACTCTTTCTCAATCTGCACACAAGATTTTCTTTTCCTCTGGTTCTGAATCCTTCAGGTTGCTCCATGTAGATTTCTTCATCCAGATCACCATGTAAAAATGTGGTCTTTACATCCAGTTGTTCGATCTCTAGGTTTAAGCTGGCTGCCAAGCCAAGAACAACTCGGATGGAGGACATTTTCACTACAGGTGAAAATATTTCTTCAAAATCAATGCCCTTCTTCTGACCGAATCCCTTCACAACCAGTCTTGCCTTGTACCTTGGTTGTGGATTGTTTTCTTCAGACTTCAGTTTGAATACCCATTTGTTCCTGAGAGCTTTCCTTCCCCGCGGTAACTTGACCAAGTCATATGTGTGGTTCTCATGCAGCGATTTCATCTCTTCCTGCATGGCTTTCATCCACTCCGCATTTTTACTGTCTTCAACAGCTTCCTGATAGCTCTCTGGTTCTCCCCCGTCACTAAGCATCACGTACTCTGCGGAGGAATTCGGTTGTCGCTCTCTGGAAGATCTCCTTGTTTGAGGATCAACCGGATTTTCTTCTGTAACTGGTTCTGGTTCTGCATCATCATCAGCTGGATCTCCTTGAATAGCTCCCCCATCATTTTCTGCTCTCGGTGAGGGAACCGGGTCTAGATTAGCTGGTAACTCTTCAGGTGGATCTGATTTCTTCTATTTTTCAAGATCTTCAATGGTCTGATCTTCGAAAAATACCACATCTCTGCTTCTGATGACCTTCTTGTTTATAGGATCCCAGAGTCTGTAACCAAACTCTTCATGGGCATATCCCAGGAAGATGCACTGTTTGGCCTTTCCGTCAAGCTTGGATCTTTCATCTCTGGGAATGTGGACAAATGCTCTACAGCCAAACACCTTCAAGTGTTTGTAGGAAACATCTTTCCCTCTCCATACTTTCTCTGGAACATCACAGTTTAATGGAACGGAGGGAGATAGGTTGATTAAGTCAACCGCTGTTCTTATTGCTTCACCCCAGAAAGGAGTTGACAACTTGGTATTAGATAACATGCACCTGATCCTTTCGCAGATGGTTCTGTTCATTCTTTCTGCAAGGCCGTTATGTTGAGGAGTTTTCGGCACTGATTTTTCGAGTCTGATGCCGAAGCGTCTGCAATACTCCTCGAATGGTCCTCTGTACTCGCCACCATTGTCTGCACGTACGCACTTCAGCCTTTTTCCAGTTTCTCTTTCAACCTTTACATGAAATTCCTTGAACACTTCCAGCACCTGGTCTTTAGTTTTCAAGGCAAAGGTCCATAATTTCCTGGAATGATCATCAATGAATATGACAAAATAGAGGGCACCTCCATGAGTTCTGGTTTGCATGGTGCAAACATCCGTGTGTACGAGATCTAGAATGTTCGGTCTTCTAGATGGAGGGGAACTGCGGAATGCAACTCTGTGTTGTTTCCCCATGATGCAGTCGACACAGGTGTGTAATGGAGTACCTTTCATTCCAGGTAAGAGTTCTTTTCTGGCAAGGACCTTGAGTCCTTTCTCACTCATATGACCGAGTCTTTTGTGCCATAACTCGGTGGGGATTTCTTTTTCCATTGTATTCACCTCGACTCTGCACAATTTTGCTTGCGTTGTGTAGAGTGAGTTGGTCTTCTTTCCTCTGGCCACCACAAGATTGCATTTGGTGAGCTTCCACTTGCCATCACCAAAATGACTGTTGTAGCCTTCATCATCGAGCTTGCCGGTGGAGATCAGGTTGAGACGAATATCTGGAACATGTCTCACATCTTTGAGGAGTAGTTTGCATCCATTGCTGTTTTCCAAAAGAATATCACCTCTGCCGGTAATTTTGGATGATCCTTGGTTTCCCATCTTCATAAGTCCGAAGTCACCACTGGTGTAGGATGTGAACATATCCTTTCTCGAAGTGATGTGACAGGAAGCACCTGAGTCAATAACCCAGGTAAAATCTTCGGATGTGAAGTTGACACACTCATCATCTTGAACGATGACGAGCCCTTCTCCGGCTGTTGCTGCTGCTTCTGAGGTACTTTCTTCACCTCTATTTCTGGTCTGTTGTCCAGACTGTTCGGCTTTAAGCTTCCTGCATTCTCTGATAAAATGGCCTGGCTTGCCACAGTGATGACAAGTTTTGTCTCTTCTGAAAGTAGACTTTGATCGCCCACGATGTTGTGGCTGATTGCGATGGTTTCTGCTTTTGCTTCTACCGCGCCATTCTTTTCTTTCTCGTCTTTCAGTGACAAGAGCTTCTGACTCCGGATGATATCCTTCTTCCTTTCTTCTTGCTTCCTCGTTCAGCATTCTGTCTTTCGCCATTTCCATATTGATTATTCCGTCTGGAGTTGAGTTGCTTACAGAGACAACTAGCGTATCCCAACTTTTCGGAAGGGAGTGTAATAGAAATACTGCCTGCATCTCATCTTCTATAGTCATTTTCATCGAGTTGAATTAATCCAACAGCCCCTGGAATTCGCTCATGTGTTCTGACACACTTTTGCCGTCTTTGTATTTAAGATTCACCATACGGCTCAACAGATTTACCTTGTTCTGAGATGTCTTCCGTGCGTACATCTTCTCCAATTTTTGCCAAAGAGCATAAGCATCATTGTCGTTGGCAAAATTTTGGTAAATGCTTTTGTCGATCCATTGTCTGATTCGGGCGGCACATTTTCGGTTGAGTACCGTCCAGTCTACATCGGTCATGTCCTTCGGTTTGCCATCAGGTGCATCATCGGTCCTTTTGATCGGCTTCCACAGATCTTTAATATACAAAAGATCCTCCATCTTTGACTTCCACAATGAATAGTTGGCTGCGGTCAATCTGATCATCGTTCCGGATCCTGAATCTTCCATCGAAACGGAATTTTAAGCCCTCCTGGCTTGTTTGATATATTCGGAGTGGAATCTCACGAAACGGAGTGCACCGTTGCGTCCGGAACGGTCGAAAACCTAAAGATCACCTCTGACTGGGCTCAATTCCGAGTTACGATGAGTCCGGAATAGTCAAAACAATGTCGAGGGGCAAAACTGTAATTTTGCAAACTTGGTGATGACGTGGCAGTAGCAGAAGGTGAAACGTGGCAGTACACGTGGCAAGGTGTCAGTGGTGACACGTGGCAGGTGACGTGGTTGAATGGTTGGTTGACACGTGGCAGGACACGTGGCAGTGTCAAGGGATGACACGTGGCAGGACACGTGGCAGTGTCAAGGGGATGACACGTGGCAAGTGGTGACGTCGGCAGTGACGTGGCACCCTTGCTGACGTGGCGCGCGTGTGGCGCGTGGCTGCGCATGGGCTTCACGCGTGGCTGAGCAGGGAGGCGCGTGGACGCGTGATGTGCGTGGTCGTCACGTGCTCTGGAGGAAGAAGACGCGTGCAGCGCGTGACACCGTTACTGCTGACGCGCCGACGCTTGGGTGGCGCGTGGGGGCGCGTGTAAAGTATTTTTAGACTGTTTTCAACGGGAATGGATTCCTTGGGTGATGGGTCGTCCGAAAACAGGTGTGGTGTGGTAATTTGATCACTGGACTGGTGCGAAATAGAGCTTGAAGTTTCGGCTCTGTTGAGCTTTAATGGCTCTGATACCACTTTGTTGGGTCGAAAGCAAGCTCAAATGCAAACACACACACACAATGGACACCAAATATATAGTGGTTCCCCAAAATATGGGTACGTCCACTTTGACAGAGGCTTCACTATCTTCGGTTCGAAACAAACCGGGTATGAGGAGGATTACAATCACTCTACTCTCTCACTTACAAACATCACAGAGTAATTCTCTGTGGTTCTCTCAAGTGTATAACTCACTCTGCCTCTCTTCTCTCTGTCTTTTCACTTATGGCTTGTATCTCGTTTACAAAACCATACACTGATATATATACACAATAATATCATGCACAGACAAACAAGCCTCACGCATGCATGGTCTGAAAGTCTTCACGCATGATCTGTAGAGGCGGCCAAATCTTTCACGCATGCACATGGGCGACTTTGTTGTTGTATACGGCAGTGGGTTGGTGGTGGTTTGTCTCTTATGCAGGTATGGAAACCAACAGTTCTAACCAGAATTATTTGCTGCAAAAACAATGGGACCATCCTGATAGTATTTTCCATGGCTAAATTTGTGATGTTTCTTAATCTACATGATGTCTATCAGATTATCAGTGGAGGATGGGGCAGTTTTGGTTTGTGTTTATGTTGGGATTTGGCCAACAGTTGCTGATTATTTTTGATGGATGATAATTGATGATAATTACTGAAATCTGGGCTTGTCTCTGTCTTTTCTGGGTTTAAGTTGATAAAATCAGAATGGGGATTATGAGCAGTGGAAGATCAAAATGGTATCTTGAATCTATGTTAGTTATGCATTTAAATCCAATCAGATTTATCCCTCTATTACTTTTAGGGATGACAATGGGGCGGGTACGAAACCTTATATCCATCCCCGCCCCGTTTAATTTTTTAAAATACCATACCTTTCATGGGTTTTTTACGGGTTGTCTTTTCATAAACCATATCCGTGTCATTAACATTTACTATACCCGTGCCCGCGCCGTCCCGCCCCATTAACATTTAATTCTTAATGTCATATTCATCTTAGATAAAAGAAATTGACAAAAAAAAATCTTACATATGAACTTCTTTCAATTCATCCGACAATCGAATCCACTCTTTTTTTGTTTGTATATAGTTGGTTATTCGTATTTTCTTAGTCTTAGATGTCGACCGTGAAAAAAGGATGAATAATAGCTAATAAAATATTTAAGATTCATATGTAAACGGGGCGCGGCGGGGCGGGTATTTAATAGATCCCATATCGCCCCATAACCCTTGACGGATTCAATTTCTTTGACCAAATCCGACCCTACGAAAAAAAGGCTTTCCTAAACCCTTAAATAAAGGGGCGGAACTCCGGCGGGGCGGTACAAATTGGAATCCCTAATTACTTTTAAACTAAAATTACTAAAAAAATCCTAATATAAAGTAATATAGTGATTTCAGACTTTTCCTACCCCAAATATCACTATCAATAGGAATCTAAACCAAAACTAATTTTCAAATGAAATTCAAAATAATTGTATTAGATAGAAATTAACACTCAACAAATATGAATCCTCTTATTCCGCAAAATTCGAGCTTCTATAATTTGTATTTAAAAGACTTTAGGAATGAAAAAGCTTAACTTGCTTTAAAAAGAAACAAATTAATAAATTAATGCTATCAATATAAAGCTTAGTAAAGGACATTACTCACCAAATATAATCAACAGTAGAAAGCAAAGGGATGAGCTTCTCATTTTATTCCCAGTCTATTCACTTCTGTTAGTCAGTGTATTATCGTCTAGACTCTCGAGTATATACTATATATATAGTGATAATACACAGATATTTATATATATATATATATATATAGTGCTAGCTTATATACAAGTTACTGTCAAGTAATTGATAGCATTGCAGCAAGTGGATATGACCTTTACCATTAGACTTAATTTCACGTGGTTTTAAAAAGATCACTTTTTTTATTCCTATACAGAAAACTCACATGTATTTATCAAATTGAATCAGTTTTCTCTTTTTTTTTATAATTTTGGACCAAAATACCCGATTTAATGAAAAATTATTTAAAATTTAAAAAAACATATAAAATTCTTAAAAAATATATAAATTCGAAAAAAACATAAAATTCAAAAATATATATATATAATTCGAAAAAATATATAAAATTAAAAAAATATATATAAAATTAGAAAATAAAATATAAAATTCATAAAAATATATATAAAATTCGAAAAAAACATATAAAATTTCAAAAAACAAGTAAGAAGATGTAAAAACAAAAAAATATATTAAGGTTACAAGATAATACAAGTAAGAATATATAAATTTCGAATTTTATATATTTATTTCGAATTTCATATATTTTTTACAAATTATATATATATTTTTATGAATTTAATATATATTTTTTCTAATTTTATATGTTTTTTTTCTAAATTTATATGTTTGTTTTCGAATTTTATATATTTTTTTCGAATTGTATATATATTTTTATGAATTTAATATATATATATTTTAATTTTAAATTATTTTTCATTAAATCCCAGGGGTATTTTAAATCATTAAATCATTTTTAAAATATTTATATATATTGTTTCGAATTTTATATGCTTTTTTTCAAATTTTATATGTTTTTTTTTCAAATTTTATATATTTTTTTGAATTTTATATATTTTTTTCAAATTTTATATAATTTTTTGAATTTTATATGTTTTTATCGAATTTTATATATTTTTTACTAATTTTATATGTTTTTATCGAATTTTATATTTTTTCAAATTTTTAATATTTTTTACGAATTTTATATGTTTTTGAATTTTAATCATTTTCATTAAATTCCAAGGATATTTTGGTCCAAAATTATAGGGAATGGGGCAAACTGATACAATTTGATAAGTGTAGGGGGGTTTTCTGTATAAGAGGGGGCAAAATGATATTTTTTAAAACCACAGGGGGGTTTACTGAAATTAACTCTTACCGTTATAGTAGGATTATTAATTACGTGTCCAAAATTATTCCTTATATAATTAATAAATAAAATCTTAATAATTTATGAAAAAAAAACTTAGACATTGAAAAAAAAGAATTAAACTTGATCCAACAATAATACATTTCAAGTCAAATTTAGAGATCCACAAAATAATTATATTTAGCCACAAAAATATGTACAATTTTGAGAGAGAAGAAAAGTCAAAATAGATATAATTTTAAAAAATACAAAACAAAACATAAAAGAGGAAGATTTTTTTTTAAAGAGAAATAAATTTAGATTTAAGGATTAAAAATAGAGGATATTTATGAAAAGTAAAAGAAAATATAAAGAAAAAGAAAAAAAAATATGCGAACACTAATTAAAGTGAACAAAAACATTTAGAAAGAATATATCAATTGAAAGAGAAACAAATATTTGATAAAATTATTGATATTGTGAGGTATTTCTTGAAACTAAAAGAAAAAAATTAAATTGAAAATTATGCTAATCTTAGTCCAATTCTAAGGTGGCAACTATCATCTCAGCTCCTAATGGAAGAGTTCTACTGAGACCACTTCTTTTTTAGGAGAAGTTAACCCTAATATAAATTTTAATTAGGATAAATGAGATTATTTCAAAACTATTATTCAGTATAATTAATACATTTGCTTCACAGTGACAAAAAGAATAGATGGAATATAGAATACATATATGCACAATGCTCCAAAGTAGCAAAGTTTATAATAAAATTATGGATCCAACAAGTTTGAAAAATGTTTTATCCTACACACTTTCCACTTCAAAACATTTTTATTTCTATTACAATATTGCCCCTAAATACTTGATATGATAGATTGGAAGGGAAGCCACAGTGAATTCCAATAATAGCAAATAAAGTTACCAGAAAACGACCCATAAACAATAGAATACAATACAGAATCAAACAACTTTTGAATAAAAATGATGCATAAATAATAATAGAATACAATACAGGATCAAACAAATTTTGAATAAAAATGATGCATAAATAATAGAATACAATACAGCATCAAACGAAAATGAGGCACAAATAATAGAATAGAATACATAATCAAACGATTTTTAACTCTGCCCCTGCAGGAAGTTTTTTTCCAAGCTTAAACGCGATCTTTCTAGCTAAATCTTTCTCAGGGGTCTCAATGAACTCCCATGGACATCCTATGTCAGAGGGATTGCGGGTATCAAAAGTAATCTTCTCAAGCATGACTGCTCTTTTAATTAAATACATGCTAAGCTCAACATCATTTGGACGCCCAACGAACCCAATCAACTCTACCTCCTTCAGCGACCAATTCGGCCGAGATTCAACCTTTTGTTTTCTTCTGGCAAAGAATTTTTGCCAACTTACCTATAACAAGGAGAAATGAAGTCATAAGGTGTTTTATTATGTATATTAGAAACAAATACCATCAAGATACATCATATCATAATTGTTTAACGAAAGTGAGAATCATGAGTCATGACATTGCTAGACTCAATGGAATTGCTATGACAGGAAGTCACCATTGTCATTGTAAACACCACTATGCTTGTGGACATTGCAATTTAAAAGACCTCTAATTGATCCACAAATAATCTCACTAAACATTAAAAAAATTTAAATAAAAGTTTTAAGTCCTACGGCAGTAACATCTTCAAGTGTCCGTAATTAGAGCAGACTGATCACTAAATAGATAAAAATAGGTGCAAATTCTGACATCACCACAGCAAGTAAAGGTCCTGTAACACAAACTAAACTTACTGCCTATTTTTCCAGGACTCACGGAGGGGTTTTTTTTTTTTTTTTTGAATGGTAAGAAACTCACACAACACACCCAACAATGCCTCCTAAGAAGCTCGAACCCTTCACATCCCCAATTGGGGGGTGAGGTTATACCATTGCAACACATGTGTTCTGGTAATGGAGAGTTAAAGGATAATATCTATTGTGTCTTGTTATTTCTAATCTTCCAATCATAGGGTTAAATTTACAACAAATGATACCAAAGTTGCCTTGTAATGGACAGTGTACTAAGCTTTCAGTCCACTAATAGATTGTTGGGTCCAAACTAAACATTTAAGGTTGGGGCGAAATAACATGGAATAAGTCACATCCTTAAACATAGATTTAATCCGAGTTTTCGCTTCTAAAAGGAACAACTCATAAACAAAATAAAAGCAGGAATGGACTACAACGCTGATGAGAATAAAGCAATCTCAATTACGAAGCAATAAAACTCATTTAAGGAAGAGTTATTACCTGCAGCACAAATTTATTTAAGAAAGGGCATGCCTCTATCAGGGGCACAAAAACGAGAAGGCTTCTGTCCTCAGTTGCACCTAATCTCAAGTCCAATTGCTTGAGCTTATTAAACGTAGGAAATTTTGCGAAGTCGAAATCAAACTAAATAAACCAAACAAAGGAAAAATATCAGCAGAAATTGGTAATATGTCAGAAAAAAAAAATCAGGCCCAAGAGATTAAAATGTATCTGTCAAACTTACTCACCCTGTCTGGGTACGCTTGGAAGGGCAAGACCAACGTAAGGCTCTCTAGTCGACAAAGATAGCTAGAAATGGGTAAAAAGTTACGAATTACATATTCACAATGTGGACCTCCGATAAACAATTCAATAGGCGTCTGGTCATCCTTTAATGGAAATTCAATTTTTCGCCCAAAGTACTTAAAATAAGCTATATTCAATGCATAAATCTCAATACTTTCCACATTGAAACACTTAAATATCTCCAACCGCTTCAATTTGTGTGATAGACGGGGAACTTTCAGATTTACGAGAGACTCCGATCTTCCCACATATACCTCTTCCAAAAATGGACAGTGAGTAAAGAAGGACTCGAGCAATTGTCCACATATATTCACGCGTGCTAGCCGGAGATTGGATAGAAAGTTGAAGCTAGTAACAGGAATAGACAACCAATCCAGATTATAGTTGTTACTCATATCCCAACAGTATGAAAAATCCAATTCCAACCTTTTTACTTTCTTTTCTATTGCAAACACAACCCAATTGTCAATATCAACTCTACAACTATCATCTAGATCAAATTTAACTCGAAATTCATCTATAATCGAACCACGATAGGATTTCAATACTTGGTTAACCCAATTCAAATATAATGGCCTTTCCACATCAAGTTCCTTTTTTTCATCTAGAATTTCATTCAAAACACGTGACCCATCAAAGTTTAGTCTAGGAAAGCAAGTCCACATATACCTCCATCTCTTTGATAGCACACTAGTCCTTCCAGCTTCTTTCATGGTTAATGGTGACAGGATTGAAGCAATGACATCATCAGGAAGTCCACTAATGCGATCAACCTTCTCACTATCTCAATTAAAACCCAATAATAATACAAAAAAGAAAAAAATTAATAAATTGTGATCACAAAAATACAACCATGCTCAAGTTGCAGAAACTAATTCACATAAAATTACATATAAGTAAAAATATGGTACCTTTCGATTGAGACGGGTATGGTTGTTTCCTCCATGGGGTTTGATTCAAAATTCAGAAGATGGGTTTGCTTTTAATTTGGGTATTCTGTAAAAAGATCCAAGCTTTCGTTTTTATTTTGGGTATTCTGTAAAAAAATCCAAGCTTTTTGGTTTCTATTTGGTCCTCTCTGCAAAATTGAAGCAAATAAGGAGATTGCAAAAGTGAAGGTCAATAAATTAGGGATAGGTCAGGTTAGGTTTCATACATATATACATATATATATATATATATATAGGTGAATGGCGCAAAACACCCCAATAGTTTCCAAAACGTGCAGAAAACCCCATATAGTTCACTTTGTGCAAATAACCCCTATAGTATTCCAATTTTGTGAACTTTGCACTCCTGTGACACTGTTCCGGCAACTTTTATGGCCAAAATCATGTCACGTGCAAAACACATGGTATTAAAAAAAATTAAGGGTAAATAGCATTAAACCCCCCTCAACTATACTCTCTCTCCCAACTAACCCCCCTCAACTAAGTGATGGTCCCTCAAATTATGAAATTATTACAATTCAGTCCCTCCCGTTATAACGCTGTTAGTTAAATTTAGGATAATTTGCACTCAGATCCCCTAAAGTTTAGGTCAATTACATTCACCCCCTGAAATTTTATTTTCCTTATAATGATACCCCTGAAGGGGTTAAGATCCCATGAAATGACTCTTGTGCCCTTGTTTTAGTGTAAAATGCATGTTGGCTAAATTAATGGACCAAACAACTCTTGTATATTAAGCTCAATTTGGAAAACTTTTCAAGTACTTTGGATACAATGATTTTTGAAATAGGGATATCTACATATAGGTAGACATAAGGATCACTAATTACAAATAGGTAAACTTTTACCTTTCAATTACTAATACATCAACTTAACTAAACTAATTACAAATGGGTCAACTTTTTGTTTAATGACTCAAATACCCCCAAAAAAACTCTAATCTTCTTTTTATTCTTCTCTCCCATTCCAAAATCCCCAAACACTCAAAAATAAAAATAAAATATTTCGAAAACAAAATGAGGAAAAAAAATATTTCGAGAAAAATAAAATATTTTGAAAAAATAAACTATTTCGGGAAAAAAAACTATTTCGGGAAAAATAAAAATTTTGTGTAAAATAAAATATTTCAAAAAAAAAATTAGGAAATAAAATATTTCAGGAAAAATAAAAAATTTGGAAAATATAAAATATTTCGAAAATATAAAATATTTCTGGAAAAATAAAATATTTTTCCCAAAATATTTTATGACATGCATTCAAAGCAATTCATATTAAACAAGTAAGAATCAGATTATATCCACTGTCATATTGAAATAAATTATCTAATTATAACTCACCTAAGATTTATTAATTTTTAAGACACCAAATTTCAAAACAAATTCAACTCAATCAACTTGTTCTTAATACTTCTTAACACACTTGACTCCAAAATATTGCATTGTAATCACCAAGAGATCTAAGGCTTGAACACATTTCGTTGAAAAGAAGAAGAAAAAAGTGAAAAAGAAATAAACAAAAATATTTCAAAATATTTTATTTTTCACGAAATATTTTATATTTTCGAAATATATTTTTTTCCCGAAATATGTTTTTCCTCTTTTTTTTTCGAAATATTTTATTTTTCCAGAAATATTTATATTTTTTCTAAAATATTTTATTTATATTTTTGAGTGTTTGGGGATTTTGGAATGGGAGAGAAGAAGAAGAAAAAGAAGATTAGAGTTTTTTGGGGGTATTCGAGTCTTTAAACAAAAAAGTTGACCCATTTATAATTAGTTTAGTTAAGTTGATGTATTAGTAATTGAAAGGTAAAAGTTTACCTATTTGTAATTAGTGATCCTTATGTTTACTTATATGTATATATCCCTATTTCAAAAAAATTTGTATCCAAAGTACTTGAAAAGTTTTCCAAATTGAGTTTAATATACAAGGGTTGTTTGGTCCATTAATTTAGCCAACATGCCTTTTACACTAAAGCAAGGGCATAAGAGTCATTTCATGAGCTCTTAACCCCTTCAGGGGTATCATTGCAAGGAAAATAAAATCTCAGTGGGTGAGTGCAATTGACCAAAACTTTAGGGGATCTGAGTGCAAATTACCCTAAATTTAACTAACTGCGTTATGATGGAAGGGACTGAATTATAACAATCATGATAGTTTAAGGGGTTTACAGTCAAAAACATAGTTGAGGGGGGTTAGTTAGGAGAGAGAGTATAATTGAGGGGGGTTTAATACTATTTACCATTTTTTTAAATTCCCAAAAGGTCCTTATCCATTACCAATCTACCCTTCTTCTACCTATATACATATAGTTAGATGATTGAAAATGGAAATGGGTTTCTTCCTCCTTTAGGGCCTGTTTTGTAAAAAGGTTTGGTGCCAAAAATATGGTTTTGGTGCCAAAAAATGGTACCAAACCATGTTTGGTAAAATGGTGCCAAAAAATGGTATCGTTACTGTAGCAAACCATGGTGCCAAATTTATGAAGAATTTTGGAACCATCTTTTTGATGGTTCTGGATGGTGCGGGTACTGTAGCAAACCACTGTAGCACTCCACTGTAGCAACTCGAATCACTATAGCACCGAATATAATATTTATATTTTAATATTATAAATTTTAATATTAATATATATATATTAATATTAAAATAATATTATTATAAATTTTAATATTAATATTTCAATATTAAAATTTATAAATTTTAATATTAATATTAATATAAATTTTAATATTAATATATTAATATATTTTAATATTATAAATTTTAATATTAATATATATATATATATATTAATATTAAAATTTATATTAATATTAATATTAAAATAATATTATTATAAATTTTAATATTAAAATTTATAAATTTTAATATTAAAATTTATAAATTTTAATATTAATATTAATATAAATTTTAATATTAATATATTATTATAGTAATATTAATATTAATATTAAAATTAAAATATATTAATATTAAATTTAAAATATATTAATATTAATATTAAAATATTAAATATTAATATAATAAAAATATGTTAATATATTTTAATATAATAAAAATATATTAATATATTTTAATATTATAAATTTTAATATTAGTATATTAATATATTTTAATTTTAATATTAAATTAATATATTTTAACCCATACCAACTCTACCAAACATGGTTTGGTTTTTCAGCATCACTTTTTCTCACACCAAAACCATCTGCACCAAGCATGGTTTGGAACCAAAATAAAACCACACCAAACCAAATCCAACCCAACCCAAACCAAAACCAAAAACTAACACCGCACCAAACCGTTACCAAACGCAACCTTAGTGAGCCGAATCAAGATGCAAAAAAAAAAAAAATCTACAATATATATATTTTTTTAAGAAAATCATTTGATTACAGTAAATTAAAAATATTAAAAAAAAATTACCAAAAATAAACTATCATAATGAAATTTACCAATTTTTTTTTTACAATATAGGAGGGTGACATTAACGAATTTAATTTTATCACGTTTTCTTTGATTGTTACACATTTCTTCTCTTACTTTTCTAGATTGATGAATTTGAATTTTACCAAAAATAATTTTACAGATTTTAATTGTGTGAATTATTCAAAAAGGTATCATTTATTGATATTGAAAATCAACACATAATTCCACCCAATTCCACCCAACAGATATCATTTCTGACTTACCATAGTCAGATTTACATAAAATAAAAAATAAAAAATAAATCCTGCACCAGAGTAACATATGCATATATGTGTGAGTATATATATCTTCATCCTCATCTCTCCTTTTCTTCCACCACCCCCACCACCACCCGAAACAAAGCCCGTGTTGATGTTCACTATCGGAATTAGGGTCAATCTCGGTAAGGGTTAGGGTTTGCAAGAGGAAAAGGGATCGAGGTTTTGGTCCAATTTTCGTTCATGGCAGCCACAATTTCGAGCCCCACGACGTCGTTTTATGCAAAGTTCTTGGGCGATTTAGAGTTGTTGATTGTGACATACTTACAGAGATGGTGTGCACAATTTGGTGACTAAGAAACGATTTAAGCCCAAAACCTTCTTTAGCAACTTGTAAAGAGAGATGATGTGCCTCCAAAAATAACGATTTGAACCCTAATTTCAAAGTACAAAAGTTGAAAGTTTTAGAGAGAGATGGTTGTGCCATTTAGAGAGAACCCTAGATCTTTGCTTCAGTTTCAAACAGAGAAATGACTTTGGTCTTGTGTTTTGGTCAAACGTTAATTACAAAGTATAAGAGGTTGTCCAAAACTGCGTAATTTTGATAAAGGGATAACATCGTATTTCAAGCTGACTTATTAAAAAATTATAAAGGCTTTAATTAAGGGCATATAAGTAATTTCCCTTCTCCGTCGCCGGAAAAGGGTTGGAGGGTGTTTAGCGCGCGTTTTGGAAATTATATGGGTGTTTAGAAACTTATAGGGGGTTTTCTGCACATTTTGAAAATTATAGAGGTGTTTAGCGCCATTCACCCATATATATATATATATATATATACACATTGTACTTGTCTTAGAAGGATAAGGAAACTTGAAATCTGGTTTGGAGATGTTGAGGCCCAGAAAAAAAAATTCCGGCCCAGTAGGTCAGTGGCCCAAGCCCACTTCTTTCTAGGTAAAATTCAAGGGAAAAAAAACATAACACAAATTTAGATAGGGTTGTGTTATTACTCCTTCAGTTTTTTTGGGATTTGAGTGGACACAAATCATCAACTCTTAGACTATCAGGTGAAAATTTGGTTTCTTAAATGTATATATATGTGTATAGGTATATATCGATAATGATCTGTTGCTCTTAGATGATTAATAAATTCATACTCATATATCACAATGACACGTTCAATGTAATTGGCATAGATAAGAAAATTAGTATTTAAAACTTGAAAGATAGTATAGGTGAGTATGAATTTTTTTCCTCACAAGTATTAATATATATATATATATATATAAATATATTAACTTTTGTGAAATTGGACCAATTTGTTAGCAGTACTCTGCAATGACTTCTGTTAATTGCTCTACTTTTCTTGTTGAGTTTCTTGAATTTTGTTAAAATTGTAGCCTAATCACCTCACTAATGGATCAGATTACTTAAATTTTATTTGTTACTTCTTTTTATGGTTTTCCTTCAAAAATGATTACTTTTTTCTTTTTATGTTTGTGATTTTCGTTAAAAATGTAGCATTCGTAATCGTATGTATATATGTATATGTTTATGTTCATTTATATATTGATGTGCGGTCTTCCAATCTGATTCTATGTGAAAAATAAATGCTTTTCAGGGACATTTGATTCTCTATGTTATTAGCATGTTTATAGATAATAATGCTAATAATGTCTTATCAGTGAAACCCAAAGCCAGTTGTTTTAATTTACTGCTCAAGGTCAGTAGCTTAAAGGTAATTGAGGCTATGTGTTTAGAATTTGATACAAAGTATGTCTTGGAAAAATTGGAATAATTGGATGGGTTTGAGTCAATTGGGGGGAAATCTTTGATTATCTAGGGCCCGTTTGGAATTGATTCCGTTTCCAGCTTCCAAACAAAAGGAAAGCAAAGTGTAGCAAAACATGTGTTATAATTTTTTCCTGAAGCGGAAGCATGTTTAGTACTGATGATTCTGATATGAGAAAAATGAAATTTGAAGAACTTCAAGAAGCAAAATATGTTTGGTGGAATTGCTGATTCCATAAATTTTGAAAGCAAAACATGTTTGGTGATTTCAAATGATCTTAAATTCTATCTTTTTAGTTAATACATTGAATAGAAGAAATTAAGTTCTACAAATTAAAAAAAAATGAATATTGTAAATAAATAAAAAATTATTCTAAACTATAATATTGAATAAAAATAAAAATAAAAATAGAAAAATAACTATAACAAATTCTTATTTTCTAAATCTTTTTTGAAAATTAAAATCTTAATTTTTTAAATAATTAACATTTATATATTTAAAAAAATAAAAAATGAAAAGAGTGAAGCCCATTGAATAAAGCAAGAGATCCCAAAATGAAGGAAGCAAAAGCAAAAAAGGTGATGAAATTGTTCCAAAATGAAAGAAGCAAAAGTGGTGGGCCTTCTCATGAATAGTGGATAGAGCAACATAAAACACTTTTTTAGTTGTTTCAAAAAATCTACTTTTGCTCTGGCCTGCTCCCACATTTTGGAAGCAAAAGCAGGCAACTAAACAAGCTCACTCGCTTGGACTTGTGAATAGTAACGTAAATGGGAGCAAAAGCATTCCAAAACAAGCCCCTAACTTTTTGGTACTTTTTTTTGTGTATACAATGCCCGTGACCGGGGTCAAATGTATAAGCCATAGTGCACTAGGACGTTTATTTTTTCTCTATGAGCGAGGCTCTATCTAGATCTATGGATCTCCCAGCATCCAAGCGAGACTCGAATCAAAATATGCCACTCTTTGGGGGAGTCCTTTTGGATGAACACTGCCGCTGAATTATGCACTTTGCAAGTTTTCCCAGATAAAATTTAAAATGCTGGATGCTAATCTTAGTCCAATTCTAAGGTGGCAACTATCATTTGAGCTCCTAATGGAAGATTTCTACTGAGAACACTTACTCTAATATAAATTTTAATGAGGATAAATAAGATTATTTCAAAACTATTATTCAGTTATCTATTACATTTGCTTCACAGTAACAAAAAGAATAGATGGAATATAGAATAGATATGGACACTGCTCCAAAGTAGCAAACTTTATAACAAAATTATGGATCCAACAAGTTAGAAAAATGTTTTATCCTACCCACTTCCACTTCAAAACATAACTATTTTTATTACAATATTGCCCCTAAATACTTGATTTGATAGATGGGAAGGGAAGCCACAGTGAACTCCAATAATAGCAAATAAACTTACCAGAAAATTATGCATAAACAATAGAATACAATACAAAATCGAACAACTTTCGAATAAAAATGATGCATAAATAATAGAATACAATAAAGAATCAAACAACTTTTGAATAAAAATGATGCGTAAATAATAGAATACAATACAACATCAAACGACTTTTCAAAAAAATATATATATACAGCATCAAACAAAAATGAGGCACAAATAATAGAATATAATACAGAATCAAACGACTTTTAACTCTGCTCCTGCAGGAAGTTTTTTTACAAGTTTATATGCGCGCTTTCTAGCTAAATCTTTCTTAGGGGTCTCTAAGAGCTCCCATGGATATCCCATCTCAGCAGGATTGCGGGTATCAAAAGTAATCTTCTCAAGCATGACGGCTCTTTTAATTAAATACATGGTAAGCTCAACATCATTTGAGAACCCAGTGAACCAAATCAATTCTACCTCCTTGAGAGACCAATTCGGCTGGGATTCAACCTTTTGTTTTCTTCTCGTAGAGAATTTAAGCCAACTCACCTATAGAGAACAAGGAGAAATGAAGTCAAAACGTGTTTTATTATATATTTAGCAAAGAGAAACAAATACCATCAAGATACATCATCTCCTAATTGCTAAAGGAAAGTGAGAATCATGACATTGCTAGACTCGATGGGATTGCTATGACAGTTGGTCACCATTTCCATTGTAACCAATATTCTGCTCGCGGACATTCCAATTTAAAAGACCTCTAATTGATCCACAAAAAGTCTAGCTAAACATTAAAAAATATTTCTTATCAAAAAAAAAACATTAAAAAACATTTAAATAAAAGTTCAAGTCATCCGGTAGTAACTTCTTCAAGTGTCCATAATTAGCAAGTAAAGTAACACAAACTAAACTTACTGCCTATTTTTCCCGGACTCACAAAGAGTTAAGGGATAATATCTATTGTGTCTTGTCCTTTCTAATCTTCCAATCATAGGATCAAATTTACAACAAATTGTTAGGAAATTTGGATTATTTGGACAATCACAAATTCCCTATCCCAGAATCCTCCTTTGCAGAAAATCAAAGAACAGAGAAATAGAAAATACGACACAAAGATTTATAGTGGAAAACTCCAAACCGGAGAAAAACCACTGTCGTTGTCAAAGACAACCAGAGAAAAATTCACTATGTGGAAAATTGTTACAACCACACTCTCGATAATTTTCTCTCACCCAAAAAACACCAATTACAAACCCAAGAGAATTTTCCCACAAAATTCTCTCTCAAACTTATCTCTCTACAAGCTTTTGTTTCTCTTCTATTTTTGGATTACAAGTTTTTGGTGTTTGGAATACCTTATACAATCACAAACCCATTTCTATTTATAGAGTTTCTAAACCGTCTTTTGGATGCTTGGAGAAGCTTTGAATTCTACTCCTGTATATTCCGCGTCGGTTACTATTCATGGTCAACGGTTGTAGCTTCCTCCATTGAGCTTCATGGTAGCTTCCTTCCAGCATGATCTTCATCCTCCAGAACATTGTTGATGAAGCTTGCAGCTTCATGACTCTTCTACTAGCTGATGAAGCTTGTAGCTTCATGATTCTCCATGCTCCTTTTTCTAGCTTCTTGCTTCTTCATGAACTTCATCCTTGACTCTTCCAGCTGTGTTTTCATCTACCGATCATGTGAGAGAAGATTACATTTGTATACTGCCATTACACAAAAGTCAATGTGAATGTAAGTTTTCCACCATCATCTTTAATTATGGGATGACCCACCAAACTTAACACCATACAAATGCAATTCTTCCATCTTCAATTATGGCATCCTTTTCTTCTTCTTTTTTCTATTTTAATCAATATCCAACACAAATGATACCAATGTTGCCTTGTAATGGACAGTGTACTAAGCTTTCAATCGACTAATAGATTGTTGGGTCCAAACTAAACATGTAAGGTTGGGGCGAAATAACATGGAATAAGTCACATCCTTAAACATAGATTTAATCCGAGTTTTCGCTTCTAAAACGAACAATTCATAAACAAAATAAAAGCAGGAATGGACTACAACGCTAATGAGAATAAAGCAATCTCAATTACAAAGCAATAAAACTCATTTAAGGAAGAGTTATTACCTGCAGCACAAATTTATTTAAGAAAGGGCATGCCTCTATCAGGGGCACAAAAACGAGAAGGCTTTTGTCGGTAGTTGTTCTTAATCTCAAGTCCAATTGCTTAAGCTTATTAAATATAGGAAATTTTGCAAAGTCGAAATCAAACTAGATAAACCAACCAAAGGAAAAATATAAGCACAAATTGGTAATATGCCGGAAAAAAAAAAATCAGGCGCGAGAATTTATAATGTATCCGTCAAACTTACTCACCCTGGAGGGCAAGACCAACGTAAGGCTCTCTAGTCGACAAAGATAGCTAGAAATGGGTAAAAAGTTATGAATTACATATTCACAATACGGACCTCCAATAAACAATTTAATAGGCGTCTGGTCATCCTTTAATGGAAATTCAATTTTTCGTCCAAAGTACTTAAAATAAGCTACATTCAATGCATAAATCTCAATACTTTCCACATTGAAACACTTAAATATCTTCAAACGCTTCATTTTTTGTGATAGACGGGGAACTTTCAGATAGAGACTCCGATCTTCCCACATATACCTCTTCCAAAAATGGACAGTGAGTAAAGAATGACTCAAGCAATTGTCCACATATATTCACGCGTGCTAGCCGGAGATTGGATAGAAAGTTGAAGCTAGTAACAAGAATAGACAACAATTCCAGACTATGAAAATGCCTCAAGCCAATGTTCGAGTTGTTACTCATATCCCACCAGTATGAAAAATCCAATTCCAATATTTTTACTTTATTTTCTATTGCAAATAGAATCCAATTGTCAATATCAAATCTACAACTATCATCTAGATCAAATTTAACTCGAAATTCATCTATAATCGAACCACGATAGGATTTCAATACTTGGTTAACCCAATTCAAATATAATGGCCTTTCCACATCAAGTTTCTTCTTTTCATCTATAATTCCTTTCATAATATGTGACCCATCAAAGTTCAGCCTAGGAAAGCAAGTCCACATATACCTCCATCTCTTTGATAACACTTGTTCTTCCAGCTTCTTCAATTGTTAATGGTTTGGTTTTATTGGTCTTTATTGGTCTTCTCTACAACAAATCATGGAGATTGCAAAGTGAAGGTCAATAAATTAGGGTTAGGGTTTCATACATATATAAATATATATATATATATATATGTATACATTGTCCTTGTCTTAGAAAGTTAGAAGGACAAGGAAACTTGAAATCTGGTTTGGACATGTTGAGGCCCATAAAAAATTTTCCAGCCCAGTTGGCCAGTGGCCCAATCCCACTTCTATCTAGGTAAAATTGAAGGAAAAAAGAAAGATGACACACCATGGTTTTGGGCATGTTTGGATAGGTGGTTTTGGGCCTGATTTTGGTTTTGGTCTTTGATTTCAAGACCAAACCATGTTTGATTGATGGGTTTTGGACTTAGTTTTGGGTTTTTTAAAACCAACCACTAATACCATGGTTTTGGCCTACCAATTTTGACTTTTTTTTTTCTCTCTCTCTCTCTCTATATATATATATATATATGGCCGAAAATATGAATTATTTTGAAAAAAATAATATATAATATTTGGAAAAAAATTATTTTTTGGGGGGTTAATTTCAATAAACCCCCCTATACTATCCAGATTAATCAACTAACCCCTTGTCGGTCCAAATTGCCCCCTATACTATTCAATTTCATCAAATTGCCCCCCCACGTCACATTTTAAGTCAAAATGCCGAAACTACCCTCAATAGTATAAGGGGGTTTGTTGATTCAACCATTTAAAAAATTTATTAATTTCAAAATTTATTTATTTTGTCCGAAAACCTGCAAAATATGAAAAAAAAAAAAAAAATTTGAATTTTTTTATTTATCATGTTGCAGTTTTTCGGAAAAAATATAAAAAAAAAAAAAAATTTTGAAATTTTTTTTTTTTCACATGTTGCAGGTTTTCGGAAAAAATATGAAAAAAAAAAAAAAATTTTGAAATTTTTTTTTTTTCACATGTTGCAGTTTTTCGGAAAAAATATGAAAAAAAAAAAATTTTGAAATTTTTTTTTTTTCACATGTTGCAGTTTTTCGGAAAATATATAAAAAAAAAAAAATTTTGAAATTTTTTTTTTTCACATGTTGCAGTTTTTCGGAAAAAATATAAAAAAAAAAAATTTTGAAATTTTTTTTTTTTCACATGCAGTTTTTCGAAAAAAAAAAAAAAAAAATTTTTTTTTCATATTTTTTCCGAAAACCTGCAACATGTGAAAAAAAAAAATTTCAAAATTTTTTTTATTTTTTATTTTTTCCGAAAAACTGCAACATCTGAAAAAAAAAATTCAAATTTTTTTTTTTTTCATATTTTTTCCGAAAAACTGCAACATGTGGAAAAAAAAAAATTCAAAATTTTTTTTTTTTTTCATATTTTTTCCGAAAACCTGCAACATGTGAAAAAAAAAAATTTCAAAATTTTTTTTTTTTTTTTCATATTTTTTCCGAAAACCTGCAACATGTGAAAAAAAAAATTTTCAAATTTTTTTTTTTTTTATATTTTTTCCGAAAAACTGCAACATGTGAAAAAAAAAAATTTTCAAATTTTTTTTTTTTTTTTCATATTTTTTCCGAAAACCTGCAACATGTGAAAAAAAAAAAATTTCAAAATTTTTTTTTTTTTTATATTTTTTCCGAAAAACTGCAACATGTGAAAAAAAAAAAATTTCAAATTTTTTTTTTTTTTTCATATTTTGCAGGTTTTCGGACAAAATAAATAAATTTTGAAATTAATAAATTTTTTAAATGGTTGAATCAACAAACCCCCTTATACTATTGAGGGTAGTTTCGGTATTTTGACTTAAAATGTGACGTGGGGGGGCAATTTGATGAAATTGAATAGTATAGGGGACAATTTGGACCGACAAGGGGTTAGTTGATTAATCTGGATAGTATAGGGGGGTTTACTGAAATTAACCCTTTTTTGGGAAAATTTATTTTTTTCGGAAAAATAATTTTTTTTCCGAAAAAATTATTTTATTCCCCAAAAAAATTATTTTTCAGAAAAAAATTATTTTTTCGGGAAAAAAAATAATTTTTCCCCATTTTATATTCTTTTTTTTCTAAATTTTTAAATTTTTTCAGTATATAATAAAATTATTCAGAATTTTATATTTTTTTTGAATTATATATATTTTTTCGAATTTAAGATATATTATTTGAATTTTATATATAATTTTCATATTTTAAAATATTTTTTTTGATTATATATATATATTTTGGAAAAAATAAAAAATAAAAATGTCAAATGTTTTTGGGAATTTTAAATATTTTTTAATTATATATATTTTTTCATTTTAATATTTTTTTTTCCAATTTTATATATATTTTTTTCATATTTATATATTTTTAATACATATTAGTATATATATATAATTATACCAAGACCAAGACCAACTCCTTACCAAACATTATATATAGGTTTTAGATTTACCTAAAACCACCCAAGACCATCAAAACCAAAATCACAAGACCAAAACCAAGTTCCCAAACGTCCTTAAAATTGTTATAAAACATGTTGTAAACGTGCACAACATTTGTCAGAAATAACATTATAGCTATACTGTATATATATATATATACCATATAAAGAGATATATTGAGAGAGAGCAATCAGAGAGAAATTCTTCGGCCCTGTTTGGTTGGTGGTCTGGTCCCAGGTGGTCTGGTCTGGTCTTACGTTTTATAGGACCAGACCGTGTTTGGTAACATTGGTCCCAAATTTTTGGTTAGACCAAGTAAGACCAAATCAGACCAAAATGGCCTCATTTCAGACCAAAAAAAAAGGTGGTTCCTGGTGGTCTGGTCTGGTCTTATTAATAAAATATATTTATAAATAATTAAAAATGACTAAATAATAATAATAAATTAATAATAATAATAATAAATTAAATAAAACATATTTTAAAAATAAAATATAAATAATAAATAATAAACAAAATGAAATAAATAATACCTAATAATAAAAAAAAATTAATATAATATTAATAAATAAATGAATAAATAATAAAATATATTTATAAATAATTAAAAATGAATAATTAATAATATAAATAATAAATTAAATAAAACATAATAATAATAAAAAATGAATAGAATAATAATAAATAAATATAATAATAATAAAAAATGGACTAAATAATAAATAATAATAATAAATTACATAAAACATATTTAAAAATATAATAAAAATAATAAATAATAAACAAAATGAAATAAATAATAATAATAATAAATAATAAATAGATATAATAATAAATAATAAGTAAATATAATAATGAATAAATAATTCATACTAATAATAAAAAATGAGTATAATAATAATAAATTAATATTAAATTAATAAAATATATTTTTAAATAATTAAAAATGAATAAATAAAATGAATTAAATAATGAAATAATAATAAATAAATAGAATATATTTATAAATTAATATATAAATTAATAAATAATAATTTAATAATATAAATAATAAAATATATTATAAAGTGAATAAATAATAAATAAATAAATAAATAATACATAAATAAATATTATAATAAATAATAAATAAATAGTAAGACCAGACCGCTTACCAAACAGACTTTTCCAGATCAGATTAGACCAGACCAGACCGGACCGGACCGGACCAGACCAGAAAGACCGGTTACCAAACATGGCCTTCTTCATTTATTGGTACTATTTTCTGCACATATTACACTTGCCTATGCAGTGAAAGGAAGCAAGAGAGAAAGAGAGGCGTGAGGGGGTGGGTGGGCATTGGCCCCACCCGCAATACTTTATAACAAGAATAGGGTTGTGTTGTTACTCCCTTTTTTTCATTATTTTTTCGGATTTGAGTGGACACAAATCATCAACTCTGACTATGAGGTAAATTTTTGGTTTCTTAGGGAGTGTTCACGTGAAACATTTTTCGTTTCTGTTTTTCGAAGAAACAAAAACAAAATAACGTTCTTCTTACGAGAAACAGAAAAACAAAAATTAATTCCAATTATTCTCATAATTTTTGGAACAGAAACAAATAATTATGTTTAGTAAATGCATTTGTTTCACATATATTTTTGGTAATTTTTTTTATAATTTTTATTTTAGCATATACCTCAATAAAATAAATTAGATTAAAGAAACTATTAAACTCAACTATCAGAAGTTAAAGTTACAATCTATAAAATTCGAAATATATATATATATATATATATATATATATATTTTGTAAAAATTATATATAAAAGAAGATCATTAATTGATGTTAGTGATAAGTAGTTTGATTCACTTCCTTAAAAAAGATGTGACATTTTACCAATATATATTATTTTCTTCTTCTTTTTTTCTTTTTATAAATTTATATATTTTTACAAATTTTGTTTTTCGAAATAATTATTTTTTAAAATTTATATATATATTTTCAAATTTTATATATATATTTTGAATTTTATATATGTTTTTCGAATTATATTTTTTTTTTTCAAAATATATATATTGTTTTCGAAATTTATACATTGTTTTCGAAATTTATATATATATTTCTAATTTTTATATTGTAATTTTTATATTTTTTCCAAATTTTTATATATTTTTTCTAATTTTATATATTATTTTCGAATTTTATATATTGTTTTCATAATTTATATATATATATATTTGAATTTTATATATATTTCAAAATTTAATATATTATTTTTGAATTATATATATTTTTTTTTAATTTGAGGGGGTGCAATTGAGATTTATCCAAAAAAAAAACATTTCACATTATTGGAACAGAAACATGTGGAACATCTTTTTTATGTTTCTCATTTTTAAGAAAAACATGGGAAACATTTCACATTATTGGGAAACAGAAATAATTTATTAAACATGTTTCTTATTTCTATTTATCCTTTTTGGTAGGTGAGAACCTGAAACGTTTTACGTTAATGAACGCACCCTTAATGTATGTGTGTATAGGTATATATCGATAATGATCTCCTAGGTGCTCATGCTCACCTATCACAATGACACGTGGTATGTAATTGACATAGATAAGAAAATTATCATTTAAAACTTGAAAGATGGTATAGGTGAGTGAATTTTTTTGCTCACGGGTATTGATATATATATATATATATATATATATGTATGTGTAAATATATTAACTTTTGTGCAATTGGACCAATTTGTTAGAACTACTCTGCAATGACTTCTGTTAATTGCTCTACTTTTGTTGTTGAGTTTCTTGAATTTTGTTAAAATTGTAGCCTAATCACCTAACTGATGGATCAGATTACTTCAATTTTATTTGTTACTTCTTTTTTTGGTTTTCGCTCTAAAATTATCACTTTTTTGTTTTTATGTTTGTGAATTTGTTAAAAATGTAGCATTTGTATGGACCCCTGTAGAATGTAGATATATGAATATGTTTATGTTGATATGTATTCATTTTTATATTGACCTGCTGATTCTATGTGAAAAATAAATGCTTTTCAGGGACTTTTGATTGTCTATGTTATTAGCATGTTTAATGTTAATAATGTCCTTTCAGTCGAACTCAATGCGAGCGGTTTTAATTTACTGCTCAAGATCAGTAGCTTAAAGGTAATTGCTAATAAGGGATGGGCTTGAGTCAATTGGGGACCTATGTGTTTAGGATTTGATACAAAATATGTCTTGGAAAATTTGGAATCATGATAAACGAAAAGAAGTTGACTCCAAGTAGCTAAGGTATAACCTATTGAGGGGTGCAATAGGCTTGGCGAATGTTTGTTTACTACCAGGGCTGGACTGGGTTGCAAACTCCCAACCCAAGCTTGATGTGGATCCCGCTCTGGCAGTGTTGTTAAAGGCGCGTCTTGGCATGCGTCTAGGCTGCAGGCTCCTTGAGGCGTAAGACTTGCGCCTCAATTGTGGGCAAGAGTGTCTTTGACAACATTTGTGCATTTATTATGAAGTATGAATGCTTTAGTAAAAATTTTATTTTTCCATTGTATTTTTCATATTGTGCCTCACTTCACTCAAGCAAGTGCCTTGCCTAGTGCCTAGGCTCCAGAGGATCTCTAGAGCCTTTAATAACTATGCGCTCTGGTTGGGGCGTCAAGGAATCAAGACCCATCCCCAGATAAGGCCATGTTTGACATAGCTTTTGTTTCCGGTTTCCTGCAGAAGAAAAAGAGAAGCATAAGTTATTTTGAGAAGCTGGTACCCTCCAGCTTCTTTACAACGCTCTTCCAAGGTCCATAAGCTCTTCTAAAAATTTTTGTCAAACACCATTCAAAACAGTTTTTCCCTCCAGGAAGCCAAAAACAACGTTTGAAAAGTCAATCTAAACAGGACCTAAATCAACTTTAGGTGATTTTGTATGTTACACAAGAAATAGTAATTGGGCAACTGTTTTTTTGTGATCAACAATGTTGTTTCCTTAGGGCCCGTTCGGTAGGCGGTTCGGTCTGGTCCGGTCTTATCTGGTCCGGTCTGGTCTTATCTGGGTGGTGTTCTGAAAGTCTGTTTGGTAAAATTGTCTGGTCTTATGGTCTTATTCAAGTTGTTTGGTTTTATGTTTGGAAAATAATACAAAAAATAAAAAAATTATATAAAAAAAATTATATATTATTTTTGATTTTTTATATTATTTTCAAATTTTTTATATTTTCTCAAATATATATATATATATCTAATTTTGTATATTATTTTTGAATTTTATATTTTTTTCAAATTTTATACATTATTTAAAAAAATTATATTATTTTTCAAAACTTATATATTATATTTTAAATTATATATATATTTTTAAAATTTTATATATTAATTTTGATTTTTATATATTTTTTTCGAATTTAATACATTATTTTAAAAAAATTATATTATTTTTCAAATTTTATATATTATTTTCGAATTTTATACATTATTTTTTATTTTTTCTATTATTTTGGAATTTTTTTATTTTCCCAAATTTTAAATATATTTTTTGCATTTTATATATTAATTTTGAATTTTATATATATATTTCAAAATTTATACATTATTTAAAAAAAATTATATTATTTTTTTAATTTTATATATTATTTTCAAATTATATATATTTTTTAATTTTATATATATTTTTTAAATTTTATGGTCCCATGTGTTAAGACAATTGTATATAAGACCACTTGAGACCATTATTTTTTGTTGTCTCAAATTACCCTTTTTGGTCCCAAGTGGTCCTTGTTTTTTTTGAACCGTTTTTTTGAAACCGTGTTGCCAAACAATGTCCGATTCCAAAAAAACCATTATGAGACCGGACCACATGGGACCGAACCGCGAACCAAACAGGGCCTTACTTTCCTTTAACTCTTGTTCTATTGGAAATTAATCCTTCGAAGAATCTCGAGAATTCTTATAATCTTGGTACGTTACATTTTAAAATGTACTACTGTGACCCGAAATGAACCAAGGATAAGTTTTAGCTTCAAGTTTCCAATTTGACTCAAACTGAAATCAAAGATGTTAGTGCAGGTTAAGTTCTGATTGGGGAGTTTGGGTTTACGTTACTTTGGGACCTGTTAAATGTTTTGTACCTTGGGTTGAGCCCCTCAACCTGTTCTCACAACTACATGTAGCTAGCTGGTGATCCACATTAACAGTGACACCACATGCAAGGGATTGAATTTCTAAAGAAACGTGAAAACTTTAAAAAAATGTCATCTCCATATTTTTCTGTCTTAAGAATTGTTTTAGTTAAGTTAATGCAGAAATGTGTTACATGAACTCTGGTATCTATTTAGCATGTATTCAGCGCAGCCGCGTGTCAAAGTGTCAAACTTCCTTATATAGTTATATGGACTTGTGGATTATTGGCTTAAATAGTGTCACAAACTTGGATGCAATTTTGTGGACAGTTCTGCAGGCACATGTATCTGTAAAATCACGATATGACAGGGTAATTTGTGATGCTATAATCTTTTAGAGTTACATTCAATCAAAATCTAAATTGAATGTATCTGTTGGGAAAAAAGGTTTTCACTTATTCAGTTTTCTTACAAGTAGGAAACCCTTCCCTGCTATAAAATTGGAGCTTTTCTTCTTTCATCATAACTTGTTGAGATTGAGAGCATCTGAGTGTGGGCGTGTATATACGCATCCCCATTGCGTTTTGTGTTTACGTGGTAGGTTAATTAGATGATGCAGTCACGGAACAAGAAAATATGAGACTTTTTTTTATTAATTTGCTTTAATTTCAGCAAGTTTCCTATTTTAATTTTTAGCAACTTTCCTTATTTTCATAAAGTTACTTATTTTTGGTTTTAATTCAGATTTGGTAGTTAGTATCTTGGTTAGGGTTCAGGAGAGTTTTTCAGTATTATAATTTTCAGCAATAATATTTGCTTTTGCGATTCTCCTTTTCTCTTGCAATTTTACTTTTATTTCGTTACTTCTATTGCTATGATGATGTTTTATTTTTAAATGCTGATTTAATCCCCATGCCAAAAAAGTTATAGATCAACTATATGATTGTTTCATTGCTTATCTTTTCCCTTGCAGCTTTTCTCTGATGTTGTTCCTAAGACTGCAGAAAATTTTCGGGCGCTCTGTACATGTATGCAAGTCCAGGAATATGTTATGACGCGATGTATTGGGGCTTGAGCTTGATGATGAGGAAATATAATGAGAACATATACATGATACATAGGGGTTTTATCAAATTATATGAGTAAGCCCCATTTTACAATATCCGTCTTACTTATATAAGGTTCTGTAGATGTTGTCTTGCAAGCAATGCAGAAGAAGATCAAGGAAGTTGTGGTGTGTTATTAACAAGTTATAGATAATAATGTCCTATCAGTCGAACTCAAAGCGAGTGGTTTTAATTTACTGCTCAAGATCAGTAGCTTAAAGGTAATTGAGGCTATAAGGGAAGGGCTTGAGTCAATTGGGGACCTATGTGTTAGGATTTGGCAAAAATAGGAATCATGATAAGCGAAAAGAAGTTGACTCCAAGTAGCTAAGGTATACCATATTTAGGGGTGCAATAGGCTTGGCCAATGTTTGACATGGATCGAGCTCCGGTTGGGGTGTCAAGCAATCAGACCCATCCCGAGATAAATCAACTTTAGGTGATTTTGTATGTTATACAATAAATAGTAGTTGGGCAACTGTTTTTTTCGTATCAACAATTTCGTTTCCTTAGTTTTTTTTAATATTGTTTTATTGGAAATTAATCCTTTGAATAATCAATTTCTTGAGATTTCTTATAATCTTCGTATTTTGGATCTTAAAATTTACTACTGCGACCTGAAATTAACCAATGATAGTCTTTTAAGCTCAAAGATGCTAGTGCTGGTTGGGTTCTGGTTGGAGAGTTTGGGTTTAGGTTGCTTTGAGCCTACCTTGGGTTGAGCCCTATTTATTTTGGGTCATGGTTCGGCATTGTAAAAATAATATAGGAAATGATTGGATTTTTATGGTTGGTTGAGCTCTTAGGAGCCTTTTGGCTTGGTCTTTTTGTGTAGTTTGAGTGCATCCCCCTTTTGAATGTTGTGGCACCCTGCTGCGCCTGGTGGAACCACCACTGATTATTGTAGACCTATCAATCTTTGTAAAGTTCGAAACACTTACACCTACTTGAGTCATAGACTCCATGAGCAGCAATGCTCTACATCACCACTGCTGCTGCCTTACTGTCACGAGGCGCTAGTAGTACTATCGTCATTGATGACACCACCTTTACCGCTTGTGCTGCCTAGTGTTGTCAAAAGCATGCGTAGGCTCCAGGTTCATATAGTCACTTGCGCCTGTTCGGTGCCAAGGTGCACCTTTGACAACATGTGCTTATTTCATCGGGTCTCACTTCACTTAGGCACGCACCTAGGCTCCAAGGGACCTCTAGGACCTTTGTGTGCTCGGGCTTTTGTTAACACTGGTGCTGTCCTCCCCTCCTCTTTCTTTTCTGTCACTCTCTTCGTGTAGCATTTTTGTTGCATCTCCCAAGTAGCAACGATAAAATTGATGTCTTAGCAATGAGGTTGCCCCCTGCCACCTCGACTACATTGATCTTAAGACTGTTTTTGTTTCTCTTGCAAACCCCGCCAATGCTTTCACCAAATCAACCGCTGTATCTTCTTAATGGCCATTAAAAGTAGTTCAATTTCATGTTTGTAGTTTCCCCTCAATGTGTGTGTGTGTATATGTATTTTAATTCTTTTGACTTCATACTCATGGGGAAAACACCTGTCTTGTAACACCTAATACTTATTTTGTGCATTTTACCAAGTAGTGACTGGCGTAGTTGTGACATGTTTCAATGAGCCACCCAAGCGAAAAACACAATGCACCTGGTCTTTTATCAATGGCTGTTGCTGATCGTGATACGCGTGGTTCTCTATTCATCGACACTTTGAAGGATAATCATCATCTTGACAGGTTTGTTTATTTGCTATGTTTAGCAGCAGTTTTTCTTTTTTTCCCTTCTCTTTTTATCAACAATGGTGGTGTCGGGTTTCTTAGAGCGCCCGAAGTCCACCATTGGGGAGATGCATTATCCTCGTCCCACATGCACTTACAAAATTCCCTTGGGTGATGTTATTGCAGCACTTAATTCATCTTTGTTAGTGTCTTATAAACTGTACTTAGGTTGAAACTACAAGATTTTCTACAAATTGATCGAACTATGTTTGATACATGAATTTTTTTGCATTGTAGTTGTTCTCCAATATCTAGATTGTAAGTTCTCACAGGAAGAATGTCGTCTTTGGGAGACTTGTGCAATCACATGAGTTTTATGTGATGATAACTGTTTTTTGTATGCTACAGGTACTGTTTTTTAGTATGGGAACTCAGATGCTAACAGAAAATTGTAGAAGACCGTTAAAAGTAATTTTAGTATATTCTTCAAAATAAAACACAAGGCCCACATTTCGAAATGAAGCTTCAATAAAAACATTAGTGAATGTTCCTCGTATACTTGTGTTCGTCTATTTATTTATTCTTCAATCTTTCAAGTTACAATTCAGGAATGTTATAAATTTGATTTTTCTCATTTATACTTGTAGTAATCAAAGTTTTATTGCATTGATCATGAAAATACTATTTTGTGTAGTGTAAGACGATAAAGATGAACACATTGACGTTTAACTTTCAAAAATAAAATTTGTTTGGGTTGTATTTCTGAAAACTGTTCTTGAGAATTCTAAAAACTGAAAACTGCTTTCTGAGAACAATAAAAAGGAATTCTCTAAAAACTGACATTTTTATAATTGAATTTTCAAAAAATTATATTATGAAAACTGAACGAATTAGATTTTTTTTACAGTTTTTTGATTTTTAGTTTTTAAAAAATAGAAAATTATTCTTAAAAATGCAAACCAAGCATACCCAAATTTTATTTATTTATCTTGTGGTGGTGGTGGGTCAGGGTGGAGGCGGTACTATAGCCTAGAGGTAGGTGAGTAAAGCTTAAAAACTGTTCTACAAGTTTTATTTATCTTGTAACCCAATTATATTTCATTTCAAACACAAAAATATTATTTCTTTTCCAATTCAAAAATATTTGATTCCAAACAAAGAGAATGGGCCAAAGAGGTATTTTCAAATTTCAATAGGCTGAGCTTGGGCCAAAGAACACTGAGATCAAACCAGCTCATAAGTAAAAAATGCTTTGGGCTTTTTTTGGCAGTCTTGGGCTACTAAGTTACAGATTGGATATCCAATTTGAGCCCAACTAATTGGCCCAACATTAAAGAGTCCTGTTTCCAAACTTTCAATCAATGTTTGGTCACCTTCAAAATCAAATGATAGCAGTTTTGGCACAGGTTTTACTGTGGCCACTGTAACTATTTATTTGTTGAATCTGATAGATCCTTTGTCAGAGTCACGATCCGCACCACTATACATAATATTCTTTTTACATTTGTTTGTGTGTATGTATATATATATATATATATATATATATGAATATGAATGTGTCATAATATTCAGGCATGTACCTATAGATTTAGGTGAGTGAGGGCAAAATTATTATAATTTTAAATTTTATGGGGTCTTAGGGTGTTTTTGTAAAATTTTAGTGGGGGCAGAAGCATAATTATTTAGAATTTAAAGATAATAAACACAAAAAAAAAAAAACTTTAATTTTGATGCTCTATAACACCAAAAAAACGAAAAAATACAGTGGACACTGTCTCTTGTGATTTAGTATTGGATAGCAATTTTTTTTAGGAAATGATAATGTAATGATTATAGGAAAATAGGTTTAGTTGAAAGGTTCTCATTACAAATTCGCTTTCCGGGACTAATAAGTTAAAAAATCTATGTTTCATTATGATTTATGAGAGACTTCACGAGGTTGACATTATCTGGTGGTCTTTTATTGAAACAAAAGATCAATCGTAAATAATAAAATAATAAATAATTAAAAAATACATAGGATTTATCGTAGTTCAGTTAATTTGACATACGTCCACCAGAGCAGTCTTTGTATTTCGCTTATCAATGAATTATTATTACAATGATGTATATATAGACCTAATTCATATGTACTGGTAAAATACCAAAAATATCATTTACCGTGGCCTCCACGGGCCTTCGGTCCGGCCCCTTTGGACTTAGGGCCTTTCTTTCTGGATTATGAGTCATAACCCAAAAATCTCCACATTGGCGAATATCCTGCCACCTTGATGATCTTTTGCACTACCTTGAACTCACTTTGTTGGGGATCTCATTTTCTTTAACATAAAGAAACATTGACCAAGTCCAAGCAATGCTTAAACTTGTTTGCAGTAAACGGTTTTGTCAACATATCTGCTGCATTATTTGTAGTGTGTATCTTCTACAAAAGAATATCATCTATAGACACCAACTCTCATATCTTGTGAAACCTCACATCTATATATATGTTTGGTTTTCGCATGATATACCTGGTGTTTTGCCAAATAAATGGCACTCTAACTATCACAATGCGACTGAACTCCACCTTGATCAATACAAAGTTCCTTGACCAAACCTTTTAACCACAAAGCTTCATTTGTAGCCTCAATAACTTTCATGTACTCTGCTTCTGTTGTAGACAACATGACTACTGACTGAAGTGTAGACTTCCAACATATTGGTCCCCCTACTAATGTGAACACATATCATGTGGTCGATCTCCTATCTTCAAGATCACCTGCATAATCTGCATCCACATACCCCACAACTGACATAGTACTCTGCTGCCTTGCAATCATAATCCTATAGTCTACGGTACCCTTTAAATACCTGAAGATCCACTTCACTTCCTTCCAATGTTCTTTCCCTGGATTGGCCATATACTTGCTAACTGCACTGACTTTTGTGCTAAATCCAGCCTCGAGCATACCATTGCATACATCAAACATCCCACAACATTGGCATAAGGTACTTTGGCCATCTCTTCACTTTCTGCATCTGTTTGTGGACTTTGAGTTGCAGACAATCTGAAATGGTTGGCCAATGGTGTACATACTTCTTTAGCATCACTCATACTGAACATCTCCAACACCTTCTTGATGTAGCTCTTCTAAGAAACCCATAGTTTACCTGTCTTTTTGTCCTTATGAATCTCCATGCTAAGAATCTTCTTGGCTACTCCCAAGTCTTTCATCTTGAACTTTTTACCCAACAAGAATTTTAGGCTACTAATCTCATCTATATGCTTAGTAGCAATAAACATATCATCAACATATAACATCAAGAAAATATATGAACCATCATCTAAAATTCTGAAATAAACGCAATAATCATACTCATAACGAGTGTAGCCAATCTGTAACATGCAAGAATCAAACTTTTTGTACCACTGCCTGGGAGACTACTTCAACCCATAAAGTGACTTCTTCAGTCTACAACACAAGATGTTCTGATTCAGGTTCCTTGAACCCCTCTGGTTGTTCCATGAAGATGTGTTCTCTAAATCACCATGAAGAAAAGTTGTCTTCATATCTAGCTATTCTAACTCCATGTCATCATTTACAACCAATGTCAATACTGATCTAATAGAAGTGTGTTTCACAACAGGAGAGAACACTTCATTATAATCAATACCTTGTCTCTGTGAGTATCTCTTCGCTACAAGACGAGTTTTGTACCTTTGTCCCTCTTTTCCAAATAGAGACCATTTTTTCTTGAACACCCACTTGCACCCAATAACCCTTTTCCCTCAGGAAGCTCCACTAACTCCCATGTATGATTTTTAGAAAGTGACTTTTTTTTTCTATCATGGCTTTCATCCATTCATTATTCTTTTGGCAACTAATTGTTTCTTGATAAAATGAAGGATCCCCATCAGTAGTAATAAGTGCAAAAGAAACATAATCATCATACATCGATGGTGGTTTAATAGTGCGTTTGGGTCTATCTGTAGCAATGTGATGGTGCTCCTTTTCTGGTTGCAGAATGTTCTCCTTTTCTGCCCTCAAATCTTCTAGCTCCACCTCAATTTCTTGCTTCTCATTTGCATTATTTTTTTTATTGATGTGGTTGTTCCTTTTTCAACATTGATTTTTCATCAAATACTACATCTCTGTTAATCACCACATTTTGAGTCTCTAAATTTCAAAGCTTGTACCATTTTACTCCTTTTTCATAACCAAGAAATATACACATTTTTTATTTTATTTTGGATCAAGCTTAGACCTTTACTCGAGTGGTATATGAACATATATATCCAGGGCACCCGAATACCCTCATCATAGAATAGTCAATCTCTTTTCTTGTCCATACCTCTTCAGCAACTTTCCCATCCATAAATGATCTTGGTGATATGTTGATAACATAGCAAGCCATATTTACTACCTTAGCCCATAAATTCTTCAGTAAACCAGCATTCAACCTCATACATCTCACCTTTTCTGCAATGGTCCGATTCAACCTCTCAACAACACCATTTTATTATGCCATTTTTTGAACTGTGAGTGTCTTTTGATCTCATACTCCTCACAAAATTTTAGAAATTATGTGTTTTTAGATTCGATTCCATTGTCTATCCTAAGGGCCTTGATTTGTTTTCCGGTTTGATTTTCTACCTCTGTTTTCCACACCTTGAACTTTGCAAAAGTTTCTGACTTGTGTTTCATGAAGTAGACCCAAACCTTCCTGGAGAAGTCATCTATGAATGTTACAAAATAGTATGATCCTCCCTTCGATTTTACATCCACCGGTTCCCAAACATCCAAATGTATGTAATCAAGAGTTTCCTTACTGTTGTGAATTGCCGTTTTAAACCGAACATTGCATTGTTTCCTGTTAACACAATACTTGCAGAAGTCAAGTTTACAAGTCTTCACACCCTTCAATAGATTTCTCTTATGAAGTTACCTTGTCCCAAGTTCACTCATATGTCCCAATCTCATGTGCCATAAAAGCGAGTCATCTGAGCTGGTTTCAGAAGATGAAGCAACAACAGTTTCACCCACAACTGTACTTCCTACTAGTTTATAAATATTTCTTGCGACCTTCTGTCCTTTTATCAACACCATTGCTCATTTTGACACCCTCAGAATTCCTCCTTCTGATTTATAAACACATCCACTTGCATCTAAAGTTCCAAAAGAAATTAAATTCTTTTTAAGTTCAGGAACATGCCTCATGTCACACAGCGTCCTCACAGTACCATCAAACATCTTAACCTTAACAGTACCCAAACCGACAACTTTCTATGAAGCATCGTTGCCCATAACAACACTGCCATAATTGAACGACCTGTAAGTGTCAAACCAATCTACATGTGGGCATATATGATAAAATCAACCTGAATCAAGTATCCAGGAATCTAAATCACTATCAATTACATACAATACTAATAGTATATCTCCATCGTTATTATCTGCACTATCCTCGACTACATTAACTAAGGTCAACGCTTTTGTGTTCTTTCCTTTTTCTTCATGTTTCATCTGAGGACAATCCTTCTTCATGTGTCCCTTCTCGTGACACTTATAGAATTCAACTGTCTTCATCCAGTTTGGCCTTGATTTTGATATAGAATTTTTCATATTAAATGATTTCCCCCTCTCCCTCTGCCTTTCACGCTCCTGGTTTCCTTTCCCTATAAACCCTTCCCCTTGCAAACCCTCGGTAGTCTTCCATTGGTTATAAAATAATAGCGCAACAATAACTTCCTCCAATTCTAGGGTTTCCTTGCCCCATAATATGGTCGTAGTCAGATGTTCACAAAACGTAGGGAGATAACTCACTAGCATCATTACCTTGTATTCATCGTCATACTTCACATCAATCCTCAACATATCACTTATTAACTGATTGAACACATTGATATGTTGCTCTAGATCGGAACCTTCATCCATCTTAAACCCATACAACTTCTGTTTGATAAACAATTTGTTCGTCAATGATTTTGACATACAACGACTCTCTAACTTTGTCCAAATCCCTGCAGGAGATTCTTCGTCCAAGACATCATACATAACCGAATCTGCAAGACATAAACGAATGGTACTTACCGCTTTCAATTACAGGTCTTCCCAATCATCGTCTGTCTTCGCTGCAGGTTTCTTCGATTACCCGTATAACGTCTTTACCAGACCCTGTTGTACCAACAGATCCTTCACCCTTCGTTGCCAAAGCCCGAAATTCTGAGTCCCGTCGAACTTTGATATCGAAGTATTCACCATTGTTGCGAGTCCGACCTTGGCTCTGATACCAATTGTTGAAACAAAAGATCAATCGCAAACAATAAAACAGTAAAAAATAAAAAAACACACAAGATTTATCGTGGTTCAGTCAATTTGACCTACGTCCACCAGAGCAGTCTTTGTATTTCGTTTATCAATGAATTAGAGTTACAATGATGTATATATAGACCTAATTCATTGTACTGGTAAAATACCGAAAACACCCTTCGGCCCGGCCCCTTTGGCCTTAGGGCATTTCTTCCTGGATTATGAGTCATAACCCAACACCTCTATCAAGAAAACTAAAAAACACACGTCCCCCACAATCTGTAGTTTTCTTTTATATATATATATATAACAGAAATATTTTCATTTGTTCTCTGGACAATCAATTAATTAAAAGGGAGAATAAAGAAAAATTATCAAACTCACATAATTTTTCATTACAATAAATCTTGAATTTCGTCACAAATAGTTTGTCGCAAAAAATAAATTTTTGGCACAAAAAATAAACCTTTAAAAAAATTCCGGCAAAATGCAATTTATCATAGAATTCTGGTCATGACTAACTATAAATTAAATATTTTGTTATTACAAATTATTTTATACAAAGTACATAATTTTTGAAAAGTTTTATCAAAATTCAATGTATATAACGTTCCATACTTTTGCTTTTTTTTTATTTTTTTTATACAGTTTTAATTTGGGGTTAATAGCAAAACACCCCCCTGAACTATACCCTCTCTCTTACTAAACTCCCCTGAACTATTTTTTGTGCTGAAAACCCCCCCAAACTATAGTTTTTCCTGCACAGTTATAACACCGTTAAGTGAAATTGCACTGGGATCCCCTGAAGTTCCTGTTAATTTCGCTCGCGCCCTGAAATTTTATTTTCCTTGCAATGACACCCCCTTGAAGGGGTGAAATGACCGGAATGCCCTTGTTTTGTCTCCCCTATTTCATGAGATAAATATCTAAGTGATGAAATTACCTCCATGCCCCAAGATTAGAACCCTATAATATTTGGGGATATTTCCAAATATTTTTTTCAAAATAAAAGTTAAAGAAAAGAGGTTGGAAATATTTCAAAACTTTTAAATAATAATAATAACTAATTAATATGCATTACTTGAAGTGTAACTCTAATGAATATTTAATTAGTTATATTTTTTGAAATATTCATTAGAGTTACACTTCAAGTAATGCATATTAATTAGTTATTATTATTATTTAAAAGTTTTGAAATATTTCCAACCTCTTTTCTTTAACTTTTATTTTGAAAAAAATATTTGGAAATATCCCCAAATATTATAAAGTTCTAATCCTTGGACATGGAGGTAATTTCACCACCTAGATATTTATTTCATGAAATAGGGGAGACAAAACAAGGGCATTCCGGTCATTTCACCCCTTCAAGGGGGTGTCATTGCAAGGAAAATGAAATCTCAAGGGACGAGCGAAATTAACAAGAACTTCAGGGGATCCCAGTGCAATTTCACTTAACGGTGTTATAACTGTGCAGGAAAAATTATAGTTTGGGGGGTCTTCAGCACGAAAAGTATAGTTCAGGGGGGCTTAGTGCATACCAGAGGATTTAATTAGAGAGAGGGTATAGTTGAAGGGTTTTTTTGCTATTAACCCTTTAATTTGTAACATGTTTGAAAGATATTGAAATCAATACATAGTAACGACACATGCACGCATTCTTATATTTTAAGAACGATATAATCTATTATATAACTCATCCACAAATGCAATTGATATTTTACGACGGATACCGTGATCACAGACTTATAAATTTTACGACGGGTTTTTTGCTATGTATGTATGTATGTATAAATTTTAAACAAGGGTTCTCCATGCATTTTAATAAATATTGAGTGTTTGAAAAGGTGGTGACAATTACAAAAGGTGTTTCTCTTTCTCCTTCCTTCCTTTGTATATATATATATATATATATATATCATCATCATCGATCAGGACAGTCAAGGTGCAGGTTGAAAAGCAACATACCATTGAGGGCAGAAAGTGGACCCCTGTCCTGAAGAAAACAACCCAACCCCAAACCCTAACCCTAATTCAATGAGCAGAGAATTTCCCTGTGTATCTTTTACTCTTAGGTCATCACACTTGCATATAAAAACAAACACCCAAACACTCCAAATTTCAGAATTCCAAATCTGTGACAAGAAATTCTGACTTTGTCCTCTGCAAATATACATAGTACATGCATATACACATACATATATATGCATACAATGCATGCAATATTGGGGCATGCATGCAACGCCAGTGTTTTGATCGATACATTTGCATGCCATGTCATGCCAATCTATACTTGCATTTAGGTACACCCCTAGCTAGCTAATCCTGCATTGGACCCCTTTGGACTTGACTATATATGTTCCACTCCAATTCTCTATTTATTGTGCTGTGAACCACGCGTCTATATATATTAACCTAAAATGAGATATATATGTATTACATTCCCTAACAGCCCTTTTTTGGGTAGTCATCTAAAGGTTTTATCATTACTTCATTATTGAGCGCTTGTCCTTGCGTATTTCTTCGGGAAAATTCATCATAAGTCCTATTTTATACATCAAAAGATAAATAAGTTTTAAAATATTTTTCTTTAAATTAATAAATCATATTTGTGAGATACATTTCTAATGAAGTACTAAAATATTTTTCTTTAAACCGATAAATCATACCTTTTGAGATTCCTTTCCAAAAAAATTCTAAAATATTTTTTTTTGGACCAATAAATTATACTTTTTGAGATTCCTTTCCATTTAAGTCCTAATTTTCTTTTATTTTTATTATCCATCCTTAGTAAATTAGTTTTGATGATAACTTTATTCATTAATTCATACATGGTTTATTTTTTTTATAAGTTTTAGTTACGAAAAATAGTATATTACGAATTTAAATAATAATTGATCTAGTTTAAATTTAATTTAATAAACTTGAATGCATATATAATAACTTTACTAAAAATATAATAAATTACTATACATAAAAATAATAAAATAAAGTTTCATTCAATTTTTATAGTTTAATGTAAGTGTTCATGCCAAATTTGAATTAAAAATTTATATTTAATTTAATATCTTCCATATAATTTAATAAGGGTGTAAATGGATTATTTAGTAATTTAGAATTTATATGGAACAAGAACACCAAAAGTAAGAATTTCTAAATAATCCAACCCTTATCAAATTGTATAGAATATATTAGACTAAATATAAATTTTTTATTCAAATTTATATATAGTAATTTATTATTTTTTATTAAATTTTATATATAGGAATTTTATTATTTGTTATTATATATATGTGCATTCAAGTTTTCTAAATTAAATTTAAATTAGATAAGTTATTATTTAAATTCATAGTATAATATTATTCGTAACTAAAACTTATAACAAAATAAACTATGTATTAATTATTGAATAAATTTATCATCAAAATTAATTTACTAAAGGTATATATATTGTTTTTAGGAATTTAGGACTTAAGTGGAAAGAAGTATCAAAAGTAGAACTTATTGGTCCAAAGACAAAAAATTTAGGACTTCATTGGAAAGGAATCTCAAAAGTAGGACTTATTGGTCCAAAAAATATATTTTAGAACTTATTTATCTTTTGGTGTAAAAAGTAGAACTCATGAAATTTTTTTCCTATTTCTCTTATGGAAAGGGGAAATTAGAGCATGAGTAATGACATATATAATTGACGACTTATTTCAACCAATTTTACATTTTAAATTAATATCTTGTAAGAAAATTCTACTATTTTTTAAAATAAACAAAGATTTTGTATCAAGACTCTATTCGTTGAAACCGATGTGTTACTCTTTAGAGGAAATTTAAATAGAATTGAATTTTATTTTATTTTTGACATATGAACTCAATACTACTATAATGTTATTGTGTTTAGAAGCACTAATCGAACTTGTTAAATTCAGAGTATGAAAAAAAAAATTCTAAATTCTAAATTTAAAATATACAATTTATTTTCAAGGGCAGCAATATTAAAGTCTTGTGTATACAGAGGTAGAGATGCGTTACATGAATCATGTATAATTGCTAAGCATATAAGCAGGTACGGACTTACAGGGCCGAGTGGGGCATTGAACTTTTTTTTTTTTACCTTATTTGCTCTTAAATTTTGCTTATTTCTACTTCACCCACATTGAATTATTTGTAAAAAATCCCTAAAGCCCTGAATTATTTTCTTTTACTTTACTTATTCTTAAATTTTGAGTATTGTAATTCTATCCCCATTGAGATGAAACTATAGGTCCTTCCCAGCATATAAGTATCATTTCTCTTGTTTAATTGCCCTAACTAAAATATTATACTATTATTTATATTTGGTACACATAGTTATAATAATATGTCCCACTAAAACTCTAAAAATTTCAAAATAAATTTAAAATGACCCATAACTTTTGAACTCCGCATAGTACTACTATTAAAATTAAAATTATGACTCGTGTCTTTTCTCCTCCAATGTGAGTACCAAAAATTTCTTGAAAATAAAATACTCATCCTTCCTACTTGTTCTTTTCATTGAATTTTTCTTGTAAAAATGATGAATTGGTCATAAAAAAAGTCTAGTTGTTATGTAAATCTCAAAAATTAAGCAGCATGTGATGTCCATTGAGTATGAAAGAGAGTGAAGAAGAAAGACATCAGGTACTAGATGCAAAATGGATTTAAATGAATCTATCAGTGCGTGTTAGTATGTGAGAGAGAAAGAGAGAGAGAATCATATACATATATATATATATTATATATGCCATGCAATCTGCCTCTGAGTTTCTCTGATTTGCAGAATGGTCAGTACTGTAGTGAGGCAGTAGCTAAGGGGTAGGGAATAGGGGATAGACTAGTACAGGGTGGTGAGAAATGACGTAGTCTTACCGTAACGCGTGCTGGTGAATATTATTTTTTAACTCACCCTGGGACTTTTCTTTTTCTATTTCCAAAGATCCCTTTATTTGCATTCCGGTTATAATTACTTATTTATTCAAAAAAAAAATTCAATTTTTTTGTCATGTAATTTGTGAATTTTCTATTCTGTCTCTGATATATATATATTTTTGAAATATATATATTTTTTTAATTTCGGAAAAAAAATATTTGTTTTGGAAAAAAATATATATTTCATAAAAAATATATATTTTTTGAAAAATAATACATATTTATAAGAAATATAGATTTCTCATAAATATGTATTATTTTTTGAATTATATATTTTTTTCAAAATATATATATATTTTACGAAACTACATGACTTTAATGAAATAAGGTGATTCAGGGGCAGAATAGGGAATTTACAAGCCACGTGACCGGAAAATTAGATATTTTTTGTAACAAGAGGATAATTGTAACCGGAATGCATATCAAAGGGGTGTTTGCAAAAATAATTATTTTTTTATTAAATCATGAAATTACAGGAAATTTTATAAAATTACCCTTCTTAATACCATACTTCAATTTGATAAAAAAATATTCTCTATTACATCTATCATTTGAAGGATAAATTATTGATTGCAACGGTAATATTACGTTATTAGGTTGATATGGTATTACAATCCAATAAAATTATTACATGTGTAATGAAGACTACCACTTCATCAATATAATATATATGACAACAAAATATATTTAAAACAAAAACCATCCTTATAAAGTCACAATTCATCCCTAAAGTAAAAAAAATTCAGCCTCCTCTTTTATCCATCCAAATCTTCAATATTTTCTCCTCAACCCCGTCACGCTCCACTGCCATTGTCTTCCACCACCAAGAGAGCAGCACACCAGGAACAATTGAACCTCAATTGGGTTGATTTTTAAAATTGAGTAGTGATTTTCTAAAGTTAGGCTCGATGAGTCAATTGTTAATCAACTTTATTTTGTAATTTTTTAAAAAATTACCAAAAACTTTGAGAATTTTAAAAATTCACTCTCTATTCTTATCTTTTGTCTCAGGATTGTAACATAAAATTACATTTTAGGCAAAATTTGGTGACTATATTCTTTACCTGGGATTTTTTTATCAGGATGGTTTTTTGTTTTAAATATATTTTGTTTCTATATATATTATATTGATGAAGTGGTAATCTTCATTACACATATAATGATTTTATTGGATTGTGATACCATGTAAGTCTAATGACGTGGTATCACCGTTGCAATCAATAATTTTTCCATTGAAAGTTGTTCAGTGATCAATTAAATGCTTTGAATATTGAAAGTCACTTCATTCATTGCCACGTCAGTAATTTAATAAAATTTTCAATTGTAATTTGTCAAGTGACTCATTTAAGATGTTGGATCGAGAATTTTGGTGAGATAGGGAGTGAATATAATTTTCTTATTTTAAATTGATCTAATATGAAATTACCTAGAAGATGGTAAATTAAGACTAGAGAATAGACTTTTTATGAATTAATTGACAAATTAAAATATTAATTATGAATTAGTCAATTTTAATTCAATTCTTTAATAATCCAAATCACACAATAATAAATATGAATGCAGAAAATAAAGCAGAGACGACACCAATATTTTTACGTGAAAAATCTTGGAAAAAGCTTCAAGTAAAAATCACGGATATCCTCCGGTATCGATGCACTATGAATCAAGAAGTACACAAACTCTATGAAGTTAGAACTTATAATCACTCTGATTCACCATTTATCACTTGACGTCTGAAAGTCTTGAATCACTCGCGCTAGCACAAAGCTCTCGCTCCGATCTCTGTACTCTAACGGCTCCGCTTCTCAACGGATTAATGAACCATGAAGCCTCCTGCTCCGATCTTTGTATTATGACGGCTCTGCTTCTCACGGATCAATGCACACACGGTACAACATATGGTGTGTAGATTTTTCTGTATCTAGATCATTCAATTGTGCATAAAGATCTCACGTGTTGTAACACAATTGGAAAATCCCAAATATAAGAGAGAACTAGAAGATGAATAATCACTCAATATTTTTCTTTATCTCTCTCTCTCTGCAAGAAGATCTTTTCTGTAAAAGAATTATAGAGCTCTAAAGACTTGTCTCTCAGATTTTGTTTCTCTTCTCAATATCTTCTCATATTTATAGAGAGAAAAGTCTTCAATTATGGAGTAAGATTTCTTAATCTCCAAGTATTTTTCTTCTCCTCCAAGACTTAACCTTTTGACCATAAAGTCTTCAAATATATACCAATAATAACTCGTAACCATGTCCTTAAGTGAATAGGTGTCTTTAAGGCATCAAAATAATCCTTAATTAAAAATTGAAGTCAACAATTTTGAGTTCTCGATAACTGCACTTCGAGTACTCGAAAATTAAAAATCTCGAGTACTCGACCCTTGTTTCTTCGAGTACTCGGTAATACTCTAATAGCATGGCATAGCGTAGGATGGCGCACCAAAGTCTTTGGAATGCACGCCATGGTGTGCGCCAAGGCGCACAATCTCGAGTACTCGGTAGTGAAAAGTTCGAGTACTCGGTAAATCACAATCTCAAGTACTCAATAATACATATGTCGAGTACTTAGTAACTTCAAAAATTATTTTCTTTGCAGTGCCGCTTCCGATCAACTTCACTTCACATCTCTTATATTCTTCACCACTTTAAACTTGATTAACTCAATCTAATACTCACAACACTCGATATGATTTTTTATCAGAATTATGTCATTACAAATAAATGTTCCTACAAAATACATGTATTGTACACGAACAAAATTTTAGTCATTTTACTCTCTCAATGGATTTTGGTCCAGTTCAGATCGGGTAGTTCCAAACCTCATCAAGTGACAAGCGAGTCCTATGAAATTACAGGTCTATTTGGTTTGTATCTCTCTGATAATTATTTTTGAGAAATTTGAAAACTGAAACCTGTTTTGAGTTGAAAACTTACACTTTTATAATTGAATTTTCAAAAAATTAAACAAAACAAATTTTTTTACAGTTTTTAAAAAATAAAAAACTGCTATCAAAAATGCAAATGAAGCAGGCCTGCATCTTTGTTTATCAACCTTTCCACCGTATAAGATCTATGAACCATTATATCTGACATGGACCAAATCCTGAGAGACTAAAAGGACTAAATTCTGATCGATATTGTACTCACAAGAGCTATAGAAAATGATGGGAAGGAGTTGTGGACCATTTGGGTGGGGGTTGGTTGCATCAGCAAAACATTGAAAGGTTTTGGAGTAGTAAAGCTCATGATGTCAATCTGCTCTTAGAGCTGGTACCATTCCTCAGAGCCCCATCATTGTATCAATAATCAGCGTGCGTGACATACATACATATATATATATATATATATATAATTGTAGGTACTAGTACTACAAAGATAATAAGAATTTAAGATTCAAAGGTGATCAGTGATGACATGCATTACTTGCTAGTGGGGGTGACGGCGATATATAATATATACATACACATTCTTCGAATGACACTTGCTGAGGCAAGGTCTGTATCTTCTCTGGTAGGAGAGCTACCCCTCTTCTACTTGTAGTTGACAGCAGAGAGAGGAGAGAAAAAGGGTAAGGATTAGAAAGAGATCAAGATAACATAAGAAAAATTTACAACTCAATGGAAGTTAATTATTATTATTATTTTTTTTCTGAGACGGACGGAGTAAAGTTTGGACTATTTCCGCACTTGTGCCATAGACAAATTATTTGCTTCCAATAATGAACGAATATGACACCTAATGATTATTGAGAAAATAAGTCCCAAATATTTTCCAAGTGAGTGCAAACGTGATTAATTTAAGCTCCGTTTGTTTTTACGTAAAATATTTTTAGGGTAAAATTTACGTGCAATACACTCAATTTTTTTTAGGTGTTTGATAGAGATGCTCAAAATATTTTTCAAAAAGATAAATTCTTTTATATATAAACAATAAGAAGAACCAATATAAATATGTCATTCAACAAAGCCGAAATATTAGGGTAGGGTTTTTCTTGTGAGATTTAGTCATTTGCAAGCTAACTTTGGTTTTTTAGATTGAAAAACGCTATTGAATGGTATTTGATAAATTTTTAAAAGAGTTTATGATTATTAGAATTAAGAGTGTTTTGAAGAAGGTGATGGGTACCAACTTTTCCAAAATGCTTCTACTTCTCTTTTTTGTTTGTATAAAAATAGATGCAGAAATTATGTAAAATAAAGTCTAAATATTAGGCTTCGAGTCTTCGAGATATTGCGAATGTAGGATATGTCTCACTTAAATTGTTTTTATTTTGTCCATTATTTAGAATACAAAGCTTTCATGGATCATGTACATTGTAGCTATTTGGAGAAAACGATTGTGTTCTTACATCTCATATATGTTTGGGTGATTGTGGAGAGGAACAAATAGTTCTTGTGAGAAGAAACCCTAAAAGGGAAAGGATTTTTTATTTTTTTTTATGAATCGTAAAATACTCACACTCCCCACATGAGTTCCATGAGACTGAACCCTAACCTTCATGCTCCTTTGGTAAATGGTAGGCTTTTTATTGTGAGATTTGTGGTCATTTGCATAATGTTATCAAAATTAGTCGACTGTGTGGTACTGTGTCCACTAATTAATCTCAATCTTACTTTGGCAAATCCAATTATAGCAAGTAAAGTATTTGATTTTACCTTTCTAAGTACATTTAGTTTTTGAAATACTTTTGAAGTACTTTGGCTGCCACAGCATGTTTAAAAGGTGTCATTGGCCTTTTATCAAGATGAGTAATTGTGACTTGAGCGTTGACAATGAGTTGACCAATTAATGTTGCCATTTATGGTAAAAATCATCATCTCAATTTCAAAATTTGAATATATTGTTCCTTATATGTAGGGCTGCAAACGAACCGAGCTGGGCCGAGTTTTGGAATGTTCAAGTTCGGTTCATTTACTAAACGAGCCTAGAAAATGTGTTCAAGCTCGGCTCATTTGCTTAACGAACAAGCCTGAGCCGAACGCCAGATTTAACGAGCCGAGCCCGAACTTGTTTACGAACGACTCGTTTCAGTGCAACATATATTAATCTTTCTAATAGTTGTCTGGATTGAGTTGTTGCATGTCTGTTTTAACATATTTTCACTAGTATAATTTTTTATGAATGAATTTTATATTATGACCGCCTAATTTCTATAATCTTTTCACAATAATCTTCATAATTTGTTCAATTTGAATATTTTCTTTTGTCAAATATGATATAATTTTACTATTTAACTTAGACGAGTCTGTTCACGAGCTTGGCGAGCCGAGCTTAGTAATGTTCAAGCTCGGCTCATTTATTAAACGAGTCTAAAAATTGTGCTCAGGCTCGGTTCGTTTACTAAACGAACGAACACGAGCCGAGTTCTTAACGAGCCGAACCCGAATCTGCTCACGAATAGCTCGGTTCATTTACAGCCCTACTTATATGAGTTTCATTCTTTTGGTTGGCTCGAATAAGATGCGGATACTGTTACGAACTACTTTTACAAGGCCGCAATATTATTTAACACGTTATTGATATTTACTTTTGAAATTAATATTAGCCGAATCCGTAAGATCATTATTGTGACTGTAATAGTCACTAATACTGTGCCCGCGAACATGATATAGTGGGAAACAAAGTTAGAAAAGTACAGTATTCTGCTTTTGAAAGTGATATACTAGTAGAGTAAAGTATATACAAAATTGCATATTACAAACTTCAAAGTCACAAACAAGAAACATGACCAGATGAGGAGAAAACCCCATGCAAAATTGGTTGATTTACAACTGAAAATCAAAATAAAAGCGCCAAGTAAAACCTGCTCCAAATTTAACCCATTTTTTTTCCTGGCTTTTTTCAGTGTCTTGGTCATGGCTGTTTTTGTAGAATAATATTGGAATTACAATTATTATTGCAATCCTTGATCATCATCCATTGGTTGGCTATGTCTCTGGCAATTTTAACGGCATCTGATGCGGTCCCAAGGAGTCCTCTTCTTGTGAATCCTACCGTATACAATCCATTCTCTCCTTTCCAACTGTTGGGAAATGGTGTTTTGGGCATGCCTTGTTCTGTAAACAAATCACTATCCTGCATTTCCAAAACAATATGCAAAATTATAAGTTTAGCATATATATATATATATGTGTGTGTGTGTGTTACCTTGTAATGAACAAATACATATTTGAATGCTAATTGCATGTTTATCTAGAAATAAATTTATTTAAGTTACAGAATAGTCAGCTTCATGACTGAATATATTAAATTTTATATTTCCTGTTTTCAGAGCTATCGAAAACAATTTTCAAAGATAAGCCTGACATTTTATAGAGATATGAACTTTCCAAAAACAATATAGGTATACAAATGCTGATATTTTTTTTCTATTTAAAAGCTTGCTTTGGAGCTATCTCTGAACCTATGACCACTTTATTAACATATTTTGAAACAGGACTTTCTAAGATTTGCTTTTTTGCAAGACTGATCATCAAATAAATAAAAATTAAAGAATATTTTGTGATAACAACAATTCATAAAACCCAACAAAAATTTAGTATTCCAAGAAAGCAATTTCAAGAACGGGAAGAAATAATCCAAACAAGTGTCTATCAGATTTTTCTATTTTGACTAAGCAACGGTTTGTAGGCTACTGTACACGTGTAAGATTGGAAAGTGATGTGTGATTGATAATAAAGATAAAACTAAATACTAACAAAACTATGATACTGTATAACATAGCCTGGTCAAGTCACATATATTTGTACATATATGTATATACATATAATATACATACCTTTAGCCAACTAGGGACATTACTCTTATACCCTGTTGCCAAAATTATAGAATCAAACTCTTTCTCTTGTCCATCCAAAAATTTGGCCCCATTTCTTGTGATTTCTCTCACACCTTCCATCACCTGCAACCCTAAACAACATTAGCTACGTAGATTGTGCCAAAACCTATATATATATATATATAATTAACTAGTGCATATGAACAAATTTAAGGGCGTGTTTGGTTGGTTACCTTAATTTTCCCGGATTTTATCTGAGAAAGTGCGCCAACGTCGAGTACCGGGGTTTTTCCGGTGGCATTTTTGAGCTCAAGTGGACCAGTTTTAGGCCTTGGAAGGCCTAACTTGTCTGCGTTGCCTAAGGTGAAGTTGGCCAGAAGTAGAAGGAACTTGTCTACTAATCTTAAAGGAAGCCATTTGAGAAGTGCCACTGCTATTCCAAACGTTGAGAAGCCAAACATCTCTCTAGGCAATATATGAACCTGTGACAAGTTACAACATAAAAAATCAGACATACCCACATGAATAAATCTACATATTTGTATATAAACAATATGGTTTTCCCCAAAAGTGTTAAATTCAATAGTACCCACATCAAAATAATTACAAAAAAGTGATTTTACACATTCAATCAAGCACACACCTAAATGAAGAAAAACAAATATGATTCTTAGAACAGTATATATACATAAATATGATCTTAGGCAATATAGGCATTTGTGACAAGTTACAACATAAAAAAATCAGACATACCCACATGAAGAAATCATCATATTTGTATATAAACAATATGGTTTTCCCCCTAAAGTATTAAATTCAACAGAACCCACATGAAATAACTACACAACTAGTGATTTTAGTATTTTACACATTCCATCAAGACCATCACCTAAATGAAGAAAAACAAATATGATTCATAGGACAATATATATATATATATATATATATATATATACATACACATGATCCTACACTAAAGATATTAAAATTCAATAGTACCCACATGAAAATAACTACAAAACCATTGATTTTGATCATGCAACTAAGAACACCCCCAAAATAGGGAATTTGTGACCAATAACAGATAAAAATTGTTTTTTGTTTTGTCTACATACATAACCACAATTGAGAACTTACAAAATAAAAATGTATGGATAAGAAAAATAAAAACGTATGGATAAGAAAGTGATATAAAAAATACATACAGTGCTTCTAACGACTATATGAGGACTTGCATGGTGTCTACAGAGGTCCAAGCTAACCTCCATACCAGAATTCCCACACCCCACAACCAAAACCCTCTGGTTTTCAAACTCAGAACCAGACTTATATCCACTGGTGTGCACAACAGCCCCATCAAACCTCTCAATCCCAGCAATTTCGGGCACCACCGGCTCGGCATTTTCGCCGGTAGCCACAATGAGCCACCTAGAAATGTACTCATTGTCCTGAGTCTGAACCCTCCACAACCCATTAGTGTAATCAAACTCAGCACTCTGAACCACCTGGTTGAACCTTGGCTCAATCCCAAAATGTGCAGCATATGAGTCCATGTATGATATGAATTGGTGTTTGGTTGGGTATTGTGGGAAATTTTCGGGGAAGCCAAACAGAGGGAGTTGGCAAAATTGTTTGGGGAGGTGGAGTTTGAGGCGATCATAGGTTTTCTGTTGCCATAGAGAGACTATACAATCACTTCTCTCGAGAACTAGAGAGGGGACACCATTGTCTTTAAGACAAGCTGAGACTGCTAGACCAGATGGTCCTGCACCTACTATGATAGGTCCTTGAACCACCCACAAGAACTTTGGTTGAGATTCTTCTTCTTTTTTACTAGAACCCATGTAGGAAAAACCCCAAGAAAAGAAAAGAAAATGAAAAAGAAAGTAAAAAGCACTGTTTTTTCACTCTGTTATACTCTGTTTTCTATACTTTACTCTGTTTTGCTGAGAAAGTATGTGATGTAATGCATATTTGAAGTGGGATTTGTGTAAATGAGCTAAAACCCATGTTCAAAAACACCCAAAAGGAAAGAAATTGAACAGAAACAAAAAGAAAAAAAACTCTTTTTTTTGTTATATATATATATTATATGACCTCCTCTGCTTTTCTAGACTGAAAAGCTCTGTTTCTTTACTAGTACTCTGTTTAGGTGAGAAAGTATGTGAAGGTGATGCATATATTATGAAGTGGGAGTGGTGTAAATGAGAAGAGTTTTATAGCTCCTCTGTTTTTCTAGACTGAAAAGCTCTGTTTTTATACTACTACTCTGTTTGGGTGAGGAAGTATGTGAAGTGATGATGCATATATGATGGTGGGAGTGGTGTAAATGAGAAGAGTTATATATATATATATATATGAGCTCCTCTGTTTTTCTAGACTGAAAAGCTCTGTTTTTATACTACTACTCTGTTTAGGTGAGGAAGTATGTGAAGTGATAATGCATATATGATGGTGGGAGTGGTGTAAATGAATGAGAGAGAGAGAGAGAGAGTCAAGTGAGTGAATGAAGGAAGAAAATGTTGTGGGGAGAATCAATGAGGGGGGCTAATCAGAGGAGGGTTTTAAATATATTTGCATAGAATGCAGTGATGGTTTTTATGAGAAGTGAGAGGTAGAGAGAGAAAGTTGTAGAGGTGTGATGGGGAGTAATGGAAGGCGTGAAGGTTAAGGAAAGGATTTGGTTCTCCTTCTCAAGGCTTTTTCTTCTCCTCTGCAGAGTGGTTTGGAGGTTTGTTATGTTATGTGACATGTGAGCAATGGGCTAAGAGGAGATATAAATAAGGTTATTATCAGTAGACCTGTTAATGGATCGAATTTTGATCCGAATCTGATCCGAATTCGATTCGATTAACCGGATATGGATTGAAAATAAAATCTGATAACCCGATTAAGATTCAAATCCGATAATCCGATTTCTTAACAAATTGAATTTGGATTTATGTCAATCCGATCCGATAATAACCCGATCCGATATAAAATATATTTATATATATATAAATATATATTTGATATTTTTATGTGTATATATTTAATACTGTACATGTATATAAATATTAGTTGTTAATTATTTTAATATTTATTAATAATGATTGATCATAAATACAATTATTAAAAGTGTGAATAATTTTAGTGTTTCAGTATTTATTGATTTTTGTATTTTTTTAATAGATATTCAGATAAGATATTCTATAATGAAGAAATTCGAATATGAATTAACTAAGTGAAAATCCGTCGAATTATTGAATTCGGATCGCGGATCGGGAGTTTTTGTCATCCTTATCAATAGACCTGTCAATAATCCGATTATGATCCGAATCCGATATTAACCGGATATGGATTGAAAATAAAATCCGATAACCCGATTAGGATCCGAATCCGATTTCTTAAATAATTGGATTTGGATTTAACTGATCCGATCCATTGACATGTCTAATTATCAGTAAACCGTGAGGTTTCAAAATGCATCACCTCAATTTCAGAAAATCTACGGATGATTATCAAATTGTATCAACTTATTCATTTTTTCCAAATTTCAAATAAAATTACCCCCTAAAACTAGAGGGGATTTACCAATAAATGAATATTTTTCTTATTAATGCCAAAATATAAAATAAAAAATTCGAACTACCAATTAAAATAAAATATAAAAAAAACTAAGCCTAAAATATAAAAAAATATTTTCAACTACACATGAGATTTTTTATTTATTTTTAATTATATATATATAATTTACTATAAATGAAAAAAATGGATTTATGGCAAAAAAAATCTAATTGGTAAGTTCAAAATATTTTTTTATATTTCAAACTTAAATTGTTTTATATTTTACCATGATTGGTAGTTCAAAAATAAAAATATTTTGGCATTAATTTTGTATTTCAACATAAATCAATATTGTATTCGTTTATAGTAAAATATAAAAAACAAAAAAAAAATCTAATTGGCAATTCGAAATATTTTTTTATATTTCGGACTTGAATTTTTTATATTTTATCATAATTGGTGTTCAAAAAAAATATTGATGAATTATTATTTTTTAATTCTGCATAAATCAATTTTTTTTCGTTTATAGTAAAATACAAAATATAGAATTAAAAACGAAAGAAAATTCTCATTTGTAGTTCGAAATAGTTTTTATATTTTGGACCTAGTTTTTTTATATTTTACCCTAATTGGAAGTTCGAAAAAAAAAATTTGGCATTAATGTTTATTTTGGGCATAAATAAAAATATATATTCGTTTATCAGTAAACTCCTCTCTAGTTTCAGGGGCGATTTTGTCTGAAATTTGAAGGAAGGGGGCAAGTTGATACAATTTGATAACGATAAGGGATTTTTTGAAATGGAGAGGGGTTAGTTAATCCATTTTGAAAGCGCAGGGGTTTACTGTAGTGTAACAAAATAGTTATTTATTAATTTTTATATATGTATATAGGTCATACTAGAGTTTTTTACTATGAAACATAAATACTTTGTTTAGGGTCGCCGTACCCGTGTCGGACACACAAAAAATACGGTTCCCGACACGCCAAATGACGTATCCTGAATTATTTAAAATTGGACACACAAATAACACACGCGTGTCCACGTGTCGGACACGCGGTGAGTCGATTGATTTAATGAAAGATAGAGAACTTATGGAGTCGCTAATCTGGTGGATTACTTGTAAAACTTGAACACCCCTAATATAATCTTTAGCTTTGAAGATACTTGAACATATTTGTTCCTCCTCATCATGTGAGAGGAATTGGAGCACCTATTCATTTATCCACTATATATAGAGAAACAAGATATCACCACAAATAGTTGAAAATTTGGTATTTGTGCATTCTAATCTTTGTCTTTAATTAATAATTTTTTTACAATATAACGATGAAGAGACTAAAATGTCAGATGTTGGGGGAGAGACATTTGATTTCTCGGATGGCAGTGAAATAAATAATTTTGAACATATCAGATATTTCATTTAACCTATTTGTTTATTTTTGTTTATAAATTTATTGGTTATCATTATTCAATTGATAAATTAAATATTTGTGTAATATATAATCTGTATATATAAAAAAATTATTTTTTTATAAATGTATCAAAGGCATGTTGTGTCCTTTTTAAAAAAAATTTATCGTGTCACCGTGCCGTGTCGTATCCGTGTCCCGTATTCGTGTCAATGCTTCGTAGGTTTTTGATAAGATTGTAATTTTGCTCAATTTTCATAGAGTGTGTGAACACGCGCCTATACATATATATATTTTCTTCAATGTTTAATAGTATATCAAAATGAGACACGTGCCACATTGAAAGTAGAGATGGCATGGGGTTCGTTGAACCCTTTAACTAGTTTGCCCTAGTTTTTTACATCTATGTGTATTTATTGCGAATAAATTAATGATAAGGTGTTATGAAGAAAAAAAACTTGTTAGGGTTTAACAATTATGTGCTTATTATTATTTTTTTTAACCCAATTATGTGCTTATATATGTTGTTCTCTACACTAGAAAAAAATAAATTCTCTCTATAAATGAGACTTAGAAAGTACTATAATTTATTTCCGTTTGATATACCATTTCACTATTCTAACATGAGAGGGATGTATTGTGGTCAATTATCAAAGTATTGCAAATAATACTTTTCATTATCGTTTTCCATTAAACATTAAATATCTCTCTTCACCACTCTTTTTTCTCAACATGTCGAGTCTTATTTTCACCAATTCACCATATTACTCTCAGGATTTTATTTTCAGATGCTAGCAAACTTCATACTACTCATCTTGGATTTGTCAAAAATATAACATTATGAATTACGTCATCTCTAACAGTTTAAGCTAATTTCACCATCACCCATATTTAAAAATTCGTTGTTTCACGTGTTTGACCAAAAAGAAGATCACACGTGAGTGGGCGTGTTGAAGAATTAAATATTTAAGTTACACACTCTCTAACAATCAGTGATAGATCTAGAGATCCAACTCAATGGGGGATAAAAAAAATTACAGTGGATTTTTGGAATATAAATAATATATATTTATTTCAGTGGGGCTTAAAATAAATTTTTAGTAGGGGCTGAGTTGTAAAAAGAAATTTAAATTATGTGATATGTAAGGGTAAAAAAAATAATTCAATGGGGGCTTAGATGATAAGATCTCTAACTTTTAGGGTATTTAAGGTAAAAAAAAAGAAGAAAATTCAATGGAACGACGCTCCACTTAACTTAAGCTTTTGAAACAATTGGTAATTAACATATTCAAGCATCTGCCTCGTTCAATTGTAAAAAGGGATAAAAGTATCATGTCATTATCCCTTAGTAACTCACTTTGTTAAAGTTTCATCCACAATTATATCTCAAAACAAATAGTGACAAAATTTCTAACCCTACAAAAAATTTAGTTAACTTAAGATTTGCAATATCATGGAATTCTTGATCAATCAATTTCTCTAAATCATTGCATCATAGAGACATCATCACCAGGTGATATCTTTATTAAAATCATTTTTAATCTTAATTCTCAAGAAAAATTTTAAGCAAAAAAAATTTAAGATCTTTCAATCACTTCATGGTGTTATAATCACCATAAATATAGTTCTTCAAACTGATCAACTAACTTTTTAAAATTTTATATTCATCACAATTGCAAGTTGTCAATTAAAAGTTGAGTCATAAATTTTGTCGCAATTGGTAAACGTCTATATAAGTTCCACCTTGCCTTGTCTTTTTTTTTTCCTTCCCTTTTAGCTTCACCTATTGAGGACTTTCCTTTTTCATCATTTTGCTTGCTAATAAGTTTATGCTTAATTAAGAAAGAAAGCTTTCGTAGATGAAGAAGTTGCTTGAACTTAATGATCAATTAACGTGTCATCCTAATCCTTCTATGTGTTTCTCTTTTGGTCAGTTATATATATATACATACAATGATCCGGAGCAATCCACTTAGGGCTACTAATTTTCACAAAAAATGATTGTTGTGAAAGAGTGGCTTAGTCTAATCGACTTGCTTTTTGTTTCTAAAGAAGAGTACACTTGTTTAGATTACTTTATATGAAATGAAATTCTCATTATAAACTTAGGGTGGGTTTGGAAAACCAATTTTTTGTATTTGTTTTTTGTCTTCAAATATAAAAATTATTTTTGTATTTGTCTTTGTTTTTTCAGGAAAAAACTAAAAACAAAAAAACGTTTGGGTGAAGGTGTTTTCACCACTTTTATCTGGTGAAAATTGTATTTTATGAATTTGGTGTTTTCACTATTTTTATCACCTAAACAGTGAAAAAACTCAAAAAACAACTAAAAGTTGTATTTGGTGTTTTCACCACTTATACACACTATTCACAGAAAACAGTTTTCTTGGGAAAAAAACAGTAAACAGTAAACGCGTTTGCCAAACGTGTTTTTTTTTTTAGTCTTGTGAACAGTAAAAAAACAAAAATAAAAAATAGGGTATCCAAACGGACCCTTAAATTTTCTATTATTTGAATGCATACATGACAAAAGGAGTTGGGAAGAATTAACTATTATTTTTACACAAAAGTTAAGAAATTTAAATTTACCAAAAAAATTCTCTCAGTGCATTCGGTTTTATGAGACGTGCATACAGATAAAATGATTTAACCTTGCATCATTGAGGGTCCAATGTCCATGTCTCATAATATCTATCAAAGAACTTCTATAATAATCCTATAATTAGAATTTAAAGTACCTTTGTCATATATTTAATTACGGGAGCCCATAAAAAATAAATGTAATTTCTTGTACGGAGATAAATTTGACATAATTACCCTTCTTAATAATAATAATAATAAAATCTATTATATGGGCCTGCAAGTGGGATTCTGTGGCCCTCCAAAGTCATGCATTAGTTTTCAATGAAGAATTTGATAGATTTGAAAGCTCAAAAGTTTTCAATCAAACCCTAGATTGGTCCAAACCAAATTAGAATTGGGCCTAAAGAGTGACAGTATTAGTGTGCAAGGCTTTGGAAGGCCCGCAGAAGCCCACTTGTAGGCCCATATAATAGAGATAAACGTCACCATGTGGGCCCTGCATGCATGGAGGCCCACAACAAATATCCCAACTGTACTACACGTACTACAAACCACCGCATTTTAAAAAGCCAACCACGTACTAGTCTACGATCTTTGCCCATTATTGTACTATACTACTAGTCAAGGAAAATCTCCAAATATTGAAAAATAAAAATAAAATCTCCAAATATAATTGTATAATATGTATTTTAATCTACATATAATAAACATGAACTTTGTACTTGTCCAAAATAGTAATCATTGCCTCCATTAAATATCAAGAGGTTAATCTTTGTAAAATAGGCATGAACTTTGTACTTGTACAAAATAATAATCACTCCCTTCATTAAATATGTTCACTAAGCGTAAAACATGAGACTTTGATATGCTTATTTTAGTATTTAAATCCGAATTCCACACTTATTTAACTAAATGAGTTTGATAAGTATTTTAAATATCATTTAAAATAAAATAAATTTTAAAATAACAGGATCATTCCTTTACGCTTAAGTTTGAAGACTGAAAGTTTTATAAAAATTATCATAAATTATAAAAAATTTAAGCACAAATTTTAAATTTTAAATTCAATTATTTAAAATTTCAATACTTATTTTTTAATTTTATAAAACAACACAGATTCAAGTGAATTTTAAGTTGGTACCTATGTGAATGTTATATATAGGATAGGGATGGAGTATATTCATTTGATTAATCGGGTAATTACAAAAACGTATTTTAATTGAACATTTCAAGTCACTCATAATTTGTTAGAAACATAAGATATGATATTTGGAAATTAATGGAACAAATATAAAGATGAACCCACCATATTTGTATTATATTACATTGTATGTACTACACAATTGTACTATACAATTGTGACATTACATAGAAAAGCACTTTGTATTAGTTTCAACTAGTGCAACTTTACCCACCGGAGCAAGTCTAGTGTGACCGACGGCCTCCCACTTCCGGCGAGCCGACGGCCTCGGAAGGTTTTCGGGCACGATGGTCTCGAGTGAGTTGACTCGCCAAGGCTGACACTTTCTCTTGTCACTCCATCTATTATTAACCTTAACCTTGTCATTTGATTGCAAATCTTGTGCCATGGCATGGTCCGTGTTAGCCATGATCATCAAATTGGGCATTTCTAAGCCCATTACAATACATGCCACTCCCACTACACATTGGTTTCTCCAATTCCTCTCCTTACATGGCCTTCACAAACATGAAATTAGTTGGAAAATTAGTATATTTGAGGTATACATAATCATGTACATGTGTGTGTGTATATATATATATATATGTAATTAGATGGCGCATGTTAGAAAGAGGAATAGGGTAGGTGCTAAAGTGCGCGGATGAAGGTTGATTTGCCTTATATGCAACCGGAGAGGAAGAATGTTTCACATAGTATCAGGAATTGAAATATGAAATATTTCTAATTAAGGTACTCTCAATCACTTTAAACAATTGAATGCGATAGTGATAGTACTGTATAATATTTATTATACATAAATTAATATTTCTAACATATTTACAACAGGAGGGAGATATTGGAACAGCTTTCATTTGGGTCAAAATATTAACACATAAATACTCAGTTATATGCACACTCCACATAAACATGGTGCATGTTAGCCGATAAATAAGCTATACGCAGGTGCAGGTGCAGGTTTTACTGGATCATGTATGGCATATGTTTTATATTTAGCATATGTGTATATGTGGGTGTGTTCACAAGTGGCGCATGTTAGAAATATGCTAAAGTACGCTAGTGACTTACCATGTAGCTTGAGGTGTCTTTGAAGTAGGGAGGGACGGTGGGTTACAATTAGAAGAGGGAGGAGGGAGATTGAGGGAGGAAACAACCATCTTTCCTTCGCACTCTATCTTCTCTCCTCTCCCTCCCTCTCTTTATATAATTGCATATATATATATTACGTGTATATATTGTATTTATTCCGTGGCCTAATAATTGTTTAATTTGAATTTTTTAATATTTTATTAATTTATATTGACTAGTATATAATTTATAATTTTATTTTTAATAATATAATATTATGATAAGTCTGATATTTATTTAAAATTAATAAAAAAGTAATAATTGAAAAAATAAAAAATTATATTATATTAAAATTTGAACTAAATAAATATTTTGAAACAAATAAAATTAGAATAGCGTAAACATATGTAATATTATATATGGTTGATAAGAGAGTTGGTACTTCACGGTAGTTGACAAGGATGCTAACGGTGTTTGCGTAATTGCAACACGTGGGCGGGGTGGGACGTCTAGTGGTAATGTACACGTTAGTAAAGCCTCCCAATCACCAATCCCAACTTTACACTTCTGATTGAAACTATTCCGTCTCCTTCTGTATATAGTATCAAAATCTCTTTTATTTTAGGATAAATTATAGTTCCACCTTTCAAGATATAATATATTATACTTGTATTTTTTATTATTTAATAAATTATAATTTAATTTTTTTTAGTTGATCGACATTTAATTCAGATGACTAAAACTGTGAAACTACTTATATACTCATGAATTTTGGATGAAAAAAAATGTGTTCACAAATAAATGAGAGTATTATATATAATCAATTCACTCATTATTAACTGTTGATGTAAACATTGACGTGCCAGAAGTATACTGGAGGAGTTTTTTGTTACCACTTACAAATTAGATGGATCAAATTATAATTTATCAAATGATAAAAAATACGTGTTTAATATATCATATCTTGAGGGAATCAAATTATAATTTGTCCTATTTATAATGGGTTAGAAGGGAGTATTAGAATCAAAGTCCCTTTTATTTTAATTTAGTTCTATTTGATATTCAATATTTCATGGGTAGGACATTGAAGTGGTTGAGAGTAAATTGTAAATTACCACAGTTGTGATAGTAAAACATATTTGGTCAGTGAAAAACATATTCGGGTTAATTTCATTTACACCCTCTTATGTTTGTCTTTATTTCAATCACATCATTTTATATTTGAGCATCTTCATTTACACCCATTCATGGTATGAATTGTCCTAAATACTCTTAAGCCAAACAAACTTAAATGAATTCAATTCCAGAATAATCTAAGTCTTGTGTCCAAACAAAAATTAAACTTATTCCAAACAAATTTAAATCTATATCCAAATAATTTCATTCTCAACCTCACCCTCAACCTCAATCCTAACCCTAATCACTCCCCTTCCCCTCCTGCCGCCACCCCCAACCCCTAGCCGCGACCCCACCTGCCACCACGCACCACCCCCAACTCCCAGCCGCTCCCCCCTTCTCGCCGCCACCCCACACCCCCACCGCCAGCTACCTCCTCACCCCCACACCTCCCTCCCCAATCTCGATCTATACTGTATGCATATATATATATATATATGTATGAATATACTAATAAGGTTGTATAGATTTTTTCTTATTTTTTTTCTTAGATCCCAAATCCCAAAAGAGAAAAAAATGTATAGGGAGAGTTAGGGAAGACAAATTATAAATTGATCAAATTTTAATTTTTAATTTAATTAATTACAAATTGATCAACCTTTTATATTTATTTTTTTTGAATTTTATATTTTTTTCGAATTTTATATTTGTTTTTTGAATTTTATATATTTTTATGAATTTTATATATTTGTTTCGAAATTTATATTTATATTTGTTTTTTGAATTTTATATTTTATTTTCAAAATTTATATTTGCTAATTTTTCTAAATTACCTTTATTTTATGTGTGTAATTTAGTATTTTTTGGAAAATGCAAATATTTTATATTTTTATTTAAAATATAACATATATTTTTTATTTTTTGGAGGTTGTGGTGGTGGTGGTGGGGAGAGAAAATTAGATTAATTACATGACACCATCGCCATCCGTTTAATTTTTATTCACAAATTCAAAATTTTAGTTTCCAAGAAAATTAAATATTTGTTTGTAAATATTCTGGGTTGGGGTTGGAGGTATATATTTGTTTCAAATTTTATATATATATTTTTAATTTTATATGTTTTTTTAATTTTATATATTTGTTTCAATTTTTTTATGTTTCTGCGAATTTTATATTTATTTTCAAATTTTAATATATATTGTTTCGAATTTTATATGATATTTTTTGAATTTTATATATTTGTTTCGAATTTTATATGTTTTTTTTAAATTTATATATATATTTTTGAATTTTATAATGTTTTTCAAATTTTAATATATATTTGAATTATATATATATTTTTTAAAATGAATACAAATTAAATGATTAAATTATTTGAGGGGTTAAATTGATAAAATAATATATCATTGTTTCCAAACATACTAGGTTATCCCATTGAGGGTAGTTTAGGTATTTACCAAAAACAAATTGGATGATGTCATCGTTAAGGGGGTGTAAATGATGAGAATCTCAAACCTGAGGGAGTGTAAATGAAGATACTTAAATGTAAGGGGTTGTATTGAAATAAAGATAAACTTAAAGGGGTGTAAATGAAATTAACCCAACATATTTAGATTTATGTTATCAAACATGATTATGATTTTAACTAAAAACATTTGATTTATTTCAGCCAAAATAAAACACTAAAAATAAAATACATTGAGCATTACCTTGTGGCTAGTGGTTGAAAACCCAACTCCTTAAACGGGTGTGCCCATATTGGAATCCTCCCTTCCCCCCAAAAAATAAAAAAATGCATACCTCTTAAAAAATAAGATAAAATAAAACACGTCAATAAGATAAAATAAAACACATCCCAATCAGGCCCTCAATCAAGCAAGCTTTTGTTTTTCTGTTTGTAGAAATCAATAATTTGTTTTTAGAAATGCAAACCAAACACTCCATTAGTATTTTCTTAATAGCTTAAATTTTTTAGTCGAATTATGAAGCATTCAATTCGTTACCGTTCGATTCTAACGCTTTCAAAAATTACCGGTACTGTCATATAACACCAAGTTGTTGATACTGTCATATAACACCGATATTGTCCAAGTCTGTTATATTGTTATTGCGATCGAAATTGACAGTGAACCATACTCACGTCATATTTGGATGAAAGGTGAAATAGATATAAGAAAATACTTTTTGATTGAATCATAAATCACTAAATTATAAATATTTCCCTGTATATATATTTTTGAATGTTAAGGAACTCACACAGCATCACATGAGCCCTATAGAGCTAGAATCCCATACCTCTCCCAATTTGGGGAGAAATGGAAATACCATTAGGCCACAAGGCCATTGCTAAATATTTCCCTAATATTAACACTAATGTTTTCTACTGTCAGAGCTGCTAAAGCCTTGATTATTCGAGAATGTCTAAATCTTTTGATTAGTTATAATTATTGGCATCGCCTACCTTTCAAATAAATGAATCGATGTTGTCTATCTTTTAAATAAATGAATCTCGAATTATAGATAGATCTTGTAATTTGAACCGGTTAGTGTAGCTTACTTGGCCGAAACGAATTAATTTTTTTTTGTTATAAAGTGTTTATAGTTAAAATTAGAACCATATTGGGTGACGTAAATTTGAATATATTTTATAGTGACCCAAATATGTTTTAGTTACAATGTTAGAAAATACCAAAAACATGAAATTGATGTTTCCATCATTCAACTATTTACTTTATTAATTATTATGCATAATAAACAGATCGCGCTAAACATATTTCAATCCAAAAAAGTTTATTAGTTTTCAGTCGAAAATAAAAATACCAAAAAACAAAATGCACGGGGTATGAATTTTCTTAAAATTATTTTAAAAAAATTCAATTATAAAAATACATAATTTTAATAAATTATTTTTTATTATTTTCAAAATTTTTGAACTATTTTAAAAAATACAAATCAAACATAAACATGACTTAAACATTTGTCGTAGATCTATTATATATCCAACACCAAAAATGGCATGTGCGATTTTTTTCCAATCATAGGGTCCGTTTGGATACTTTGTTTTTTGTTTTTATTTTTTTACTGTTCACAAGACTAAAAAAAAAAATACGTTTGGCAAACGCGTTTACTGTTCACTGTTTTTTCCCCAAGAAAACTGTTTTATGTGAATAGTGTGTAAAAGTGATGAAAACACCAAATACAACTTTTAGTTATTTTTTGAGTTTTTTCACTATTTAGGTGGTAAAAACAGTGAAAACACCAAATTCATAAAATACAATTTTCACCAAATAAAAGTGGTGAAAACACCTTCATCCAAACGTTTTTTTGTTTTTAGTTTTTTCCTGAAAAAACAAAGACGAATACAAAAACAGTTTTTATATTTGAAGACAGAAAACAAATACAAAAAACAGGCTTTCCAAACGCACCCATAATTACCTTCTTTTTTCGGTTAAGCAATATATTCAATAGATTTTCCGTATCTACAAAAATTGAAGTCATGATGCAAATTGACAATCTCACACACAAAAAAAGTACAAAAGAACATCATCATTGCATTTTGAGCTAAAACGACGTCGTTCTTAGTGGGTCGCCTCACATAACAAATCACAACCGTAACCACTTACAAAGCTCGATTCCGGTGAAACAGATCCCACACCAAACTCGCCTCTTTCTCTCTCTAAATCTACACACACTCACACATTGTTTCCTACACTCTATCACCCCCTAAAACCCTAGTAGGAAAATTCCTATTGTACCCATTTCACAAAACCCTAGAACCAAATCAAATCCAGAGATTTAGCGCAATTGGGTTCGATTTTCTCTCTCTGTGGAGGGGATTTTTCCAAATTAGGGTTTCGAAATCAGAGGATGTTGATTGTCGAGAAGAGGGATGGAGGGAAGTAAAGTTGGGAATGGTACAGAGAACGAGAGCTCCAGCAATGGTCGTCCTCCGAACCCGCTCGCCGGAGCGTTTCGCCCCTGTTTCAGCACCGCCCGGGTCGTGGAGTCGCCGTGTAAGACGTCGCTGGTGAGTCGAGTTCCAAGCTTTTCTGGGTTCTTCCGATTTGGGTTTTTTCGAATCGTTCATGACTTTTTCTCAGTTGTTGTTTCGTTGATGGGTTTTGCAATTTGTGTTCTTTATGATAATTTCTGCTGCTTTTGTTGTTGTTTGATGTGTGTGCTTCAATAGAATTATGGGTTCTTCTTACTTCTTATTAGGGATTTAATTAACATTTAACAATTTATTGCGGTACTCTGTGTCTTATTTAATTTTTATTTTTTTTGTGGAATTAAATTTTGTTTTCGTGATGCTTAATATATGTATTTCCAATTTGTTCTTCTTTTCTTTGATTTTACCTTCTTGTATATCTTCAAACAATCTTGAGTATATTTTGCTTGTTTGGTTGTTTGTTTCCCCCCCCCCCCCCCCTGCGTTTTCTGATGTCAAATTACTTTTGTGGCATTATTTGCTTTATTATGTTAAATATATGATGTTGAGGGAGCTAACCTTGGGACAAACATAGGTTAGAGGATACTTTTGAGTTTTGACCCGTACCCTTGCCAATATTTTCTCTGAAACAAGCAATTGAGAGTACTTATTGCAGTAAATAAATAAAAATAAGCTGAGGTGTCCATAGGTCCTGGTTGGTTGGTGCGTCTGCTTCGTGTTTTACGTTGCAGGTCTGGTACTTTAGTGTAGCACTAGCCCAAAGCATGTTTGGTATCGGCCCGAGTGTTTTAAACCATACCAAAATGTTACCCAAATTTAGGCCGAAACACAAAGTATCATTTTAGTATTTTTGTATGTTTTGGTGCTATAGCTATTGTAATTTGTACCACAAATTTCTATTACCAACATGCTGCTGATTTCAACCCACAACACTATACAAAAAGTGTTATTTTTGTTTCGGCAAAATGCAAAATGCTAAAAGCAAAGTGAGATCCGCACGGGGCTTTATTAACCAGGCTCGCCTTGAATACTTACTTGCATGTGATATCTCAAGCCACATTAGATGCCTCTTAGGCTCTGAGACATTCAGAAGGTGCAAACAAGTACTTCATTTATTATTTTCTCTAGTGTGTTGAATGCTTGTGATGCAACATCGATTCACATACATGGCACGTTAATCATCTAGTTCCTTATGGCTTTGTTCTTACTGGGTAATTGGAATGAATAGCTGTAAAAGACGTTTATAAAAGTTGGGTATATGGAATTCTGTTAGAATTACAACCTTTATATCAAGTAGTTGGAATCAGTTTATCTCAAGTTTCATTTGTCTTAGTTTGAAATTTATTTTATGCTTTATTTAAAAGGTAACCATCATTTGTATCACAATATCTAATTGAAATAATAAGCGGGTACTCGATTGTCATTTATTGTTACCATTACATGTGTATCTTTACATGCATATGCTATATTGCTACTAGCCCCTGCTCTCAATGTATGCATATTTAATAACTTTTAGCATGGAGTCTGGACGCCATCTCGTCACACTCAAAAAAGTATTCCTTTAGTTGGATTGAACATGATTTTGGGCTGTAAGATTGAGCCCTTTTCTTACTTGAATTACACTTTGATGTATCACATACTAGGTAAGTAACTTATCTCACAAAGAAACTTTCATTTAACTAATTAATTAATTAATTATCTTAGTCTATGTTCAATATAGAAGTGGCTCAATTTGAAATCGATAATTGATTTGGTCAATAGTGATTACTTCTCTGAAAGAAAGAAGCACTTCCCTAGGAATCCAGATATTTGAACTCTTCCATACATCATCTCATACGGGTTTATTATTTGTTAATGCGGAGACTAGGTATTTAATTTTTGTAAGCCCTTTCTTTGGCCTTAAATTTTGTCAAAATATGAATCATTTGAAAGCATTATATTGGCATGCCTATTGGACAGTACATATTGTTAAATAGTGGCCATTTATTCAAGTGATCATTTGTAGAGCCTTCTATGTTTTTTGGGCACCTGTCATTGTTTAAGCATCAACCATTTACTTTTAGATAAATATATATATTCAATCATTTTTAATTTCTTGTATGTTTGCTTTTATGTGATGTTTTTGAATAGAACTTTCTGCAGGTAAAGACAAAGACGGTGGATATTTCCATTGAAACTGGACCACAAGTAGAAGATGGTGAGACTGAGTTTATTCCAATTCTTCGCTCGGGAGCATGGACAGACATTGGGTTCCGCCCAACCATGGAGGATGTATATGTTTGTGCTGACAATTTTATGCATGATTATGGGGTCAAGAATTTCAATGAAGGGCCTGGTGCCTTCTACGGGGTATTATTCTTCTCTTGTACTACTTGGTCTATTCATGTTTGTTCCTACCATTTTATGCAAAATTATATAGTTCCTTCTACAGGGTATTTTTCTCTTGCATTAAGGAAAAGGTATTACCCAGAAGAACCACAAATATTATCTATATATCAGTTCTGCTCACGTGTTGCTTGTTTTGTACTTTATTCTCTATCAATGCACGGGATAGTCCATGTCAGGTTTGCATTATTAACTCAAAGATGGTTTCTTAGTGGAATACGGGTAGAACGGTCATATGGAGAGTGATTTTCGCCATTATTTCAAATTATACAGACACCCAAGTCTCTGACTGCTGAAAAGTCAACCCAGTGGTTCATAAGGGGGGCAATATGCAACGTTTGTATAGCAAGGCGGTGATTAACTTCCAAAAAAAAAAAAAAATCAGGGAGGGGGGCAAGTTGCAACTAATTGATAGTTTAGTGTTTTTTTTTGGGTAGTTTTGCCTAAATTAATTCCACAAAGTCCTTATTGGAAGCTTATTTTCTTTCCTTGTTTTTTGTCTTCTTAATCAAGAAACTTGGATTGAGATGCTATCGAAACGATGCCTTACTGGAAGACATGATATGGGAACAATTGTTTGACATGTGTTGCATAGTTTTGCGTATCTAATAAATGTCAACTAAGTACCTAACAAGTCCTTCATTGTTCAGGTTTTTGATGGTCATGGGGGAAAGCATGCGGCTGACTTTGCTGGCTATCATTTGCCAAGGTTCATTGTTGAGGATGAAGACTTCCCAAAGGAGGTTGAGAGGGCTATTACTTCAGCATTTCTTCAAACAGACACTGCTTTTGCAGAAGCTTGCTTGTTGGATGATGCCCTTTCTTCTGGTACCACTGCATTGGCAGCTCTCGTTGTTGGGAGGTTAGAGTTTTCCAATCATTCAATCAGTTGATCAAATATGCGGAGTCTTTGTTTATCCATCAATTCTTAGACAACATTTATGATTGGTTTCAGAGTCTATAGTAACAGTTTTTTTAGCCGTTTGGCTTATGGTTTCTTTTATTCATTCTTTCCTATAAATTTTGCATTTTGTTAAATTAAAGTTCTAGTCATTATATTTTGCTATTCAAGATTTTACGGGTTGCCTTTCCCTTCCCCTCCCCTCCTCCCTCCCTCCTTCATTTTGAGTTGATAGCCATATATTTGATTGAGACAAGGCTTAATGGAGTAGTGTACGCATCTTGGTTTTGACTGTATTTTTGTTTCTTATTCATTGTATTTTAGGAGAAGATAGAAACAAACAGTCGCACAAAGGGGGCATACCATGATCTCTCTAACATATACATCTTACAACTTCAGAAAAAAACTATTGCAGATTGGACACAATCAATAAATATTCCGATAGCAATTTATATTAATGAATGGACTAAAGGGAAATATCTCGACTTTGTAGCTTCAACACTTTAGGAGATTTGTTAGTTTACAAATCTATGTTGTATTTAACAAAGTGGATATTGAGTTGACTTTTCCATATATCGTGGCATTTTTAAATTGTAATCTCAATATATCCATGATGATGGAATAGTCAGTGTGCTTAAAGGATCCTAGCCCGAGGTTGACCTTACACAATGAAGTTGGTTTATTTATTCCTTTCAGACAGCCCTGGGAGGCATTAGGATTTGGTTTCTGGTGTTTGTCAAGTTATAATGATCTCCTCTTATCATACATAAAAAAAAAAGGGTTTGGAACATTTTTGGTATATTGAAAAAGGTTCAATACTATGTTTGTTGATCTATATATCTTGTCGCAGATCATTGGTAGTGGCAAATGCCGGTGATTGCCGAGCAGTGCTTTCTCGCCATGGCAAAGCAATCGAAATGTCAAGGGATCATAAACCAATTTGCTCCAAAGAAAGGAAGCGCATCGAAGCTTGTGGAGGATACATCTCTGAGGATGGTTACCTCAACGGGCAACTCAATGTTGCCCGTGCATTAGGAGACTGGCACATGGATGAATTGAAAGGCGGGGATGGAGGGCCCCTGAGTGCAGAGCCCGAACTTATGACCACAAGACTGACAGGGGACGACGAATTCCTCATCATAGGCTGTGACGGGATATGGGACGTCTTTATGAGCCAGAATGCTGTGGATTTTGCACGACGGAAGCTTCAGGAGCACAATGACCCAGTGATGTGTAGCAAGGATCTGGTTGATGAGGCTTTGAAAAGGAAGAGCGGCGACAATTTGTCGGTGGTTGTGGTGTGCTTCCAACCCCAGCCGCCTCAGAACTTGGTTGTGCCTCGGTCCAGAGTGCAGAGGAGCATTTCTGTAGAGGGTTTGAAAGAGTTGCAGACCTTCTTGGATAGCCTGAAAAATTGAGATGGTGATGAAAGTTCATTTTTTTTTTGTTGGTCTTTTTAGATTCTATGTCCTACTTTTGATGTTAGAGGAGAGAGAATCTATTGTCCAACTGTAACATATGCGGCTATCACACATTTTCTGTAGTTTTTATTTACCTCATTTTTGGATTCTCTCTTGGCTCTCTTGATAATTGCAATTATCGATACCATTGTTTGATGTTATTGGCATGTCAATGCTTTTGGATGGTGCGAACCGATACTCACCTTCAGAATTCATCTTTAGGATCGATATTATCGAATTTGTACTCACCTTCAGAATTGATCTTTAAGATCAATATTATCGAATTTGTTACTGTGACTGCTAAGGCAAACTTTCGTAGTACTTGAATTTGTGGGATGGTTATATCTGTTTTCGTAGTACTTGATTTTGCTTTTTGTACATTTGGCAAATGAGAAACTGAAGCCAATCTCTCTCATCTTACACGTAATTCATTACACATTTGGCAAATCAGAATCTTACTAGAAAAAAAATAAATAAATAAAAATTGATCTAACATTAAAGGCAAGGCATATCTTCGAAAGCTTAGACGGACTCCTGGAGGGGCGGCCAGTGCTCCTAAGATCATAGATGCAATCTGAGTGCTCCTAAGATCATAGATGCAATCTGAGTGACGAGGAGGCTTGGATCGTGGCCACCTCCTCCATCGCCAATATATTACATATATATCTAGTTTGACTTTCCCTCTCGTAACCGAGAAATTATTGTGTGGTCATGGTCCACCACGGACTGAACCACTTATTTGTATAGTGTGTGGTCTTGGTCCACCACGGACTGGACCACATGTCCACCATGGACTGGATGACTTATTTTATGCCACTTATTTGTATAGTGTGGTCTTGGTCCACGGAGAAAAATCAGGTCCATTTCCTCTCTGACTGGAAAATGACCATTCACAGGTGTTGCTGTGTGATTGGTCCACAAGACTCAAAACTCCACGTCATCTTATTAAGTGGGAACACCACCTCAGACTCTCTTATATACTGAATTACTAATACATATACATACATGTATATGTATATATTATATATATACGGAACTGTAGCTGTATACACTCTGTTCCAAAGTTATCTTTCCCGAAAATTGAAAATTGCCTCCAAAATTTCATCCAAATTCAAATCGCCAAACAAGTCCTTGTTCCAACATCATTCACTGTTCAAATTCCACTTTAGCAAAAACTAGGTTTTCTAATTTGCCAATCCGATCACAAATCCGACGCCACCATCATCGACGAGTGGGGGAGAAGGCGGAGATGAAGATTCAAGGTTTGGACCTCCGAGTCTTTAAGGTATTTGCCATGAATAGATATTTTTCATCCATTGATTTAAGGTACGCTAAATTCACTCTCCGATCTATTATTGTTTTTAGTCATTCAATTTTTTGGTTTGTTTCTGTTTTGATATACAGATCTGATCAATTCTAAGCTGTTATATATATAGGATATATAATTTCTTCCTTGTGGTTAGAAATGTTTGGTCAATGGTATATAATGTTGTGAGGGTATTGAGGATATCTGTAGTGATAAATTGTTAATCTTGATTATATTAATCACAATATATTTACATATTTCCTAACCACATTTTCTATGTTTTAAGAGCCAATGGTTAAGTCCACTTGTAAAAATCTCAGGTTGTCAAGTGTGAAAACGCAGATTTGAATTCGAAAGCAGCCACCTTATGAATATTATGACAAAAATCAAGTCATAACCCTTTAATTACAATTAGGGCCTTATAATGTAAATAGATTTGTATTAGCCCATGACTTGGTGAAATATGGGGCAACACTATAAGCTAGTCGTATATAGTGATGCCTATGGAAAGAGGGAATTGAATTGCCAAAGTATCCGAGAATAAAATTAAGACTATTGAAAGGTCAGGGATAAAATTAAGATAACAACTTACTTTAAAAAAACAAAATAAAGATAGAAAACTTAAAAAATTTTCATCCTTGCATTAACACTACAAAAAGTACATATTATGATGTAAATATTAGGAATTCAACATTATGAAACCTAATTTAAATATGTACTTGTTTGTCCTAGAATGAACGGGAAGCTGGATTTTCCTTCTCTCCAGACCTTTAAGCATTATATGATATATTGTTATACTGGGATAACTTTGAATCATTCATTCTATGATGATTTTGTTTCGATTTGAAAAATATACACACATTATAGTGTGTATATTGTGAAAATGATGTAGATATTAAAGATGCCAGATCTAACCCATGTCTTCTTTTTATCTCTCAAACATTAACATTACATACTAAATATTTTGTTTTGATTGGAAAAATATACACACATTATAGTTCATTGGGTCTCCATTTTTAGTTTTTTTTTATTGACAAGCATTTAAATTGCTCCGTAATTCAACAAGGACACCCTTTATATATTCATGGGATGAAGTCAATAAACTTTCTTGTTGGGACTATTTAATCGATTGCTATTTCAAGTCTGTTATTGTTGAATCCAGAATCTCTAATTTGATTTTCATTTAAGTGAATTACAAACTATCGACTTTTGAAGAGGGTTGAGAGGGCAACCCTCTAGTTTTAGATATTAATGACCCCAATACTCATTTAATATAGGGTACCTTTGTAAAACTTATGTGGGAAGTTAATTCATTTAAAATCATGTTCGAAGATTGAGGATCTTATTCCAAACACAATTTGTTGTTTGATTCAAATGTTGCCAGCCTAATCTCCTATTTCCTAAATCTCACATGGTCAAAGACTTAGTTAAATAGACAATAATACACTAGCTAGTAAATTAGACCCCTGTTATTATAGGGAGGTCAAATGTACACGATCTTTTTTTCATATGGAAATAGACTAGTCAACAATTTTAATCGGGGAATTTCAAGTCACCAACCACACCTCCGAACCGTTTTTGCTACGAACAAGGAAGTTGTGCAACTATGAATTTGTGGTTAAAGTCCCAACCTTAATTGGACTGCTATTGAGCAATGTTTATCTCAATCTGGGAAACTTGGGAGCAATGTTGTACTTGTCTGCCTTAGGAAGGCTTAACAATCATAAAGTCGAAGATTAATCTGCCACATGTCTTTCATGTTTCCTCCATGCCATCTTTATAATCAATCAAATATAATAATAATATACAATTGTACTTTATAATTTTGTTTAATTTTTACCAATATAAATGTGAACTCGAAGCTTTTATAGTAATAGAACCGGTCTATGTAAAGTACAATTTTATATACCAATCTGTTTTACAATCTCACTATCCCATCTCTTACTAATATTAATATTGCAATAGTCACTCTACAGTTCCTCGTTTTTTGTTCGGACCATGAAGATCATCGAATGCTTCGTGTATGAAACCCTAGTTTTATATTGTTTTAATTTGTTTGATGTAAGAGATGAGAGAGTTTTTTTTTTTCTGCAGAGGTGATATTTAGTTAATACTTCTTCCGTTCCACATTAATAGTTTATTTTTAATTTTAGTTATCTTTATCTCAAAATACTCGTCGAGCAATTCTAATACAATATAATTTTTTTTACCTTTTCCAATTAGTCTTCTTCCATTACGTCTAAACAAGTATTGGACCACTCATTCTTGTTTTGCTATTATATACTAACATTGTAATGTGGTTAATTTGTATTGCAGCATAACAGGTCATTTGGATACCCTTTGATACTAGTTGATGCCGTCTCGATTTGGTAATTTCTTTCATATTTCCTGTTTCAGTCCTTGTTCAACTTTTATGGGTGAAAAGAACCCCTATATATCGTGATTAGTTTCTTCTATGTGAACTGGGCTTAACATCCTCTTCAGAATATATTTTCATCATGGTATCTGAAATTAATCACATTGTAAAACTTTTGCATTATGAACATTATGTCTATGGTAGTTGTTGAATATGAATATTATTGATACTGAATATGAATATTGTTGATGAGCGTCATTCTGCATATGGTTGGTGTTGAAAATGAATATTAGCGATGCCTTATAACATTGCACGTATAATTTACAGAAGTTGTTCATTTTATATTAGAACTTTACACAATCTAATTGTTCAAAAGAAATATTTATGTTCTTTGATTTGGATTTGTTAAATGTTGTGGGTTTTTATGTTTTTTTTGTTACTTTAGGGTTTGTTTGGTTAGTGTGATCCCCTAAAACTGTCGATAATTTTTGTCATATAAAACGCTTGAAATTTTGACTCTTCCGTGAAAGTTATCCATTTTGAAGATGAAATTACGGTTGTGAGCTTAGTTACTTATTTATATAATCTTAGATTCATTCAATTGTAGAACATCATGAAGGTGAAAAAGACTAATAGCTCATTATATTACTGAGGTATAAAAATTATTTTGATAACATTGCTCGTATAATTTACAGTACTTGTTCATTTTCTAGTACAACTTTACACAATCTAATTTTTCAATAGTGAAATCTGAGCCTATTGATTTGATTTTGTTAAATGTTGTGTGTTATTACGTTTTTTGGTTACTTTATGGTTTGTTTGGTTAGTGTGATCTAAAAATAATGTTGAATTTTTTTTACATATAAAACCATTGATAATTTCACTATTCGTTAAAAGTTATCCATTTTGAAGATGAAGTTACGCTTGTGAGCTTAGTTACTTGTTTATATAGTCTTGGATTCATTCAATTGTAGAACAACATGAAGGTGAAAAAGACTAATACCTCATTATGTTGTAGATGGATAAAAATTATTCTTATAAACAATGTTAATGACGTTAGAATTATGTACAACCTAACCTACGAATGTTATTTTATTTTAGGTATTTTATACCCTTAGTACACTCTTCGACATTAACAAACATACAGTAACCTCAGTGGCTGATTTTTTTTAGTTATATTGTATTTTATCTTTAGCAATTCGAGGCTTTATTTACATGTTTCTTTCATCTACAAATTTATATAAAGCTGTTATCCGCTTTGTTTTTAGGAAAATATCTTTAACTCATACATATCATATATAAATGTTTTATTCACATACAAAACCCTCAAAAATTTGACTCTTCCTTGAAAGTTATCCATTTTTTAAGATGAAGTTACGCTTGTGAGCTTAGAAACTAATTTATATAGTCTTGGATTCATTCAATTGATAAAATACGTCATGCCTGATAATTCAAGTGTTTTTCTTACTTTGCATCTATCTTGTGGATTTTTGTTTTTGATGTCTATGGTTGTTGTTGAATATGAATATTATTCGTATTCAATATGAATATTATTGATGAACAAGTGTTGAATATGAATATTAGCGTTGCCTTATAACATTGCACGTATACTTTACAGAAGATGTGCATTTTATTGGTTGGGGTTGGGGTATTTAGATTTGTTCCCGGTACAGTTGAGTCCCCTTTTTCCTTTGAGATTGTTGTTGATGGTTTTATGTTAATGCTTTCTCCATACGTACTTTAGCGTCAATAATTGTGGTTTTGAATCTGGTCTTGTAACTCCAATTTTTTGCTTTCTGCCTCCTATATTCGTTGCAGCCTTGTAGTTGGTACTGTTGTGTTCGCATTTTCTCTCACAATCGTGTTTATGGTTTTGGTTTTCGGTTAATGATTTTTTTTTACTACTAACTCCTTACTACTATCTATTTTTTTTTCTCCCTTAGAGAGAGATCGTTTACCTTTATATAACCTCGCATTTATCTACCTCTCTTTGTTATTATAAATATTCCTCCTATATTCCATATCGAAAGTGTTCAATATATGTTGACATATTGAGAATATTAGACATGATTTTTTTTACATGATTTTTTTACTCCAGTTGTAACTAATACGGTTATATTTGATTGTTCCTGGATGAAAAAATGGATGATTGTGGCCGATAAGAATTGATTAATGGATGAAAAAATCATCAGAATCTTCATGAAAAAATAGATGATTCGCTGCATGTCTCTTTCTTTCTCATTGTTCAATATTAGACGTTAAAATTTATTGCAGTTTTAGTTTTAAATAATACGGTTCGGTTATATTTGATTGTTCCAGCTCCTAATTTAGTCAAGTATTGTTGTGGGAGATAAGAGTTGGATAATGGATGAAGAAATCAACAGTGGGGTAAATGTCGTTGAACAAGTCAATGAGGTTGATCTTTTGGACTGTAAACCATGCATCGAAATGTGCTTTGATTCTGAGCAGCACGAGTGGGGCAATCCTAGTAAGATGGCTGGAGATCATAGGAAATATACATCTAAGGAAATGTGTCAAAGCAAGTATAAAAGAGTAATAAAAATACTCGTGACAGTTTGATAATTCAAATATCTTGAAGATTTTTATTTCATATTTTCTAACATATGTAAATCATCAGTACAAATATATGTTGACTCTTGGACGAAATAAAAATAATACATAATTTTTAGTTTTGAGGATTGTATGGGAACGTTTAGCTCAATATTTCCAAGATAACAAATAGTGAAAGTGAAATTATTCGTCAATTTTTTATTTCTCATCCTAAATATTTAAACTAGTAACCGTTATTCTATTTTTATGTGCAATGTAACTGGAAAGGAATTAACATTGTAACAAATAATTTTTGTGCATTATAGTCGGGTATATATTCGAGCCTTCTCCCACGTAGAAAATATACATTTAGACAATTGTGTGAAGGCAAGTATAGAAGAGTGGTAAAAAGACTATAAACAATTTAATAATTAAAAAATATTGAAGATTTTTATTTCGTATTTTCCCACATATGTAAACCATCAATACAAATATATGTCGACTCTTGGACGAAATAAAAATAATACATAATTTTTTAGTTTTGAGGATTGTATGAGAACGTTTAGCTCAATATTTCCAAGATAACAAATAGTGAAAGTGAAATTATTCGTCAATTTTTTATTTCTCATCCTAAATATTTAAACTAGTAACCGTTATTATATTTTTATGTGCAATGTAACTGGAAATGAATTAACATTGTAACAAATAATTTTTGTGCATTGTAGTCGGGTATATATTCAAGTCTTCCCCCACATAGAAAATATACATTTAGACAATTGTGTGAAGGCAAGTATAGAAGAGTGGTGAAAATACTATAAACAATTTAATAATTCAAAAATATTGAAGATTTTTATTTCGTATTTTCCCACATATGTAAACCATCACTACAAATATATGTTAACTCTTGGACAAAATAAAAACAAGACATAATTTTTTAGTTCCGAGTATAGTATGGGAACGTTTAGCTTGTTATTTCCAAGATAACAAATAGTGAAAGTGAAATTATTCGTCAATTTTTTATTTCTCATCCTAAATATTTAAACTAGCAACCGTTATTATATTTTTATGTGCAATGTAACTGGAAAGGAATTAACATTGTAACAAATAATTTTTGTGTATTGTAGTCGGGTATATATTCAAGTCTTCCCCCACGTAGAAAATATACATTTAGACAATTGTGTGAAGGCAAGTATAGAAGAGTGGTAAAAAGACTATAAACAATTTAATAATTCAAAAATGTTGAAGATTTTTATTTTATATTTTCCTACATATGTAAACCATCAGTATAAATATATGTTAACTATTGGACAAAATAAAAACAAGACATAATTTTTAGTTCCGAGTATAGTATGGGAACGTTTAACTCGTTATTTCCAAGATAACAAATAGTGAAAGTGAAATTATTCGTCAATTTTTTATTCCTCATCTTAAATCTTTAAACTAATAACCGTTGTAAATATTATATGTGCAATGTAACTAGAAAGAAATTAACTTTATAACAAACAAATATTGTGCATTGTAGTCGTATATATACTCCAACTTAGCAAGTCATATGAAATATATATCTAGTGAAATGTGTCAAAACAAGTATAGAAGAGTGGTCAAAATACTCGTGCCACTTTGATAATTCAAATATGTTGAAGAATTGTTTTTCGTATTTTTTCACATATGTAAATCATCAGTACAACTATATGTTAACTCTTGGGCCAAATAAAAACAAGAGATAAATTTTTAGTTCCGAGGATTGTATAAGAACGGTTAGCTCGATATTTCCAACAAAACAAAGAGTGAAAGTGGAATTATTCATCAATTTTTTATTTCTCATCCTAAATATTTAGACTACCACCGTTGTAAATTTTATATGTGCAATGTAACTGGAAATAAATTAACTATGTTACAAAAACATATTGTGCAATGTACTCGGGTACATATTCCAGCTTTGCAAGTCATAGAAAATATATATCTAGTGAAAGTATCAAAGCAAGTATAGAAGAGTGGTCAAAATACTTGTGCCACTTTGATAATTCAAATATGTTGAAGAATTATTTTTCGTATTTTTCCACATATATAAACCATCAGTACAACTATATATTAACTCTTGGGCCAAATAAAAACAAGAGATAAATGTTTAGTTCTGATGATTGTATAAGAACGTTTACCCTCGATATTTCCAACAAAACAAAAAGCGAAAGTGGAATTATTCGTCAATGTTTTATTTCTCATCCTAAATATTTAAACTACCAATCGTTGTTTTGTTCTTATGTGCATTGTAACTGGAAAGGAACTAACTTTCTAACAAACAAATATTGTGCATTGTACTCGAGTATATACTCCAACCTTGGCCCGCATAGAAAATATACATGACAATTGTGTGAAGGCAAGTATAAAAGAGTGGTAAAAAGACTCGTGCCGATTTAATAATTCAAATAAGTTCAGGATTTTTATTTTGTATTTTTCAACATATGTAAACCATCTGTACAAATATATGTTAACTTTTGAACCAAACCTCTAATAAGAGATAATTTTGAGTTATGAACATTGTATAGGAACTTTTACCTCGATATTTCCAAAAAAAAACAAAAATCGAAAGTGAAATTATTCATCACATTACACATTAGAGTTACAAATGAACCAATTACTGTTTTATAAACACCCCGTCTTACAATTCGACCACAATATTGTAAACCAACAAATATCGAATGGCTAACAAAATTACTTGTTTTCGACGAAAATTACTTTCCGAAGCAAAATTTTATTCACAATACACATTATAGTCACACAAAAAAGGACCCCCAAAGTTTTACAACCATCCAAGCTCGCAAAATTTAATTGTTTGAAATTCACATCAATATATTTCCTTTAACTTCGTCCTTAAATTTTCCATTTGTTCGTTCCTGGGGTCGTCCATCAATTTGAGCAGAAACTCCGACCGCAAATACACTGGATCAGTCTGTATTCATTTGAAATACACAAGTTAAGATGGAAAAACAGACGTGTGATGGAAGCCTACAAATTTGTATTTCTAAACTCACCGAGATGAAGTTTGTAGCCAAACATTTGCCGTCCCAAGCCTCCATGTTTTGCATGACGAAGACACTACATGAGCACCTGGTCATAACAATGTATTACTTCTCCAAAAATTGATTTCAACATATAACTCAAAGTGGAATACATTAATCAGTTGCCTCATACCCATCCTCCGATGTGGTTATGTTTTGGACTTTCCTATATCTGTAGCCGCTAAAGTCCTTTCCGAATACCAACCCCGCAAAGTCACACTACGAGGTTGTTTTAAAAAAATGAGACAATAAATAATAGCGGCAGAACTGTTGTACCATATATATAAACTAAACCCTATAAAAAACGTTCAAAGGTACCAATATTTTCATCAAGGGACGGTATCTGAATTGTTTCCCCCCGGAGCAAAGGTAATCGATGCATTTTTGGCTTTGGTTCACAACTAACAAAAACCAATGATCATTTACGCAAGTTGGGAAAAATCTGAAACAATGGAGAAGATAAACACATAGAAAATAATGACATGAATGAGTAATATCATTACTAATCTTTTGGTGTGTCCATGTTTTGTTTTGGTTGTCCCTTTACCAATTTCTTCTTCATCATGTTCTTTACTGTCATATTTTTATGCATAAATATGTAGTTATTTTTGTTTGATTTCTTCTTGTGATATTACCGCTTATCCTAGTCAATTTGACAAATACACTGGGACTGAAGCTTCTAAACACACCCATTTACTTTTCTAGTTAGATAATAATATCTTAGTTAAAGGATCTGCTTACAATATCAAAATTATTTCAGCCTTATTAGAGAAGGATGACTCCATTAATAAATATTGAGGAAGAAAAATTATACAAAAGTACTGTATACTTATCATTTTAATTTCTTTGTAGATAATATTTCTCTAAAATATAGTTAATTCAAACATCATAGGTTGTAGGTTGAATGGAGCTTGGGAAGTTAGTGGAGAATGGGGTGCCCAGATTGATATCATATATAGTATATTTTGGAGGGTAGTAGTTGTAAAGGATGTAAAAACTATAAAACTTTTCGGAAGAAGAAATTAGATCAAAATGGTATTACATTTAACTTATTACCAAGAGTAGTGATACTTGAAAAGAAGGATGTGACCAATCTCTTTGAAATAACTTTGACTCGCTGGCAATAAAAAATTGACAAGAAAAACAAAAAAGACAAAAAGAAATAATACAATAAAATGCATGTACTTTTAAAATAGTATTACAATTTTCTAAATTATAGTCAACTTGGGAAAAATTATCAAAATACAAAGACAACCATAATTATCATGCCATGAAAGAAACTACATCATACCATGAAGACTATTTGGGGTTTGTTGTTGGCCAAAGAGTATTCAGTCCTATTCACGATCAACTTCCCATTTTTTATCTGGTTCGCTCGCCACCCGACCAACAATGACACCAAAATAAGCTGCGGTACCTTTTTGATCAAACAAAAATCAACCCAAACAACACAGTTAGAAAAGGGTAAAAATTCATTCATAACATAGTTGAAGTTAGTTAACTAATCTCTTATCATTGTCTAGCCTAAAGAAAGAAACAACATATCCATATGCATGCGAATAAATAAGCCTACGTACTTGAACCTTGAACGAAAAATCCTGAGTAGATGATCAGATGACATTTGTGGCTTCATTTTAAAACATCTTAGAATAATATCGATAACACTGATTTTTTATTCCTGAAATTCAAAGGGTAAAACAGTTGTATGTAACCTAAAAGATTCACTGCAATAACCAACAAAATAAAATAAAATAAAATAAAATTTATAAGTAGAACTTGAAAATTTGGGGGCTTGTTGATGGGAAAGAGTATTTAGTCCCATTAAGAGTAAACTTCCCATCTTTGATCTGTTTTGCCACCCGACCAACAATGGCACCAAAATAAGGGCAACACCTTTTTGATCAAACTCAAATCAATCCAAAACAAAACAAGAGAAATCTAACAATACCCCAATAAAATCTGATATAACTCACCAGATATGGTTCAAGAGTGTTGAATCTGACAACAACATCAGGCAATTGTCCTTTAAAATTCGGAAAAAATCCAAACTGTTCCTGAACAATCAACAAAAACTAGTTCCAATTTCAATGTGGGATTTGAATCAATCAGTGTCCAATAAGATAAATTTCTTTTACTACCCTAATCTAATACCACCAAATTTTAGTGTGCTGAAAACTCAAGTTGTTGAGGCATTACAAAATACAACGGCACACATAAATATCATCATCAAGCTTTTACAAACCTGCTGAAATATTGATGGCCCTCCATAAGCAACAACCACCTTGACACCAGTCTGGTGTGAGAACTGTTTTACCTCATCATGAATTTAAAAAACCCATTAGACCAAATTAAATAAACAAGAAAAAAATAAGATAGAAATAAATAGGAACATACATCCATCAAACCCACATACAATCTGTAAGGGTTCGCAGAATTTAAGTGATATGAAGATAGTTTATACACAAGTTCGTCAGCTAAAACCACAGTATTGATGCTCTTATTACTTTTGACTTTCTTTTACAGAGAAAATGAAAGAGAAATGGAGGAAAAGACAGCAAGTACAAGTAATTGAAGTATTTTCTCTCTCTAGGATTTTCTCTCTACCGGTCTCTGAAAAGTTGTGTCTCTCCCCTTTTCAAGTGAATCCTCGCACCTCCATTTATAGACGCGACTGCTAAGTAATTATCGCGGATTGTATTGCCACGTCAGCACTAGTCTCGCGGCATGGTTCTATCATCCTCGCGGATTCCATTGCCACGTCAGCACCTGTCTCGCGACATGGTTCCTGCGTACTTAATCCGTGATATAAATACCTTGTTCAGTATTATTCTACGCCCATGACTACGCAAAACGGATTCGCGTACTCTTATGCGTAACTAATACTGCACACCATAAATACCTTTGCACATATCATCCGCGAAACGAATTCGCGGATCATATTATGCACCAAACCCTGTGATCCGCGCCTATTGCATCGCGGATCCGATTTATCCTTAGCCAAGGATGCCTTTATAGCTTTGCTGGGCCATAACCAATCATGCATGCCTTGGTCATGTTCCTGAATACTAGCGGCCTCTCTAAGGTATTTTTACTTAGGATGGTGTAAATAAGGTCGCGACCCACTATTTACTCATCCCAAGCATTTCCCTTAGATTCCGCATAGTACTCGCCACGCGAGCAACATATAGGGTTATGAGTTACTGATGCGAGCTATAAAACACACCAGTTCCTCATACTTCCCTCTGTGTAATGCAAGCTCTCGCGTTAAAAAAACCATATTTGGGCTAGTTCCCCAAGTAATCGATTACTTGGGCCAATCTCCCAAATCATCTTTTACTTGGGCCGGTTTCCCCAAATATATCAAACCTGGGCCATATCCCAAATAAATAAAGGCTGAGCCATATCCCAGATAATTTAATCCTTGGGCCATTATCCCAACGAGTCATTTAGCCGTTATGTTATTTCGCGAATCGCTACTCTTTACACAATCTATAACAACCCATCAAAAAAATCTATCTATTTAGAACAGTGCAACCAAAAAGTGTCAAAAATTAAACATGTGGGAAATTATTTATAAACTCATATCACAGTTTATCAAATCCCTAAAAAAACCCTAAAATTGCAGCAAAAACCCATGAAATTACATGTTCATACAATTGGAACCAAGAACCATTCCACAAAGAAAAGCCTAGAATGGTCCTGATGCGTATCTCCAATTGTCTCCGAACTATCAACAACCAAAAACATATTAGACCAGAAATATCACACATCTTCAACCCTTGCATCATAGAAAGTTTGTAAACAAAGAAACGAGTAAAATCACTTTTGAAAGAAGTCATACCTCTGCTCAAGCTACACAAAACCCATGAAATTCCTCATCAGAAACCTTTTGTTGGACCTAGAAGCTTGACCCAAAAAGTATACATGATGAGGGAGAGAGAAAATCGCCTCTCGTTCCTGGTTCGTAACGCGTTTCTAATTTTTGAGAAAATTTGGTGGTTGACCCAATTTTGACCACTAAATTAAATTCAATTTGAATTTTGGACGAAATTTGAAAAATTTCCCAAAATATTTGGTTTGGGCGCTAATAAATTTAGGTTTAAGCGCCAATGGAAATTTAGGATTCACTGTTGATATATACAGCACTGTAGCATTATACGCGAAGAAAGTTTTATACGCAAACTGGGCTCCACTTTACTGACTCACTGCCATATCATGAATGGTCACTTTCCAGTCAGAGACTGAATGTATATCCTTGGTCCACCATGTACTGGACTTATTTTATGCCCACTTATTTGTATAGGTTCCACATCATCAAAGAATTACTGGCACGATACCGAACCATAGCAACCTTGCATCGCCGCCGACCGCCACCATCTCTCCAACGGGTGACAATACCATATGAATTTTTTTACCGTTTAAATATGTTTTCAATCCATATTACGTTGGTTACTTAAAAGAAACTGTTATTCCAAACAAGACCACCATAAAAACAAGGTGGTTGAGACCAAGGTCGTCGGCAATGGCGGAGTCAACGGAGCAATCGGAGGATTCGAGGAAGGAACAGAGCTTTAATGGCGGAGGCGGCGCGGGGAAGAAGGCGAGACCAAGGTCGTCGACGAGGACGGAGTGGACGGAGAATTGAGAGGATTCAAGGAAGAGGTTGGGACGGAGGCGGCATTCGGCGGCGCGATGAAAAAGATATGGAACTGGAGGAAGACAGCGAAGGCAGGGGTTTGTGAGGTATTGGGAATTTGGGGTTGCCAACATGACTAATGAAGGGGAAACATATACTGGTGGCATAAAATGTGGTCCCGTCAGCACGTGGTGGACCAAGATCACACAATCATTTTTGATACCCTATTAAGGGTTGTAAAATATGCCATATGTTTTTTTCTTTTTTTTGGTCTTATTTAACTACTCTTGCATTTCTAAAACAAGCAAATTATTCTTTTTACACTACTATATGTCCAAATTACCCTTAATATTTTCTTTTTTCATTATCATTTGTATTAAAATTTAAATAAAATATATAAAATTCAAAAAAATATATATTAAATTTTGAATTTTTTTTATAAAATTCAAAAATAATATATAAAATTTGAAAAAACATATAAAACTCGAAACAAATAAATAAAATTTGTAAAAATTATATAAAATTCGAAAAACATATAAAATTTGAAAAAATATATATTAAATTCTGAAAAAAATTATAAAATTTGATAAAAAATATAAAATTTGAAACAAATATATAAAATTCGTAAAAAAATATATATTAATTTTTAAAAAAAATTATAAAATTTGAAAAAATATATATTAAATTTTGATTTTTTTTTATAAAATTAGAAAATAAATATAAAATTCAAAAAACACATATAAAATTCGAAATAAAAATGATGTATCTAAAAATATAAGAAACTGTATTGCTGCATGTTGTACCTAAAAATGATGTAGGTTGATATGTTGATTATACTTTGAAGAGACGAAAAATGTGAAGAACAAACTCATAAAAATCATATTTTAATATTAATTTTCTCTCTTATCTAGTGCCTCATGATTTACAGTTCCCCCAATGGTATTGAGTGAATCTGCATTATTTTAATGGAGAGCACTAATGGAAGAGCTCTACTGAGAACCTTTCTCCTTTTATAAAAGAGTTAATTGTAATATTAATTTTAGGGTTAATCCCACTTTTACTAATTTTATTTTGACCTCTCAAATTTCAAATATTTCAATTACACTCATTTGGATTTAATTTTTGTCCCATTTAGACTCCCTTTGTGATGACGTCACCCTCCGACCATTATGTAAAATAACTAATTTGTCCTCACAAAATTCAAAAGCAAAGAAGTAATTGCATAAATTTCCGATAGTAAAGTTAATATCCCTCCATCTCAAATGGTGTAATTGAGATATCTGAAATTTGAGAGGCAAAGTGAATTATTTTATTTTCAGATATGAAATTGCTTTGTTTATTAATTATACGCTTGTTTGTCGTGTTTTGTGCATGGCAGTACATTGACTCATGTTGTATTCAATTATTAGGGTTTATGTATTGATTGAATGTAAAAGTGATAACTAAAGAAATCTCTACACAGCTAAAATGGTTTATAATTCACTTATTTATCTTTGGATTCATCCATCAAAATAGAGAGCTCAAAATGGAAGAACTCTAATGAGAACATTTGATTTTTATGAAGTAATTCTAATAATGATAAATGAAGTTATTGCAAAACTATTATTCAGTTAGCTAATGCTTTAGCTATCAAAGTAACAAAAAGAGCAGATGTAATATAGAATACCATATGGACATTGCTCCAACCTAGTAATTCTAATATGTATATTTTGACATGTATTTATTTTGATATCGATAGAAGATTCTTTGATTCTGTGTTAAAAATACTTGAAAAAAAAGTTTCCCAATGTATGAAATTGGGGACGTTAGAAAGGATTAACGCAGAATCTGTCGAGAACCTTGTCAGAAAGAGTGTAGGTGCGACAATAGTGTTCAAGTCCACGTCATTAGTCCATTAAATAATTTAATTTTTTGTGTTATGAATGGAGAGGTTCAACATGCTTTCACTTAAATATTATTTAATAAATTGATTTAGTTGAAAATTATAATATTTATACTCATATTTAACTTTAATTAATAAATAACCCATTTTATTTGAGGAATGGTACTTCAGTTGAGTTGATGCAATATAGTACTCCAAGGTTATAAGAAGCCGACACAGACTGTTACATCCACCCGTCTTCTTCCATGATTGCAAAAAAGTCATACGGAGTATTTTAATTCACATACAGTCCACACATTTTCTTGAGAAATTATCAGGAACTGGAAGCTAGCTGCACTTGATTATATATCTATATCTGACTACATCTATATCTGTATATATATGTATACATGCGCGCACAATTCCACGGAATCAATGGCTTCCACGAGCGCAAACACTCCGAAATGGAAATTCGACGTGTTCTTGAGCTTCCGAGGCGAAGACACTCGCAAGAACTTGGTAGACCATCTTTATCATTCTCTATACCAGAATGGAATACACACCTTCAAAGACGATGAAGAGCTCCGAAGGGGCGAAGAGATCTCAACGGCGTTACTGACGGCGATCGAGGAATCGAGGATCGGTCTGGTGGTTTTCTCGAAAGAATATGCTTCGTCCAAGTGGTGTTTGGACGAATTGGCGAAAATGGTGGAGTGGTCGGAGACGAAGGGGCAAACGTTGATACCGGTGTTCTATGATGTGGATCCGTCGGAGGTGAGGAAACAAACGGGGAGGTATGGATCGGCGTTTGAGATTCACCAAAAAAGTTTGAGTGCAGAGAGAGTGGAAAGATGGAAGCTAGCTCTGGCCAAAGCAGCGAATATAAGCGGATACGATGTTGCCAAGATAGCAAACGGGTAATATAGATTTTTATATGTATTTAATCAGTATTTGAATATTTTTTAATTCGGCGTGCTATCCTTAAAATCCTGGCTCCGCCCCGTGTAGATGGGATATATATATATATAGGTTGAGAGTCTGAGCCATGTTAAGGGAAATACAGTGAGGGAATTTTATTTTTTTTCTATATAAACATTTCATTTATACCTATATAACCATTCTTTAGTTCGAAAACTAACCACCTCTTATTTTCTATCATAATCGGGGTTGTGCTAATGAACAAATATGTGGCACTCCAATAGTATCCTTAGGCAAATTATTTGCTATCATAGGGGTTGTGAGGGATTTTTTTTTCTTTTTCTATATAAACATTTCAGTTATACCTATATATCTATTCTTTAGTTCGGAAACTAACCACCTCTTATTTTCTATCATAATTGGGGTTGTGCTAATGAACAAATATGTGGCACTCCAATAGTATCCTTAGGTTTACCAAAATAATGACTCCAATAACATGCTTTAAGTTCACTTTCATATCTAACTACCATACATTTTAAAGGATAATACTTGGATCCTCCCCGGGAGGATGAAATTGGTCATCCCCTCTTACATGGTTAAATAAAATTAGAATGCGTGTCTCATATTAATTAAAAACTTTAGATGGGTATTACCCATTGTTTGATGGGTTTTTTGAAACCGGATCTGATTGTTTTAATTTTTCACTTATTCACCTAATAAATTCTCTTCAATCCTCGACAAAGTGAGCCCTAGTCGTGCCTGTATGCTTCTTCCCCTCGTCCTCAAGTACTAACTAAAGTACTATATATATATATATATATATATATATATATATATATATATATATATATATGTGTGTGTGTGTGATTAGTGGATCTAAACATATTACCATTTCAATGTAGGATCAAAGTAGGTAAATATTTATTCCATCTGTATATATATATATATATATATTGTTGTACCACTCAATGAAAATGTTATCTTATTTTTTGGGATAATTGTTATAAACGTTCTGTTAGTTGTTATAAGATCAAATATTGCAGTGCTTTAATTTATACAAGGATTCAATTGAATTTAGAATAGATGGTTTAGGTAGATAGATTTTTCTTGGATGAATGCATAAATCGAAAAATTCCCAACTAGGGTTTGGAAACCTTTTCCTCCAAGACTTTGTCTTTTGACCAATATACCAATAACAACCTTAAACGAGTCCTTTTAAGTGGAGAGGAGAACAAGTCGTCTTAAAAATATGAAGTCGGTCCTTGTCGAGTATTGGCCCTTTGAATTACTAGCGTCCATCAGCGCCCCAAACCCACTGACTTTGGGCGCGAGTTGTGGGCACATTGGCGCCATCTTGGCTTGATCGAGTTCTCGACCTATGGACGAGTACTCGCCCATCCTGGAATCCTTGATATGAGTTTGAAGATGCTTTTGATGTCTTTTGACGTCTTTGCTTGACCACTTTGATTTACCTAAACCTACCCGAACTCACAATTCACTCAACATGGTTATTGACTAGAAGATGCCAAAACTAACAAATGTAATAAGCAGAATTTTCAAGATCTCTCTAAAAACTATGGAAAAATAAAGATAACAGTCTAAACTTTAACTTGAACAACTACCAGATTTCAGAGTCATTCGAGTTTGTTTACACCTCCATTCAAAACCCTGGAATATTAGACAGTCTCGTTTTGGACTAAGAAAGGTGATTTTGGAGTTTTAGATGACTAAATTCGCCCAAAAGCAGTATGAGCCATTTCCTAAAGCTAGCTTTCAGTTGTCGGGTTGTTTCCACCTGAAAATGGGTCTCTTCAAGCTGAAACAAATTCATAAATATATTGTAGTCTCCAGCATGAAAAAAAAAAAAATCATCCTCGAGTTTGGTTGTTGATAAAATGAACAGAATCTCATACCATTGATGACTTGAGCTTAATCTTTCATAAACTTTCTTTAGCTTGTTTGCCCATTTACCTTTATTGTTCTTCAACTCGACCCGTGGAAGAGTTGTTCCCTGTTGATCATCATCAGCTGTGAAGTCACTACGAAAGTGATGAATCGCCATTAGCCATAAGTTTGAAACTCTATGTATAGATATGTAGGCCATGGGTTAGGCTGTGAGTTTTTGTGTTTCTTGATGATGTGGATAAATGGGAGGCAATTAGATGAGGTATCTGGAGAGCATGATTGGTTTGGTTTTCCAAGTAGAATCATCCGAACGCCAAGAAAAAAAAATTGTTACATGTTCCTGGAGTGAATGAATTGAAGTCACTAAGTTGAGGCATTGATAAAGATCAAGTTATCCATATTATGGACTAAGATCTATCGTTCTTTCCATTACTCTTTAAGTGCCCAATCTGTATTCAATTTTGATATGTTTAATTGCAAACACAAAATTTAATTATTACACATCTAATAATGTATTTCTCTCATTATGATTGATTTTAACTCACCATCTAGGCAACTTTCAAACTTTGCAGGCATGAGTCAAAATGCATCCAAGTAATTATTGAAGACATTCTCAGTAAACTGAACCATTCAACTCCAATTAGTGCCGATAATCTGGTTGGGATAGAGTCCCGCGTGGAGGAAGTGAAATCATTGTTAAAGATGGAGTCAATTGATGTTCTCTCTGTAGGTCTATGGGGAATGGGGGGGATAGGAAAGACTACTGTTGCCGAAGCTGTATATGACCGGATCTCCCATCACTTTGAAGTTAGTTGCTTCCTTAATAATGTTAGAGAATTCTCAAAAAGTAAGGGTTTGGAAGCTTTACAAGAAAAACTGCTTTCAAAAGTCTTAGTTGGAAGTAAGATAAATATTACTTCTATTGGTGAAGGAGCAAACATCATAAAAGCTAGGCTACAATACAGACGGGTTCTTCTCATTTTGGATGATGTGGATCATGAAAAACAACTAGAAGTATTAGCTGCGAGGCATGATTGCTTTGGCTCAGGGAGTAGAATCATCATAACAACAAGGGATCGACATCTACTAACCACTTACGGGGTGACTGAAATTTACCCAGTGAAGGCATTGGAATATGATGCAGCTATCCAGCTCTTTTCTTCAAGGGCCTTTAAAAAAATCTCTCCACATGAACATTACATGGAACTCTCAAGGAAAATAGTATGCTATACTGATGGCCTTCCATTAGCTCTTAAAACTTTGGGTTCCTTTCTATATGGTAGAGAACTGAAACAGTGGGAGGATACATTGAAGAAGCTGCCGAAAAATCCTGACAAAAATATTCTTCAAGTGCTTGAGATCAGTTACCATGGACTGGGCGAAATGGAGAAGAAGATCTTCCTTGATATTTCATGTTTCTTCAAAGGGGAAGAAAAGGATTCTGTAACAAGGATACTCAAGAGTTGCGACTTCTACGCAGATATCGGATTGAGTATTCTCGTTGAAAGGTCTCTAATCACTATTTCACACGAATGCATTCGGATGCATGATTTAGTACAAGAAATGGCCTGGGATATTGTTTGCCAAGAATCTGAAGAGCCTGGGAAACGTAGCAGGTTGTGGCTTCTAGAGGATGTTCGTCATGTGTTGGCAGAAAATACGGTACGACGACTTGTGAAATAGCAGCCCTTTTTACTAATAGACAATTTATTTATTTTTTTATTTTTATTTTTTTTTGAAGAATCCACATTTTGTTATTCTAACAGGCAGTTTATAATGTACTTCTGCTTTGTGCTATCTGTTATAGGGGACGGAAAAAGTTAAGGGTATAAGCTTGAAACTGCATGAACCAGAAGTTGTGAACCTTAATCCGGAAGCCTTCACAAAGATGAAGAAACTAAGGCTACTTAAACTCCTTAATGTGGTGTTCAGTAAAGGCCCTTCACATCTTCCAAATGAGTTGCGGTTGCTTGATTGGCATGCATTCCCTTCAGCTTGTCTGCCACCAAGTTTTGATGCAGAGAATCTTGTTGAACTTAGGATGTGTTATAGCAGCCTTAATCAACTTGGGAAGAAAATAAAGGTATGATCAATACTATCAACGTAGTTTAATGTTATCGAATATACTGTCGTGTTTGTAAGAGCCACTTATTCAATTACCTTCCATTTGTTTTAGCAGCCTTTGCCCAAGTTGAAAGTCATAGACCTTAGTCACTCTCAGAGGCTATCCAAGACCCCGGACTTCACAGCTATTCCAAATCTGGAGAAACTTATTCTTGAGGAATGTACTAGTTTGGTGGAGGTTCACCCATCCCTTGTATGCCTCAGAAGGCTTGTTTTCTTGAATTTGAAAGGTTGCACAAATCTTAAGAGACTTCCAAGCAATATTCACTTGGTACCTCTCGAGACTCTCGTTCTATCTGGTTGCTCAAGACTAGAGAAGTTCCGGGAAATATTGGGTAGTATGGAATGTCTATCAGAACTTCATTTGGATGGGACGGCCGTAAAAGAACTACCCTCATCAATTTCACTTCTCACCAGACTCACTTTGATGGATCTAGGTGGATGCAAAAAGCTTACAAGTCTTCCAGGAACAGTTTGTAGGTTGAGCTGCCTAAAAACTCTTAAACTGTCTGGCTGCTCAAAACTTGAGGAATTGCCAGATGACCTGGGAAATTTAAAATGTTTAGAGGAGCTTGACGCAAGTGAAACTGCTATCAAAGGGCTACCAGCATCTGTTAATCTTTTGAAAGGCCTAAAAGTATTATCCCTCGGTGGATGCAAGGGTACAATATCTCAATCAGGCCTTTCATCTTGGTTTTCACCAAGGAAATCTGAAGTTTCTCTGGGTTTGGTGCTTCCTTCTTTAACAAAACTTGATCTGAGTGATTGCAATCTGACTCAAGGAGGGATCCCAAGTAACATTGGCAGTAGCTTATCCTCTTTGAAAGAGTTGGATTTAGGAAGGAACAATTTTGTTACTTTACCTGCAAGCATTTCCCAGCTTTCTCAACTTGAAGTTCTTTTTGTCAGAGGATGCAAGAGGCTAGAAGCATTACCGGAGCTTCCATTCTCTATTGTACGCTTGGATGCAAGCGATTGTCAATCATTAATAAGCGTCGAAAATCTGTCTGCAAAGAGGATGCAAGAGGCCAATTTCACTAATAGCTTGAAGCTATTAGAGAATAAATGTAGTACTAAAGTCCTGGTTGATATGCTTCAGGTTAATCTCTCTCTCTCTATATATATATATATATGCTCATGTATGTCTGGGAATGAATGACATGTTTTCTTGATGCAGAGGGAGATAAGATGCGCTTCTATGATTATACCTGGAAGAGAGATTCCAGAGTGGTTCGGTGATCAGTATTTAGGTAGTGAAGTATCTCTGCAACTGCCAAGAGATTGGGATAAAAAGGGTATATTGGGGATTGCGTTTGCTTTTCTTTGTGACCCGGCAACTCAAACTGGTGACATTGCATACACAAAGTATCACTCAAGCAATCATCTGTGGCTAGTCCTTAGTAATGAATCAAGATCTGCTTATTTTGAAGGCAAGTTTGTTTTTTCGCTTTTTTCCAGCCATATCCTTCTTTACTTTTCTCCTGTTTCGCGACTTTGGAATCTTAGGGATTGGTGCCGATTTGTTTACTGCAATAAGGCGACGAAGTGGGGAATGCGTGTAGTGTACGAGAAAGATGGTGATGAAGGGTGAGATGTAGCTACAGTGGAAGACAGTCTCTGATATGCTTCTTTTTACCTTTTTCCTTTTCATGTTAATTCATACTTCAGTGATATGGAATTATATTTCATTGGGAACATGGACAAGGTACAGCTTTTTCATATTTTTCTATTCCTTTTGCACCTTCATTAATATTGTCCAAGTAACGATTCAACATGTAAAAATTACCTTATTAAAGTTTTAATTCAAGTTCGTCAAATTTTTTATTTCATTATTCAAAAATTTCATTCCATAGATTACCAATAGTAAAGTTGATATGGCTCTATCTCAAATGGTGTGATATTTGAAATTTGAGGAGTCAAAAGTAAAATGAAGACAAACCTCAGGAATTAAAAATAAAATTAACCCCTTATTTTATTTTCAGATGTGAAATTGTTTTATTTAGCTATTATACGTTTCTTTGTCGTGTTTTGTGTGTAGCAATACATTGGCTCTAAAAACTTTGGTAGAGAGGAGTTTATTGTCAGTTTATGTATTAATTGGATGTAAAAGTGATAATTAAAAAAAATCTCCTACACGGTTAAAATTGAAACAACTATTTTATAATTCACTTATTTCATCTTTGGATTCATCCATCAAAAGGGAGAGCTCCAAATGGAAGAACTCTAATGAGAACATTTCTTTTTTTATGAAGAGTTGATTTTAATATAAATTTTAATTAGGATAAATGAGGTTATTGTAAAACTATTATTCAGTTAGCTAATACTTTAGCTATCAAATTAACAAAAAGAGCAGATGAGTAGCAAAAAGAGCACATGGACAATGCTCCAAAGTAGCAAATCTTATAATAAAATTATGGATCCAACAAGTTAGAAAAATGTTCCATCCTACACACTTCCACACCTCAAACATAACTATTTTTATGACAATGTTGCCCCTAAATACTTGTGCTTTTAAATATCCAACATATACTAGCAAATAAACTTACCAGAAAATGATGTATAAACAATAGAATAGAATACAAAACAATACAGAATCAACTTTTAACTCTACTCTAGCAGGAAGTTTTTCTCCAAGCTTATAGGCACGCATTCTAGTTATTTCTTTCTCAGGGGTCTCCATGAACTCCAATGGAGTTCCTCTCTAAAGGGGATCATGAGTATCAAAAGTAATCTTCTTGATAGCCCTCTTAATTAAATACATTATAAACTCAACATCAATCGTACCCCTACCAAACCCAAAATATTCTAACTCCTTAAGGAACAGATTCGGCTGAGATTCGACCAATGACAACAGAAATGTGATTCTATCCAACTCGCCTGTAACATGGATAAATGAAGTCATAAGGTGTTTTATTATACATTTAGCATACATAAACAAATACCATCAAAATGCATCAAATCATAATTGCTCAGGGAAAGTGAGAATCATGACATTGTTAGACTCAATGAAATTCCTATGACAGTTGGTCACCATGTCGTTGTAGCAACCACTATTTTGCTTGTGGACATTGCATTTAAAAAACCTTTAATTAATGGATTAATTTCAGTAAACCCTCCGTGGTTTCAAAAAAGATCATTTTGCCCCCTTCAAAATAGCCCTGGAATTTAATGAAAAATGATTTAAAATTAAAAAAAAAAACATATAAAATTCAAAAAATATATATATAATTCGAAAACAATATATAAAATTCGAAAAAAATATAAAATCCTTCACTGGGTAAAAATATAAAATCCTTCACGTGGCAAAGTGATCTTTTTTGAAACCACAAAAGGGTTTACTGAAATAAACCCTTAATTAATCAACAAAAAATCTCCCTAAACTTTTGAAAAAGAAATTTAATAAAAGTTTAATTCTTGCAGTAGTAACATCTTCAAGTATCCGTAATTAGCAAGTAAAAGTTCCTGTAAGACAAATTAAATTTAGGGTCTGTTCGGCTGCACCATTTTGGGCATTGGATTTGGGATTGCATTCTAATTTCAAATATTCCATTATTCGTTTGCTCAAAAATAATTTGGATTTGGAATTGCTTTCCAATTCCAAATCCACTAATTCTGCAATTTGAATTCCACATGGGAAGTAGTAATTTTCAATTCCAAATCTTCTCCAAGTCTTCAATCCAATAAATTTTCTCTCTAACAACTAATTTTTCACAATTACAAACTTATATATATATATATATTCACAAAGACCTATATATATACACACACACATATATATATATATATATATATATATATATATATATATATATATTGTGTCATACTTATATTTACATACTTAAATCTATTTATATTATCTAATTTAATTCAAGATTTATGATATTTTACATTCAAATTGGGTTTGAATTTAAATTCACATTCAAATTGTGTTTGTGATTGAAATCCAATTACACTTAAATTTCATGACTTAGCCGAATAATGTATTTGGAATTGCATTGGTGGAATTGTAATTCCATGAAATTACAACTCCAATGCAATTCTAAATCCGCGCAACCGAACGGACCCTTAGGAATTTTTGAGGACTCATGGAGAGTAAATGGATAATACCTATTATGTCTTGTCATTTCTAATCTTCCCATCATAGGGTCAAATCTACAACAAATGATACCAAAAGTTGCCTTGTAATGAACAGTGTACTAAGTTTTTAGGGGAAGTAAAAACTAATTCACATAAAATTAAGTAAACAGAGTTTAGAGACACACATAAGTAAAAAGATGATACCTTGCGATTGACATTGGTATTGTTGTCTTCTCCATGTTTTTTATTTGGGTATTTCCGTACAAAATTGAAGCAAAGTGAAGGTCAATAAATTAGGGTTTGGTTTCCATTTGGGTCTTCTAGAGAGATTTGGCACGAATCAAGAGAGAGGATTGTGAAGATCAGCAGGTTAGGGTTTGTACGAAATAGGTTTTCAAGTCTGTTGCAGCCTTGTAGTTGTAGGATTAGGAAACTTGAAATCTAGAGTCTAGACACCGTGTTGAGAAGTTGAGGCCCAACAAAACTTTTCCGGCCCCAGTTATCCAGTGGCCCAAGCCCACTTTTTTCTAGGATAAATTAAACGCAAAAATTTAGAATGATCCTTTGACAATAGATTTATTATTTTATTTTTTAGAAAAACATGTATAATTCTTTAGCTGTTAGACTTACTTACTCCTATAGCGTATAAAATTGATTTGGGCTTGGAGTTGTTGGATTTTAGTTAATATTTATTCAAAAATTAGGTTTCCTAAGGGTCCATGTGCCTCCAATTTCAAATTCATTGTTTGGATGTAACAAAATACTTTGAAATTTGAATTGAAATGCAATTCCAACGACACCAATTCCACAACTTGAATTCCACAGGGAAAAGTTATGATTTTCAATTCCATATCTTCTTCAAACCTTGACCTATTAAATATTCTCTCTCTAACAACAAATTTTTCACAACCACCAACATACATACATATACATAAATATCTATATATATACATACACCTATATATATACAAATATATATAAACACGCTTATATATAAAAATATATACACACATTTATATATACATATGCATATATATATGAACTCATAGATGCATATATACACAAATATAAATACACCTACACACAATTATATAGCAACACACATATATACACATAAAACACATACATATAAATTCATGCATATATACACATTCACATACATACATGTATATATACACATATACATATATATACACACATACATACACATGTATATATATATGAATACCTATACTTGTATACTTATATCTATATCTATATTGTTTATTTTAATTTTAAAGTTATGACATTTTACATTTAAATTGGGTTGACGTTGAGATTGAATTCCAATTACACTTGAATTCCAAGACACATCCAAACAATGTATTTGGAATTATATTTGTGGAATTGAAATACCATTCTAATGCAATTTCAATTCAATTCCAAATTCGCGCACCCAAACGGAATGTAAATGTATTTATAGATATATAAATATATTAACCTTTTGTGGGATTGAACAAATTTGTTTCAACTACTCTGCAATAACTTAATTCCTCTACCTTTCTTATTGAATTTCGTGAGTTTTGTTAAAATTGTAGCCTAATCACCTCACTGATGGATCAGATTACTCAAATTTTCCTTTTTTTTTTTTTTTGGTTTCTAATTTGAAATTATCACTTTTTTCTTTTTATGTTTGTGAATTTTGCTAAAAATGTACCATTTGTATGGACCCTGTAAAGTGTAGACATATGTTTTATGTTGATATGGTCGTCCAATCTGATTCTATGTTGAAAATAAAATGCTTTTCAGGGATTTTTAATTAATTAAGTTTTTAGTATTTCAGATTATCGGACCTAATATTTCTTGAGGTACTAAGTCCCAAGTTAGTTATTATGCCAACTGTTTTTTTTGTTTTTATCAACAATTTCATTTCCTTTGCTTCTTTGAATCTTGTTTTATTGTAAATTAATCATTTGAAGAATCAATTTCTTGATTTTATTTTTATTTTTTTATAAATCTTGAAATCTACCATTGCGACTACAAAAAATCATGTTATTGCGGCTTGTAGATGCTGAAAAATACACAACACAAGAATAGAATGCTTTATTGATGATTTCTTTTTGTTTATATACATACTCTTTTTGGGCTTAGAGCCCATTAGGCAACATTCCCTTACATATCATTCATTTTCACTTTTTTACCACGTTACTAACTTATTCTTCAAGTTTATTCTAGAACATCTAAGAAATGGGCATTTGAATGGGCCTTTCTCATCGGGCTTTTGATCATTTGTATTGGGTTAGCGAACTAGATGCTTGTTGGGCTTAGATGCTTGATGGGCCATAATATTTTCACACATACACAGGCCCCTTCTTGGCTTTGAACCTTCAAGTGTGTCAGGCCCATAACCGAGAAAGAAAATGTGTGGGATGCGCATGTAAGGCCTCTGTCGGGTGACGTGGCGAGGTCATTAAATGAGGGCAGTTGTCAATATTATTTGAATTTGAAATGCACAGCCATCGTGGTCTTGATCTTCGCAATAATGGCTGAGAGGACGGCTCGGTACACCGTTTAACGCAAAAAAGGGATGGTTGGTCTCCTCCATTAACTCCTATAAATACCCTTAACTTGGTTTCTTTGCAAACTTCTTACTTTGTTATTTTGATTTCTCAGTAAAAGACTTCTCTCTGCAAACTTTCTCTCCACAAATATCTTCATCGGAATCTCCATTTCCTTTCTGGAAAACTCAGAGATTTTCGTCGAAGACTTGCCGGAATCTTCTTTTAGAGTAAGTTATTTCTTCCGACTTTTCTACCTTTCTATCATCATCTCCGGGAACGACGATACCCGATCTGTTAGCGACCTCAATCTTTCTTCCGTTGACCCTAATGCATTCTTCAGTTCCCCATCAGTTGAAGTGGTTAGGACAGTTAGATCTAGTCCTCCGGAGGTCTCCCAACGTATCAGTGTCGGTAGGGTTCCTGTTGTCACTAGTCCAGTTAGGGGGTCGGGCTGTTAGGGGATTTGGAGTACAAATTACTGCCGACCCCTTGATAGCTGAGAAAAGGGTAGACGCGGTCCTGAAAAAGCTTGAGGTCCCTGATGGGGTAGTTATCAGGCACTACCCCAAGGATAAGGATTTTAGGATTGGTAAGGGGGTTAGGGATGACCAGATCCTACTTTCCTCTTATCATCTGCAGATCCTTCGATTTCCAATTCATCATTTCTTCCTGATTGCCTTGACTACCTTAGGTCTGGCCCCACTTTAGGTTGGGCCAAACTTCTTTAAGATATTGGCCATGGTTTTGCTGCTCAATTGGGATCTGGGTCTGGACTTAGGCCTGGCCGAGATCCTGTTTTCTTACAAGTTGCAGGATCAAAAGGACTGCAAAGGGCGTTGTGTGATGGAGTTATAAAATCTAATAAAGGTTGGAAGGAGAGAATGGTTTTGGTGAGCGGGAACTGAAGGCATCCAGATGCAAACTTCCCGAACCCCAAAAAATTTAGCTAACACCTGCTCTCTTCTTTCAAACCCTATCATTTAGGGGCATGTTTCTGTAAGGTGTGTGATGATAAGTTGGGGATACACGTTTTAGGTTTTTTGAAGGCGTCCACTAACCAAAAAACCCCATCTTATATCAGATCCCATTTTGACCTCCTCAAGTCCAAAGTTTGGGGTAAACCTCTAAGGATGTGTCCTGACTTCCTAACTGATGATGTTTTGCATGAAATGTCATCTAAAGGAATGGGCATCATGCTGACAATTCCACAACCCAGCCTCAAGGGCAAACGAAAGAGGGCATCAGACAATCATGTCATTCCGGCCACCCTTTCGGGAACCGAATCCCCTTCCGTCAGTGAGGTCTCGCCACCGCCCCCTCCAAGCGATACTCCACTCACTCCTCTTCCCCCTCATTCTGGGGAGAAGAGTGTCTCTACCCCCACTCCTATTAGTCTTCCTTCCTCGGGGGCTGACGATGGTACTTTCATATCAGCTGGATGAGGGGCTACCTTGCCATTGTTGCCCGTGCAGGGCGCCACCCGACCCCGTCCGGAGAATGATTAGGTTGGGCATTCGGTGCGGCCCCGATTAACAATGGCGGCCTCTCCCAGCGTGCAAATGGAAACGACAACCTCTTCTAGTGAGCAAATGGAAACCGAAGTTGCAGTTGAGAAACCGGTTCCTAGGAATCCGAGAATAAGGCTCCCGGGTGGCGAGTTTTTGGTCGTTGGGAGTGATACCATCAATGATGATGTTGCTTTTCAGGAGATTGGTCTTCAGATCTGGACCCCAACTGACCGAAAGGTTATCCAGAAGGTAGACATGAGTGAGTTGGTCATAACTGGACTTGATATGGCAATGAAGGTAATTTGTATGCAACTTGATCTTGCCTTGCATCTGATTTCTTCTTGATTTATCCACTGATTGTGTAACACTTGTGTTTCTATGGCAGATGTTTTACCTGATCCAAGCTTATAATTCAAAGCTTGAGAAAGACAGTAGGGCCCTCCGCCAATCAGTAGAGTACCTGAGGCTGAAGGAGGAGGACAGGAAGAAGACGACTGCCTTGCTGGTGACTGCCAACGAGAAGCTGGAGGCTCAAACTGTGCGGGCTATAGCCGCTGAGCAGCGACTTCGGGAGGCTGATCAGAAGCTCAAAGAGAGGGAGGAAGCTCATCAGACCTTGTTGGTGCGAAACCAGGAGTTGGTGACTAAGAATGAGGGCTTGAAGACTTCAAAGGAGAAGCTTCTAGAGGAAAAAGTTGAGACTGAGAATCTTCTAACGGTGGAGAGGTCTAAGGTGGACATGTGTCATCGGGATGACAACCAGATGTACAAACGTTTATGTGATACCTCCAACTACCGGATTGGATTCGGCTAGTGGACTTGCTTCCAGGACTTCCAGAAACCTGATGAGGAAAGGGACTTTATCTCAGTGGAGGAATTGGATGAGTCTCTTGGCATTGCTCCTCCTTATAAGGATCTGGAAGCAGGGCCCGATGACCTCCTCTTCTGTGAGTTTTTGGCTAAGCCTCTTCCCGAATCTGCCTCAATCTTTGGCTCTACTGTGTCTGAACTAGCTCTAGCTCCTGATCTCACTACTCAGCCCGATCCTTCTCGAACAGAGTCAAGCACGAAATAGGGGGCCGTTACCAGGGCCAGTGATAGGATTGAGGAGTTTGGTCCTGAGTTTAGATACCAGGGGCAGAAGACCTAGCATTTTTTCTCTATTTTTTTTTGTATTTTGTAAGCCTTGGCCACCGGGGCCCGTATTTAATATAAATATTTGAGACACTTTTAAAGCTAGCTAATATTTTATATCGGGCCCTTGTTGTCATACTACTTCAGTTAATAATTCTTGTAAAATTTTGATCACCTGCGGATCGATCGATAATGTTTCTTTCGGGATCTTAAGGCCATGCGAGAGACATGACAACACTTAGTCTATTTTTGCAATTTTGATCACTTGTGGATCAGTATTGTGTCTTCAGGCTCTTGACGCCGTGTGAGAGACATAACAATGCTTGGATAATTTTGTAAAACTTGGATCACTTATGGATCGGGTGTTGTGTCTTTTGGGCTCTTGAGGCCATGCAAGAGACATAACAACACTTAGTTTTTTTTTACAATTTTGATCACTTGTGAATTAGTGTTGTGTCTTCGAGCTCTTGAGGTCGTGCGAGAGACATAACAACGCTTAGATAATTTTGATAAAGAAAAAATATTACAAGATAGTTGATTATTAAATAATATACAATAATAATAATAAAATAAATAAAACTTATGATAAATAAAAAATAAAAAATAAAAAATAATAAGAAATACAAATAATAAATAAATAAAATATTTTTATTTTTCTTACTGCAAAAATATTAGTACCAAACAGGTTTCTTGTTCATACTAAAAGTATGCTATTATTTGTGCAATATTTACAAGATAGTTGATTTCATTAGAAAAATAAAAAGTAAGAACAACATTTTTTTAGTAAATATATTTTCTGTTTTTTATTTTTGTTTCTAAAAAAAATTAAAATTTAGTAAACAAGATTTTACTTTCTGTTTCTCTTGACCTGTTTAATAACACGAAATATCTCCTATTTCTGTTTTCTGAAGAAGTAGAATTATATTTTTGATTTCTTAAGAAAAACAGAAAGTAAAATCTTGTTTACTAAATTTTGATTTTTTTCAGAAACAAAAATAAAAAACAGAAATTATGTTTACTAAAAAAAATTTGTTCTTACTTTTTATTTATTTATTATATGTATTTCTTATTATTTTTTATTTATATTTATTATTTATCATAAGTTTTATTTATTTATTATTAATTTTGTATATTATTTAATTTATTATTTATTATTTAATTTATAAATATATTTAATTTATTATTTTTATTATTATTAATTCATTATTTTTATTTAATTTATAAATATATTTTGTTTAATTTATTATTTATTATATTTTTATTTAATTTATAAAAATATTTAATTAATTTATTATTTGTATTTCTTATTATTTGTATTTTTTATTTATCATAATTATTATTTATTTATTATTATTATTATTTAATCTATTTTATTATTGTTTATTTTATTTATTATTATTTATTCATTTATTTTTATTTTTATTTTATTTATAAATATTTTTTATTTATTATATTTTTATTTAATTTATTTATTATTATTTATTATTTATATATAATATTTAAATTTATTAGTGCAAAAGACATGAAAGTTCCAATTTTACAACTTTGAAATTTGGTCATTTTGAAGGCAAGAGGAAACAAAAAAGAGGAAGTACCATTTTTTTTGTTTCCTCTTTTCTTTACAATTAGAAGAAACGTTTCCTTAAGGGCAAAAGTAAAAATAAATTGGTAAACAAAATTTTACTTTAACTTCTTCATTTCAGGAAGTAAAAACAGGAACAAAAAATATTTCCTGTTAATAAACTGAGAAATCAAAATCATGATTTTACTTCTTCAAAAAACAGAAAAATGAAACATTTCCTGTTAGTAGACAGCCTCAGCCTATAAACCAAATGGGCAACAGAGGTGATGAGATCTTCCTTTTTAGGCCCATTAAGTTAAGTCGTGTTTGGATTGGCAAAGCACGTGTTAGTCTCTCTCACACACACATCTATCGAAGGAGTTCTCTGTGATAATTGTAGAGAGAGAAAGAAGAGAGAGAGACGCCAAAATCGATATCGATCCCATGTCGAGTCAAGCAATGTTGGGAGCTTCAAGCTCGTGGTCTCGCGCACTGGTTCAGATCTCACCTTACACTTTCTCGGCCATCGGTATCGCTGTCGCCATCGGCGTCTCCGTCTTAGGCGCTGCCTGGTATATATATATATATATATATATATATATATGCAACCTATATATAATTTAATTTGTGCTCTTATTGATGATAATTTGAAATTTGTTATGTTGTTCTAGGGGAATTTACATAACAGGCAGTAGTTTGATAGGTGCGGCAATCAAAGCTCCACGAATCACCTCCAAGAATCTCATTAGGTAAAACCCTAATTTTATTCCTCAATTTCCAAAAATTGTACTTGATGATGCGTTTTTGTGTTCGATTTCTGTATTTATTGTGTAAATAGATCTCTAATTTTGTTGGACTTAATGTAATATTTTGGATGTAATGCTCTATATGCTACAGTAATTGAATGAGATAGTACTATGATTGCTACTATGCATGTTTTTGAGATGTAAGAATTGAATTGATACCAGAAATTTTGTTCTAGTGATGTAGGATGTACCTGTAGGATTGACGAATTTGGAGTTTATGTGATAATGTAGACATCCCAGTTCTAGATTTTTATTTTTTTTTGTCTTCTAATTAGGCCAATAGTGTGGCCGTGTCCTTGGGAGGTTCAGCTAAGGGCTTCTAGTTGGTCCAGAGGTTCATTTTTTCCATAGGATCCTGCACATCGGACTTAAATTCATCTCTAAGATGAGAACTTGTCACTCTAGAAACTGACCCAGGTCACCAATGTCACAACCACAAGTTACCGCCTTCTCTCAACTATCCGTTAACGTGGAATAGGAACCCATGATGCCACCAGACACTCATTTAGATTAGAACTTCAATGGAGGTAGAAACAAAAACAAGTAGAGTGCCTGGGTTCACCTGAACATTGTTTGTGCTGTCCTTTATCCTTCGTGATGTGAAAGGTTAGAAGCCACCTCTTTATAGGGGTTTTACCATGGCATTTGCTTCTTAATTCTTGAATATTGATTTAAAATTGTTTCCGAGGTTGTAATTGCATATCTTTTCCCTCTTCACTCTTTTTTCTTCTATTTTGTCGTGTTGTTTCTGTTTTGTTCTCTTAATTATCCTATTAAACACGGGTTTCAGCATTTTAAACTGCCTCAAACCATTCTCTTCCATAACTCCATTCCAGATATTCGTAGTTATTTTCATTGCAACCCTAACCCTAACTCTTTTAGAGAATCCGGAATTACATATGGTTTCATAATAGAGTTTCCTAACACCCGTCAAAATATTTTGCCTAAATCCAATGCCCTAAACAAGTGTCTCTTGTATAATCGGTTGAGAAATCATTGTGGTCCTCAGCACGAGGTTTTCACAACATCTTGAAGGAAGTAGGAGCTTGTGGTAGGCTACTGGTGATGTATTGAGATTTTGTTATTAAATGTTTTTGTAGCCATTTTGTCCTATAATATATGTTGCAAAACATGATGTACTTTTGTTCCATTACCTTAAATGAGGAAAGTGGACAATGTTTTCCTTCTATTACTGTTTTTTCTATAATATAATGCTGTGTTTGGTAGGAATGATTTGAAATGATTTGGAAAGAAAAGAAAAGAAAGGATAGTGAGTTTTGTGTTTGGGTTGTCAATTATGAGAGAAAAGAAAGGCTTCAGAGGGATAGCTTATCCCTTTAAATATCTCACTTGCCATCCTTCCAAAAGTGAGAAGATTTGGAGAGAAAGGATAGTAAGTTAAGTATAACTTTTAAAATACCAAAAATGCCCTCAACATTTTAAAACACATGTGTTAGAGATATTTGAATTAAAAGGTTAAGAAAGTAAATGAGTTAAAATACTATCCTTTCTTTTATCTCTTCTAGCCTTACCAAACACGAATACTATCATTTATTTTCTTTTCCTTCCTAATTTATCCAAACATAAATACAAATTTTAGCTATCATTTCTTTTCTTTTCTCTCATAACTAATGTTATCCTTTATTTTCTTTTCTCTCTTGCCCATCCAAACGAAGCCTAATGGAAGGGCCATAAGACATTAATTATCATAGGTTATATAAGATGGTCTAAGTTCTATGTGTTTGCATATTGAATTATGGCAGACTATATAAAGTAATGAGAGAACTTGGGCCTTGTGATTATTCACCATCACTTTGTAAAACAGTAATAAAAATAAGTCTCATGCTCTACTTGTTTAAAACACATGGATGTTGTCCCAACCATGTGGCCCTGAGATTTTAGAAATTTTCCATAATCTTTTCCTGTTCATCAAAAAAGGTTTGCCTTGAACTTATCTTTCTTTCACTTAGGGTCCGTTTGGTTGCGCGGACTTAGTCTCATGCCCTAATTGAATTGGAATTTCATGAAATTTCAATTCCATAAATGCAATTTCAAATACATTGTTTGGATGTGTCTTGGAAGGAATTCAATGTAGTTGGATTCAATCCTAAACCCAATTTGAATGTAAAAGATCATAACCTTGAAATCAAATTAGACAATATAGATAAATATATATATATATATAAGTATATAAGGATATGTATGAATACATATATATTTGTGTATGTACATGTGTATATACATATGTATATACATGTATGTATGTTGAAGTGTATATATGTATGTATTTATGTGCGTATATATTTGTGTGTGTGGTTATATATTTGTGTATGTGTATTCATATTTGTATATATATACTCTCTATGAGTCATATATACATACGTATATATATATGTGTGTGTATATGTATTTATATTTAAGCGTTTGTATATATATTCGTATATATAAGTGTGTGTATATATAGGTATTTATCATATATATGTATGTATGTTTGTGGTGGTGAAAAAATTATTCTTATAGAGAGAGTATTTAGTGGGTCAAGGTTTGAAAAATATGTGGAATTGAAAATCACAACTTCTCCATGTAGAATTCAAGTTATGGAATTGGTGTCCTTGTAATTGCATTTCAATTCCAACTCTAATTCTAAAGTATTTTGTTACATCCGAACAATGGATTCGGAATTGGAGCCCCCAATTCCATTTCCATGCTCCCAAACGGATCCTTAGACTTTTTCCATGTTGTGTATTTAAACATGTCATGTGAATTTTGGGTGCTGCATGGTGCCTTCTTCTGATTAATGCAACTCATATACTTGTGTTGGTAGTGTAATCTTTTGTGAAGCTGTTGCAATATATGGAGTTATTGTGGCAATTATCCTACAAACAAAGTTGGAGAGCGTTCCAAAATCACAGTTATATGCGCCTGAGTCTCTTAGAGCCGGATATGCAATCTTTGCTTCAGGGCTTATTGTGGGATTTGCCAACCTTGTTTGTGGGTTAGTCACACATTTTACTCTTGAGTCTTCAAACTGATTTCTAAGGTAAAAAGTATATGGTACTTTCTTCGTCAGTTCTGACTTCTCTTTGGTAACAGGTTGTGTGTAGGAATAATTGGAAGCAGCTGTGCATTGTCTGATGCCCAGAACTCATCACTCTTTGTGAAGATTCTTGTGATTGAGATCTTTGGTAGTGCACTCGGGTTATTTGGAGTGATCGTAGGAATTATTATGTCAGCTCAGGCATCATGGCCTGCAAAAGCTGGGTGATTTGCTTTTTTTTTTTGGGTGCCTGAGAATCCCATTTTGTTCCAAATCATTATATGGATTGCGTCTGTAGGAGTATGATTTCTGGTGTGAAAATGCTCTTTTGTTGCATTTGCTGCTCTATATTTCTAGAAAAATATGGGAGATTTGAAAGGGGAGAGTGTTGATATTGTTGTGGCCCTTGTGGGTGTGTATGATTTCCAATCTCAAGCAGTTATGTGTACTTAAAATTAGACATAATTGAATTGCCAAAAGAAAAGGAATGGCTAAATATTATTGTCCACACCTTCCAGTAAAATTCTTTAGCCCACGCAGTGTCAGAGATTTTATACAAGAAAGCAGATGAGAAAGCAGTTATTTCGATGATCAATTCAGATTGCAGACAATTCGTTGGGCCATTACCGTGGACATAGTCCGGGGGTCGTTTTGGATGGGTCCCATGAATTTAGTCGGAGAAAGCGCGGAACACAATTATTTGGAAAAAATAAAAAATTAGATTGCAGGCTGCTTGGTTCTTCACTAGTCCACATCTCCATGTTGACTTTCTCATTCCCCCAGTTACCTCAGAACGAGTTAGTTACCAATATAAGTAGCATAAAAACATACTGGACCATGAAGTCTTTTTTGATGAGTGACCAGAAATTTGATGATGCCATTGGTATTTTACATATTAAATTTAACCAATATATATACTGGAAAGAAAGAAAGAAAACTACTAGGACTCAGCCAAGTCATACCACACTTTAAGTATTGTTCACGTTGCCGAATTATATCATAGCGTTTAAATCCAGAAACTAGATACTCTTGTCCTGAATATCAAACTACATATCATAATGTTGAAAGCCCCATTTCAAAAGTGCGAACCAGAATGCTATAATTTATTTTATTTTCCTCAAATTTTATTATCCAAACAGTCCTGGATTTGGGTTTATAATAATACGTACAGTTTTTTTTTTACAAGCACAATAATTACACTTTAATGTACACATATACAAGTAATTCTTGCTGAATGTTGACTTTCACAGAGATCATAGAGTACATGAATAATGCTCCTACTGGTTCCAGATGGATATTCCATATCTATATGGGGATTAAACAGCATATGATGGCGAACGCTAATCAGCTACTGAACGAACGTCAGCAAAGAAGGGCATGTTTTTCTGCTGAAGCTCTTGGCAATCCTCTGGAGTTGCTGTTAATGGATCGAAAGGCTTTCGATCAAGAAGGCTCAAACCTTGTTTGATGCGACCCACCCTCCGGGAATGTAGGACTTGCTTTGAAATAACTGGAAGCCGAATGGACTCATATTCCCTGAGAGCTGAATGCAAATTCTCGACGCCCCACTTCTTGAGGCATTCACCAAGAACAGCTGCGTCGACTATTGACATATTTGTGCTTCTCACGCCATGAGGGGTCGTGGGGTGAGCTGCATCTCCTATCAGCACCACGTTGTCCCAAAAAAGCTGTTCTAGAGGATCACAATCATATATGACATTTATGAAAGGCTCTTTTGTTTCTTTCATGAGTCGCGCCAGTTCTGGAACCCAAACTTTCTCGGCTTCTTCATGCATCTTTTCGATCATGTCACTGCTCACTTTCATGGTCACTGAATTCCCCTACATTGTTTATTCAACAATCAGTCCAAGGCAGTTTTACCAACACTAAAAAAGGAAAATATGGCGTAAAATAAACATGTGGTGCTTGCTCTTGCTCTTGATCAATCCAACAAGCTTCCAGTCAGAGATTTTAAAAGTTAGAAAATAACTTTGATCTATTGACTCAAAATCAATTGCAATTTCAACCGTCTCTCCAAAATTAATTGAACCAACTTACAGCAACCAATTCTCTCACAGATGGTTCTGTTCACTAGTAGTATAGACCTGACCAACCTGACCTTAATTTCGCATGAAACTATATAAAACTCGTGAAAAAGTTTCATTCTACTTCTGAAATTCTCCTATGTCCTTCGTTTGTACCAAGTCTAGTGATATGTATATTGGGAAAAGAAATTCCAATTTTCCAAGTATTGTACTATCATGTTGTTGTTTTTCTAGGTACAACCCCTCGGTTATGTTTCCATTCTGCAATATGTACAACAAAAATTTCTGATCATCATCGCTATAGTGCCAACACTGCCTAAAACTGATATAAACAACGTAATCTAAGTACATCAATGAAGGGAATCCCTAGGGCCTAGACATAAACATTGTTTTTAATTTTTCAGCTTTTTATACTTCTATTGGCGTCAAACCATGTTCTGCACAATATCCATATGCACAACATTTGAAGCAACAAGTCCTAGACTACAACTAGCTGTAACTTGGTTTCTAGTGGGTACTTTTTAACTAGTGAAAAAGATTCAAAAAGAGTATTACACGGGATGAGAGAATGTAATTACCTTAAGTTCTGGCTCGGGTTGATTAACATACCAAATCCAGTTGATCCTTTTATTCAAAAGCTCATAAAGCACGCAATGAGTTCCAGATCCAAGGTCAAAGTATAAGCATGTACCGAGTTCTGGATATGCTCTGCGGATGCCCATAATGGCTTCTGAATTATCATTATCTGAAAAATCGAGAACCCCTCTCCATGCGCAATAACCCGAGTACCTAAAAGAAAAGAGCAGCATGAAATGCTATGGTCATTAACAGCATAACACTTTCTTTCATGTATATATTTGAAATAAAATGAACCTTCGGAGTCTTTTATCTACAAACCTCAATTTAAGGTCGGGAAGAAAAATTTTGCGGATTGAAGAGAGACAGCCATCTGCTGCAACCAGCAAATTTCCCACTATTTTAACGATTTTGCCGGTTTCAAGAACTTTGGTTGTTACTTCAACATAAGTTGTGTCATCTGAACTGCGGAAAGAGAGAAATAGGTGGCCCCAGTAAAATATGTCTCGTGGTAACGCATTGGAAAGGAGGCCATGCAGATCAGCCCAGTGCGCAGCTCTAAAATTGAAGTCCTCGTCTCTTGTTAGAGTTGAGCTAATCTTCTTCTCAGAATCTGTAGCTTGGTTCTACAAAATGAAAAGAAATTTAAGAATTGGAGGAACTAACAGAACTTAAAATTGAATCCGATTAAGTCCACCAAGTGTGCTTGATTGAAAAACCTTTGACATGACATTTTTGAAGTAAAAAGTGTTACTTTCCAAGAGTGCTTGATTGAAAAACCTTTGACATGACATTTTTTAAGTAAAAAGTGTTGCATTTTTTAATTTCCAGAACCTAACATAATTTTGCTACAAGCATAGATTCATTACAATAGCTTTTGGCTAAATTAAAGACTATGCTCTTATATAAATCCCTCTATACCACAGAACCCATAAATTTTGATGTCAAGTTTAGGAAGCAAATGGAGAAAATTACTTGACCTCTAAGGAGAATTATAGTCACGTAAAAGCCTTTCCTGTGATTTATGATTTTTTTTTCCCAAATGGTTTTTTCATTAAAAAAATAAAATAAGTGTACAGGAGTGAAAAGCATTCCCTCACTTTAACAACACTGCAATGGAGTATCTCCCTTTCCAGTATCTCCATTCCCTCACTAAGGTTCTATGATTTATGAATTTCATTACTACATAATAGACTTTTAAATATGTGCAACTGATATGACTTCTTTTGATGAGGTTATTGCTACAGGTATCACACCAAATTGAAACCTCGTTAATGAATATAAAGAGCAGCCCCTTCACCTCTCAATCCACGATCGAAGCTTCAAAATTCCTAAGGGGGATATAAACCAAAAATGGAATGCGCTAGGTGAAGAAGCCTAACTACCACACTTTCTCACCTCCAAATGGAGTAGAGCAATTCTAGCAATTAAAGGCTGAGAATACTATTTTTCTGATTACAAAAGAGTATTAAAATAGTCATTCCAGATAATTCGACTTCATATGTTGCAGCAATTATTCTTGGATCACTTAGTAAGAAAATGCAGGAATTCTTGATTGGATCGTATTTTGTTTAAGAGCTAAGCCCCTACTTTCATCTTTCTTCATATGTCATGATTCCCCAATAAAACCACAAGAGTTCGTTCTTTTAAACTTTAAATGGTGCAGCATAACGCTTTCTTTTGGTTACTTGATGAGAAAATAGATTCAGATCATATATGGTTTATTTAACTATTGTATGAATCAAGTCCCTAGTCTGACAGCTTTTCTTTCCATGCCATAAAACCACCACAATGTGAAAATGACTTTGACTGACTAATGACATGTTACACATACATATATAGGTAATATATACGCATGCTCATTTTTCTAGGAATTACTCTTATGCTTGAAGTTCGTTTTCAGTAGGAGGGAAGAGTGAAAGCCTGAGGAGAAGAGAGACAGAAATGACAAGGTGGATATGGAAAAGGGAGGACAAGGAGGAGATTTTATAATTTTGTATGAATGAAAGGGATAGAGTAAGTAAGGTAGAATGAAAGGTCATCTCCTTGCTATTATACATAAGTGGAGCGGAAGGAGAAGAAAACAGCTTCCTATTCTATATTTTCACCCTTGAGAAGCCAATCTCCAAGTTCCACCTATCTTAAGGATTAAAATGCATCAAGTCAAGGACAATAGAATTAATTATCGAAGGACTATGGCTTAAAATTATTTATATCGATTGGTTGCAAAAGATGTGGAAATTGATTCGAGTACTCTTAAAAGTTGCTACTGTCTTCCCCGATGTGATACTTCTAATGCTGCTGCAGAACCTTTACTTGTGAGAGAAAGTCTTCACCTGATCCCAAGATGGGGTTATTGTGAAGTGGATGTGGAAGGGGACAATTGGGCTGTTATCTACTTGGGATCTGTGGTTTCTAGAATTCAAATTTCGGTTGGAGAAATTACAGCTGAGGTGGCTTCTGCTTTTAAGGCGTAGACTTCTTTGGCTCTTCAATCTCACATTGCCATAGCCCATCGATTCAAGTAGAAGAAATCTTTAAATTTCGATTGGAAGGTGTGGCCTAAGTGGCTTAATGATGTTATATCTTCTGTATGTATTACATTTTGCACTTGATATAAGATTGCCACTCTCGCTAGAAATAATACTGATAAAAATACTCGACTTGACATCAAATATAAAGCTGAGTGTTGGACCCTAAAAGATAAACTAGAAGAACGCCTGCATGTAGCCGAAATCAGAATATATAGATAGAAGAGTGAAGTGGCTCGATGAGATAGCGTCACTAATGGAAGTATGAGAGGAAAATTAGCCCTTGCACCTTGGTAAGAAATTTGATAGAGTAGATTTAGATGGTTTTGATGTATAGAGTAGACCTATGTGGGAGAGGAATACTAATTGTGATTAGAAGGTGAGAGAGGAAGAGGTCAGCAAAAAATATCATAACATGAGATTATTAAAAAGAGAATTGATATATGTCATGGATTAAATTTATGATTTTCATCTACAAAAATATAGTAACCTATGTGGGAACTGATTTACTAGCCATTCACTCTCTATATCGAGCATTAGTAAGATAACTCATTTCCTATATCATGGCACAGTATCATGTATTCTATGGAGTAGCTTTAAGACGTGGATCATGAATTGCATTTATGATGAGTATTGCAATGCAATTTGAAATGATCTTAAAAGAACTAAATCACCGATCCCATTAGAATTAAGGCGAGGATAATGATGATATATAGATTTCATATAGAATGTGAATGAGCTTCCGTTGGAACAATGATTTATTTCAGGATATATACCTCTAGCCTAAATTCTTTGATCTCCAGAGCCAACTCCAATTGCCTCATTTCTTATTTAAACTCAAAACCCTATAATTCAAAACTATCCATTTACCATTGCTTTATATGTTCAAGTATTATAATAAATTCACCCAAACCTTCAATCTAACAAAGCAAGAAAAACCTATTTCTCCATACCTTTTTCTCCTATAAAACCCTTCCAAATTTTCATCCATCCTACTAAATACAACACAAATTAAGTGAATAGTTTGAACCAAAATTACCATTCCTTTTAAATATTAAAGTACAATGGTAAATTCACATCCATCCTACTAAATTACAAAATAATTTGAGTGAGAGGATCACAACAATACCAATCTATCTTCTAATGGGTTTCAAATTATAGAAGGGTCATCCACTAAAAAAGAGATTAAAACATATATATACATATATAGGTGTGGGTATACATAGTAATACAGAGTGACACCCAATTGAGTTTCAACTATAAATTGTGCAATAGCATGTCAAAATTAGGAAAATAAGAAAATAATTTTAGGAAAGGATGATCATAATAATACCAATCTAACTTCAAATGGGTTTTGGATTACAAAAGGGTCATCCACAAAAAAAGAGACCAAATATATATATATATATATATATATATAAAGGTGTGTGTATATAGAGGAAGAGAGTGAGACCCAATTGAGTATGAACTATAAATTGTGCAATAGAATGTTCAAAATTGAGAAAAAAGGGTAGTACCAGATCGATTGTGAGGGGCATAGTAGCCTTGTGGAGAAGGGTGGGTGGTCCGAGCCATGAGTGGATGAGTACCTGAGCCAAAGGGTCGAGTCCGAGTCCAGCACCAGTTGGGCTCCCACTTGGGGGTGCGCATGATTTCTCCAGCACCACCACGTCCCACCCTGCTAAGATGAGCGCGTGTGCGCACGACACCCCACCTATGCTACCTCCCACCACCACTGCCTTTGGCTTCTCCTTGCCTCCCTTCATCTCTGACTCTTTCTCTCTCTCTCTCCATAATATATATATATATATATATATATGTATGTGTAGTATTTAGAAGTCACATGTTAGTTGCTAGTTGCTACTTAACGACACAAGTCACAACACCACACAAAAATAAAAAATAAAATAAAATAAAAATTGCATCACTTGGAGCAATTAGAATATGTGTGGGCTTCCTTGAGTTATTTGATTTTGATTGTTTGTATTTTGAGCCCTTTTGAGGTTGCTCTTCATGTCATTTTTTGTGAAGCTAAAGTTTGGAGCTTTTGAAACTGCACTCACAGTAGAGGTTGTGTATTTAGTACTCCCTCTTACCGCAATAGTGGTCTTGAACTTTTTAACATTTTATTGATTTTTTGAACTCGACAAGTATTTTAGGACAAGTAAAGTTACAATAGTGGACAACTAATATATGACAGAAGTACTATATGCTTTTCTTAGTCAATTTGGCCCTTTTATGTGTAATAACGATAATTTCATCCTTCTTTTCTATAAAGTGTGTTTACAAAAAAATTAAACATCCTTAGTCAAAAGTGCAAAATATCCTGAACTATTTCAAGTGAGCAAAATAGCAAATTAGTCTCTCAAATTCTCAAAATTGAGCAAGTTACCTACTGAACTCACTTTTTGAATGTCAAATTATCATTAGTCAAAACCTTTGCAAAATATAAAAATAAGGATTCACTTCATTCACACCACCCTAATATTTGTTTTAAGTGACTGCTATATATTGGCAGCTCTACACAAGTAAGCTTTGTTTCCATTCTAACAGCAACGCCAAATGGGCACTTTGTTTCCTTGGAGATATATTGCAACTTGCTTGGATTTTGCATTCTAGGTATACTCTAACTTGATTTGTAAACAAAACTTGTTCTTGCAGCATTTGCCAACACACTCGACATAACAATTTTTTTAATGAATGAAAAGATAGAGATGGTAAACCTTGTGAATACTCTAAATAATAGCCTGTAATATTATTAATCAAAAGGATTAAATAAAATTATGACATATATCTTTCTCAAATAGTGAAAGATTTGTCACTGTTTGAGGGTCCAATTCCCCAGCGAGAAGATGGAGACACAAAAATAATAAATTATTTCTACCAAGGTGTATAGAAAAATAAATATATAAATAAAAATAAAAATCTCTACATCCAAATTATTTACTTCCCTCCGGTATATAACAAATAAAGATAAAAGTCACAACAATGACATACCTTAAATAGCATATAACATATAAAAATAAGATTAAACCATAACTAATTCTACTTCAGCCCGGAAGTTTGGTTCAAAACGTCTCCGCACGCTTTTTTAGTTCTTCACGCCCTGGACAGTCTGGAAGATCCATGAGCTCCCATGGAGTTCCTATGAACTCTGGCTTGCGACGATCAAAAATAAGCTTCTCGAGCGAGACAACACTCTTAAGCAAATAAGTTACAAGCTCAGTGTCGATGGCACGCCCAACAAACCCAATAAATTCAACGACCTTGAGGTGATGATGTGGCGGAGCAAATCTAACCCATTCCATTCTGTCTTTAACCATGTCGCGCCATTCCAGTTTCAGTTGTAACAAAGACAAATGGAATCATATGATGCTATACTCGTAATTAAGTAGACCATCGACATACAGAAAAAAGTCTCATTCAAAAAAAGTTCCATTCGAGAAGTATCAAGATCATAAATGGCCAGGACATGTCCATGAATATAAAAGATATTACTTCATCCATAAAAAATCCCTCACGTGGAATACCGTGATATTTTGATAAATTTAAATTTGATATTGCATTTCATTAATTACTTATTTATTTTCGAAAAACATAATACAACATTTAGGGTTTTATTTCCGACTACGTAATTCATTCTACTCAGACATCGATATTCGGGAAAAACAGGGAAGCATTGGAAGAGAGCGAGAGGGAGCAAATTAGCGAACTGAATTATCTTATTTTTAGTCCATTATTTTCATTTATGATTTTAGAGATCCATAGTTTTGGGATTCTCAAGTTATACTCTTAAAAGATTTGAATTATTCATCCTTTTTCTTTATGAGAAAATAAACAATTAAGGTGTCGATTGATAAAATTGAAAATTAAGTACTGAAAATTTTAAGATCTGAATTTTAAGTACTGAAGGTTTTAAGTGGTACTTAAAAAAATTACATTTTTTTGATATTTTTATTTCAGTGTTAAGTAGTGAGGCTATCACTTAAAATTTTAAGTCATTTTAAGTAACACTTAATGTTTTCAGTAATGTTTAAATTTTTTACCAAACACACTTAATTAAATAAGTGCTGAATATATTCATATTTAAGAGGTAATTAAGCGTTATCAAACAGACCCTAAGATTCAGTTAATTTTCTATTATGTTTAACGATACGCACTCATCCATTTTTTTGTGAAAAATAGGGGGTGTCACAATATGCAATTAAAAAAGAATGAAGTAAAGTTCTCTATAATTTTGGACCAAAATACCCCTGGGATTTAACGAAAAATGATTTGAAATTAAAAAAATCATATAAAATTCGAAAAAAATATAAAATTAGAAAAAAACATATAAAATTCGAAAAAATATATAAAATTCGAAAAAATATATAAAATCCGAAAAAAACATATAAAATTAAAAACCAAAACATATAAAATTAGAAAAATATATATATAATTCGTAAATATATATATATAATTCGTAAAAATATATAAAATTCATAAAACAATATATAAAATTCGAAAGACATATAAAATTTGAAAAAACAATATAAATTTGAAAAAACATATAAAATTCGAAAAACAAAACATATAAAATTCGAAACAATATATATAATTTGTAAAAATGATTTCAAATTCGAAAAATGATTTAATGATTTAAAATACCCCTCGGATTTTATGAAAAATGATTTAAAATTCAAAAAAAATATGTAAAATTCGAAAACTATATATAAGATTCGTAAAAATTATATAAAATTTGAAAATAATATATAAAATTTGAAAAAAATATAAAATTCGAAAAAAACCATATAAAATTAAAAAAAAAACCATATAAAATTGAAACAAATATAGAAAATTTGAAAAAAACATATAAAATTTGAAATATATATATAATTCGAATAAAATATATAAAATTTGAAAAAATAATAAAATTTGAAAACAACATATAAAATTCGAAAAAGCATATAAAATTCGGAAAAACATATATAATTAGAAAAAAATTATATAAAATTCATAAACATATATATAAAATTCGTAAAAATATGTATAAAATTCGTAAATATATATATAAAATTATGAAAATATATATAAAATTTGAAACAAATATATAAAATTTGAAATTTATATATTCTTACTTGTATTCTTTTGTAACCTTAATATATATTCTCTTTTTTTTACATTTTCTTACATGTTTTTTCCAATTTTATATGTTTTTTTGAATTTTATATATTGTTTTATGAGTTCTATATATTTTTACGACTTATATATATATATTTTTACGAATTATATATATATTTTTATGAATTTTATATGTTTTTTTTCTAATTTTATATGTTTTTTAATTTTATATATTTTTTCGAATTTTATATTATTTTTCAAATTTTATGTTTTTTTCGAATGTTATATATTTTTTCAAATTTTATATATATTTTTTACGAATTTTATATATATTTTTTGAATTTTATATGTTTTTTTTTTAATTTTAAATTATTTTTTATTAAATTCCGGGGTATTTTGATCCAAAATTATAGGAAATGGGGCAAGCTGATACAATTTGATAAGTGCAGGAAGGTTTTTTGTATAGGAGGGAGGGCAAAGTGATCTTTTTTGAAATCAGATGGGGGTTTACTGAAATTAATCCTTAAATTATATTAAATATATAATTTAAATATCTCATTATAATAGAATTCTAGAATTTTGAATTTTTTTAATCTTATAGCTCAATTAGGAATATAAATTATAATTAAATAATTTATTTATTTATCAAATCTCTATTGTTATTACGTGATTTTCACTATTATATATACATATTTATAGTTTGAGTCGCACTAAATTTTGATAACTTGTAATGGAGAATCACGGTTAGATTAGGATTTGCCCAAGTCCGCCTTTTCTAAAACAAGAACACTTAAAGCGGTGATGAAATTCCTAAAATTCGTATAAGAGGTTCTTTTATACATAAGGTTCCTTTAAAAAAAACAAGAGGGTAATTTGCATTGACACCCTTCAGGTATTGGTCAATTTCAGGTAAATGTTAGTTGAACGCAGAGACACCCTCTAAGGTTTGTAAAGTGTTACAATGACATCCCATGGAGACATAAAATAACTTTAGTGCACTTAATTGTTTTAATTTTCATGTGAAATCTCTAATTTACTCACATACCTAAACCCTACACTTTACCAATTACATCAACCACCCTTATCATAACACTTTTATTATTAAAAAAATTACAATAAATAAATAAGATCTACAATATATAAATTTTATTTTAAATATAAAAATTCAAAAACATCAAAAATATGTTGAAAAATATATTTAAAGGTAAATTCTACCACTAAAAAAAATTCATCAATAATAATACTAAGAAAATTCCATTATTTAATGACTGCCCTTAGTTTTTAATATGTTACTATATAAATATTTCTCAAAAAAAATTAAAGAGTCATATTTAATTATCATTATAAGTATTACATATCTAACAATATATATAAATTTTTTGTACGAATAAAAAAATATATATATTTTTATACAATTCTCAATCAATAATTTTAATAAAATGTAATAATATAAGGGTACAATTTCTTAGATATCTAATACCTATAATAAAATATCTTATTTAGATATGTAATATCAAAGAAAATCTCATTCCATTATGAAATTTGATAATATAATGGTAGAATTTCTTAGATATGTAATACCTATATTATGGGTAAAGTGTAAGATATTTCATTATATTATCAAATTTTATTAAAATTATTGATTGACAATATTTTAAAAATATATAAATTTTTTTCCAGATATCTAATACCTATAATGATTATTATATATAATTCTTTAATATATTTTGAGAAATATTCATATAGTAACATATTAAAAATTAAGAGTAATAATTAAATAATGAAATTTTCTTAGTATTAGTATTGATGAAATTTTTTTAGTGGTATAGTTTACATTTAAATATATATTTCAAAATATTTTTGTTGTTTTTGAATTTTTATATTTAAAATAAAATTATATATATTATATATCTTATTTATTTATTATAGATTTTTTAATAATAAGAATGTGATGATAAGGGTAGTTGGTGTAATGAGTAAAGTGTAGGGTTTAGCCATAGGGTAACTTAGAGATTTTACATGAAAATTAAAACAATCAAGGACACTAAAGTCATTTTATGCCTATAAGGGGTATCATTGCAACACTTTACAAACATCAGGGGTGTCTCTATAAAGTAGTGCGTTGACCGCATCTACCTGCAATTGACCAATACCTCAGGGTGTCAATGCAAATTATCCAAAAAAATGTTTTTGATAAATTTTCATGAATAAATTACTTTTACCCCAATTGTTAATGTAAATTATACTCGCGCTTTCTATAATTTCGCTAATTATAATTTCACTTTCTATATTTCATCAACGTTCAAGGACGCCAAAGTATGAGAAATGACATTTATACCCATACATATGTAATATTACCCTTATATCCAATTTTTTGTTTAAATTATAAAATAATTTTTTATATTAAATTTTTTATTTATCATTCTCAATCATCATCTTCCTCTTCACCCCCTCTCTCTCCCCTAAAACCAAACCCTACCCCCATAAATTAAACCCTAACCATACAAATCCTAGTGAAGACAAAGTATTTGCAATCACCTTCAAGATATTGTTTCATTTGATGAGTTTGTTCATTTGGGACAATTTTTCGATTCTACTTGTAAATTGAAGTTAGAACTTTCCATCTCTAAAACCCCATTTTTCTCTCTCTATATATATGTATATCCATCTCTATTTATAAGTATATAAGAGAACAAAAGAGGGGTATTTAGGTCCATGGAACTTCTTTTTGTGAGGGTATATTTATCTTTTCTCATCATTATAGGGGTAATAGTGTAATAAATACCGATCATACTCACCATGTATAATTTAACTATATTTTTGGGGAGGTCAGTGTATTATATTAAAAAAAATAAGTACCACACATAAAATAGTTATTCATTTGTTCGATTTGATAAGTAAATTAGTAAATTAAAAAATAAGTACCACATGTAAAATGTTTCGAGAAAAAAAAAAAAACTATGAATGCCTATTTCACTTGAGAATAAATTTTCATTAAATACTTTTCCATTCTAATAGGCATTCTATGTAGGTTACTCATTTCCTAATTCAAATAAATAAATAAATAAAATTTCCTAATTCATGTGTCATTTATTTATTACTCTTTTTTGCTAAAAGGAAAAACAATAAAAAAAGATGTTATCTTTTCCAAAAATAAATCAGAGTCAAAAAGTTCCTCCGGCGTGGCGGCGCTCTAACGCTCCTCCTAATATATATATATATACATATGTAAAACATATACATATCGATACATGTATATTTGTGTTGGATGCTTTTGATTTGAGAAAGAGAGAGAGTGAGGGAGAGAGCGATTGACGAAATGGGTGTGGGTCGCGAAGTATCAATCTCATTCGACGGAGTGAGAGAAAAGAATTTGATGCAACTCAAGAAGCTCAACACTGCCATCTTCCCCGTTCGCTACAACGATAAATACTACGCCGATGCTCTCGCCTCCGGCGAATTCACAAAGCTAGGTTTGATTCTGCTCCTGGGTTTTTATTATTTTTCTACAAATTATCGATTTTCATAACAATTCATATTCATCTGTCTGTAGATTCTGCCGTGATTTCTAGGGTTTTGAGTTTTCTGTATTTTTGGGATTATTGTGGTGATTGTTTGTTCGAATGATTTGGGGATGACCCATTAATGCATATTTATGTTTTGTTCTGCCAAGTTTGCTTTTTTTATTTATTTTTATTTTTTATTTTTTAAGTCTAAAACAACATCTAATTCATGTATGTAATTGGACTGGAAAATGTTCAATTTTTTTTGTTTTAATTAATGATTAAACACTTGTATTGTTATGGCTTTGAAGTTTGTTTGGCTGAACAATGCCTGGAACTGTTATGCCAATATCCTATTTATTCATATAAAGATGTGTACATAATGTCATATATGTTGCCAGATATTGATTGCTGCTTGATGGGTCTGAGGTTGTAGTGTTATTTTTTAATAGTATTGTTTGTGTTTTGTTTACGATAACTAAGAGTTAACCGTGTCCCCAAGACCACAATGGCACTTGAACTCTGTATCTCCGGTGTTCAGGTTGGCTGGAGATACTTCTAAAGGTAGCAGCTGTTAAATTTTAAATTAATCAAAGCTGACTAGTTGACACCTAGGTATACATTTTTCGGTGGCTTTGGTTTGCACCATAATGATAAATGTAATGCGACACCCCCCTCTGAAAGCACAGAACTTTGTGTGCTTTGTCCGCAGTTTTTTTTTTAACCAATCATATTCAATCATGAGTGTTGAAACTCTTAGTACCCGAGGGGATACTCCTTTTCCTTTCCTCCCAGCCTTCAGTTCTCCCTCGGATTTCTTAATCCTATAATATCTTGGTTTGCCCACTCAGTGTGCATTTCATCAAATTCATTAATGGGCGATATACTGATTGTTTTGCTTATGATTGTCATTATTATATTCTTTTAATTTGACATGCTTTCATTGCTTAAACACATCTCTACTATAGTTTTCTCCACTTCAATTCTTTAATCTGTGCCTTATTTAGTCTCGTGAGAGGATAATTGTCTCAAATGACAGCATTAGTCAGTTAAGGTCTCCTACCTAAAATCCCCTCATTCTTATTCTTGGTTGTTACAATGTAGAGATTAACGAGAGCCCGTTAACAATTAATAGTCGCAAGAGATGATAGGTTAATAAATTTATTAAAGCATTTATTTATTCAGTCAGTCTTTTCTTGCATTTATCGTAAACATTCACTCACATATATGGCTTCATATACGTGTGAATTTTTTTTTTATATATAGGTAACGATATGTATTTAACCAGGTTTTGAAATAAGTAGCCGTTACTATCCAAATTGAGATACTCAAGAGTCCTTACATAGTGAGTATTGATCCAATACACAACATGTTGGATATGATGATGTGTGATGTAAGGACATATGTGAATGTGCATATATAAGATAACATTTCTTTTTCAACTCTAAAAAGTAACAATAAAACAATTTGTTTATACTCCCTCCATCCCATATTAATACTTTACTTTCATAACTTTACCTGTCCCAAAATAATAGTCCAGTTTTGAATTCCAATATAATATAATTTTATACTTTCTGAAATTACCTCTCTTCATTAAATTCAAAAGGCAATGGACCCACTAAAAAGCAAAACTATATCTACATGTCTCAGGGCAAAAAGGGAAATACAAAATATCTATTAAAATGTTGAAAGTCAACACCTGATTATTTCTGCGGGACAGAGGGAGTAGTATTTACTAAGTGCAAATCTATTTGATGATTGTTTATTCACTACCAAAACCATGTTTGTTCCTTAAACACAGGTTAACTATTATTGGCTAACTAAATCTTAATTACTGGAGGGTACACTATTTATGTGATATTGTTCTTGTCTATCCTAGTTTTGAGACTTCAAACCATCTTCTGTGTTTCTTTAATGAGAGTTGTATGTTTTTGCCCATACAAGCAGCATTAACGTTGGAAATTATAATGTACTCTTGATGTTAGTTATTCTGCCAGCTAGATTGGAAGTGTGACCTAGTATAAGCTCAAATATGTAGGGTGCTGGAAATAAAATTTGAAATACTAAACCCTTGGAAATATTTTGCACAAAGTAGCTAAGATTAGGCTCAGACTCACGTCCTCATACTATTTAGTTTGATATTTTTCTTCACTGTGCCAAGTAACAAGTTCCAAAACTCCTTTTTGCGGTCTATGTTTAGGGTGGCATTTCATGCCGGCGTGTTGTATGTTTGGTGTCTTCTTATATGGCTCAACAAGAACCCAACACAATCTTTATTCATGTCAAGAGACTGACCTTGACACGAAATCACGATTATTACACAGGTAACACGTACAACATGTGACACCTGTTTAATAAATCGGTCAATACCTGACACGACAAGATACACTTAATTAAAGTTTCATATTATTAATCATGATAACACAAACATGACACATCTAATTGAACGGGTTGGTCGGGTTATAAATTGATTGGTGGGTCGAAAACACATCATCATCATCCTTGCCTTTATCCATATGGATGGGATCGGCCACATGAATTCTCTTTTTCCATTCTTTCATGTTGTATACTATGTTTTTCCCATGATTTGTTTTTTAAGATTGTTTTTGCTTGATTCCTCCTATGTAAGTTTTGGCCGGCCTCTTTGTTGCTCACGCTCTAGGCAAAAAGCTCTTCCTCTTCTAACTGATGAATCATCGTCTATTGGCTCTACGATTAATTTGATTGTTTAATACCGTGTTGATTTGGATCGACACAATTGTGACCCGAATACAATGCAGTCAAATCTACTTATCACATGATAAGTCTAAGTCATGTTAATTTTTTGTTACCCCCACGTATGTCCCACCTCCAAAAGGAAGTGAATCCCGGAGACGCAGCTAACATGTTCTATGTTCACAAAGGATTTTTCTCAAACTCCAACATGAAAATCCTCACTTATATTATTCTAAAAGTTAGTAACCCCTATAAAGTTGATAAATGATGATGTTTATCATCCATATCATGGTTGCCTCATGAATTCACTTTTTTCGTTTGTTTGGGGTCTTCTGATCCTTGTTTTATTTAGTTGTTTATTCTCAAGGGTATACCCTTGTTTGTTCAATGTATATTATTATTTATTTTTTTAACTTTAGCCCAAATAAAAGAAAAGATGCATGGGCTCCCTATCTTGGCTATAAATATGGAGTTATAGTCAGTTTAAGTTTTATATTGAAGCCTCTAATCTCTAGAACAAAGTCCTTGAGGTAGAGTAGAATATTTTGTACTCAATCTATTTTTTCATCAACACCTTTGTATGTCATTATTTGTCAAGGAAGAATTCATCGATTCAATTGGTATGTAAGCATATCGATTGTAAGCTCATCGTCTTGAAACTCTATCGGAGATAACCATAAAAATTAGGTCCAGATCTGTTTGTTTGCTTTTACATTCTTCTATCACATTTTTCATTTCTTAATCTTTGTTTTAGTAGTTTGCATATTCTTTCTCAGTTATTTAATAGAAAAAGAGTAACAAACATATACGTGTATATATATTGCTATGGGAAAGGTTGATTTAAATTTATGGCCGTGTTTATTCATTACCATCAAACATAGGTTATCACCCTTTAGATGCCTTTCATACAATATAAATAGTACAGACACACAGACTACAGCTAGTTGATCACTTAACTTCTAAGTGGATTTACTTGGGACCTCACACTTTTGTTTCAGTAATTTATAGTTTTCTGTTGATGAGTTCTAGTTAGGGGTCCATGAACCATATCTTGTACTTTTATGTAGGTTAAGTGTTGCTGATCACTCTTATAGGTTTTCGAATGTTTTAGGGGCATTCATTAAGAAGATTAAAATAAAATGGAGGCATGAATTTTTCTCAATCTTGTTCAATTCTCATTAAATTTTGCGTGTTAAATAACCAGAAACTCATGAGTTTAAGTTTCTGGTTATTTTTTCCGATAAAGTTAAAAGATGATATAAGGTTGATGATGAATTTTGCTAATTTACATATTTCACAATCTTACCACAAATGCACATATTAATGAAAATGTTTGATATTTAATATTTATTCCATTAATCATGGTAGACATCTGGATCCTTATGTTCTCAAGATGTTTGTCTCATTTTTTCTACATTTTGCTCATAAGAGTCAGGCCTGTGTTATTTTTAGAAGCTCTCAAGCAACACAATTATTATTGGTATCGCCTTTCCATTTTTTATACTTATAGTTTACGATGCATTCCTAGTCTAAAGGACCATCTTTCTCATCCCTACCTTTGGTCTGTGGCCCCACTATCTAACTTAGAATCTTGATTTCGCCAACTTTGCTTTGTGGTTATTATCATATTTCTGATGATTTCTGGGAATTTGACATGTCTGTGGCCCCAGTGTTTGATTTGGATTACCACTCACTTGTCCATATCCAGTGCTCCTGACTTGTTTTTAATTGACTTCCGTTTTTGCACCTTTGCCAGCATATTACAGTGACATTTGTGTTGGTGCAATTGCATGCCGCCTCGAGAAGAAAGAAGGTGGGACAGTCTGTATCTACATTATGACATTGGGTGTTCTGGCGCCATATCGTGGGATAGGAATTGGTAAGCAATGTGCTTATTTCCCCATCTCTTGTTTGGAAGTTGTTTGGTAAACTAAAAGATATGCCTAGTCAACTCACTGGTGGTCCCATGTTATTTAAGCACATAAGTGATAAAATCATTGCAAGGTTTTAAAAGAGTATCTGACATACCTCCTGTTTGCAAACATTGAAGTTGAAACAACTGAAAAAGGGGGCGGCGGCAGGGGCAGAAGTAGAAAGCATCGACTCTATTGCTGCAAGAGTGTCTGAATTTAATTGTTTTAGCCTCCTGGGTGCAATTTTGTGCTTTTCGTTACAGTTCACTGCATTTTGCAGCTTCATTAGCAATGCAGCCTAATTCAATTTCTGAATAGAACATTACTTGCACAAAGTATTGTTATAATTTAACTACGCAACAGCTACTGAAAATCAAATTTATGTATATTTCGGTATGGTTGACTATGGCCAGATTTGGCAAGAGAGGAACCCAAATATTTAACATGAAGGAGAGAATATGTTTCATGTTTGGTTTATATGATTTTTTATTTGTGCAGGTTCGAAGCTGTTAAATTATGTTCTTGATCTTTGTTCCAAGCAGAACATTTCTGAGGTCTACTTGCACGTTCAGACAAACAACGAAGATGCAATCAATTTCTACAAGAAGTTCGGGTTTGAGATCACAGAAACCATCCATAACTATTACACAAATATTACCCCACCGGACTGCTACGTCCTTACTAAGTTCATCACTCAACCACCTCAAACGAAGAAATGACAAATCCCTGCTAGGCACTATTGGGCTTCACGCGTCAATTGAAGTCGAGATCCAGGATCTAAATTTTGTGGTTCGATGATAGAGGAAGGTGAGATGATTTTTTACCATTTATTTGTCGTGCTTTTGATAAATTGGATATCTTTATCCTTGACCCTTGAGGTCTGAGGACAATTCGAACTATTGTATTTTGTGGGGACTAGATAAAAGAGTGTTCTCAATATACGCATGGCTCAATCAAGGCCTTGAGCTAAAATATGTGTGTTTTCAAATGGATTTATGAGTCTGTTTTATACATTTATTCTTTGGGTGTGCTTGGCTATTCGTAGAGGTGGTTAGAACTTAGAAGGCAGTTGTACTTTTGGCTTGTAGGATGTCGAAGGCCTAATGGCTCTTGAAATGCGGGAACGAAATAAATTCTTTATGTAGGTCGTTAGGTGGGAATACAAACCCCTCTGGTTTTTATCCAGAGTCGGCAGAGGTTTGGGAGGCCTCTTCGGCAGTCTTGATTATGAGATCTTTAAATGCCTGCATTTGCTTTACTCATGAAAGCCTCCTGTTTGAAAATTTAATACCACAGGAATGTTCACGTGAAGTTATATTTTTCCCTGGATACATAAAAGAACCATTCTGCGTTCCTTTAATTAGTTTGCTGAGCAAATCGCAAGGATATAAAAGAGAGGAGGAAAAATTGAAGGGAAAACAATTCTTGATCTATCTTTTGTGTATGTGAGAAACAATCTATGTGTGAGAGAGTTAACAGTTTGATAGCATCAGATTTGTGCTATCTTGAAGGAGTTTGTGAGTGTACACTACATTAAGGGGGTTTGTGGTTTCTGGTGAATATGTTTGACCACTCAGCAACAAAGCATATAATACAGAATGAAGAAAGCATTCACCCGAATAACATTATGAATGCAGTCTACGATCTTGTCAACAACGAAGATTCGAGAGGAGTTTAGGGACATGATATTGGAATTAAGAAATATATGCAGATTATAATTTAAACAATTGAATTTACAATAATATTTACGGTGATTGACCACCCTCGTATATATCAACATCACTATACATTTGTATTACATGTACAAAAATAGTGTCATGCATGCTTCAAAAACAATCATTTTCTAATTTAAAGAAGCCCAACATGTTATAACTGTGCCAACTCTTCAGTAAGCCACACCACCGGCAAAACCATCTCCATCATGAAGCAAAGACTCTGTCAGCCAATAACCATCCCATGAACCACCAACCCTCTGCAGTTCGGAATCAAAACTCAATTATGGCACTAGAAATGCAAAATAAGTACGTTAAAAAAAGTGCGAAAAAATTTGCAACGCTTGTTTTCTCTTTTTTACTACCAACTTTTGCTGTCTCCCTGAGGGGGAGTTCCAACTTAGGGCTTGAGTTTGAATATTATACCTGTTACAGAATTGATGTGTCTATTTTTTTTTGTCCTTTTAGTAATATTTTTTGCTCCTTAATAACCACATGATTGAATGATTATAATAATAGCTAATCCTGTGTAGTTAAACGCAAGAAAAATGTATAATCTTGTCATACCATTATAGAGAATATCTGATTCTCTATCTTGGAAGTTGGAAATATCATTTAATCCTCATGATTGTTCCATGTACCATCATTCACACGAATCACATCCATACCACAAATATCCTAAATCTATTGAAGACAGGACAAGATATCCCTAATATAAATCAATTCTCACAATCTGACAAAATGGTTCTCAAAATCATATATTAAAGATAAACATGCAAAAAATCCAGATTTTATCCTGTACAACAAGTATTGTCCCCATAGAAATGTTTAAATGTCTCATCAAGTCACCTACATACATAGTTCACAATTACTCACCACCTTCTTGATGCGTTCTGGCACACAGAAATATAATCTTCCACTGGTATATGTTTAACATTAGTTTTATAGGAGTTACACCTAACAGTGTTGCAGTTTAATGTCTTGAGGAGTTTTAGTGGGTTTAAGTAACAAGAGTCGGGCTTAGTTTGTCATCATTTGAGGTAGAATACTGTAGGAACTTTAAAGTACTTCATTCTTCTTCTTTTGTTTTAGCAGTCTTAAAAGTGCGTGCATGTGCAGAGTCGTGACTCGTGCCTAGAAACTGAATGCATTTTCCTTTAAGGGGTTGATGATTGGACTAGCTAGAGGCGTGGCGAGCCACCTTTATTCTATCCCCTCCTTTCTCCCTAACTATAAAGCTAGTTTTCTCTGGTAAAAGTATCCTAACTGGTTTTAAAGAGATATTTAATTGTCATTCAAGTAGACGAGCAAACCTGAAACATAGTAAATTGAAATATTTCTTCTTCCTCAGGGCGAGCTCCTCTTATCCAAACCCGCTGCTTGTATCGATTCTGTTTCATAATGTAACATATACGAATTATGAATATTTGTGTTAATATCACAATATAAACCTCAAGCGCAATTCCTCACTAAATGACAAGTATTCAACCTCTTTCACCACCAAACTGCTCAAGATCTTCCTTTCCTTGTGACCAAGTAAAACACGATATGTCGAATGGTGGAAAATCCGCCTGAACCGTTCAAACTGCATGTTCAGTAGAGAAGCCAATCCAGAGAAGTAATTAGCATATACAACAGTTTACATAGCAAGAAGGGTAGAGTATACATCTTCAAGTGCTTCTATACATCAATCCTTTTTGCTTTTATTTTTCCTGAATGACAACATTTTATCAGGTACTTTGAATGCATGCAAGAATAGAAAAGGTGGGGCAACAAGAGGGAGGAGTTTAATAGCAAAGCTGCCTTACAGGACCGTAGTATAGTGTCCCAAAGTTTTAATACTACTCACCTGTCCCAAATCAAAAAAGGGCCCAAAATATGTAGACCTCTCAAAAGGATCAAATCCAGCAAACTGTCATTGGAAGATAGTTTATTATAAAAGACCACCCTGCACTGCACAAGCATTAAATAGGAATAGAAGAAGAAAGAAAGAGCAATAGTTTGGATTGGATATTACCCTGTACATAACTTCTATCCCATAATCTGGACGGGGTTGGTCATTGAACATCAATGCATCCAGCTGGTATCGAACAACTTCTTCTGCACTAAACTATAACAAGAGACTAACAGATTGATATACCTAATATACTTAGGAAAACAATAGTGACGCCTGGTGGTCCATATCAGTTAGAGAGTTACATTTAATCGTGGGCCAAAAGGTCTCTTCCTACGAGATTCAAGCCTGACATATAAGATCATCACAAATTAGTGCAAAAAAGAGGAGTTTTCTTGCATATAGTTTACATAAAAGGATAAAGGTTGGGTTGGGTAACACAGAAGACCGAAGGTTCAATAGGGTGAAACAATGACCTATAAAGACTATAACCACAGTTTTTCTTTTATAGGTAAATACATTATAGTAAAGGGGAGCAAACCCAAGAACAACAAACCCACCACATGTTTCTTTGTAGTGAAGTTAGCTTATTCTTGTTATGTAGACCATTAATGGAACCAATAATAAATGAATATAGTTGCATACAGACTAAATTAAATAATGAAAAGATACAAAATTGTATTTTATGACTGGATATAATCCTATATAACATAGAATAGTTAAGTACATACTTAATATAAACCTAATATACAGCTGCTCTCAAGAGTCTCCCACACTCAAACTTCTTTTACTTTGATGCTCTTGCTCCTGCCGTGTCACTTAGGACATACCCACAAGACTAACCACCCAGTAGCCTATACAATCACGATTGTATAAACCAAGCAAAAATAGGAGCGTGGTTGTGGAACTTTTAGTCACAACCCATCCGCATACTAATGAGGAGCTAGAGATAGTAGTAGTTAGATAAGATGAAGGCTCTCTACAATGATTCTGTCATGTGCAAGCAGGCAATAAATGGGCCTCTGAGGGTAACTGAAATTCAAACTTAAGTGTGTCATGGCTCGTTCATTAGCTTGAAAGGAATGGACGGGCGTAGAGGAATACCTTAAACGGTTCACTAAGGAATGTAGTGCCAAATAGGTATTGGAACACATCTTGATTTCTGAATTGGACAACTCAGGGATGGTTTACTCAACGTCTACAAGTTTTAGGAATAGAGAAGGGGACATTGTAGCTGGTAAAATAATTTAATAAGACGTGTTGAGTGACTAATAAGCATTTCCTTTTAAAAAGGGTCAAATGTACTCTTTGATTTAGAACAAATATCCTATTCACTATGAAGACAACATCTGATATAATCCCAAGTGCAAAACATAAGATGTTCATAGATACAAGAGGAAAAGAAAATGTGTAAATCACTAAAAGAGCACAACCTGTAAATTAGATGGTCTAAAACCAAGGATTGTAAGACCAGGACTGTTACACCAAACAGAACCAAGGAACGATCACAAAACACAACAAAAGTAAGTACCATAATAGACAAACTATTTATTAACTTAAAAACAAGCCTATGTTCACGGCGACGGAAGAATTTACTACATGAATAACACGGTATTACAAGTTTCAACACCAAAAATCCAAGCTCTCTTTCTCACTCTCTTTTTTGCGGTTTCAATGTTTTCTCCTCTCACAATTCTAATCCTAACCGCTCTTTGGGAGTGAGTCTTTAACAGGGTCCACAAGGACCACAACCCGCACACACGCCTTTCATTTGCTTCTCTTCGATGGAAGTTTTATTCCGAGAGTGTATCCTAATTTTTGGCCTAATTCTTCTTTGAAAGAGTAAAACCGGTCGAATTTTTTCTCCGCTCTCATTTTCATACCAACCAGTTCGCAACACTACCAAAACTAAATTCAGGCCACAACTTTACAAAGACTGTTCCGGAATAAATTTGAAACTGCTAAATAATTAATTTAGAAAAAAAATAAAAATAAAGCTTCATTAAGAAGTTGAGAAATGAACATCTATGAACTGGGATTGGTAACTTTAGCTAGTAAGCTAAAAAATTTGCCTGAATAAAAAACTAGCTAATAATTTGATCTTGAAAATGATTTTATTCTGTCAAAACTAACCCTTAATATTAATTTTGAGGTTCTTAGAGGTTAATATGCGTTCCCAATATTTTTACCAAGTTGTACTAAAGAAATCACAAGAGATTCACACAATCAGATACAACCTTATACACACACACCCACACACATATATATATATATGCACAAGTATATATATATAAATACGTACCAATCTGCGGAGAGAAAATCTGGGACGTCTGCGGAAGCTCTGAAGCGCGGGTTTAGAGGTTTGGTGCTATTGAGTGGCTTGGATAAGAGAGAGAGTGTATGTGGAGATGAGAAAGAGGGACAAAACGACATCGTATTGACCTCAACGCGCGCGAGCTGTGTGTGTGTAGAGGTGTGACGAGACGAGGAGGGAGAGAGCGAAGGTGAGTGGTGTTTGAAGGTAGAGGAGACGTGATGATGGGCTTCCTTTGTCCTTCGATTTCCACCGTCTGATGGTGCCCTTGTGAGTCCTACGGTGGGATTGCAATAGAGGACCGTTTGGATACTTTTTTTGTTTTTGTTTTCCGTTTGGTTAGTTTGAAAATGAGAGAAATTAATTATTTATTTAATTATACTTTTCTTATGTTATGTTTGGTATAATTTATGTTTCTGGCTTTTTGTATAAAAAAAAGAGAAGTAGAAGCTGTTTTGAGAAGCTGGGAGTACCAGCTTCTTTAAAACGCTCTTCCAATGCCTAGAAAATCTTCTAAATTTTTTGTCAAACACCATTCAAAACAATTTTTGCCTTCACAAAGCCAAAAATAACATTTAAAAAGTCAATCCAAACAGGGCCTTAGAATTTGGTAGCAAGAAAATAAATTTTTGAGAAATTTTTCATTGTCCAACTCTTTTTCTTTTTTATTTTATTTTTTATTATAGATTTGTCCGGAAATAAAAGTGAACACAAGAAAGTTATTATTTTTTTTGTTAAATCTAATGGATTAACAATAATGTTCTTGGTAAGTTCCAAAGTAGCATATATAAATGAGACAATTGTATTAATACATAAGCATAAGAAAGAAAGTACATAATTATTAAAATGGATTGAACTATGTTAAAAAATAGATATTTAAGCTATATTAAGTACCCAAGTAAATAATGGGGTATTAAATTGTAGAATACTGCGCATTTTATAATTACGAAGTTTATCAATTGTGCTCCCCCTCCTAAAATTACAAAATATATATCTCATTATTGTTTTGCACAAAAAATTATATTTTATTATTGTTAATATATTTTATCTTGTGTATAAAAAAATTTACCTTTTAAGATTAATTTTCGTTGACCGATTGCATTACGTAATAGCTACATATATTTATAATTTGGGCATTTTCGAATTTATGTCGAAAAATAATAGTACTCAAGTTTTATGAATTAGTTGAGGTAAAATAAAAAATATTTAAATTATATCTATATAAAAATTAATACGTAATGTGAATGGCACAAAAATATTTTATTTCAGTAGACATTTCTCCTACTCCATAATACTCCTATTTTTTAGATCACTCAATGATATTACTTTTTTGGTAAAATTTTCAACACAATCAAAATGCCTTTTCAAAGCTTCTAATAACGCTTTCGGATTAAGATTTAAGTCAGTGACAGAAGCCGCAATGAGGCGCTCTTATCCTTCCCTCCAATTTCTCGCCGCATCCTCCACCGACGCCACCATGACTTCTCGCCCCCTTGTAAGCTCAAATCAAAACCCTAATTTCACACACTCACTATATATACATATATATACACGCACTATATCTATATGTCTCTATATAAGCACTAACAATCCCTTAATTGTGCCACTCTCGCAGTACAGAGGCAATCGAAATCAGCCGCGGAGAGACTTCTCCGACCGACCTCCCGGTGATGGCCGAGACCAGTTCGTCACCGGAGATTCGCACTTCCAGTCGGTGAGAGACGCCAACCGAGGCTTTGCGAATCAGAGGCCGTATCGGCCTCCGTTCAATCCTCGGCCGCGTTTCAATCCTCCGCCACCGCATTTACAGTATCGGCCTCCTCCGTGGCATCATCCGCCACCGCCGCTCAATCAGAATCAACATTTCCCGCCACCATCGTCAGGTCCACCACCACATTATGGTCAGAATCAACCGTTTCGGCCTCCGCAGCAGTTCCGGCCGCGGCCTCAGAAGCCATTGGATTACCGAAATTGGGAGTTTGCGAGACCAGGGCCGCCTCCGGAATGTGGTACTCATGTTTATGCTTATGCTGATTTCGATTTTGCGTATTTGGTTCGTTAGTTGTTCTTTATTGAATCATTGCTTTGAATTTATGAGCTTTATGAGCTCATGGGTTGGAGTTTTTCAGTCAATCTATGCTGATTGAATTAATGCATTTATTTTACGAGCTCATAGGAGTGAAGATTGAGTATTTGGTTTACTAGTTTGATTTATGCTGATTGAATCAATGGGTTTAATTTTGGAGCTCATTGGAGTCCAAAAAATGTGTAGATGATAGGTTTAGTCCGGCATTGTTTGAATATCTTTACCTTGAGAACAAAACTAGGAAGATTGGAAGAAAGATGGGTACTTTCTAGATGTTTACCAAACAACAAGTTTAGTTGTTGTTGTTGATCTAGCAAAACATAAATCTTTGATAAGTAGAAATTTAATTTGTGTTGGAACTGGTAGTATACTCGTTGAGGAGAATAATTTGGTGAAGCAGTAGGCAATGAGGAGTATGATTGGGCTATTTTGGCTGTATAAAGCTGGAAATTTGACCAGTTGGTACGTTCGTGCATCTTAAGCTGGTGTTTTGTGATGCTGAGGTGTCCCAGATTATATACTTGAGGTATGTTTTGGTTTGCTTTCAGGCAGTGTTTGGTTTGAAGTAAATTTCAGGAAGAGCATTTTTTTTCCGCTGGGACAGGTTCAAGATATTGCTTCTCTTGTCGACACTCAACAGTGGAGAGGATTTGGAGGGAAGGAGTAGTGCGCCTCATTGAACAACTTCTTAGGGACTCGGCGCGTTGTTATACATGCTAGTATCTATAATTCTATGGTTCGGACCCGTCGAGGAGTGGGTGTTTGGAAGGATATTCGGTGGGAATGGGATCCTTTCGCGGCTTATATCAGATTCAAGGTTGGGGATGGCCGTTATGTTTGCTTCTGGACCGATTGGTGGTGTGGCGAGAGCTCCCTTGCCTCTTCTTTTCCTATGCTTTTTAGGATTGCGCGCGATCGTCTTGTCTCTGTTGCCGACTGTTATCACCTTGATACCGGTAGGGCAGTGTGGGACGTCTTGTTCATGCGACCCTTTTAGGATTGGGAGTTAGAGGAGGTCTCTGGTTTGTTGGAGTTATTGTATTCTCAGGCTGTAGGCACTGGGCATGATACTTTGGTTTGGATGCCTTGTTCTTTGCGGTGTTTCTCGGTTGCTTCCTTTTTGGATGCCTTTCGCATAGGGTGGAAGGGAATTTTCCTTGGAAGGCGGTTTGGCTCTAAGGCCCCTTTTAAGGTCGTTTTTTTCACTTGGACGGCTGCTTTGGGACGCATTCTCACTTTGGATGTGCTGAGGAAACGGAACATTGTTGTGGTTAATCGGTGCTTTTTATGCAAAAAGGATGTGGAGACTGTGGATCACCTTATTTTGTATTGTCCGGTGGCGTATGATTGTTGGTATCTTCTTTTTGGCCTCCTCGGTGTTCAGTGGGTGATGCCGGCGTCAGTTCTTGATGTGTTGACCTCTTTGAGGTGCTTGTGGGTTGGGTCTCACGCCCGGAATTTTTTTAGGGCGGCCCCTCTTTGCCTTTGGTGGGGTATTTGACTTGACCGTAATAGGCGATGTTTTGAGTGAATTGAGTCCCCTTTTGGGGCCATTAATGATTTTTTTATTTCTAATTTGTTTTGTTGGGTGGAAGGTCGTTATTTTAAATCCATAGATGAAAAGATAGAGTTTTTGGGTTCTCTTGGGCCTTAGGGGCTCCTTTTTGGGCTCCTTAGAGACTCATCTGTGTTCTTAGGCCATGTTTGGTAAGCAGTCTTTCTGGTCCGGTCTGGTCCGGTCCGGTCCAGTCTAATTTGATCTGAAAAAGTCTGTTTGGTAAGCGGTCTGGTCTTACTATTTATTTATTATAATATTTATTTATGTATTATTTCTTTCTTTCTTTATTATTTATTCACTTTATAATATATTTTATTATTTATATTATTAAATTATTATTTATATTATTATTTATTAATTTATAAATATATTCTATTTATTTATTATTATTTCATTATTTAATTCATTTTATTTATAAATTATTTATTCATTTTTAATTATTTAAAAATATATTTTATTAATTTAATATTAATTTATTATTATTATACTCATTTTTTTATTATTATGAAGTATTTATTCATTATTATAGTTACTTATTATTTATTATTTTTTATTATATTTATTATTATTATTTATTTCATTTTGTTTATTATTTATTATTTTTATTATATTTTAAAATATGTTTTATGTAATTTATTATTATTATTATTTATTATTTAGTCCATTTTTATTATTATATTTATTTATTATTATATTTATTTATTATTATTGTATTCATTTTTTATTATTATTATTATGTTTTATTTAATTTATTATTTATATTATTAATTATTCAATTTTAATTATTTATAAATATATTTTATTATTTATTTATTATTATTATATTCATTTTTTATTATTTATATTTTATTTTTAAAATATGTTTAATTTAATTTATTATTATTATTAATTTTTTATTATCATTTTTAATTATTTATAAATATATTTTATTAATAAGACCCGACCGGACTACTATGAACTACCTTTTTTTTTTTTTTCTGAAATGAGGCTATTTTGGTCTGATTTGGTCTTACTTGGTCTAACCAAAAATTTGGGGCCAATGCTACTAAACATGGTCTGGTCCCATAAAACACAAGACCATACAAGACCAACTGGAACCGAACCACCTACCAAACAGGGCCTTAGTTGCTTAAGGGGTAACGTGGGAAAGGTGGTGGCTTGAGGAGGAATAGAGAGATGATGGTATGTTATTTAAAAGCTTTCATGATCCATGTAGTTGGCATGGCTGACATTTGGCGAGGAAAGTCTCTTTCTGGATTTTCTTGATTCTGACATTGATTATATTCGATTAAATGAATACAAGTGATGTTATGAAAAGAGTTTTGGAGGTAAACCTGTTGGAAGCTATGTATGGAGTCTTTACTGGATTTATGCCATTGATGCTGTTAAGCCAACATTACACCTTACAATTTTAAGTGGTTTGTATGTGTGGATATACAATTACTTTTTTTCCAACCCAGAGAGAGTGTTTAGTTTATGGAATTCGTATCTTTGTTGTACTGGTGGAATTCACTTTTACTACCTTGTCATTAATAATCTGATTATTGTACATTATTTTTGCCTTTTTATTACTTTGCAGCGATGTTTCTGTGGGTTAACTACGTCTTTTTGCTGTTATGGTTTGTAGAACGGTTTACAGTCCTCTCTTACAATATACTGGCTGACTACCTGGCTATTAATCATCGGCGCAAACTTTACTTTCACATACCTCACCATATTCTGGACTGGGAGTGGCGAAAGAGAAGTATTATCTTTGAGCTTGGGCTATGGTCGGCTGACATATTGTGCTTCCAGGTTTTCATTCTTCCAGGATTTTTATTTTAGTGAGAAATATTTTAAACAATATACTCACATGATTTGCCCATAAAAATATATCTTTGTTCAAAATGTTTGTTCCTCGAATGTACATGTTACAGCGAATACATGCATTTTCTACCTCTCCGTTTCTTCTTATATGGCTTAAGGTAATAATGAGGTTGATGTACAAGCATTGCTACAGGAGTAATCTGTGGCGCAGATGGATATTCTAGTGTGCGCGTTTTTCTTATAGCAAAGGGCTTTGGTAAAATTTGGAGACACTATTGTGCCACTATTTTGGTATCGTTATTGTCTGTTATTCTTTACATTTCTTTAGTTTCTACTGTATCCCTTTCCTTCTTTTTTGGTACAAGCACATGAAATTTTTACATCCACCTCTTCACTGAGTCTTTTTCTTGCTTTGTATTTTTTTCTTCCATCTGAATGGTTTTGTATTATTGTTCATCCATACCACATTATCTGTTTCTGGGGTTTTGGAAATAATTGTATGTCATTTTTTATATTGCCAGGAGGTTGATAGATTTCAGGACTTGGAGCATGAGTTGAAACATCGGGGATACAGCGGTATTTGGAAGGTGTGCTTTAGAGGATGTAGTTGTTTTGAGAACATGTAATTTATTGTGGTAAAAGAAATATAAATTAAGATCTTATGAAGTTCTATCTTGGTTAAAGTTTACATTTGTTTAGGATTGATAGAATATATCCCTCCCTCCCTCCCTCCCATATATACTTGATGCATTGACATTTATATGGATTTGGTCTGTTTGAAACATCTTTATCAATGTCAAACACCAATTTATTTATCCAGTTATTATTACTTAAATAGGATTTCCACATGTTGTAGAGGAACTTCATCTCAACAAGGGATCTATATTATTTACTAAAACATAAAGATGTATTGTAACTGTGAGGCTGTTGTTCTTTCTTTCCTCTTCCTTTTTATTCTTCTGTTTTTTGTTGTTGTTGTGGGTAGTCCCTTAGAAGAATACTACCTATACTACAAGCTTGCGCTTTCAGTCATCAGCAGAGCCGAGAGAGAAGGTTACTGCTGCATTTAATTACAAGGAACGGATTCTGATTTATTTTATTTTTATTGGAATGGGGAGAGTTGGATTAGAGTTCAAATATATTCAGGAAACAGAAAGGCTACAGTGAACCCAAAGTACACCCGGAAAAACCATCCAAAGCCACATAAAGGAAAGGAAAGAAAGAAGAATAAAACAAAAATGAGAAAAGGAACAAGAAAATGAAGCACTCTGAGAATTCCACCTATATGATAGTTAAGAACTGTTAAATCTTATAATTATTGAAAAGGAATTAATTTTACATATTGATTCTGCTATTTCAACAGTTGTGTGACGACTAGCCATGGGATTGTTATACTACTGTATAAAACTCAATTATAAAATAGGATTAGGTAGGTATGCTCATACCATTCATCATATACTATTAGGATTAAATCAGTCGGAACCGTGGGAAGCATGATATATTCTGATTCTGTGAAAAAATAGGTATCTATTTTGTGTACTATACTTGGTAAAGAATAAAATATGCTTCTTCTAAATGTGTAGGAAATATTGCTTAATTTTTGTGTACAAATAAGTTTTTTCTAAGGATTCAGTTTGATTAAAAATTCGTTGAACCTAGATTACATTCATCATATATCGAAACTGGGCCAAGTCATGTAGACCAATAGCATTTGATTTTCTTTCAAATTTAAGACATTTTCCATGATAAGTGATATTTTCTTGCACAATGAAAATCTAATTTTGCTTTGTGTTCTTGTAGATGCGAACTGGTGATCCAGTTGATGGCTGTGCAATATTTTGGCGCGTTTCGAGGTAAATCATTTGCATTTCTTACATGCTCATGCTTTATAGACAAAAAATTGTTACAAACAGAAACCTCATCTCATTTTTTTTTTGGCCACCCTCTCTATCTCTTACCTTCTACTCCAAGTAGCCTTCTTCATTTGACACCATAAAAAAAAGATTAAAAAATGAGGAAAAATGAAGAAACCTAGAAAGGTCGAGAAAGAGAAAACGAGACAGCAGAGGAAGTGAGAAGTACAGGGAAAAGAGAGATGGAGACAGAGAATAGAGAGAAATAAAGCAAGCAAGAAGGTGAAGAAGTGGATGAAAGAGAGAGGGATAGAGAAAAGCGATTTTGGGTGGGTGGATGGTTAGAGAGAGAGAAGTGGGTCTTCTTAAATGGGTGTTGGATTTGTTGGTGTAGGACCCCTTTTTGCTAGTAGTAAAAAGGTTGTGCACAAAAGCTGAGGGCTGCCACAACTGGGTCTTAGTTCTTTAATCAAATATGTGTCCTCATCATTTCATTTCTACATGAAATCAATTGGTAGCTCCATTTATATATCCATCAATCTTTGCAATTCAAACACTATCAAGCTATAAACTATTTAGCCGTTTGATTATACAGGTATTTTATATATGTTCTGATGTATCAGATGTTTACCTTGAGAGAAGTTTGATTTCTCAATGTTGTCTAGAATCAGTCTAATTATATTTCTGTTAGATTTAAGCTGCTGCACGAGGAATGCATTGAATTTAATAAGCTTGGACTACGGGATAATGTTGCCCAGATTTGTGTTTTGCAGGTAAATTGGATCTTCAAATACTTCATTGGATACTTGAAATACCGATATTAAATAAGAACCTTCATTATTTTCTCAACTTCGTTTGTTTATTTACATTTTCGTTCTTCTATTGAACAGTCTGTGAATCCAAATCCTAGCAAATGTACATCAGCTCTCCCAACAAGGTAATCCAACTCGCTTTTGCTTTGTAGAATATATCTGTGGTAACAGTTAATGGTATTATCAAATTATATTTTTTCACTTCTTTATGTAGACATGTCAGTAACATCGATGCTTTGGGATTTTGTACTTGAATTATTGGTTACCAAAAAATTTCACAAAACATAAGTTGTAGGTGTTTGTAACAAAAATAAAAATGAAAACCTCTCAGCTGATTTTGTCATTATCCTGCCTCAACATTTGGTAATATATAAGCAATATATTACGCCAGGATACACGTCTAGGCTTTGAACCACAACTCACCCATGGACGATGATCATTCCGCAGTTATGAAATGCAACCCATGCATGTTAACCTTTACACTAACATCATTAGTATTTCTTTCCATGTCTCATAAATCCCGTAGGCATCTTATTAACCACGTAAAAGGCACGTTGTACATCTACGACAATGCCATATATTCTCATGGTAGTTTGCACCCAGTAACTCATTCTGAGCATCAGAACGCATACTCACATACTTAGCTTTATCATTCGTGCCATTCCACATAAAATTAATTTTATATACTTAATATATCACTTAATCGTCAGCAATTCTACACAAGCGAGTATCATATCGTTACATAAAACACTTGTGAAGTGTAATAAAAGCTGATACACCCATACCTCAAGGAAGAGGAAACCCTAGAAATTACACTGGAATGGAAATGCTCCAAATACGGAACTGAGACTTTAGATGCATAGAGTTTGAAGAGAACTACACCCTTCCATCTACTACTTACCACATCTCAATGTAAGAAACATCGGCCAAACCCAAACTAGCCCAAATTGAAATCGAAGATCATTGATGCATATAGGACATTGTTGAAATTAGTGTAATATTGACTTCATAACTTTCTGGTTAGCAGCCCTATATATATATATATATATTTATATATATAATATTAGGGCAACACATAGATGAGTACACAAAATCATATGGGTCTGGCTCATATTGGGTCAAGCCCAAAGACACCCACACACTATAACTAACACTCCCCCTCAAGCTAGAGCATAAATATTAATCATGCCCAACTTGTTACATATATAAGAAATTCGATTGCCAATAAGAGATTTAGTAAACACATCTGCTAGCTGATCACTGGTTTTCACAAGCTTTAAAGAGATCTATTCACCTTGTAGCTTATCCCGTACAAAATGACAATCCACTTCAATATGCTTTGTTCTTTCATGAAAAATAGGATTACATACAATATGTATAACTGCTTGATTATCACATCACAACTGGGACGGTTCTGAGGATTTGTAACCAAGTTCATCGAGAAGTTGTTGCAAATATATTACCTCACTAGTTAAGTGAGCCAATGCACGATACTTTGATTCAGTACTAAAGCGAACTACTACATTCTGTTTCTTGCTCTTCCAGGAAATCAAATTACCACCAACGAACACACAGTAACCTGTAGTAGATTTCCTGTCACACGGGGATCCTGCCTAATCAGCATTCGAAAACCCTTCAATCCGCATATAGCCATGGTTATTGTACAATAATCCTCGACCTGGAGTACCTTTAATATATCGTAGAATATGAATCACTGCATCCCAATATGGAACACGAGGCGTTGCCATAAACTAACTGACCACACTTACAGGAAATGCAATATCAGGGCGGGTTATTGCAAGATAATTAAGCTTTCCAACCAAACGTTTATAACGCTCAGGATCAGAGAACACATCTCCATCTTCTCCAGAAAATTTTTCTCCAGGAGCTATAGGACTATCACATAGTTTAGCACTCATCATCCCCGTGTCGCGTAACAGATCTAAAACATATTTTCTTTGAGAGAGAAATATTCCCCGTTTACTATGGGCCACCTCAACTCCCAAGAAATAACAAAGACAACCAAGATCCTTTGTCTGAAACAGAGTCTGCAGAAATGCTTTTAGCGAAGAAATACCTGCACCATCGCTGCCAGTGATCACAATGTCATCAACATAAACAATAAGTAAAATACTACCTGCATCCGACTGGTGATAAAATACCGAGTGATCTTTGGCTGCCCGCTTAAGACCAAACTCTAAAATAACATCACTAAAACGCCCACACCATGTGCGCGGGGATTGTTTCAAACCATATAGAGACTTCTTCAGGCGACAAACAAGACTATACTCCCCCTAAGCAACAAAACCAGGTGGTTGCTCCAAATAAACTTCCTCTTGGAGATCACCATGCGAGAATGCATTCTTAACATCTAACTGATGGAGCGGCCAACCAGACGTAGCTGCAAGAGAAATAATGAGACGTACAAATGCAAATTTAGCCACAGGAGAAAAGGTATCAGTATAATCCACCCCATAAGTCTGAGCATAGCCTTTTGCCACTAGGTGAGCCTTGAGTCTAGCTACAAAACCATTTGGATTCGTTTTAACAACATATACCCATTTACAACCAATAGGTCTTTTGCCCGGCGGGAGAGGCACCAAGTCTTAAGTATGATTAGCCTCCAGGGCAGACATTTCATCCTGCATCGCTGCTCGCCAATCTGCAGAAGAGAGAGACTCAGATAGATTTTGAGGCCCAGAAATAGAGTCCAGAGCTGATACGAAAGCCTGTAATGATGAAGAAACACCTGCATAGGAAAGGGTTGCATATACATGATAACTAACACAACTGTGCTTACCGTTCCGAAGAGCAATAGGCAAATCATCATCAGATATCTAAACTGGCACTAGAGGATCAGAGGACGAAGAGTCCGATACAGCAGGGGGCGGCTCAGGATCAACTACGTGAGTAGAACCAAACACCTGACGTAAGTGCCCGAGCAACATCCATAATATGTCGATTTTTACGCTCAGCAACTCCATTTTGTTAGGGGGTATTTGGACATGAAGACTAGTGAATAATACCCTCTTGGGTCATGAATGATGTAAATGGAGAAGAAAAATATTCACATGCGTTATCACTACGCAACGTGCGAATAGACACAGAAAATTGATTATGAATTTCATTGTAAAAAGCACAAAAGACAAAATATCTCAGAACGTTGTTTTATTAGATATAACCAAGTAACACGGGAATAATCATTCACAAATGTAACAAAATGACGAAACCCAAACTTAGACTGAACTGGACATGGACCCCAAACATCAGAATAAACTATATCAAATGGAGCACATGCTCGTTTATTTATCTTAGACACATGACACGCGATGATGTTTCGCGAACTGACACGATTCACAAAACAACTCTGGTAAAGACTGAAAAACTGGATATAGATGCTTGAAACCGGGGAGAGCAGGATGACCAAGGCGACAGTGAAGCTCGAAAGGAGTGGATGACACATCGGAACACGCCTTGGATATTGGTTCCTCATCTAGCACGTAGAGTCCTCTTGAAGTGCGACGACCCCTACCAATCATCCTTTTTGTCGAACAATCTTGAAATTCACAATATTCACCATAGAAAATTACACAACAATTAAGTCCTCTAGTTAGTGCACTGACAGAAATCAGATTAAAAGGAAGATCGAGCAAATATAAAACGGATGACAATTGTAAACTAGGTGTAGGAGATGTTTTCCCAATCCCTCGAACAACAATATATGATCCTTCAGCCACCCGAACATCGGAAAAAGATGATGTAGGAGAATATGCACTCAATATACCTGTGGTGCCAGTTATATGGTCTGAAGCTCTAGAATCAATAATCCATGCCCGAGGAGAAGCTGAAAGACAAGCAGTAGATGGACCCGTTTGAGCAATAGTGGCAGATATAGAGGCCTGATTAGATAACAAGCGAGAGTACTTCTCATCGGATAAAGTCACACGACCATCATCAACAGTAGTATCCTGGGTAAACTGATCAGTCCCGGATATCATATTTGCGAACCGAACATTAGGTGGTTAACCATGTAACTTCCAGCATCTGTCATGCATGTGATCAATGCCACCATAGTGAAAACAAGCAACTCGACCATCTGGTCCGCGTCCTCCTCGACCCCCACGGCCTCCTCGACTTCCCCCAACACTGCCTCCGGATTGACCTGTTAGGGCAGTCCTATCACCATTATCACTGAATCCTGAAGATTGTCGAGTAGAGCGCTGAGCTCTAGAATATGCCTCTGTAAGTGAGTTTCACGACTCACTAGAATTTGTGTTTGAGCCGATTCATATTCAGGTTTTAAACCACTCAGGAATGCAAGAATAACTAATTGTTTTCTCTGTTTCTGTATCTGATGAATATATGACGTAATAGGCATCAACATATTAAATTCTTCATATGTTTTCTTGAACGAAGCGAAATAATCATTGATACTTTCCTTTTGCTTAGGGCCGAATAGGAACTGACATACATCATATCTGTTCATATCATCTCGGCCAGAATATAGAATCTGTAGATACTCCCACAACTATTTAACTGAATCACAGTGGGTAATCAACATGGCTACCTTTGGCTCCATAGAATTGATAAGTTGGTTATATAACCGTGCATCATCACGTAACCAAATCTTATAACTTGCAGGGTCAGATTGCTTGTTCAGGAATTCAACAGTAAGATGATCTTCCTTATCCATACCACGAATAACAAAAAGAATAATCTTTCTCCAATTCTGGAAATTAGATCATTCCAAACGTTGATCTGTAAGCTTGGTAGAGATAGAAACGATCTCAGAAATAATGGGCTTGTTGTTGTTCTCAACAGCCCCACCACCGGAAGACGACAAATCCGCTATAATAAAATCTTAAATAAAAAAAATCCAGAGATGACCCTGCGAATTGAAACAGAAAGAAAACTAACAATGAGGAACCACACTCCTAATCACATAAATAAGGGGGAACCGCACCCCTATATATATCAAGATAACTTTTCAGTCAATAACCCATTACGAAATTAGGGTTTCATGAATAGAATTACGAAAACAAACCAAGTATAACAAAAAAAATTCTCGGGGTATTGCGTAGCGGAATTTGGCTTCACAAAAAAAACAAGGGTTAGGGTTTTGTGTGGATTAGGGTTAGGGAAGAAGGATGGTAATTAAGGTTAGGGTTTTGTGAAAAGAGAGTTTCTCAAACTTTAGTACCTGGCTCTGATACCATATTGAAATTAGTGTAATATTGATTTCATAACTTTCTGGTTAGCAGCCCTATATATATATATATATATATATATATAAATATTAGGGCAACACATAGATGGGTACGCAAAATCATATGAGCCTGACCCATATTGGGTCAGCCTAAAGACACCCACACACTATAACTAACAATAGGACGTCAAGGACTTCATTTTGTCCTTTGACAGCTTACCCTTAATCCCCCTCGACAGAGATTAAACCCAAGGGAGAAGAAGTAGATTTCAGAATCTCCCACCAAAAGAAAACTAAGGCAAATTACAAATCCGAGATCATAGGATTGAAGGTCGTGTCGAATGGAAGCAAACTCTCTTGTCACTTCCTCCAAATCTCACTCTTTCTCTAAGTGATTGAAAATCAAGAGAGAAGGTGGAGGGAAATATGGTTTCTCTTAAAGAGAAAGGCAAGAGAGGAATGAGTGTTGTAAGTCTTCTCTTTCAACTTAAGCACTTCTTGAAAATCGTGAACTTAATACAACTCCCCCAAAAAATCACCAGGTGACCCAGACCCTTTATACTATTCACCAAAATGACATCCCGACCCACCCCGGGTAAGAATTAGATGCCAGGCCCATGAGACAGAACTTGGGCACAAAACTAACCTCTGGCGCACACATTCTATCAAAATTGAAACTCGTCCTAGTGAAGGAGCAAAGCTGAAAATACCCGAAACAATACCCCCATGAAAGAGAACATGTATAACACATGGGGAAAAGGAAAAGGAAAAGGTGGTCTCTACAATACCTCATGCTGGTTCCACAATGATATGCTCTGATGGCAATGGTTGGTTCAAGAGATTATTACCCAAGGCTCTATACGTCAAAGAGTGAGCACTGACTTATACATAGAGTAATGGAAGAGAGAGAGAGGGGGGGGGGGGGGGGGGGGGGGGGGTTATACAAACATATAAATTAACAAATGAAAATACCATGGACCCTAGTCCACACACGTCTAAATCCCACAAGGAAGAGGTTACAGTCTAAGTTATCAAAATCAAAGCAAGAATCACCTACTCCTTTGCGACTGGGAATTATGCAAGATCTTCCCTGATCATCTAGCTTTCAAATTTTTGAGTTTCTTCTCTCTAAAAAAGTAAATTCTTTTGAGAAGATGTAAACATTAGACAGTTCATGTGAGAGATTTTCTATACCGTATATAACCCCATTTGCACAGCCAATATTAGAGACCGATCTAGTATTTAATAGAAAAATCCTTTTAAAATTTCTATTTGAAAGATTGTTCATTTAATTGTGTATGCAGTATTTGATTGACTGCCATGGGACAAGCATGGTCAGTCGACCTATAGCTCGAGGCATTCTAGATTTTGATAATTTATAGACAAAATTCTTTATACTGTTCGATCTCTCAAAGATCTTTCATCCATCGACATCTATCATTTTCAATTTACTAAGCTCTACAATTCCAAAAACTCATTTAATAGGTACCATTGAGTCTTTCAAGATCAATTTAGGTCTAATAAGGTCTTTCTAAGGTCGATTACTTGTGCCCTAGGTATGAGATTAGAATGCGAGCTTATTACCGTGTTCTTTGCGATTCTTCATGTGCCTTGTCTGCAATTGCTGTACTCATATGATTAGAGACAATTTAAGATGTTGCGGCCCTAGTATTCAGTAGGAAATTTCCAAGCACATGCCTCATATACCTACCACCACTATTTGTTAAACAGGTGGTAGCAGGCTTGCATCTCTCTTTCCTCATATAATATATAAGTACAGCTGAGCTACCTTTGTCAGGTGTATGTTGTTTTTTAGTGCTTCATAAACCTTTATGGATGTATTTATTCTGGATGAAGACTAAGAATTCTGTATCTGCAGCTCAGCAGGTTATAATACAGTTGTTTTATGTAACATTCACGTGCTTTACAACCCTAAAAGGGGAGAGATTAAGCTTGGCCAGGTATATACTCTTTGCAAATAGGCTTTCTCCTTTTTTTTCCGTGACTATACAAAATATTGTTATTGTTATTATTGGTTTAGACATAAAAAAAATAAAGATAAAAACTGATTTCTACGTTAATGAGCTCAGAATAACAGAATCAGCTAATATCATTGCCCTTGTCGCACAGGCATAGTTACTGAGAATTCAGTAGACACATGTGCTGTTCGCAATTTTTTGGTGACTAGAGGTGTACTCCCAGTCGTTGGGTGAGATTAATCTATTCTTTTTGTAACTAGAGGTGTACTCCCACTCCTTGGGTGAAACATGCACTTTTAGTCCAGGGAAAATAAGGCGAGGCTAGCCTTAAAGGAGGACTATTGAACTAAAGATCACTATCATTTTTACTGCAACACAATAGGTTTGAAAGGGGGGATGTGAAGAAGGGGCTGTTAGGACTTAGGATTCCTTAGCTTAATATATGATATTGGGATCAAGATAATGGTAGGGAGCCCCTATTGTTAAAGGAGGAAGTTCAGTTTAGATTTTTTCACTCTTCCACCTCATCGCCCCCAATTTATCCTTGCGGTGATGTTCATTCACTACGGACAAAATACACTTATTTATTTTTATTTTGTTTGTCTCATAAGATATTTTAAAGAACATTTTTCTTTGTGTGGTAAATTTATATCACTTGTTACATTATCCATCTCATGAAACATAGATAGTTTATACATAAAAAAAATACTTCTAAAAAAATATAAATAAAACATAGGTAGTTTACCACATTTCACAATTATCATAATTAGTACATGTGGAAATTTGAACTAAACTCTTTTATTTCTGAAGTTATTTTTTACATACATTATACACTGCTATATATAAGCAGTAGGATACATAAATGCAGCTGCCACTAAGTCAAAATACAACAGCTACTAAGTCAGCTAAGATAGTCAAAATACAACAACTACTAAGTCAGATTCTGCCAACTTATACCAGATTTTCATAGAGACCAACTTGTATTTTTCCACACTCCCCCTCAAGCTGGTGAATAGGTGTCAACCATTCCCAGCTTGGAAATAATTTCTTGGAAGATAACACGGTTGAGCCCCTTTGTAAGAACATCTGCTATTTGACCTCCCGTGGGAACGTATGGTGTGCAAATTAATCCACTTTCTAGTTTTTCCTTGATAAAATGCTTGTCTATCTCGATGTGCTTAGTTCGGTCGTGTTGCACTGGATTATGTGCAATATTGATTGCTGATTTATTGTTACAGTAGAGTTTCATTGGCCCACTCCATTTAATCTTCAAGTCTTCCAGTATAATCTTCACCCATAACAACTCACAGACACCTTGTGCCATTGCTCTAAACTCGGCTTCTGCACTTGACCTGGCTACAACATTCTGCTTCTTGCTTCGCCATGTTACCAAATTGCCTCCAAGGAATGTACAATAACCTGAAGTAGATCTCCGATCCATAGGGGACCCCACGTAATCTGCATCTGTGTAAGCTTCAAGGACAAGCTCAGAGTTTCTTTTAAACATTATCCCCTTCCCAGGATTAGCTTTCAAGTAATGAAGCACACGATAGACAGCTTGAAGATGAGTCTCCTTCGGGTCATGCATGAATTGGCTGATGACGCTAACAGAATATGCTATGTCCGGTCGGGTGTGGGCAAGATAGATGAGTTTTCCAACTAATCTCTGGTACATCTCTCTATCTACTGCTTGATCTCCAATAGCCTCTCCAAGTCTATGGTTCGGCTCAATAGGTGTTGCAACTGGTTTGCTTGCGAGCATTCCTATTTCCTCAAGAAGATCAGTGACATACTTTTGCTGTGAAATGAAGATACCTTGTCTAGAATGAGCCACTTCAATCCCTAGAAAATATTTCAATCTCCCCAAATCTTTTATTTCAAATTCTTTGATCAAACATTGTTTCAAGGCTTGCTTCTCCTTCTCATCATTTCCAGTCACAATTATGTCGTCCACATAGACTATCAAGGCCGTGACTTTCCCTGAAACCGAGTGTTTGAGGAAAAGAGTGTGATCTCCCTAACTCTGCTTATATCCTGTAGCTAACATCACATTAGTAAATCTCCCAAACCAGGCACGTGGCGATTGTTTTAAACCGTATAAGGCCTTCCTTAATTTGCATACCTTGTTCCCTTCGACTCCTCCAAATCCTGGCGGAATGCTCATATAGATTTCTTCTTCCAGATCACCATGTAGAAAGGTGTTCTTCACATCGTACTGCTGTAGTTCCCAATTAAAATTGGCTGCTAATGACAACAAGATCCTCACAGTGTTCATTTTTGCAACCGGAGCGAATGTCTCTTGGTAATCAACTCCATATGTCTGAGTGTACCCCTTAGCAACTAGCCTTGCTTTGTAGCGTTCTAACGATCCATCAGCCTTATACTTCAAGGTAAAAACCCACTTACACCCTACTGCATTCTTTCCTTTTGGTAGATCAACTAACTCCCACGTCCCATTTTTTTCCAATGCGTCCATCTCAACTCTCATGGCTTTCCTCCATTCTTCATTGGATAATGCTTCGGATAAAGTGTTTGGAATAGAGATTTCATTTAGACTCGTGAGAAAACTCCTATGGGCTGGCGAGAATTTCTTGAAGGATACATAATGAGATATAGGGTATAATGGTCGTTTGGTACACTCTCGACTACCTTTCCTCACGGCTATGGGCAAATCTTGGTCAGTTATTTGCGGTCCAGGGAGCTGGTGTTCTACAAGTGGAGTAGGTTCAGATACCGTTACCTCATTCTCAGGAGTCAGGTTGGAGGTTTGGGCCTGCACCGGATCAGGAGCTAGACCTTGTTTCCCATACCGTACGTGATCAGGAGTCATATTATCCTTCACAGGAGACACATGTGACAAAACAAGAGATTCAGGCTCAGGTACTGAGTTGGATTGAGTGTTTGATACAGGTAAAAAAGATGGTGAATGAGACGAAGACGGTAAAGTGAGCTGGAAAAAATCCTTATCTTCCATCATAGATGACTCCCCCTGAAGATAAGGTTCAGTAAAATACGGTTTCCCTTCCGCAAATGTGACATCAGCTGAGATATAGAGTTTTCGGGTAGGAGGATGAAAACATTTGTAACCCTTTTGTATGGATGAGTATCCTATAAACACACACTTAATGGCTCTAGGATCTAGTTTGCCACGGTTGTTGCTATGGACATGAACAAATGAAGTGAACCCAAATATCCTAGGGTTAAGATTGTTTGTGGTACTAAGGTCGGGGTAGAATTTAGAAAGGGCTTCCATTGGACTTTTTGACCCTAAAACCCGTGAAGGAAGTCTGTTTATGATGTAGGTAGATATAAGTACTGCTTCCCCCCAATAGTGTTTTGGTACATTTTGATGAAACAAGAGTGCTCTAGTAGTGTTTAGGAGATGACCATTTTTCCTTTCGGCTACTCCGTTTTGTTGTGGAGTATTAATGCAAGATGACTCATGAATAATTCCTTCCTTTTGAAAGAAGGGTGACAAGACTTGATTGAAATAATCCCTCGCATTATCAGACCTAAACCTCTTTATTTTGGTACCAAACTGATTGTGGATCATTGTATGGAAATTGGGAAAGATATTACTCACATTTGATTTGTTTTTTAGTAAAAATATCCAAGAGACTCTGGTGCAATCATCTATAAAGGACACAAACCACCGCGACCCAGAAACATTGGGGACTGTGGAGGGTCCCCATATATCACTGTGAATTAAATAGAAAGGAGATGAACTTCTTTTATTGCTAATGGGAAAAGCTACACGAGTGTGTTTTGCATACTCACAAATATCACAATGAAATGTTCCAATATTTAATCCCTTAAACAAAGAAGGAAACATGATTTTTAGAATTGCAAAAGAGGGATGTCCTAGATGAAAATGATGCAACCATATGACATCTTTATGGGAAGAAGAGAGAAACGAAGAGGATAAATTTGTCCTGATCATACTTGGAAGGCTCGGTGTCTCAAGGTAGTAGAGTCCTTCCTTTTCCTTAGCACGTCCAATCCTCATCCTCGAATCCTTGTCCTGAAATTCACAGTAAGAGGGATAAAATGTAACATGACAATGTAAGTCTCTAGTAAACTTTTGAATGGACACAAGGTTAGCAGACAATTTAGGAACATGTAGAACATTTTTAAGGACAAGGCTAGGGGTGATATGGATATCTCCTACACCAGCAACAGTGATTTTCCTATTGCTAGGACATGGGGTATAAGTGCTGAATTGGTTTGAGGCATGTGTCATGTGGTTTGTGGCTCCCGAGTCTATGATCCATGAATCCACAAACAATTTATCAGAAACATTTAATCCAAGGGAGAATGAAGACTCACCTGAGAAGGCTAAAGAACAAGCACCAAAAGAAGGTTTATCAAGGTTCCCAGCAGGTTTCTTAACTTTTCTATTTCTTCACCGTTGAATCCTCCATGTTCTTTTGCCTGGTCCTGACCCACATTTGAGGTCATATGAGCTTGTCCTTGTTGTCGCTGCTGCTCTCCTCCTTTGTTTCCCCATTCTCGACTGGATGTGGGTGGTTTCCCGTGTAATTTCCAGCAACGATCTCTGGTATGTCGCGACTTTTTACAGTACGTACACCAGAGATTGTCTCGGTTTGCCCCCTTTGATAATTCTGCCTTTCCATATTCAGCATTTTTCGGTTGTTCTAGAGTGAGACCCCGCTTATTGTCACCAGAGGCTACGAGTGCTGAGCTGTCTATCAACTGAGGTTCAAGCATGATTCCTCTCCGACTCTCTTCAGCCCGAATCAATGAAATCACCTCATTAAGAGATGGTACCTCTTCCTTGCCCAAGATTTGAATTCTGACTTGATCAAATTCAGAATTTAGGCCAGCAAGAAAATCATAAACTCGATCTTTTTCAATAATTTTTTTCATAATTACAGCGCATTCGCTGCACTTCAAATCAATCACCCTGTAGTAATCCAGTTCTTGCCACTGGTTTTGCAGAAAATTGGCAAACTCAGTCACTGACTTGTTCCCCTGTTTTGTAGATGTTGTCTTTGTCTTGATCTCGTATACTTGCGCTGCATCACGAACCTTGGAGTAAGTCTGGTTGAGAGCGTCCCAGATGGCCTTCACAGTTGGTAGGGACATGCATGTGTCGCTGATTTCGGGTGTCATGGAATTCCACAACCAGGACATGACCATTGAGTCCTTCTCGTCCCACGCTTCGAAACCTGCATCACCTTTCTTTGGTCCCGTTCCCAGCAAGTGACTTAATTTCCCTTTTCCTTTCAAAAAAGTTCGAACCAATTAAGACCATTTTAAGTAGTTTCTTCCATTAAGTCAGTACGCTGGTTGAATATTTTGCAGTTCACTTGTGGAGCGAACCTGCTCTTCCTCGAGTGATTGGGATGATTGAGCAGTAATTTCTGACATTCTTCAACAATGAGCTATGAAGACTAAACAAAGGTTATGCGAAAAATTGGCAAAAGAAAGTGCCAGAGAATAACTGCAATGAAGGCAAGTCACAGAGAGAAAAAAAAATCTGCTATGAAGGCTGAACAGAGAATGACTGCAATGAAGGCAAGTCACCGAGAATGACTGCAATGAAGGCAAGTCACAGAGAAGAAAGATTAATCTGCTATTAAGGCTGAACAGAAAAACAAAAACACTGAAAATTTTCAGGAAATCCAAGTCTTACAGCTCTGATACCATGTGGAAATTTGAACTAAACTCTTTTATTTCTGAAGTTATTTTTTACATACATTATACACTGCTATATATAGGCAGTAGGATACATAAATGCAGCTGCCACTAAGTCAAAATACAACAACTACTAAGTCAGCTAAGATAGTCAAAATACAACAGCTACTAAGTCAGATTCTGCCAACTTATACCAGATTTTCATAGAGACCAACTTGTATTTTTCCACAGTACACATAGCCTTGAAGCATCACTTGAACCTAATGCATGAATTTTCTTATGCCTATTCAATGATCAAGGTTTGGCGTTAATTTTGTTAATGACTCCTCTTAAAGTTTTTATCTTTTTACTTTTCTTTCTGAATTCAGACGAGTATTTTTCTTTCTATCTTCAACAAATTTCCATGCAACTAGTGTTGATTTTGCTGCAAGCTTTCATTTTTGGAATCTGCTAAGGGGAGTTTTGTGCCTTCGCATAGGTTTTTAAACAGATATCAAGTCCAGTATTCCCATCCCATGTTTTATGCAAAAATATATGGATTTGCAACAAGTTTTTTTGTGTTTGGATTCTTACAAGAGAAGTTTTGCGTGTTATTAAAGGTTCACAAAGATATATAGTGTTGAGTTTTCTCGTAGTAGGTTGTATACAAAATTATAGGATAGCTCTACTTCAAATATCATCTATTTTGCATTGAATTGCTAAGTTGGTGAAAGTCCATTTCTGCGCGTGTTCTCCATAAATCTATTCCCTTTCTAGGTCAATTTTCGGTAGCTCTTATGAGATTTAAATGAGCTGGTACCAAATTCATCTGGAAAAGTTTTGATCTGCTGCAATTCGGGGTATAATTGATTTTCTATCTGATGTCTGCCTCTTCTAGTTTAGGAATCATCTCTCTCCCTCTCTCTCTCTCTCTATATATATATATATATATATTGCAATTTTCCAGTTGGCTTCTTTGAGGTGCTTGATCATGACTCCTCTGTTACAATTGCCAGTGAAACTTCGCTTGATTGGTTTGCTATATTGTTAGTCATTGGGGGATATTGATATGCATAACAGGTAATAGGTAAAGGTCCGATTTTTTGGGCTAAAATGAAGCATTATTTCTTCTCTATGGACTACATGCAATTAATTTGGTGTTCATATTTTATCTAGCTGCATTTGGAAAGTATTGTGTTTTTATCCCAATATTGCTTAACCTCCTGGAAGTTAAATTAAATCTTATATCTGAATGAACTTAACTATGTAAAACATTTCTGCTTGTGAACAGATTCGAGTGCTTTTGGAGAGGGCCCATGTTGTGGCTAAGCTTTGGGATGATGCTCCTGTTGTTCTTTGTGGGGATTTTAATTGTACTCCAAAGGTAGAATTATAGAATTACTTACTGTACTGCTTGAATTTATATGTATTAGTCGTAATATATTTTTTAATCCCTTATGAAACATCTTTTGATGGGGGTGAACCCAAGGGGTTGACTCAAGGGGGTAAGACACTTGGCCCTGGTGTATTGGGAAGCATCAGATCTAAGGTTTGATTCCTCTTGGGTAAACAATTCCTTGGTGGTGTGTGCGAGTATCAACTAGAAAAGAAAAAAGAAAAAACTAAAGATGGGGTGACGGGTCTAATGTAGTATGGGACTTTTGGTTCCTAAGAGGTCTTCGATACAAGTTGCTGTTTCTATCTGTTCCCCCTTCTGTTAATTTCTTTGTCTCTGCCTTTCCACGTGTGAGAGAAGATCACATGAAAGCTTGATTTAAATTGTTTGCCCCATTCCTGAACAACTTATGATTTTGAGGCTAGTGGTTATCTAACAACTTCCACCGGACACCCTCTTGTGTTGTCTATTTAATATCATCTTTGTATGTTATTGGTATATTTTTTGTTTTTCAAATAACAACTTTTTTTCCTTGTATCAGAGTGAATTATACAACTATATAGCAGAACAAAAGGTAAAATGCGTTTTGTTTTTTAATTTACTTATAATTGATGGTTTGTTGTTTAGAATACTCTAATGAACACTGCTCGTCCATTGCAGTTAAACCTTTCTGAGCTACCAAGAGATAAGGTGTCTGGACAAGCTGATTTTGAAATTCGGGCACCAGGGCAGTTTGGCCTTTATTTTGGGTAGGAGTTTTAATAGTTAAAATGTTCATTTGTGAATTTCAGAGCCTTAGATAGGCTTCTGTTGCATGTATTGAAAAGCTGAAGCTGTAAGGCTTGCATATATTTAGGCCTCAATCTGTTCATAATTCAGTTCGAGTTTCACCAATTGTTGAAGACGGGAAAGTCAGGGGGAGTGATTCCTTCTCAGACTTGCAGAAGCAGAATGGTTCAGGTAACAGACAAACAGCTTATCTCAGCCTTGATATGTTTACAATCTATTGAATGTGACTGGTCTTGCATTGAAGGACAATATGAAGATAAGAACAGTGCACTGCACCATGAACTGACAAAAGAAACTCAGCAGGATGCAGTGAATGGTTGCAAGAAAGAAAATGTTTTGATTGAATTTGTTTCAGATAGTAGCTTAAATGAAGGTCCAAGTAATTCTCTTAAATATGGTGGTGGAGCTGGTGATCAAATAAAGGATGGTACTTATAAATTCACTCATACGGATTCTTGTTGTGAAGATATTTACTCTAGTGTGAGTGAGACTGGACATGAAAAAAATGCACATGCAAACTATACAAAATCTGGTTCATTGAATGAATACTCTCAATCAAGTTTGTGTACAGAAAGTGGAAGTGTTGCTTGCGAGAATGATATTCTCTCTTTTGTGGGTGAAAATCCTTCTACGAGTGTCACAGTTGATCCTGAGCCTGCAAGTGCTTCTGACTTAGCAACAGCTTCATGTCAGCTATTACATGAGACTTCCTCTCCGAATGTTGAAGAAGTCTCTTCTCCTGGGAACTCGGAAAGTTTGTCATCTCTTTCAGCCGCCAATTACAAGGGCAGCCCTTCAAGCTTACACAAAGTCAACATCTTGTGTGAATCTTTAACCATTGATGGAAAAGTTGATGAAAAGAATATGAACTCAACCCTTAACGAGCTAGATGAAATCAATGAGGAAGATGAGAGTTTAGGTGAAGAATGCACCACATTCTTATCTGAGCTACACAACACTGACAGCAGTCCCGTTCCGTCCCACGTAAAGCATCCTCCTGATGATGAGGATTCTCGTAGAATGGATAATGTGTATGTTGATGCATTTAAAGCTTCCTATGATCCATCAGCGTGGACTCCAATGGAAATAGAAACTGCAACAGGTAAATCAGACTGTACCCTTTTGGAACATCCTCTGAAGCTGAGAAGCACGTATGCAGAAGTTGAGGTACGTCATCAACTCAACTCTCTCTTTCTGCTACTTAATATTCTCTTTTGACATAATAAAAATACAGTGGGTAACTTACTTTGACATCGTCTGAGGTTTACTTTGACTGTTGTAATTTCTCTTGTAGGGATGACTTAATCATGGTCACATATGCTTGTTGAGAAATTACAACAGTCAGCATAATAGTCCCTCACGTTGATGATCAGCTGGATTCGTGTCCCCAATTTACAAGTTCAAACATGTCGCCAAACTGTATAGGAGCACTACAAATTTATGATTGTGGCAAACTCATTGAAAGGCTCTTTGGTGGTTGTACCAGTGGTAATACTATGAATTGGCTATTTAAATAAGCGAGAGAATAAAAAAATAGAGAAAGAATGAGGAAATATGGTCTAACTTATGGGTGTACATTCGGATAGCCCAGATGAAGGACTCTCCTCCTTCACTTAGGGTATTTTTGAGTTAAAAGTGCAGACATACGATGGTAATTTGGTCAACTAAATATGTTTGAAATGGTTGTTGAAATAGTCAAGGAAGTCCATTTAGTCCAGAAGGGTAATTTTGGCAATTTTATATCTTTCACTGCCCTAGCAGTCCACTAATGGTGGGGAAGGTTGGAGTTATTCCAAACAAACCTCAAGGGTGGTTGATCAATTTTCTACAAGTTTAAGCAAGAAGTTAAAAGCCAAACCTTAGGGGAGGTCTGGCTAAATACTCGAATAAATCTACCTTTAACTTGTAAATTTGGAGGTTCATACTATTTGATTTGCAGGACTGTTCCGGGACTAGAGATCCAAATGGAGAACCTCTGGTGACCAGTTACAATAGGTGTTTCCAAGGCACTGTTGATTACATATGGTAAGTATTCTTCAAGGTTCCATACTTCCTAACGTGGTTTTCTAAACTGCTTGTGCCTACCTAGTTGATCTAGCGCCTATTTTGCGCTATGGTCCTATCATTATCATTCAGCCTTGTGAACACATAATTATTTTTTTGAAAATTAGTTGAATTTTTGTATTAATTCATCTCAACACAGGCGCTCCGAAGGACTTCAAACTGTCAGGGTTCTCGCTCCAATTTCTAAACATGCAATGCAGTGGACGGCAGGATTCCCCACAAAGGTATGTCAGTTTTTTACGTTTGAAGTTTTTACATTTATTTTCTGTGAATTAATACCTAAAGTGCAAGTATCCAGTAATAAAACCATTATTTGCAGATCACTGTGTTAGAGCCCTGAAATTTTATGACCTACTCTTTGTTTGGGTGTTTTTAGAAGTGTATGGACTTTCTTGTAACACTAGATATAGACATGTGGTGAGTCTGATTATAAGATTGATACTGCCTTCTGGCTTTTATGCCAGAATCTATTCACAATAGAGTTGAATGTGTCCGTTATCACATCTTAACAACTGGTGGGGTTAGAATGTTGTACATATGCTTGTACTGTCATTACCAAAGTTTAAACGGAAATCGTTGTGGGATTAGAAGGATTTTAATTTATCATATATCAATTTTATTACTATTTTTGGACAATTGGATGCGCGTTTTATATTTAAGCTCACAATTTCATAATAAAGTAGGTTGCATTGCTACGGATCATAAGTGCAGGAATGATTTCATTCATTCCAGAACAATTAAGGGACATACCTAGTGTGAATCAAGGGTACTCAGAAGGGTGTGCCCTAGATATTACACCTATCCTTTGGTATTTTATTGTTCAAAGTGGTTGGTCTCAGGATTTGAACTCACATTCATGCTTGACAGTGCACCAAGCGATTCCCCACTATCATGTGACACTTGCACATTAGAAAAGTAAGGAAGACTGTTGTTATAACTAAAAATGGACACAGTCTACAACATTTTATCGGTTTGAACCTGAAGAAATGCTGTTGTTTTCAGCAACAGTAATTGTTAGTAGGCTAAGCTCTTGTTTATTTCCAAGCTCTCCACCTCATTGGGAAAACAATTGCTCTATTATATGCTAATATGAGAGTAGAATTAGCGCCTTGATGTAAGAAAAGACAGAGTGCAACTGACACTCCAACAAAGTAAGATTTTAGATGAAATATTGTCTACCTCCATTTTTATCCTATTGACATGCCATTAGGATCATTTCAATCAGCCCAGAAATGTACTATGGGGAATCATTAGTTGAATTAACCGTTATGAGGTTGATTTGTTGGCTGTGATTTTCAGAAATGGGGGAGCGATCATATTGCATTGGTTTCTGAGTTGGCATTTACAAAAGATGCCGTTATTGAAAATACAGAAGCACAGTAGTAGCTGACAAGTTTTTTAATACAAGACTTGCATAAAAAGTACTTGGGAGCTCACCGTCTACTTTCTCCCACCTGGTTCACCTTATACCATCAATTTTTCAAGTTAAGGTTCTCATAGAATCAATTCCAGTTTTCTTCCAACAGCTGGTGGTTAGTCCTATTCCTCATTGATTTATCTTTTGCATATATGTTAGTTTCAAATTCTCAAATAGTTCATTTATGATTTTTTTGTTTTTATTTTTTCGGTTTTACTGTATTGTTTTTTTCCCATTGACCAAGAGGAATATTAATGTCTTCCAGTCATACGAGTTGCTCGTGTTATTACAGCGCCTAATTAATCGATTTTTTTTCCATATGGAGGTACAAGAATATATACACGTATATGCATATATATATATATATATATATATATATATATATATATATATATCGTGTATTGACTGTATCAATTGGTTAATGCAATTGACTACAAGCTATTCTCATAAAGTCATTTTCTGTAGTTGAATCAAGATTTACTTTTCCATTGTTTATTGAGTTGCCAAATGGTGGAATCTTAATGGCCATTTTTATTCTAGACATTGTCATTGTGCTCATCCTGTGTGTTGTGGGTCTCTATATCTATTGGCATTGTTTTCTTATATAAACATTGTTTGATGTGATTGAGTTGCCAAATGGTGGAATCTTTGCATTTTTTATATTTTATATTTTTTTATTTTATGTAACTTGTTTAATACTCGACTTGTTTGGAATTTTGTATAGTCCATGTGACCCAATGCTACAGGTCAATTTCCATATGATAGATAACCCCAGTAGACAGCTAATGAAAATAAAAGAAAATGGGAGGTGTCATGTGACCCACATGTAAAGCTTCTGTTATTTCTACCACAAAAATGGTATGAGAAAATTTATCAAGCAAGGTTGGGTCATGGGTGACTTGTTCAAAGTCCAGTTCCTGTGTACAGCTCATTTTCACAGAATGCTAGATAACCATCCCTCTCATTTTATGTCCATGCCTTGCAGTGGTGTAAAAGCAACATAAATGTTGTAGGGCAGTGCCTCCAAACCCCTTGCGCCCCGGGAAAAAAATCTTCTAATGTAACTTACATCAAGTGGGTCGGGCTCTATATCATCCGATGATCCAGATACTCTCAGGATGAATGCCAATAATCAGACACACATCTCGATGATTTGGGTCATCGGATGAGGTGGGGTCTAGCCCACTTGATGTAAGATACGTTAGAGGACCTTGGGCTCGCTCAATATATATATATATATATTTTAAAAAACTTTGAGGACAATATTGATGTTGACTATGTGTATCGAGTGGTTATTACTCAAATGGCATATTGTTTCAAGAAGGTATGCGCTACCCATTATCGCAAGCCAGTTTTGATCTCCCTCGTATCAGGCTTTAGAAATAGGTTTTTTAATGTTTTAGAAAAAAATCGCTGAAAGTTTATGTCAAATCTAAAACAGTAATTTTTAATTAATTTTTTTCAAATTAACCAAATAATGCAATGGTTATGAGAAATATGTATGGGTCAATTCGGTTCTGACTCCAAATGTATCCAATAATTTATGCGCGGGTGGTTACGGGATTAAATCTAAGTGAATTATTATCTAATTACATATGTACATAAATAATGTTAAAATTAACTTTTAGACACTTAATTGTATGTTCGCTTGGAGCCATGAAATCAAATTAAATGAAACGAATTTTTCAACAATTGGTTTGGTTCAATTTATTTTATTTATTTATTTTAAGACATGTTATCCCCGATTCAGCTTTGGAATATTTCAAAACTGGTCCAATGCTTGTGGCCAATTGTTTAATATTGGGTAATTTGCATTGACACCCCTGAGGTTAGGGTCAATGGCAATGAGATTACGGTCAACGTTTTTTTGGCACTCACACCCCCTAAGGTTCCTCCTTCGTTGCAATGACACCCCCTGACCTGAGCTGGTGAAACGACTAGAATGCCCCTTTAATTGTTTCACTTATTACATTAGGGTAATATATAAAGTATGAAATTACCCATATGCCCAAACACTTCACCCTCTGAATTACTAATTACACTTCCACCCCTTATTACAAAATATATATATATTACGAAAATTATAATTTAATTTTTTTTCTTTATAATATAATTTGTATATATAATTACGAAAATAAATATATATAATTTGTAAAAAATATATAAAATTTGAAAAAATATATAAAATTTGAAAAAATATATAAAATTTAAAACAATATATAAAATTAAAAAAAAAACATATAAAATTCGAAACAAATATATAAAATTCGTAAACAATATATAAAATTCGAAACAAATATATAAAATTCGTAAACAATATATAAAATTCGAAAAACATATAAAATTCTAAAATATATATATAATTCAAATATATATATATATAAAGTGTGACTGAAGTTTAAGTGAACAAGCCTCAAAGTCATTAGCCAAGGTAACGGATCCTCTCTAACTCTCTGCAGAACTATTTCAATGGCCACGATGGCGACACATGCCCCACGATAGTGACCAAAATCGGAATTGAACCGATACTTTATTAAAATATTTTAATCAAAATTAACGGTTCGGTTCCGGTTCTCATTTTTAAAGAACCGAAAGTATCGGTTCGATTCCGGTTTCAGTCGGAATCAAAAGCGAACCGTATCGTGAATATATTAATATTTGAATCAAAATTAATGGTTCGGTTCCGGTTCTCATTTTTAAAGAACCAAAAGTATCGGAACTAAATCGTTAATTTTGATCCAAATAAAAATTTACTTTCGGTTCTTTAAAAATGAGAACCGAAACCGAACCGTTAATTTTGATCCATATTTAATTTTGATTAAAATATTTTAATAAAGTATCGGTTCGATTTCGATTTCGGTCACTATCGTGGGGCATGTGTCGCCATCTTGGCCATTGAAATAGCTTTGCAGAGAGTTGAAGAGGATCCATTACCTTGACTAATGACTCTGAGGCTTGTCCACTTAAACTTCAGTCACACTTTATATATATATATATTTGAATTTTATATATTTTTTAGAATTTTATATGTTTTTCGAATTTTATATATTGTTTACGAATTTTATATATTTGTTTCGAATTTTATATATATTTTTTTAATTTTATATATTGTTTCAAATTTTACATATTTTTTTGAATTTTATATGTTTTTTTCAAATTTTATATATATATTTTCGTAATTTTAATTTTCGTAATTATATATACAAATTATATTATAAAGAAAAAAAATTCAATTATAATTTTCGTAATATATATATATATTTTGTAATAAGGGATGGAAGTGTAATTAGTAATTTTAGAGGGTGAAGTGTTTGGGCATATGGATAATTTTATACTTTATATATTACCCTAATGTAATAAGTGAAATAATTAAAGGGACATTCTAGTCATTTCACCAGTCTAGGGGATGTCATTGCAACGAAGGAGGAACTTCAGGGGGTGTGAGTGCCAAAAAAACATTGATCGTAATATCATTGCCATTGACCCTAACCTCAGGGGGTGTCAATGCAAATTACCCTTTAATATTTATACCCCAGCTAGATTTTGTAACGACAAATTTATTGTATTTGATTTAAAGACAAAAATTTAAGAACATATATGTAGAGGGTGTGGTGATAAGGGTCAATATGGATTAAGCATAGGTTTATGTATGAGGTAATTTCGATACTTCACATGTAAATTAACATAATTTACTTGTAATTGATTCAAATTTCAAGGAATGTCATTGCAAATTACCCAATATTGTAATATAATAATTTGAAATTCAAATCCCTCTAGAGGGATTCAGAGCATTATGTGACGAATCTAGTCAAATATTAGATTTAGATGAATAAGGTTTTGGATATAAATGGATTTGTTGCTAGTCTCACCTAAAGCTGGCAAAATGAGGTATGATATGATAATTTGACACGAACACGAAATTAAAAGATTTAGGATTGATCATAAAATGGTTGAAGCTGTATAGGGGTCGACTCGAACACTATACGAGAATATTAGTGTCGGATTAAGGTCAAACCCAAGTAACCCGAACAACCTGTTTGACATGAATATATTTATATTTCTATATTTAAATTTTTTTTTTATCTTCTCTAATTGGTCATGGATTGAAATATATCAATAAATTATTATTGGATCGTGTCAAATTCAATTTAATTTTGTTAATAAAATAGGTTAAATAATTCATTTCGTGTTGGATTGTGTCAAATTTAATTTAATATATTATAATAAATAGGTTACATAGATCGACAATGATAATCTGTTTAATAAATGAATTGGGTTAGAGTTGAGCATATTTGACACATATATTAATCAGGTCTTTTTAGACACGATCTCATTCTGACACGGACACAAATTGGAATCTCTAGTCTCACTTAACAACTTAAGTTTTTGGGTAGGACAACGAAACACCGGTTCATCATACTAATGTAGCATTCTCTTAATTAAAAAGTGAAAAAATAAAAAGAAATTGTTGCATATATAATGTAATATTTGATGGATGGAACTATTGAAAGTCATAAAAATTATTTCATAAAAATTTGGTTGTTCATGAGGATTCAAGTAAAGACATATAGTACTGTTAAGTCTGTTATTGTATTGGGATAATTAATTGCACTTCATTAATCTCTCTCCAAACATTTTCTAATTTATCACTTTTCAATTTGAATAAACAACCTTATTACAAAACAAAAAATCAACTTGAGCAAGGAAACCTGATATAGACAAGTCAAAAGTTGATTTGTACAAAGGAAGAAAATACCACAACCGTTGGATTATCCAATGAAAAAACCACAACCCTTGGATTCTTGGACCATTAAATTGTTTAATTTGGGTCAACAACACATCACGTGTGTATATATGCAGGCTGTCACACCTATACACACCACCACCACCCAAATTTGAAGTTTCAGAAACTGGGTCCGACACAATTCCTATTTCTTATAACGTTAGTGGGTCCCACATAAAAGTTTTATCTATATGTATATATGTGTATATATACGTACAAATGTAATTACAGCTCAAATCTGTTCTCCTTTTGCCACACGCAGCAGTCCCTTCGCAAATTTAGAGAGTTTTAAAAAATCAAAACCTCTCTCTCTCTCTCCCTAAAACGCGCTAATAATCTCTCTCTAAACGACATCATTCGCATTGGTTTCTCAGGGGACGGAGAGATTTCGGTACACAAGGTCAGTTTTCTGATCTGGGTTCTTCTTTAAATTCAATTTTTTCTACTGGGTATTTTGTATTTCGCTTGAATTTACATGGGTTTTTGTGATTTGTGTTCTTAATTTTTCTGGGTAGACATTGTTTAGATCTAATTTATGATAGCATTGATGAACATGTTCTGTATGTATAGATGTTGAAAAGTGTAATTTTTGTATTTTTTTTTTTATATCGGGTATCTTATTTTGCAGGGATTTACCTGGGTGCTTTGAATTGCGACTGGTGATTTGATTTTGATAATCTTCCTAGAAGGTTGTGGTCTTGGCATCACATTGGTTAGGTTATACATTTTCTGGGAAAACCTTTTATTGTGGGAATATATAGATCTTAGAAAATTTTCAATTCAATGCTATGGTAATTTGTTTGCCTTTTGAATTTGAACCCAATTAGCTGATAGAGGTTTCATTAGATTCCCAGATCTAAAAAATCCCATTTTGTTCTACCATTGATCTTTTTTTTCCCAGAAAAGTTTGAAAAATCTTCATTTTTTTCTCAAGAAAGTTTGAAATATTCTGTTGACTTTGGATTGGTTGCATTAGTCTTGACCTATTACAATCCAATCCATTTGATATTAAGCTGACCAAAATGAGTGAATCAAAGCCAGACACACCCTTACTCCAACCATCTTCATCCCGAAAGCTTCCTGATTTCAAAAAATCTATCAAATTGAAGTATGTAAAACTCGGATATCATTACCTTATTACCCATGGAATGTACCTATTTTTATCTCCCCTGGTTGTTGTTATTGCTGCTCAGCTCTCTACTTTTTCCCTCCAAGATATTTATGTTCTTTGGGACCATCTTAGATTCAATCTCATTTCGGTGATCGTTTGCTCGACCCTTCTTGTCTTTCTGTCAACCCTTTATTTCCTTACTCGCCCTCGCCCGGTTTACCTTGTTGATTTCTCGTGCTATAAACCAGAAGATGCACGGAAATGCACGAGGCAGATCTTCATGGAGCGGTCCCAATTGACTGGTTCGTTCACTGAGGGGAATCTCGAGTTTCAGAGGAAGATTCTTGAGAGGTCTGGCCTCGGTGAATCAACTTACCTGCCCGAAGCTGTCCTAAGAGTGCCTCCAAATCCATGTATGGCAGAAGCAAGAAAAGAAGCCGAGATGGTAATGTATGGGGCCCTTGACGAGCTCTTTGCAAAAACCTCCATAAAACCCAAGGACATTGGGATTCTAATTGTGAATTGTAGCTTGTTCAATCCAACACCATCCCTATCTGCAATGATCATCAACCATTACAAGCTCCGGGGAAATATTGTTAGCTATAATCTTGGTGGGATGGGTTGTAGTGCTGGTTTAATCTCAATCGATCTTGCTAAAGATCTTCTTCAAGTCCATCCCAATTCCTATGCAGTGGTTATCAGCATGGAGAACATCACATTGAATTGGTATTTTGGAAATGAGAGGTCGATGCTTGTTTCAAATTGTTTGTTTCGAATGGGGGGAGCTGCAATTCTGCTTTCAAATAAGGGTTCTGACAGACGGCGATCCAAGTATAGATTGGTCCATACAGTTCGAACCCACAAAGGTTCGGACGATAAATGCTTTTCTTGTGTTACCCAAATGGAGGATCCCAATGGCAAGGTTGGGGTTTCATTGTCAAAGGATCTGATGGCAGTTGCAGGGGATGCTTTGAAGACTAATATCACCACCTTGGGGCCTCTTGTTCTTCCGATGTCTGAACAGTTGCTCTTCTTTGCAACATTGGTTGGAAAAAAGCTTTTCAGGATGAAGATAAAGCCCTATATCCCCGATTTCAAATTGGCTTTTGAGCATTTCTGCATTCATGCCGGGGGAAGAGCTGTGCTGGATGAGTTAGAAAAGAACTTGCACCTTTCAGATTGGCATATGGAACCCTCGAGGATGACACTAAACCGATTTGGCAACACTTCAAGCAGCTCTCTTTGGTACGAATTGGCATATTCAGAAGCCAAAGGGAGGATGAAGAAGGGAGACAGAACATGGCAAATAGCATTCGGTTCTGGGTTCAAATGTAACAGCGCAGTTTGGAAGGCTCTAAGGACTATAAATCCCGAAAAGGAGAAGAACCCGTGGATGCATGAGATTGACCAGTTCCCAGTGGATGTTCCAAAGGTCTCAGCCATATAAAATGCTAGTAATTGTTTCCCATCGATATTGGCATTGAGGTATCAGATCTTCTTGTTTTTCCATTAGCGGCTGGATCATTTCATTTCTGGAGCAGTGACGAATTTTTTAGAATATGCATCTACTAATCTGCATTCTAGGATGGAAAAAAAGTAATCTATTCTTCTATCGGTTTGTTTCCTTTTTTATTCCCACCAGAGTAGGGTGGGGCTTTTGGGTTCATTGAATGTGTTTTAGATCGTAGGAATTTAATGACACTTTACTCTGTGTAATCTGGGATTTATTAGGAAGCTGGTGTTCGACTCGGTTTCTGTCTAGGGATTCATAGGAGATACTTTGAGCTAGGACCAGAATAAGAAGACATTGTGCTTCTTGTTTTAACATTGCAAAAATTGTCATTTTAGGGGGTTTTCGGCGAGATCAGTAGATATTGATCATGATGTATTCTAATTATTCATCTTCACCAGCATTTGTTGAAGAACTGATTATTTATTGGAATTTTTAATGGTAACTGGTGATTATGTTAACTGCATTATTGTTTGTAACTATCTTATTTGTTTGCAGATGCATATCCATTTTATATATTTGTTAATTCCTCTTTTTAATTCTTATATGTAATAATTCATATATGTATGCATGCATGTATTGCTTCTGCTAACTTGCCCTTCTGGGCTCGAGGTCTTCTTTCGTTTGTCCCCGTGCTTGCTCAAATCTTTCACTCTTTCTAACATTTTTGTGGTGCTATTATATTGGCAGCGTTAACTGAATCAGTGAGACTTGTGGTTTTTTTATTCGAAAGAGCTCAAGTTGTGAAATCATTAGCTTCAAAATTGTTGTTTTGGTTAGGTGAATCTCATATCTGATCTTTTTGTTCTTGAATTTTTCTGCAAGCTTGGTTGCTAGATGAAGTTCAGGAATGGAGAAGCTAATTGATATATCAAGCAAGCTAGGATCTTGAACTTACTGACCTATTTTGTTGGTTTTGTGGAATTTTTTGGTGCCATTGGAATGTAAGGTTATTGACAGGCTTATTAGATGTTTGTGGACTTGAGTTGCATACAGGAATTTTGCTACCTCATAGTTACAACTAACAGGAATGCTTCGAGCCACGAAGGAATGGAATGGAATGGAATACTCTTTCATTCCAATGATATGTTTAGTATGCTTTTTAGAAAGAGGATAAGCGAAAATTCATTCTATTACTAAACCTTTGAAATGGTCATTCCATTCCTTAAGGGCCTGTTTGGATAGGTGATTTTGGACCTGTCTTTAGTTTTGGTCTTTGATTTCAAGACCAAACCATGTTTGGTTGGTGGGTTTTGGAATTGGTTTTGGGCTTTTTAAAATCAACTACTAAAATCATGGTTTTGGTCTACTAATTTTGACTTTTTTCTCTCTCATTCTATATATATATATATGGCCGAAAATATGAATTATTTTTTCGGAAAAAAAATTATTTTTCGGAAATAATTTAATTTTCGGAAAAAAATTGTTTTTCCCCATTTTATATCCTTTTTTTTCTAAATTTTAAAATTTTTTCAGTATATAATAAAATTATTCATAATTTTATATTTTTTTGAATTATATATATTTTTTCGAATTTAAGATATATTATTTGAATTTTATATATAATTTTCACATTTTAAAATATTTTTTTCGATTATATATATATATTTTTTGGAATAAAAAAAATGTCAAATATTTTCGGGAATTTTAAATATTTTTTAATTATATATATTTTTTCATTTTAATATTTTTTTCCAATTTTATATATATATTTTTCATATATATATATTTTTAATACATATTAGTATATATATATAATTATACCAAGACCAACTCCTTACCAAACATTATATATAGGTTTTAGATTTATCTAAAACCACCCAAAACCACCAAAACCAAAATCACAAGACCAAAACCAAAACCAAGTTCCCAAACGGGTCCTAAGTAACATTTTTAAAACAAAAAATTACTAAATAACCACCCTGACACATTTTAAATAGACAAACCCCCACCGCTGCCGCCTTCCACCTCCATTGTCCGTCATTACTATTCATCTTACCTTTCAACATTTTTTTGTTACAAAAATATTATTTTATTAAAATTAAATCTTTTTTACTAAGAGGGGTACTTTTAAAAATTTTCCTTCTAAACTCATTTCATTCATAATATGTTTCATATTTATAACTAAACAATATAATGAAAATTGTTATTACATTCCATTCATACTTGCATCCAATAGCAGCATAAACTTTAAAGATTATTCTATAAACAATAAATATATAAAGGGTTAATTTCAAGAAATCCCCCTATACTATCCAGTTTCATCAACTAACCCCCACTGTGTCCACTTTGCCCCTTATACTATTCAATTTCATCATTATGTCCTCTCACCTCACATTTTGAGTAAAAATGCCTAAACCACCCTTAATAATATAAGGGGGTTTAGTGAAATCAACAATTTAAAAAATTTAATTTTTGAAAATTAATTATATTTTTCGCAAAAATTATAAATTCAAAAAAATATATACATATTTTTGGCAAAAAAATTCTTTTTCGGAGTGAGTATATTATTTTCCAAAATATGAATTATTTCGGAAAAAATAATATATATTTTTTGCAAAAAAACTATTTTTTCAAAAAAAAAATCATATTTTGGAACATAATAGTATATATATTTCGCAAAAAAAATATTTTTCGGAAAAGATTATATTTTGGAACATAATAGTATATATTTTTTGTAAAAAAATTATTTTTCGGAAAAGATCATATTTTGGAACATAATATATATTTTTCGAAAAATATCATAATTTTGAACATAATATATATTTTCGCAAAAAAAATATTTTTCAAAAAAAAATCATATTTTGGAAGATAGTATATATTTTTCGAAAAAAAATCATATTTTGGAACATAATATATATTTTTCGGGAAAAATTCATATTTTGGAACATAGTATATACTTTTTTGTAAACATAAATATTTTTCGGAAACAAAATCATATTTTGGAACATAATATATATTTTTCATAAAAAAATTATTTTTTGGAAAAAATTCATAGTTTGGAACATAATATATACTTTTTCGCAAAAAAAATATTTTTCGGAAAAAAACTCATATTTTGGAACATAATATATATTTTTCGCAAAAGAATTATTCTTCGAAAAAAATTCATATTTTGGAACATAATATATACTTTTTTGCAAAAAAAATCATATTTTGAAACATAATATATATTTTTCACAAAAAAAAATATTTTTCGTAAAAAAATCATATTTTGGAACATAATATATATATTTTTCGCAAAAAAATTATTTTTCGGAAAAAATCATATTTTCCGAAATATATATATTTTGAAATTTATAGTTTTTATGAAAAATAAATTTATTTTCGAAAAATAATTGTTTTAATGTTTGATTTCACTAAACCCCCTTATACTATTAAGAGATTATATATATATATATATATATATATATATATATATATGTTTCAAAATTTATATGTTTTTTTCGAATTATATATATATATTTTGAATTTTATATACATTTTTTGAATCATATATTTATATATATTTTTGAGGGTGGGGTAGTTTCGTCCCATAAAATATCTAAAGTTGTAAAGAAAATAAAAAAGGGTAGAAGAGTAATTTCATCACCCAAAAGGGTGTCAATGCAAGGAAACTGAAAGTTCAAGGGGGTGACTGACCGAAAAAGCATTGACCGCTTTCTAGGTGTAATTGACCTAAAGTTCAAGGGGTGTCAGTGCAAATTACCCTATTTTTTTTATCCTGAAAGTGAGTAAGTATATTTTCGAATTGAGATTATGAAGAAACCATTTCAAATTTATATATTTTTTCCGAATTTTATATATATATTTTTTGAATTATATACTCCCTCCGTCCAAGTTTAATTGTCCATTATTGAAAAGTCAACATTGTTTTGACTCTATTTTCTTTTCTATTTTGCCCTTGATAATGTAGTATAATTGTGATTTTTAGTGGGGTTCATTGCTTTTTGAAGTTAATGAAGAGGGATAATTTAGGAAAGTATATGATAATATTGTATTAAGATTCGAAACTAAATAACTAAAAATGGACAAATAAAGTAGGCAAAGTGGACAACTAAAAATGGACGGAGAAAGTATATATTTCAAAATTTTATATATATTTTTCGAATTAGATATATATATTTCAAAATTTATATATGTTTTTCGAAATTTATACATTTTTTTGGAATTTTATATATATTTTCGAATTATATATATTTCAAATTTTATATATATTTTAAAATTTTAAATATTTTTAGAATATTAGGGGGTGAAACTGTAAATCATCCATTAGGGTGGGGCAATGTGAAAATTCAATAGTTTAGGAGGGTTGTCATTTCGTAATTTTATATCCTGCATTCATCTAAGGGAGGTAACTGATATATTAGAAACAGTAGAGATACCGTGTGTAATATCACTAAACCTCAGGGGAGGTATGTGATATTGTTCCTATAAAGTTCGATCTCATTGAAGGCTTGAAGCTACACACACTTATATATAACCCATCTCTCAAACGCGACAGATACCAAACCTTCTCTGAAATCCTAGGGTTTCGTTTTCTTCACGAAGCAACAACAATGGCGACAGCAGCGATCGAACCGAACCAGCGAGACCAAGCGGTTTCAATCGAGACATGCTCGGCCAGAGCAGGTTCGTCGAAGCAAGGCGAGGGTCTGAGACAGTACTACCTCCAACATATCCACGATCTTCAGCTCCAGGTTCGGCAGAAGACCCACAATCTCAATCGCCTCGAGGCTCAGCGCAACGATTTCAATTCCAGAGGTATGCGAATCGATCGATGCCCAAAAGCCCTAACCCGAAAACCCTAGTTTGTTACCTTACTTTGCATTGCAATTTGAATTATAGATGTTATATGTATATGTAATTGTGTATTTAGCGTACTTCATGTATTGGGTTTCGAGGAGGAATCATTGGGTTGGATTTTCTGTTTTCCGTTTGATTTGATGCCTAAAAACCCTAGTTTTTTTTAGCTTACTGTCGGTTGAATTTGTATTATAGGTGTTATGGGATGTATAATCTGTATATTTAACGTTATTGTTGTATTGGGTTTTGAGAAATTAATCTTGTGTTGGATTTTTTATTATTATTTATTTTTCTTGGGTTAATTTCATGTTCTTAGCTTTTGTTTTTGACTAGGTTCTTTTATTAGATTTTTTTGGTTATTGGAATTAAAAAAGGACAAAAATGAATAAAATTGATCTTGGTTTTTTGCTTATGACCAAGAAGATGTCTCTCTACATATTTATCTCAGCTCTTTATTATAAAAGCTGGGAGCTATGGAAAGAAAAATGTTTTCTTGAAAAGAATTGTCATCCTGTTGCATCTCTCGACTTTTAGGACTATTTAGTATGATGCTATTTACCTAAATCAACCCCCAGCCCCCTGGCATGCCGCGGCGGGAATGCAAATGATTTCCGGTTGGTTGTGGCCTTGTGTTCTCAGTTCAGTTAATTTTCTGCCCTGCCCTTTTTCCTCTCTCTTTGATTTGTTCCCCTTCGAGAATGTTTAGCTAGCAAGTTTAGGTTTATTTGAAATTGATTAGATGTTTCCCAATTGTACCGATGACACTGTTCTTTCAAGGCTTTTGGAGAATCCCTTTTGAGGCAAACTACAAGTCAAACACCAATATTTGTTTTGTTTCTCCTTGGAGAGTGCTTAGCTAGCAACAGTAGGTTTATTTGGAGTTCATCGAATATATCCATACGGTAGTGATGACACTTCACTTTCATGGCATTTCTAGAAACTCTCCTAATCTATTGGTGTTTCATATTTTGATTGATTAATGATGTGTTCCAGTGAGGATGCTTAAAGAAGAACTGCAACTGCTTCAGGAGCCTGGTTCATATGTTGGTGAAGTAGTCAAAGTTATGGGAAAATCAAAGGTCTTAGTCAAGGTGAGCCTTTATTTCTGTCAAAAATTTTCTTATAATTTTGTTCCTGCCTTTTACATCAGCTGTGGTTAAGAAATGAGCTTTTCTAGCATTTAGTATGGAAAGGGCTGTATTTTCTTTCTTCTTCTTATATTGGTAGATTGGCACAGATCCTCCCAACTCACAAACCTTCCCCCTATGCACTAGGATCCATGGATGGACAGAACCCACTGACTCTCCTATTGGAGGAACTGATACCACTAAAGCTAATGGCTTTGTGGTAATTTTCTTATCATTGGCTGGCTCAAGTTGTGCATTTAGAGTACATTGACTATATCAGCCAAATGTAGTGTTGTAGTAGCAGGCACTTCTAGGCCCGTTCGCCGATACTTGATCACTCCAATGTTTCGAGTTTAGCTGTTCTTTGTGCTTTAACTTCTTTGTGCTAGTTCTCTCCTTCGGGTAGACACACATTGCTATCCGGCCAAATGCACCTCCACTGACCGGTTCCTTTACCTTTCTTATGCTCTGATTGACAGAATCACTATGCAACTCTTCTCTTATCCACATCTGATAGATGCAAGAACTTTTTTATCCAATGGGTACATGTCCCTGATATCCTTGGCAGTTTCTAGAAACGATAGTTTGTTTGAAGATGTCAGGTCCGAACTATTCCACAACCAAGTCGCTTGTCTGTGTGTCTTCCTTTTTCATGCTTCAGTAAGTTTTTTTTATCTGTGATGTGTATGGCCAAACATAAGATGGTTTCCATCGAATATAGTTTGTGTCCTTCAGTTCTATATTGGTCATTTATTGAAGTAGGAGACTCTTTGGTGTCCACTTAGAAAGAGATCGAAATAAGCGAAGGATTAAGGAAACAACATCTGGGTGAACAAAAGATGCTTCTGTGTTTGTGTGTGTGCGTGTGTGTGTGTGTGTGAGAGAGAGAGAGAGAGAAAGAGAGAATTGAAGAGATCAATATTGGATCAATTGTTGCTCTGATACCGTCATTAAAAAGATATGAAGACTAGGACTTTGAAAATAAGAGAACAATTCCTTAATTTTCATGTATACTCCTCTTGCAAACGATACATGTATATATATATATATAGAGGGACAAAATGAGAAAAGGAGATTACAACAAGTAGGGAAGATGTGTCATTAATGGAATAACGTGAATATAGTAATTATGTGTGGTGCTAAGCCGTATGAACAGCTCATAATTCACTATCACAACCTTTTGAAAAGTATGTGAGTTTGCTGAGTGACCCAGAGGTGTATAACGGACCTGTAGGTGAACTCATTTACATAATGTCCACTGTTCCAGACATTTCTTCTATGCCATCAGTGTTGCAAGTCAGTTATGACCAGCCAAGGGTTTCCATGTTTCCCATAAGGAGGCAGTTAGACGGATTTTGAAGCATCTCAAGGGTGTTCCGGGTTGTAATCTGCTTTATTACTCATCTGTGCCTAGTCACTTTGAGGGTTACACGAATGCGAATTGGACAGGTTTTCTTTCAGATCGATGGTCCACCACATGTTGGTGATTTCACTAGAGGGAATATCGGGTATTCTTGGGCTGCTTTCTTTCTCTTGCGAATTGGACAGGTTATCTTTCAGATCGATGGTCCACCACATGTTGGTGATTTCACTAGAGGGAATATCGGGTACTCTTGGGCTGCTTTCTTTCTCTTGTTTTGGTCATCCTTTTAGATTCAGGTCCAATCGTCCAGAGTTGGAATATTGGGTTTTAAGAGAGATTTATCCGAGAAAATTCTGAACAGTTAGTGGTTCGAGCCATGGATCTGATTGGGACGAGTCAAAAGCTGACTTGGATGGCCCACTCTCCTAACCCCAGTTTTGATTCTCCTCCGGGGGTTCGTTCTTAGGGGGGAAACTAAATTCCTTCAGTTTCAAGTCCTTATATTATAACAACTTAGAGAGCCTTCCTCGCTTTTCTGGCCCATAAGCTCTCCGTCGATTTGAATGAAAAGCAGCTGATTGGTAATTAATCTCCTGTAGACACCAACCATTTGTTGAGGGCGAAATACAATCCGCCTAGGACAAGATGTCAAAGGGAAGAACAGGAGCGACTGCTGGCTAGAGAGCAAAGAAGCTATCCTTAGTTGGGCAACCGGAAAGAGCTGCCGAGACTGCATGCAATCAAACTTCTTCCTAACTAAAGAATTTCGTATATATCCGGAAGGTCTCTCCCATATGCCGAATAGCCTTCACTCCTACCTAACCCCCTTGTTAGTCATATTTTGTAAAAGACTTCCATCTCGATCTCGATTGGGAACAAAAGATTATTGTTCCTTTCTTCGATTATTGTTTGGTTTGAGCTTGAGTGGGTCAAAGATTGGAGGCTTGGCAAAGGCCTTTTCCCTTAATTATTAGTTACAGGGGGGCACGTTTAGCCTTATATGGGAGTTTGGTTTGCTTCCTTTAGATTAGCGGACTACTTGAATTTAACTTATTGCTTGGAGGAGTGAAAAATAGTTGGTTGGGAGTTCACTTGATTGGGAACTCTTTTAGTAGCACATGGATTCCATTAAAGTACCCATTTTTTTCTCTACTGTGATAATTGAGTAACCATCTATTTGTTCCTTTCGGAAGCAGCTAGCAGACATTTTCTCAAGACCACTCTCCCTCCTTCACTTCATACTCCAACAATTTGAATCATCATGTAATATCCTCAAGAATGGAGAATTAAGGTTTGGGTTTCCACACAGAGAGTCAGTGAGATACCCTGTTATACATCAAGATGCATATGGAGTTGTCGTGTCATAAGATTCTGCTGACAGAAGCAAATCACTTAAATATGTAGTGTTAAGGGTAAATTAGATAAAGCGAATACTGATATGGCCTTTAAGTTAACTCTGAGGGCCAGACTATGATTTTTTAAAATCTCGCTATCTATTTTCTAATTTACTCTGGAAGCTTTTGTAATAATGGAACCTCCTCAGTATTGTTATGTGATTGGCTAAATTGTGATTTTAAGACTGCTTGGATCAAGATGATGTTAAATAAGTGGCTAGATTGTTATGTGAAGGCTACATGCTGTAAATTTTCATGTCGTTTTTTGCAGTTCGTTGCTCATGAAAACATGTGCACATAAGGCTTCCATTTCCTTTCTTTCTTTATTCTTGATAGAGTACTTTGGCAAAGTATCATTTTTCTGATAGTCATTTTTAATGATTGTTGAAACTCTTGAGCTTGTACATTTGCACTTATATTGTTCTGATGCTTGAGTTTGTACATTTGCACTTATACTGTCCTTATGTTTCTAATTTTTTTGGTAAAGGAAACATCTTTCTCATATTTTCCTTGCTATTGTTGTTGATTTTGATATTCTTTTTCCCACTTCTTACTTGTATCTGTAGGTTGTGAATTTTTGATTTTTCAAACCTGAGAGTGCGTACTTTTTGGCTGATAACCCCGTGCTTATACTCTTGTCAGGTTCATCCAGAAGGAAAGTATGTTGTTGATATTGACAAGAGCATAGATATTACAAAGATAACACCATCTACCCGAGTTGCTCTTCGCAATGACAGCTATGTGCTTCACTTGGTTTTACCCAGTAAAGTAGATCCTCTTGTTAATCTTATGAAAGTTGAAAAAGTTCCAGATTCTACATATGACATGATTGGTGGCCTTGATCAGCAAATCAAAGAGATAAAGGAGGTGAGTCATCTGAGAAGTTTTTTCCTGGTATTTTGGCTTAAATATAATATTATGGTGGCTTTCGCTTATGTTTGTACTTCATTAGGAGCTTGTAATATACCACGTTAGTGGCGGATGGGGGTAAAAATTGCCTGATCCATCTCACGTTCTCTCTCTCCAGGTCATTGAGCTACCAATCAAACATCCAGAATTGTTTGAGAGTCTTGGAATAGCTCAACCCAAGGTAAAATGCTTTATATGATTATAATATGAGTAATTCCTCTGCATAAGTTCACTATGGTTTTATTTATTCCTATTTTAGTAGTGTTTTTCATATATGTCTTCCGATGCCAGTTTACATCCGTGGTGAATCCTTTATATTCGATTAGCCGTTGAAATATAAATTAATTACTTGTAATTGTTTGTTTTGATTTAATAGGGAGTCTTGCTCTACGGGCCACCTGGTACTGGTAAAACTTTGTTGGCAAGGGCTGTGGCTCATCACACCGATTGTACCTTTATAAGGGTTTCTGGCTCTGAGTTAGTTCAGAAGTATATTGGTGAAGGCTCTCGAATGGTTAGAGAACTTTTTGTTATGGCCAGGTTTGTCTAATATCGTTATGGACGCTAATTATGTTGTTAATTGTGATGCGCCGAAGATCGCATTTATTAGATTCTTTGAATGTTGTTGAATTTTAGTGTTTATTGATTCTTTTTCGCTGCAATTTCACAGGGAGCATGCTCCATCAATCATCTTTATGGATGAAATTGATAGTATTGGATCTGCTCGTATGGAATCTGGAAGTGGCAATGGTGATAGTGAAGTGCAGCGGACCATGCTGGAGCTTCTGAATCAGCTTGATGGATTTGAAGCATCAAACAAGATCAAGGTATTAACTTCCTGCTTTCTTGTGTAAAATTGTTTGTGAAGCAATGGTGTTACATTAGAATGCTGTTACCAAATCTTGTTTGATTGCAATTTCTCTCTGTTCCTCAGGTTTTGATGGCTACAAATCGCATTGATATTCTGGATCAAGCCCTTCTGAGGCCTGGAAGAATCGACAGGAAGATAGAGTTCCCAAATCCTAATGAAGAGGTATAATCTTAAGTCATTATGGATCATCGTTCTGTCTTTACTGTTTACTATCCACTCTAGATCGTCTTCTTACCTTCAATAAAGCCTTTTTTGCAACGATTTTGTTATCCCGTCTATATTAGAGGAATATCTTCCTGCTGGATGAACTACTAATAGGTTTAGATTTTGGTTCTAGACTCTCGAACCCCCTTATCCTATTCAGATTGCCCTTAGGATTTTGAAGGGAAGTTAGAAGTTATTTACAACTACTAAAAATAAGTAAGAAATGCTATATAGTAGTGAACATTTTGTTGAGCACCGACAATAATTCCGTGCTTCTACATGGAGCACTATCCATGACCCGGAAAGAGAGGACGAAAAGAAAGACAACGAGCATTTAGCTGCCTGACTTGATTTGTCTGATGGCTGTAGTTGAGCCTAAATTTTGCCACTAATGTGATCAAAGTCCTTTGATCTCCCTGTGTCCTAAAATTGGCTACATTTACCTTACAACACAACCTTACGCTTCAGTTTCACAATTGTAGTGGGATTGTCTTGATCATAGATACAGCTAAGAGCGTGAGCACTATTTTTATCTCCTTCCCAAATCCTAATGAATCCAACTATAGAAGCAGCATATGACAGATGCAGGTGCTTTCAAATTTCTAACTTCCACCTCCTGAACCTACTTGAGAGAAAATTTGCAAGCAGGGCCGGCATAATTTAAGTTGTGACCAATGGCAAAACCTTAATTGTAGACTTTTGATACTTGTTTTATTGATATAAAACTTTTATCAGTAAGTCTTGTTGTAAAAATGTTTCCTTTACCTGTTGAGATTTAATGTATCTTTGAAACTTTTGATTGGAAGTTTTTGTAATATTATTTATTTTTGTTAATTAAATTTTTTTTTTATATAGATTCTGATTTTTATTGAACATGAATATAAGGTAAAATTTTTATAAATAAAAACTTATGTCACCATCTTATTAATAGAAGGCAACTAGGCAAATGACTGCACATCAAAAAATAAAAATGTAAAAAAAAACTCTTGATTGTTTAAAATGAACAAAGTCTTACAAAAACAAACTCACTTTCTTTTGTATTTTTTGCTTCATTGAGATTCCTGAAATGTAAATTGTGAAGTTTAAAGAGTTGGACGAATTAGGTCTTACTCAATTTTCTGTGGTCCAATCCTCGAGGCAAGGTGATGGGGCGACATGAGAGAAATAAATGATTGATTGTATAAAATAAGATTTAATAAAAGAGAAAAAGGTGGAAGAATAGAAGAGGCGTGGGGGAGTTAGAAAGAAGAGAGATTAGAAAAGTTAAGAAAGAGAAAATATAGGTTTCAAATAAGGAAAGCATAGAATAGTGGTGAAAATGTTTAGGACGGAGAAATGTAGAAATTACAATCATATTTCATGTTACCAAGGTAAATTAATGTTAAATCTAATCTCAACAAGTATTAAAGAAGTAAAATATGCATTACAAGACCAAAAAATAGAATTCCAAGTGGGGGCAGTTCCACACCCAGATGTAAAACACTCGTAGCACTTAACATTTCCGGTAATATGGCTTCTTTAGAGACCTTAGCTCGTTATAGCATAGTTACTGTTCTCTTGTTTTTTGAATTTACCAGGATCATCTTTAGAGAAATTCCCCTATTGCGCCATGTCCCCCACACCCACGCCTCTTCTCAAATCTGTCCGACTACAAAAGAAAAGAAACTTTTGATACTTGATAGCGTCCTTTCAGTACCTTTGGTAGCATTCTTTCATTTGCATGTTTCCTCTTGTGATCTATTTACTGCCTAAGGATTTCTCAATCTTTTGCATCTGTTTTATGGATATTTTCTTTCTGTAATGTGAATGTGTTCTATAAGTGGAAATTTTGTTGCCTTGGTGCTGTCTCGCAATTTCACTTCATTCTAATAGACACTTGTAATTCCATAGCACCTGTTTTCTGGATATCTTCTTTCTGTAATGTGAATGTGTCCTGTAAGTCGAAGTTTTGTTCCCTTGGTGTTCTATCACAATTTCACTTCATTCTAATAGAAACTTTCAATTCCATAGCATTTGCACTTGCATACACATCACGTGCGGAGTTAAAAAGAAATGTTTTCTTCAGTATGTCGTGTAATCTACTATTAGCGAAGTTTAATTGTTATATTGCATTTCTAGTCAACGGTCTGGACTCCAAAAATGCTCTCCTTATTCCTAAACTTGAAATGGCACTACTGAGCTAAAATAAATTCAGCTTAACATCAAAAATAGGGTGGCTGGTGTTGGTCCATTATTTGCAGGAATAACCTGCAGAATCAATTAAATATTCTTCCTTATTGCACCGTTAATGGTATGGTCATCACGCGTGTTGCTGTTAACAGCAAAAGATATATTGTAGTCATAAGCAATATGAGTGATCATTCAATATATATCTTTCATTAAAACCAGTGCTCTGTATGAAGAATAGTATTTATATCATTTTTCGTAAACAAAAATCCTTTGATAATTTGTTTTGCAATGTTGCTAATGTACACTTGATATTTTCAGTCCCGTTTTGATATCTTGAAAATTCACTCAAGAAGAATGAACCTCATGCGTGGGATTGATTTAAAGAAGATAGCAGGAAAGATGAATGGTGCATCTGGTGCAGAACTGAAGGTATGCTTCACCCCATATGTATTGAATTTCCTTTAGCAGGTTTATATGTATTAAACCTACCTTTCATAGTTGTATCTCCCCAATTGGGGCCTCCTGTTTTCAAGTTTTTGTGTGGGCATGTTAGATGGGAGGTGGGTTGCGGTATTGGTATGCGTTAGAAATTTTTATTGTTACACCACCCTCATGGATCATCCTGTAACTTTTGACTTAAAAGCCGTCCATAAACTTTTAACCTACTGTATCCTTGTTTGTAGGCCGTCTGCACTGAAGCTGGTATGTTTGCGTTAAGGGAGAGAAGGGTTCATGTAACCCAAGAAGATTTTGAGATGGCAGTTGCTAAGGTGATGAAGAAGGAAACTGAGAAAAACATGTCCCTGCGGAAGCTCTGGAAGTAATCTTTTCAGTTAGTTGCTTAATTTCCCTTGTCCTCCCAAATTGTAAGATCATACACTACTTTCTCTCTTTACCAGAACTGGAGTGGAAAATATTTTCCCGTATTATTCGTCTTACTGCATCTGTTGATATCTTACACCCTAACACTCTACTATCTCCTTTTCTCTTTGAACCGGCAAGTTATTTTGTAAGATTAATTTGGTTAATATTACCTTAGATTTACTTATTCTAAGATATATATATATATATATATATATATATATATATATTTCTGTTGGATGTCCCGTTGTCTGAGTAACCCGTGGACGATACATTATGGCAAATTATTTTCAATAGCCCCTGATGTTGGAACGACAGTTCATTACACGGGTCTGAAGAAGGTTTAGAGATTTGTAGAGTTGTAGTTGTGGAGTTATCTGGTTTTCTTTATTGAGACTTGAGATACAGGGTGTTGGTATGAATACCATATGGGGGTTTTGTGGATAGAAGTTTCTTGTCCCAAATCGGTACCATCAACTTCAGAGGTGACTTTCAGGAGTTGTCTCTATCGTAGACAAGTAAATGCCCCGACTCTCCTATATTACAAATAGAAAGAGATGACCATATGTATAGATATATATCCGTATGTATATGGATTATGGAGTGACAATGGTTGTTAAAATTGAATGGGTTATTAAATGTATACCAGTCCCTTTTTAAGCTCACCTAATAAATGGGAAGACCATCTCTTATTGGTAGGTCTAAAGGTGTATATATATATATATATATGTATATGGTTGGATAACCTGTGTTACCCACCACAGAATTGTTTCAAGTTTCAACATAATCTGCTCTCTAGAAGACTAGTAAATGCACATACAAATCATAAAAAGTTAACATCTCAAACGGTTGAAAGCTGGAAAATATCCAGATTTGTAATAACTTCATATATAAAAGTGTGGTTTTATAATAATTATCAATGATAGGAGTAGTATTTGATTTTCTCCCAAGGGGTTGATGCCAACTTCTAGAATTGTCAATGCTTTTAAAAGTTGAAATTTTTATTATCTGCTCTCGTGAAATTGTAAACATGGTCCTTGGGTAATCACTGCATTGAATTTTCTTAATTGACTTTTTTTTCATTACCAGTTGGTTATGTGTTCTTTTCTAATCTTATGACTTCTTGTCTTACCAAATATATGTATCAGTTTTGTGTGTAGAAACATACATGTGTGACCAACTAAAGTAACACTCTAGAGCTTTTTTCTTTCTCGATGCATCTTCATACATGATTGATGCATGTGAACTAATGAAAAGAAATTGACCACACTAACCAAAAGCATACATTTACATAGACCTGTCAATGCTTGATCCGGGGGATTTTCATTTAGTTGATCCAAATTCGAATTTCTTCATTATCAGATATCCGATCCGATAATCTTCATTTACATATGATTTTTTTGTTGTTCATAAAGAATATTAAATACCAAATTATGTATTTTATAATCAATACTTATAATATATAACTATAGAAAATATAAAAATGAAAAAGTTAAAAAAAAAATGAAACGTAATTAAGTATACTACTTAATATTTATATATTAATAACATATTACATATGTATATATCAACCAGAAGCATACGTTTAGTTGACGTACACACATATGTGTGCATGTATTACTGTTAACATGCATATACATATATATATACATATTTTAAATCGCTAACAGTAACAGAGCTATAACTCAAATTAATCACATGTCATTGTTTTAGATGAGATCTTGGTGCATGCGCTGGAATGACTGCAGCACCATGTCATGTGTGCAGATATTATTCTAAAGAGTTTGAATTTAATTTATTAGATGACTATTTGCACTTTATTCTAGAAATTATTCTGACATCCAAGCACTGATAAAGTCAAGGGAAAAACATAAATTAAAAAAAGAAAGAAAATCATAATAAAAAAATAAGTAAATGAATAAATATGCTGAAGAACTTGGGAGGAGAGATCCATTTTGTGGTTCTAGAAACCTAGACTTCAAGTTGTTAGTTCTACTTTTGTCCTCCCCTTGTTTGTGGGTGACATCTTTTGCAAAATAAAATATAAATATGTAGAAAATTTATTATTTCATTTGTCATTCTGGTTTCAATGTATATTCGACAAGGTACTTAAATTTCAAGTGTTAATTTCTTTTTCCAAGAATCGTATTCAATAGTAACTAATATGCACGTCTCCAAGATATTCCACAACTAGATAGCTCTAATTTTTTCCATACTAATTATTATAAATAATGATAAATTTATACCACCACAAAAGGCCTAATAATTAAATGGTATCGGACTAACTCTCAAATGAGAGGTTTAGAACCCAAGTCTCGGTGGAGGCAGATGTGATTCTAGCACTAACCAATAATTTTCTGTGCATGGTTTGGGATACCACGTTATAGTGGTCCAAGTATTGTAGATTTGTAATTTTATATAGCACAAAAAAAGGGCCAAGATTTTCATTTTTCTTGGCGCAGATTAAGATCATGATTGACATTGATTAGCATTCAACATATTGAACAGTCATGTGGATTCATATATAATATTATATGTATATATAATGCTCTACAATGTCTTGAATAAACTATAGGTTACAACAATCTCTTATTCCCTATGGTCCTGATTTACATGGTGGAGCCAAACATGTTCCCTTCCTCAACACCAGGATCCAAAGTCAATGTCCAGCATTTCTTAAACACCCAATAGGACTTGAATAATTAACTTTCCATCGATCTCTAATTTAGCAATGAGTAACTTTCCATCGATCTAACTCAAACGTGTAGTTCATCGATCTAACTCAAATGTGTAGTTCAGTTGAAAAAAGACAGGAATCTAGTGCCTCAAAAAATATTAGGTCTCATGTTACAGAATTCCGGAGATTAGTCGAAGTGCATGTAAGTTGATCCGGATATTACGAAAATTAAATATTTTTGATCAAATAATGTTTTAATTACATTGTTGCTGGAGAAAAAATAAAGACACAAATTAATAGAAACGAATGTATTTAATTAATGATTAATGGCTGAGCAACTGAAGACATATAACTATTTGTTTTCTTATTCTACTATGGAAAATAACAGCCTCCTTGAATGAGAATGAGGCCTGTAGCTAGCTAATCACCACTTGAAACTTCAAACCCTGCACAACAAAAAAAAATCGAGAAATAGCTCTATCAGTATGGTTATCAAGAACAACAATAGCTGCATATACATGTACATTTGTTTACTCGTAAGATCTGTTTAGTTCAGTTCTCGCACAAAATCGTTTCTCAAATTTATAAGATACAATTAATTATCTAAAAAAATGGCTTTGACAGTGGTATTGAAATTCATCAACAACATAAATAAATAAATAAATCTTGATTTTAAGCTAACTTTTGTCACAAATATTTTATTTTCACATATCAAAACTGAACCGAACTGGTACTTATATTTTCCTGCATCTTCTCCCAAGTACATTTAGAAAAAAAATATGGTCATGTTCGAAATCCAGTGAGAACCCAACGACCCATAATGCATATGAGTTTCGGGAACATGAACTGAGCCAGGTTAGTGTATTTAAGTGATTACGCTGGAATATTCATGTTCTGCAAAATGGGCAGTTAAGTATATGGAAGGTATTTAATTATGAATCAAGGTTAATCATATCTTAGAAAGATCTGATCATGCTGTCATATTCCTTATTCATGTATACAAAATATATGGAATTTATTAAAAAAAACTAAAACAATGTGAGATGACCACCTTTTTAAATCTTACTATTGTTTAACAGTCATTATCAAGGAAAATCATGGTGATTCTTGTGAATTAGGTGATTGACTAAGAAAACCAACTACCTTTTCACCTTATCCTAGATACAATAGAAGCATCGAGAAGAAAAAACTTCAAACCAAATTTCCATTAGTTATAATTATATTTTTATAATTATGCTTTTTTGAATTTAAAAAATTCAGTCAAATCCATTATTATGATTTTATTTTTAAATTTCACGGCCTAATTACATGGACTTGAGGCCAGCATCGTCCTATTTTTAGTATATTTTTCTTGAAAAATAAACCAGAGATCATATTGTCCGGACTACATACCTATTTGTCTAATTAAAATTATGCTTTTTTTGAATTTAAAAAATTCAGGCAAATCCATGATTATGATTTGATTTTTAAATTTCACAGCCTAATTAGATGAGCATTGTCCCTTTTTAGTATATTTTTGTTGAGCACTGTTGCATATAGCTAGTGGCCTAGTAAAGCTATTAGACAACTATATACTACATTAATTAAAGATATGGATACAAAGTCTATATATGGTTGAACTATAACAAGCTAATCAAGAAAACAAAATGAAAAACCACACGCAAATGCATAATATATATATATAGATATAGATATAGTAACTTACTGCTGAAATTCGATGTTAACGGACGATGCTGAACTGTCTGCTATGGCGCCAAAAGCAGTGTTAGTGAGGACCATGGTGGTGCCAGCCCTCGAAGGCCTAGACACCGCGGTCTGAGCTCGGTCCACGATCTTAACCTGAATGGTCTGACTAGGTTTGCATATTCTGGGACTAGCTGCACTTATGCACCTAACAAAGTATTGCCTCCCACAAGCTGCTCCATTGTCCCAAATGCCCTCCCCGGCAGCTGCAAAGAAATTGTTCGACGGGAATTGTGACGGGTCATTTCCGTTGCAGGCGGTCGCTGTCAACAAAGTCGTCGTCAAATTTCGATTCTTATTAATCGTATGTATCGATAAAAGTAAATTGACATTTTTCTTGAACATGTTAAAAAATCGTTACACGTCTCATTATAATAATCGAGAATTACTTGAAGAGTTAAAGGGTTTGTTTGGTACGCATATCTGAAAATTATTTTCTGTATTGTTCTCGAGAATTCCAAGAATAGAAAACTGTTTTATAAGAACAAGAAAGTGGAGTTATGTGAAAAGAGATATTTTTATAATTGAATTTTTCGAATACAGGTTCCAGAAAGTCAACTAAGCTGGATCGGATTTTTAATTTTCTAAAAATAAAAACTGTTTTCAGAAATGTATATTAAGCAAGCGGTTACCATTTAACAATCATATATTGTTAACTAGGCAACGCCATTCCAATAATTCAGGTGAATTATTGTTATTGATGATGTATTAAAACAATATTTCCCACGAAAAATTATTTATATAGATATATATAATGATATGGTGTAACTTGTGAATAATGAAAAAATTGGACTCACGCAAGTATGGTGGGCTATAGTGTGAAACAGCGCCAATGTCGCAGAGAGAAGCATGGAAGAGCTGAGCAAAGAGGAAGAGAGAGAGCCATGGAAGGAGTTGTTGCTGATGATGGTGCTTTGACATCCTGCATAGAGGGAGTTTTGAATGAAAGATATATATATATATATATATATTGATAATAGTCAACAGACAATAAATTAGGTTTAACTAACATTAAATAGTGGGAGAGGGAGATTATGAAACAAACAGGACTGTAGAGAAAGCAAATTAATAAATAAGAAAGCAAATATATCCTTACTATTATATTTCTTAATTCTTTAAATTACAAAAATATTATTTCTTTTAGTTAGAATATTAATTATGCCATTTACCTTTAATGTATTAGACTAAATATACTCTCAAATGTTATTTTTTTTTTATAAGTTCTAATTATTTTATTTGTAAATCAATTAACTTGGTATTAAATTTTAGTTTGATTTAAATCATAAAACTCAATCCTAATTAATATATTCATAAATAAATCACAATTTATGAAAACAATATATATATTTTGAACAAAAAATATATATATATTTCGGAATATATATATAATTCGTTAAAAATATATATTTTCCGAATTCTTTTAAAAAATATGATTTTTTTCCGAAAAATAATTTTTTTGAGAAAAATATATATTATGTTCCAAAATATGATTTTGATTCATAATACCTAAACTACCATCAATAGTATAAGAGAGTTTAGTGAAATCAAACCTTCAAAAAATTTATTTTTTGAAAAAATATGTATATTTTGGAATATATATATATTGGAAAATGATATATATTTTGGAATATATATATATGATTCGTCAAAAGTATATATTTTTCGAATTGTTTTAAAAAATATGATTTTTTTATGAAAAATATACATTATTTTCTAAAATATAAAAAATATATATTTCGGAAAAAAATTATATTATTTTCGGAAAAAAAATCATATTTTGGAAAATAATATATATTTTTCTCAAAAAAATTATTTTTCGGAAAAAATCATATTTTGGAACATAATATATATTTTTCCCAAAAATTTTATTTTTTGGAAAAAAATCATATTTTTTTAAAACAATTCGAAAAATATATATTTTTGACGAATTATATATATATATTCCAAAATATATATCATTTTCCAATAAAACTTAATTTCATTTAAATCATAAAACTCATTATCCTAATTAAAATTTTTTTTTGCCAAATGAAACTTTCTTTTCATAAAAATATATTCATAAATTGTGATTTATTTATCAATATATTAATTAGGATTGAGTTTTATGATTTAAATCAAACTAAAATTTAATAACAAGTTAATTGATTTACAAATAAAATAATTAAAACTTACAAAAAAAAAAATTAACATTTGAGAGTATATTTAGTCTAATACATTAAAGGTAAATGGCATAATTAATATTCTAACTAAAAGAAATAATAATTTTGTAATTTAAAGAATTAAGAAATATAATAGTAAGGATAGAATTAAAGGTAAGGTGGAAATACAAAAGGTTTGGAGGGTAAAAGGGTAAAAAAAATTGAGGGCAAGCCCATGGTGCAACATTTTATGAAACTTTAGGGGGTTCTAAGCTCATTTCATAGTTGAAGGGGTATAGTAGAAAAAAAGAGTAAAATTGAGAGAGGTTTTAAACTATTTACCCTTTTATTATTGACCCCAATTACATTGCCAATTAATGCCTAGAGAGAAAGCTAGGAAATGCCTCCCCTAAAATTCCTCTCTTTAAAATTTTATTCTAATTCTTCTTTTATTTCCTTATTCATTTTTTTTTTTGCATATAATTTTATATTCTTTTATTCTATTTCTTTATTTACTTTCTTCTTCCTTTTCTACATATTTCTATGCCCCTCATGATTCCGTTTATGAATTTGTTGCTCAAGCTCAATTAAAGATTTATTGACACTAGTCATATTCAATGATTTCAATATGATTGGTGTGTGAATCTTTTACTTACCTGGAAAGAATAACATATTATTTTCTTATATATATTTATATCACACAATAAAGGAGATTGTGAACCTGATTTCAAATTGCATGATTGATGAATGCTCTATTGCTTCACCATTTGGCTAGGTCTGTTCTACGAGGACTAATAAATTCGTCGTCTTCGCTGATGTGATCTAATATAATTTGGACTCGTGACAAAAAAAAATAAAAATAAAGTGACACTAATTACTTTTTTTTTATGAATTCTATTCTATCATCCTTTTATAAAATAATTTAAGCTTATGTCCAAATTATATTAAATCACATCAGCGAAAAGACGAACATGATCCTTCGTAACCTAAGTTTTGCCCTCAAGAAAATAAAAAAATGGGAAAAATTCAACAAAATCAAATAGACGTGGATCCAATCACTAAGAAGTAGTCAGGCCCGGTACATATGGGCCGGGCAGACGGCTGTAGTCTAGAAGGTGTCAGCCCATATGACACTAGCATTTTACTATACTTTAAGGCTTCTCATTTACAGGAGAATTTTAATTTCAATAAAACCTTATCTACAATTGAATTTAATAAATTAATCCCTCCTCTGTTCGAATTGCCCTATATTTTTTTAATTTAATCAATTAATCTCTCCTATATCTGAATTGCCCCATATACTTTTCAATTTCAATCACATTGCCCCCCACCCTAAAAAATATATAAAATTCAAGAAAAATATATAAAACTCGAAAACAAAAATATAAATTTCGAAACAAATATATAAATATCGAAAAAAATATATTAAATTTCTAAAAAATATATAAAATTCAAAAAACAAATATTAAATTCAAAACAAATATATAAATTTTGAAAAAAAAATATAAAATTCCAAAAAATATATAAAATTCGCAAAATATATATAAATTTAAAAATATATATATATTTCGAAAAACAAAATTAAAAAAAAAATATAAATTTAGTAAAAATATATATTGGTAAAATGTCATATCTTTTCTAATGAAATGAATCAAACTACTTACCACCAACATCAATTAGTGATCTTCTTTTATATATATTTTTCCAAAATATTTTTTTTCCCGAAATATATATATATTGGAAATTTATATGATGTTTTCAAAATTTATATGATATTTTTGAATTTTATAAAAAAAATCAAAATTTATATATTTGTTTCAAAATTTATATATTTTTTGAATTTATATATATATATTTTCAAATTTTATATATTGTTTTTGAATTTTATATATATTTTTTCGAATTTTATATATTGTTTTCGAAATTTATATTTTTTCCAAATTTTATATATTTTTTTCGAATTTTATATATTGTTTTCGAAATTTGTATATTTTTTTCGAAGTTTATATATTGTTTTCAAAAAAATTATACTTTTTCAAATTTTATATATTTGTTTCGAAATTTATATATATATTTTTTGAATTATATATATATATATATTCGAATCTTATATATATATTGTTTGAGGGTGGGGGCAATGTGATTGAAATTAAAAAATATAGGGGGTAATCCGGACATATGATGGGTTAGTTGACTAAATTGAAAAACATATGGGCAATCCGGACGGAAGGGGGTTAGTTGATTAAATTTAATAATAGTGGGGGTTATTGAAATTAACCCTATATATATATATGTATGTGAGAGTATATAAATATGTATATATATATATACATATTTCTTTTTTCCCTCACAAGTAAGGAATGTTTCCACAATTGTATTAGTCCTTTCTATAATTGAATTTATTGTCACGTCCCCGAAAAGATTTAATTATAACTATTGATCCTAATTTGCTGGATATTATGTAATTATATTAGACTAATTCATAAATGTCTTACCCGTGCATATCATTGTAAAATATTTACATTAAAGGGTAAAAGGGACGAGAGTTTTATTTAGTCAGGATATTGCAAGTATTAGTAATGTGGTGATTCATAACATTAAAAATTAACTATTGAAATTTTTAAGAATTGTATTTTGAGCACTTAAAACTTTTAAGTAGTACTCCAAAAATAATTGTCTTCAATTGGTACAAGACTTTTCGAAGAGAATTGGAAGCAAAACCGAGGTGGTGGTGTCCCACATTGTTTGGAGTGCATTGACATGTGAATTGATAACAGAATTGAACCGAAACTGAAACCGAACCTAAAATTTGATTTTAAGAATCGGAACCGAACCGAACCACTTGGAACCAAATCAAGCCATCGATTCCGGTTCAATTCTTCGGATCTTTCGATTATTTGTGCAGCCCTGGTTGTGACATTGAAGTATAATCAAATTACGTTAAACTTTGTAAGGCTAAAATTTATACAGCCAACCAATGATATAGGAAAAAAAATATTCCAAAAAAAAAGAAGCAAAAAACCATAACAATTTTGATTAATGATTTCAAATTCAATTCTGCTTAGATGTAAATAATTAGTTAGGGGACGCCAATTAAAAATATAATAAAATGAGAAGGGGAAGAGGAGACATACCTTTGGTTCGCAGGTATGAAATTTTCCACACCAAGATAAGAGATCGATGAAAATGGAAAGCTAAATAAAATGCTAAAGGCTATACAAATGTACATGTACACACATATATATAATACTATATGTATATGGACAAATATATCCATACATTAATTTTTCCAGTGCAACATTCATCTTAATTTTGGTAATCTGACATAAGATTTCGTACCTTAATGATTCTTCCGCTGAAAGAAATTAATGACTCTTTACATGGTATATATCTATATATATATATATATATATATCAAAGAAAATCAGATGGATAGCTTCCAACATATATATATACATTGCTTTGAAGATTAAGTTGTGAATCTGTGATCAATACACCATAATTGTAGCCACAAGTTGGAACTAGGGTCAATGACTTGCCTTTTGAGGGAAAGTAGATTTTTTTTGTTCCTATAGGGTGATTATAGTATGAAAATGCGACGTACCGATTATATATATATAACTTGCACGTAAGTCCAATCTATAAAACATGTTTTCGTGTGTGTATAAAGTATATATATTCCATATCTTACGTTATCTCTTCAACAAGAATGCAGTTATGTTTGTAAATAAAATTAATTCTAGGAATGACAATTTGCCCACCCCACCCCATCCCATTTATAAGTAGTTTTGGATATCTCGTTTATACTATATGGATGGTGATGAGATTAAAAAAAAAATCCGCACATAAATGGGGTGGGGACATTTTTAGGTGTCCCCGCTCTATTTAGACATTTTATAATAAATATTTATATATATAGTAAATAAAAAATAAGTGTAACCCACTAATTCTAAACTATATTTTTTTTATTGTCTAGATTGAAATGAACTTAATATTGACCAATCTTTTTGTTGTTATTATTTTTGATAGAATGTATTGTAATTTGAATAATTTGGTGATTTATTTAATTTTTATAATGTTGAATTTGATATTTTAAATATATGATTTTGTGGAATTATTTAATTTTAAAGTGACATACTTAAAAATTTCAACTGTTAACGAGTACCTGCAGGCACCCAACGGTTTAAAAAAATCAACGGGGACGAGGTGACCTCCCATCCCGTTTAATCGATTTTGGGTGGGGACGGGGTGGGGGTTTATTAACGATTATGGGGGCGGGGAAGGGTACATCCGCCCATAACCGCACCTGTTGTCATTCCTATTCAATACCTCATCAATTCACGGAATAAAATCTTCACATGCGTATAAATTCCTATAATTTTAAATTTCGGAGCATATTATCCTCTCATAATTAATTTCAAGCAAAAAAAAAAATCGGTGAAAATCCCAAAATGAACGTAATATTAAACTTTTTGTGGAAATTACTCTCACACTTTCTCAACTCCCAGTCTCTCACTATAAAGTAGAGATGCCCTTATGATTTAAATATAATACATACACTATGTTTGTTTTTATAATCTTATAATTGTACGTCTTTAAAACTAAACTCATATATTTAGTGTTGGAAAGAAAAAATAAGGTGCAAAATATATGCCTTTTGAAACAAAATCTTTTAAAACAAAAAAACTATTTTTTTAGAGATATTATCTACATTTTTATTTAACAGTAGTTTTCTCATTTTGTATATTGGGAGTGTGTGTGTGTGTTTTTCTTTCCCTCCTTTGTTAACTGCCAACAAGTGTAATGGAAGTATCATATATTTCCTTTGTGAAAATAAGGATAAGGATTATCATAGCTTTTCTAAAACAATTGTGTCTCAAATTGCTAATAGTTGACAATTACCTACCTTAATTTATCATTTAATTCAGCTAATTTTTTTTATTTCTTTTAGTAAATGAATGTTGCATTTATAATTGGACCACATCAACAATTAAATGCCTACTCAGGGTGAATATATAAGTGTTTCCCATTTGTATTAGCTTTTTGCTTTATCGTTATATTTAAAATAAAAAATGTAACAAAACTTCATAGAGAGTTTCTCCAATCTCAATAAAAAAAAAAATGTTTTTTAAGAACTTATCTTTGATAATTTGTAAAATTTATATTTATTTTAAAAATAATGTGTCTTTAAAATACCGAATCAAACATATATTAAAAGGATGAGGTAGTGAGGTGTTTTATTATGAGAAACAGTGGCCCATAAATCAATTTGAGGTCCATACATAATTATACGTCTGTATATAAATATAAATGTATATACAGCAATAAAAAATGATATGTCGCTAATGGTGGAGCAAGAAAATTTATACACACCAATCATGTGATTGCCAATATTTTTATGATAAATTATTTTATTCAGGTCAGTTACAATCCATGTAATTAGCATGTATGAATTTTATACTCACTGGTGAAAAAAAACCCCTCTATATATAAATATATATATATACACGTATAGATACGCGGAAATGATTATAACCGAAGCAAACAACAATATTGAAAACAAAAGAGAGTATATTTTAGGATTAATTACTTAAAATATTCCTGTAATATAAATATTATGCGTACAATATTCATTAATTTTAAAATATGTGTTTTGACATTTATTTTGTTTGGACAAGTGTTTAGGGCCTGTTTGGGAAGCCGGTTTTGGGCTTGGTCTTTGATTTCAAAACCAAACCATGTTTGGTTGGTGGGTTTTGGACTTGGTTTTGGGTTTTTTAAAATCAACCACTAAAACCATGGTTTTGGCCTACCAATTTTGACTTTTCTCTCTCTCTATACACATATATATATATATATGGCCGAAAATAGGATTTATTTTAAAAAACATAATATATAATATTTGGAAAAAAATTATTTTAGGACATAATTTTATATTTTGGGACATAATAAATTTTCGGAAAATTATTTTTCAAATTTTATATTTTGAAAAAAATATTTTTTTGGAAAAGAAATTAATTTTCGGGAAAAAATTAATTTTCGGTAAAAAAATTATTTGTTCGGAAAAAAATTATTTGTTCGGAAAAAAAATTATTTGTTAGGAAAAAAATTATTTTTTCGGAAAAAAATTATTTTTCCCCATTTTATATCCTTTTTTTTCTAAATTTTTAAATTTTTTCAGTATATAATAAAATTATTCAGAATTTTATATTTTTTTTGAATTATATATATTTTTTCGAATTTAAGATATATTATTTGAATTATATATTTAATTTTCACATTTTAAAATATTTTTTTCGATTATATATATATTTTTTGGAATAAAAAAAATAAAAATGTCAAATGTTTTCGGGAATTTTAAATATTTTTTAATTATATATATATTTTCATTTTAATATTTTTTTCCAATTTTATATATATATTTTTCATATTTATATATTTTTAATACATATTAGTATATATATATAATTATATCAAGACCAAAACCAAAACCAACTCCTTACCAAACATTATATAATGGTTTTAGATTTACCTAAAACCACCAAAACCAAAATCATAAGACCAAGACCAAAATCAAATTCCCAAACGGGCCCTTAAAATATTCATATAATATAGATATTATGCTTATAATACCTATTAAGGTACGTTAGGTTGCGTGAGCTTGAAATTGCATTAGAATTGGAATGTCATAATATTATAATTCTATTAATGCAATTCTAAATATATTATTTGAATTTCTCTTAGAATTCAAATATAATTAAAATTTGTTAGGTTATGATTTATAATTCAGGAAGTGTGTCTTGTTGGTCGGGGGTTCGGTTCCAAGGCCGGACCCATATACCTTTCCCATGTAAATCAATCCCCTCACGTTATGCTCTGTTTGTCTTCAGTACCACTTATTTTCTGAATTCTGCACTGAACCACACCCAATTTTCTTTTCTTCACTGAGATTAGTTCCAAAATTTTCTGGGTTTCCAAACAGCTTTTTTCTCTGGGTCCCCAGTTCCTCAACTGTGAGTGCGGTCTCCGAATGTTTGTTCTTTTATTTTTCTTGGAATTGATTGATTCTGGTGAGTTGGGTATCATCTTTTCTTGATGGGTACCTTAGCTGCACAGTACCCATTTGGTATCTCTGCCTATTCCCATGGAAATTCTAGGGTTTCACCTGCTACAACTGAGTTTTTCAACTTTAATTTTGTTTCCAATGGAGAATTTTGTAGAACAGACTTGTTCATCAGTTCTGCTCCAGCTAGCACTTCCAAGGTATTCAGAGTTTTCTTTTACTTTCTGTTCAGTTAATGTCATGTTTTGTTAACCCTTTTAATATAATTTGTGGTAAATGGTGAAATTATAAGTAAAGATTTCATTTTTGTATGGCTGATTTGTTATTCTAGAACTTATTTTACACAAAAAATGTTCTATTTACTACTCTTTGAGGCTCTATGTGTTCTGTTAATTCATGTCCAAATTAATTCTTATTTGGGTAATAAAGAAGAAGCCTTTTTTTTTCCCAATTACTTGGGTGGGCTACATGAATCCTATGTTTTCATTTTACTCTGGCTAATGTCATATCTTCTTTCTCAATTTCATGTATTCATAGGAATATAGGATTTATGTTTCATGACAAAGTTTTAAGCTGGTTGTCAAGCTAACTAACGCAACCTCCGTGTATATTCGGGACTGAGACAGCTGTGTAAAATGGAGCTAGTTGTTTGGTAGTAATGAAATTGCTTGAAATTTCTTCACAACATTTAATTTGACTGCAATGCATGTTACCTAATTCGAACTTCCAGTCCGTCCTCCATGCACCAAAAAAGTTAAATAAATTAGAAGAAAAATCACAGTTAGGAAGCACTGTATGTGAGAAAATGTTTAACTAAAAAAAATAAAATTAAGATTAAAATCATGAGTTAGGAAGCAAATGCACATTTCACACTGGGTAAAGACCTCAATTGTTCGCTTCAGAAGGACAGAGAGCTTTTAAGAGGCAAGAGTGAAGAAGGGTATGGAAACTAGTTTCTTCATTGTCTGTCAAGCCATGCAGCATTACGGGGTAAAAAAGAAGCATTTATCAGTAACATCTCGTCAAGGTGGAATGATAGTAGGGGATGACGGAAAAGAACCATACTTTTGGTTGACGTTTTACACGAAATGGCTACTCTCACACTGGAATCCACAACCTCCCACTTGTCAGATTTTAATTTACAGTTAAACAGAAATCTGAAAATAACTATAGATGAACTTCTAGTCACCAATCTAACTTATCTTTTTTTAAGTCAGTCTTTCAAAAAATAAAAAGAAAAAAAGAAAACTTTGAAATCCGTCCAAAGAATAGATATGATTGCTGCCAAAAGACAAAGGTGACTGCTTTAAGGGGGTTTTCCTACTAACGCCAATTCCTCCCAGCCTTTGACCTCTAGAACAGTTAACCTTCACTGAAAACACAATTCTGCTAGGGTAGTGCTCTTATAGCAATTAGTAATAGCCATTTCAGAAGGAGGAGGTAAGAATAGAAGTTGGGAAAAATTGCACATTGTGAGAAGGGTGCTTGGGCAGGCATTCAAATGTCCGATGTGTCTTCAAGTATGAGTTGCAATATTCCTACTTCAGCAGTAGAGCATATTTGTTAGATAAGGGCATAACTAAAGATAACTGATGTTCAGATATTTGGATTGTATCGAAAGAAGATGAAGTGGGACAGGAGGAGATTTAGATGTGTCAGATTGGATTTCGGATCTATGTTCATGCAACGGAATTTCTATATTTGTCTGTTTATATGAACATTGTAAAACAATTCCATTTTTATGTTTATAAATGTGCTAGCACAGCAACCACGTGTCCTTACCATATTAGCATCAATTTTTTTCAAGGTTTGGTTTATTGACAACTCTATTTTGCAATATAATTTCATCCCCGTTGGCTTAATTAAAAAATGAGTATTCTTATCCTTTTTTTTTGGGTCATATATGCTTATACCTATTCAGGGTTGAAAGACACCTATACTTGTATTTACTTACTCTAACTCGGTGTTGGTGAGTAGATTTAACAAAGAACTCTCATTTTTGGTAGTCACACTATCTTCTTTATGAGTAAATGAAACTAAGATCTAGGTTGCCTGCTTCTGAAAATAAACCTATGTGAGTTTGGTTTTGGAAACCTACTTAGCAAAATTAAAATCTTTACTGAAAACCATCTAATAAACAAGAGCTTCGGCTTTATGATAGGTAATACATGTATTCGAAACTTTTAAAGAATTAGCCCTAAGATTGTTTTGATTTAGCCATGATTCTACGATTCTCCTGTCCTGAAAGAAAATCTATTGGTTCTTCGTTCCTTCTGTCCTCTAAAATAAATATGGATCTTGTTACTGATTAGCAAGTACCAATTTTCAAGCTTCCAATACATTTGTTGGGATTGGCATTTAGTGTTGGCAAATTTTGCAACAATAGTAGGGGTCTCTATTTTTATTTTCAGATTTCGATTAGACTTCTAAAATTAGTTTGTTAGGGGTGGTACCTATCTCCAAAGCGGAATCAGAATTTTGAAGATACATAAGATGACAAAAAGGCAAAATTGCCTCTTGAATAATTAACGCACTGGTTATGGTTAATAATTGTGCATTCTCAATTTAGGCGGATGCCTGGAATTTGAGTACAGAGTTTGGTGAACCAGTCGTCTACCTTTGGAGGGGGTTCTAACGCTTGGGAAACTTGTATCCTGGTTTTGATATCTTTTTCCATGGTGGATTTCCAATATTTTTCGTATTAATCGTGTGTTCTTGAGCGGTTGTATGGTTTATTTATTGTTGTTCTCTATATTAAACTGACTCATAGTGCTGCATTCTAAATATACTTATTAGAGTTTAAAATCAGTTATTGTTAGTAAAAATTGGACTAGACCATTCGCCCCCTCTAGATATATTTTGGGACATGTGTGAACTCTTTATGAGAGTTTTTGGGTTCCGGTTTTGCAGTTAAGACTATCGTTATAGGATACTTTCTGGTTCTAATTCCATTCAGAATGACTAAAATTGGAGCTTATTTCCTTCTGTTTGTGCACTGAGATCATATTTATGGTGCAGATTGAGAATTGAAAAATCCTGCTAATCATATTTGATACAAGCTGTTATTAGTTAATAGACAGGCAAGATAATTTTTTTCTTGATGCAGGAACGTGGTGGTCGAATTTATTCTCAGCCTGATGTTGGTGATTTCTTCTGGGATAAAGTTCCAACACCCATGCTTGATATGGTTGAAAATCCTATGCACTTGAAGAACTTGTCTCTGAAGGTTATAAAGTTAGCTTTCTCATATATTTTAACTTTTATTATTCTCAAATTTCAAGTGAGCCTGAAATTATTGACTTCTCAAATAACTAAAATTAGCTCTATGCAGGAATTGAAACAATTGGCTGATGAAGTCCGCTCCGAGTTATGCTTCGTAATGTTGAAAACTCAAAATCGGTGCAAAGCCAGTCTTGCAGCAGTGGAGCTGACGATTGCATTACATTATGTTTTTCATGCTCCAGTGGACAAGATATTGTGGGATGCAGTGGAGCAAGTAAGACCATATTCTATACCTTAAGATAAAGGTGCATAATAATTTGTGGGGTCAGAAGGATGAGAGTGCATTACCCTTACTCTGTGTGGCGGTTGGGGATGTGGGAAGGTGGTGCCAGAGTGAGAGAGCAGTAGGAGCCACAGGTAATATAGGTGAAAGAGAGAGAGTGGAGAATGCCTTGGCAATAGCATGTGTATTGCATATCTTCATTCTGGTGTTATTACTTTAAAGCATATTCCAAGGAAAATACAATGCCAACTTGTGCTTTGTTGTTTCTATAAAAAATTCACTAAAATAAGAAGGCAATATAAAGTAACTTGTGCATTTATTTACCATTTTCATGAATTGAAATTTGGCGTACCTTAAGGCTAATTCTCTTGTTTTAACTAAACAGACATATGCCCATAAGATCCTCACCGGAAGGCGCTCCCTCATGCATACACTTAGAAAAAAGAATGGTGTTTCAGGTTTCACCACTCACTTTGAGAGCGAATTTGATCCATTTGGTGCTGGGCATGGATGCAACAGTATTTCTGCTGGACTTGGTACGACATTATTTGCACAACTTTTTTCTTTCTTTTTCTAATTGTGAGAAAATGCTCATCTGTCAATGACTCAAGTTTCTGTTATTTTATATGTTCCTCCCATAGTGGCTTCTGTCTAGCTGGAAACTCAACCCCTCAAAGCTTTGATAAAAATTTGGCTACTTCAATATTATTCGTCATTTTTTCTGTTTAATATATAATTTCAATTAAAACACTAGCTATTTTGTCTTCCCTTTCTTTTCCAACTCATGTCCATTTTGGCCTTTTCTCCCCGTTTGAGTCAATTTTACTCTTTCACATGGTTGTTGCCTTCACACACACAATGATCTTAATGAGTACCATTTTATTTTTCACCAATTGTTGCCTATCACCGTCTTGGGAATTATTTGTCCCCTTCTTCTAACATAATTTGCAATAAGGATGCAACTTATACATCCATCTCGGTATCCATAGTTTGGTCATGTTTTTTCAAAATTTGAAGGCCATTACCTTTTGCTGGTCTCAGCTGCACGAGGTGCTGAGAGGAAAACATTGGAGACAGACGTAACCATTGGTATTATTTTACACAAAAGGCTGCACATAGACTCTAACAGGTTATTCACTTTGGCAATTTAAGCTTTGTCGATTGCGCTGAGCTATCACCCTTTGTTCGTTTACAGTAATATTTTATTTATTTCACCACCCAGCATTTTGTCATAGATGAATAACTGTTCTATAGAACTTCTCCTAAAGCTTAATAGATTTACGCCAATTACACAATACACCAAAGCACTCTATTACTTGAGCCATCGTTGCATCTCCCTCCTTGTAAATAAATGAGTATAGATAATGATACCATATTGCTCTTTAGTATCTTTGCATTTTGGAGCTTTCTTTTTTCTGTTTTAGACTGTAATCTATAGAAACATATGTGCAATCATCTATTTGAACCAGCTTTAGGTGATATTGCTGTCTCTGGATTTCCGTGAGAGGTCCCAACTTTCTTTTTTTAGAAAATCTGGCAGATTTCCTTCAATTTTATATTCCCGATTAAACATGAGAAATGAAGTGTATGTAATTGTTTAAATTCAGGAATGGCAGTTGCACGAGATATTAAAGGGAAGCGAGAACGTGTAATTGCTGTCATCAACAATGCAACAACCATGAACGGGCAGCTTTATGAGGCAATGAGCAATGCAGGTTATTTGGACTCGAACATGGTTGTGATATTGAATGACAGTTGCCATTCATTACACCCGAAGATTGAGGAGGGTCACGAGACACCAATCAATGCTCTATCTAGTGCTCTAAGCAAGTTGCAGTCAAGTAAATCCTTCCGAAAATTCAGAGAAGTTGCCAAGGCAAGCTTTATTGGTTTACCATTTTTCTGCTTAGCTGTGTCCTTTGAACATCACAAAAATTGCGAGTTCTTTTGTAAACTTAGATTCTTATGTAGTAAAATGATTAAATTACCACTGATGATTGCAGCCAATACATGATTTGCATTATCTCTATGCAGGACATGGGTTGAGCAAAAAACATCGAGTTGTGGGGGCCAAACTAGTATTATGAAATCAACATTTAAATAATTTAAATATAATTAATTTTTTCCTTAAAGATAACTTCTATATTCTTCAGAGCATATCTATAATGAGGATACTATTTGGGCTTTGTCTTTGTAATTGTTAGATACAAAGATGATCTTACAGCCTTACAACGCAACAGGGCAAGCTTAGTGCTAGTCCCCTCATCATTACTTTTTCCTATTCCTGGTATAACCTAAAACAAAAGACTATGAAGGTTACTTTAGAGGGGTCACAAATTTTTCTTCAAGCTCAAAATTAACATTAATTAAGACCCATAAATTAAGGTTTTGAAAAAGAAAAGGAAAATATTGGGCCTATTTTACTGGCTACATGATTTTTTTTATATATTTTATTATTATTATTTTTTAAAGCTAACCATCGATATTCGTAGATAAGGACCAATACATTGAAAAGAATATGGGTGGGCCAGTGAGCCAAGGCTCCCGTTAGCCCCCACAAGGTTCTGTCGCTGATGCAGGACCTTGAGATTATATGGCAAATGGTAGGAGGTAGAGATTTTTTAAAAATGTCCTGGATCTATTATTGTATCCTATTGGTACAGGGGATGGCTTAATTATAGACTTGTTGGTTGTGGACCTTTTTCACCCGAGTCTTGTAAGATCTTATCATAGTACTTAAGATGGTGAATATTGTTTTCTGTTAAATCCATTCATTATACTTTCATCACCATTAGTCATGTGGTTTTCTTTCAGGGTCTCACAAAGAGATTTGGTAGTGGTATGCATGAATGGGCAGCCAAAGTGGATGAGTTTGCACGTGGTATGATGGGTCCACTAGGATCAACTCTCTTTGAGGAGCTGGGATTGTATTATATTGGCCCTGTTGATGGACACAACATCGATGACCTTTTATGTGTTCTACATGAAGTTGCGTCCTTGGATTCTATGGGTCCTGTATTGGTCCATGTAATAACCAAGGAAGATCAGGAAGTAGTAGATACCAAAAAGAGCAACAAAGCAAACAACTACATTGAAAGTATGCTTCTTTTATGTCTTATTGTTTCTGATTTTCCTTTTGCATTTTATTCCTCTAAATTTACTTGTTCAAGCTCAGTTTTTGGGGCTAAAAAGGTGTTCGTGTTCCTTAGGTAAACTTCACTTTAGGCTATTGTTCTAAGGATTTAGCTCAAACTTGGACCAGGCCTTTGGTCTGACCAAGAAGCCGGGTTTGTGTTTGGCTAGCCATGTTGCTGAGAGCTTGGGAAGCTCTCCTTAATCTCAATTGACTATGACTTATTTCAAAATTTATATTGATATTTGTATTTGGTATTTTCTTAATAATAACTAAGGAATAAAATATTTAACCTAAAAGAAAAAAAGTGGAAACCAAGTACGTGTATACTGCGTGGGAGCATGACAGAAACAAACTACCATAATTTTAAATAATTATACATTTCTTTAGACTATCAACAGGAAGAAAAAATGTCAGAAAAATCAGTATAATACTACAACCCAACACCCAAATATGCAAAGATTTTAAAAGCAGAACCAAACCCATTCTACTCCACCCAAATGCACCAAGGTATGTCCTTTTTACTTTCAAAAGTACAATACCTATACTTCTTTTCCATTCCTGGAGTTTACATACGGAGTATTGCATTAACTGCATACTAGGGCCTGTTGACTATAAACATCAATCATGGCTTATTGTTATGTCTACAATCTGGTCCTTACATAAGGACATGTCTACATGGATAACATACACTACACATACATCTACACAGGCATGTATCTATGTGCCTGTCTGTATGCATAGCTACATGTATAATTAATCAAAACAAGTAGGTTACTGCTTGACTAAACATCTTATAATCAATTACCGTTGTCCGAAAGCAATCAACTTATAGTTAAATGTTTTGTGGTTTCTATATATTAACATATCCATAACAACCTTGCCCCATAGTTTATTGTTGCCGCTTGTCCTTTTCAGCTTCTGTTATACTATGTTAATTGTTTCTTCGGATACAAAAGAGAGAAACCTCATGTGAGTCTTCTTAATGTTTACATTGGCTTGTTTCTTTTTTAAACCAGATTCATGTCACCATGATTCATTACCATGTAGCACTCGCCCTCGAACATATAGTGATTGCTTTGTGGAGGCTCTGATTTCTGAGGCAGAAAGAGACACCGAAATTGTGGCAGTTCATGCGGGAATGGGAATGGAACGCTCGCTTGAACTATTTCAGGACAAGTTCCCAGACAAATTTTTTGATGTGGGGATGGCTGAGCAGCACGCAGTTACATTTTCTGCTGGTTTGTCTTGTGGTGGATTGAAACCATTTTGTATCATTCCATCTGCTTTTCTGCAGAGAGCATATGATCAGGTCCTCTCTTTCTCTCTCCTCTCTTGTTTGACGTCTTGTGGAAATTTTACGGGTCTTTACATTACTGATAGCTTATGATTAGGATAAGGATTTTATGACATGATGTTTCAGTTTTTGCTATCATTTTTTTTTGAATGCCATTGTGGAATGGCTCCATCCACAATAAAAGGCAGTTATATGAAGCACAAATGGAGCAATTTAATGGTATCAAATATCTAAGGCTCCAAGCACTTTTCAACTGATAATGTTTTATCTAAGGTGGGAGGGTGTTTGATATGGAATATATTATTAACCGGTGAAGCAGTCGAATTAGGAATCCATGCTTTCATGGATTTAACTAAAGTATTCTTGCAATAATTACAACTATTGGTAAATTTTGTCTTTATAAATTGATGTGTACGTACGTGTCAGAATCCAACTATCATACATAAGATAGTCTTATGGTTTTATATGATGGAATGACAAAAAAACCATGTTTTGACACCAAATGAGAAAATATATATATTCAATAACAACCTGGAACCACGATGGCCCTCTAAATAGTTTGTGCTCCCTTTTATATCTTTAGGTTGTTCATGATGTAGATCGGCAGAAAATTCCAGTGCGTTTTGTCGTCACAAGTGCAGGATTGGTAGGATCTGATGGTCCCACACACTGCGGAGCATTTGATATAGCTTTCATGTCATGTTTGCCAAATATGGTCATTATGGCACCATCTAACGAGGATGAGCTCGTACACATGGTGGCCACAGCAGCCCACATTAATGACAGGCCAGTTTGCTTCCGGTATCCTAGAGGTGCTATTGTTGAGAACAGCACTATCTGCAACGGAGTTCCAATTGAAGTAATATATCGCTACCCTTTTTATGTGTCTTGTTCATATTGACGTTTTGTGATGTATGATTTATTTGATCATGCATAAAGGTGACTACTTCAAGAATTTCCCAAGGTCTTGCTAGATGATTGAAAGTTCATTTCAATATTTTTTTCGTTACTTGTGGATATTCTACTATTTCCACAAATAATCTTCGTAACTCGTGATTACTTCGTAATATGAAACAGATTGGTAAAGGGAGAGTTCTTATAGAGGGAAAAGATATTGCGTTGCTTGGCTATGGAGCTATGGTACAGAACTGCCTTAAGGCCCAGTCCCTTCTTTCCGAGCTTGGAATTGAGGCAACCGTTGCAGATGCAAGATTTTGCAAGCCGCTTGACGTTAAGCTGGTCAGGCAGCTATGTGAAAACCATGCCTTTTTAATCACGGTTGAGGAAGGTTCTATTGGAGGATTTGGATCGCATGTTGCACAATTTATTTCGCTTGATGGGCAACTTGATGGAAGAATCAAGGTAATGTATTTTTTTTACCTTATATCTATCAACAAGTTCATGCCTCAATGGTGACTTAAATGGAGATTTTTTTATGTCATTTCTTTCTAAATGTTAAGTTCGTGTGCTATGTAATCCTGTGAGAAAATCCGATGTGGAATAACAAATGGACACCTCTAATATTCTCTCCCTCATCCGAACCCGCACAACACCCTCGTTGCGGTTCGACCACCCTGCCCGCCCGCCTTGAACCCAGACTCAACCCGGGTGGTGGGGACCCAACCAGATAGATACCCAAAAGTTTAAGCTGATGGGTAGGACTAACATCCACCCATTATATACCCATTCAATTTCCCATCCTCCCGATGTGGGACAATGAATGGGCACCTCTAACAATTGGTGACCTATAAATTGGCTGTAATATATAAGTTTGGGTTATGATTTATTTCTTAGAAATTGACTTTTGCAAAATAATAAGAGTGCTAAGGAAAGTGAAGCATGATTCCAATAGTGTCCAAACGAAGAACAGTATCGATTGATCTAAAAGGAGTCCAAGGCATACCCGAGGCAATAATTACTCTATTGGCCGTCAAATATATATTGGAGGAACGAGAGGATGTATAGTTTGAATAGTTGCAGTCATATCTCTGAAGAACACACATATATATATATATATATATATATACACATGTATATTTTTGTCAATGGATTTTGCAATTTGACCTCTGATACTATTCTAAATAAACTTTTTCAGTGGCGACCGATTGTTTTACCAGACAACTACATAGAGCATGCTTCGCCAAAGGAACAGCTTGCTCTTGCAGGACTGAGCGGACACCACATTGCTGCTACAGCATTGAGTTTACTCGGTCGTACCCGTGAAGCTCTCCTTCTGATGTGCTAGGAGGTTGATTTTATTTAAAATTGTTGACAAATCAAACAGAAACATTTTTATATCTTTCTAAAAGATTGTTCATACTCTCTGATCTGACAACTGAAACAAAAGCAGAAGCCGCAGTCGTCGCTTTGGTTTGGTTTTGGTTTCGGTCTTGAAAATGAGTATCCGATTAAATATTGAAACATTGAAAAAGATTACAGTAAAAGTATTTACATCTCGGAAAAAAAGAACATATGAAAAATAATATTACTGAAACATTTATTTAACCATATATTTACTTCTAATTGTCTTCACCAGAAATACGGATCAACTTCTATTTGTCTTTTCCAGAATTCTTGAATCGTTTCTCGGTATCGTCTTTCCGAGAAATCTTGATTCGCTTCTGCTATTTCTTCTTCTAATTGTCTTTCCGAGAAATCTTGATCGGCTTCTAATTGTCTTTCTCGGTCTCTTCTGTTAGTCTTGGCGCGACTTTTTCTGTTGTTCGTCGCTCTCCTCCCTTTAATATTTCGTTTTTTCCAAAAGACTAACTTCTCTTCTTCTCCTTCGTATCGAGTGCTCCAATAGAAAATTCTTTCATACTCATCGTCAATATCTTCTTCCTCCTCCTCTGTTAATTCGCGCCTTTTCTTCCAAAAATACAAATCGTTGAACCTTACTATTTTATTGAGTTGTTCTTAGAGTAGAGAACGATCAACAAAGAACTCAACCATGTTAATGCAATATATGAGAATAGCTAGTTGAGAGGCGACTATATGGGCAGTAGGGTTTTATAAAGAGGGAGAGTCATGCATATATTCTATATATATATATATAGGATATTGAAATAATGAATTTTACTCATATTAAAATTAAGTTTGATGAGTTTTAGTTCCATTAGAATTAGGTTTACGGGTCAATAGAGTCCAATTACAAATAATTTTATAGTCCAATTAGGACTAGGAATTATCATTCTATTATAGTTAGAGAATGGAATAAAATATAAAAACTAATTTAAAAATTCCTAATATTCTATTATAATTAGGATTTTCATTTGTGTATTTAATATGTCAAAAATATGAAATATGTCCACAACACCAAAAGAACTATACAATTTTCTTCAAACTATAAAATAAATAAATTAAAAGCAATTCCATATTAAAAAGATTATTCTAAATTTGTGTTTTCTTTTTGCTCTAGAAAAACGTGGGCTTGGGCCACTGGCCAACTGGGCCTTCACTGGGAAAAGTTGGACATGTCCTCAACATCTCCAAACCAGGGTGTCCGGAAGTTGCCTAATCTTAGTAAGATTGTGAAACACAATCGTAGAATCTGAAATACAATAGTAAAATTTTAGCAACCTTTATTAATTTTTTTTAAAAAATATTAATAATTAAATATTTAATTTAAAAGTCTAAATCGTATTAATTAAAATTACATTAGTCTTTTAGCCATATATTAGAATAACATTTCATATAAAGGGTAAAATCGTTAAATTATTATAAAAATATAGTAGAATCATACAAAATGATATTTTAAATAGAATTTTAGTAAAATCTTAATATTTTATCACTTAAAATCTGGATACAATACATACATCTATGTAGACGTGTATATATATGTACATACACCCAAGACTGGCGCGAAAACCCTTTTCCTTCCAATTTCGTACATACCCCCTAACCTGTTGATCTTCAGACTCCTCTCCCTTTGATTGCTTCGAATCAAGACCCAATTAGAAAAACAAACCATAATCTTCTGACCTTCACACTACAATCTCCTCGATTGGCTTCAAATTTCTGCACAAGACCCAAATTAAAACCAAACCCATCTCTCAAATTTCGCACAAAATTGTTGAATCAAATCAGATGGAGGAAACAACCATACCCATCTCAATCGCAAGGTACCATAATTTTTACTTATGTATGTCTCTATTTTCTTTAATTTCATGCGAATTAGTTTTTGCAACATAAATTGAACACTACTGTGGTATTTTTTTTTAATAGCAATTTGTTAATTGTTTTTTGTATTTTTCGGTGATCAAAATTTATTAATTATTTTTTGTTTTTGTATTTTTAATTGCAATAGTGACAAGGTTGATAAAGAAGGGTTGTGTTTGCAGGGCCGGCCCTGAGAGCCCCAAAAAATTTTGGGGCCCTAGGCGAGATTGAAGGAGAAAATTTTTTTGGGGCCCTTCATTTGAAGCGAAATTTTTTTTGGGCAACTTCACTTCACGCGATGCAATTTTTTTTTTAAAATGTAAGTATTTTATAGATTCAAATTTCTAACGAATGACAAAAGCACTACATAATTACTTGGTGCTTCTTTTGTATAGATTTCACATATTAAAGCATAGAAATATGAAGGTATGAAATGAATGATTAGTACAAGATACTTTTGAAATAAAAATTGAATTTGAACTTATTTGTAAATGCTTGTCAAAAGTAGGACTAATGTGTCCTAGTAAAAAAAATTTAGAAAACAAAAATATTACTCTAAAGGAACTTTCCCTATTATAAGTGTAATATTGGGTTGAGTTCTAATTTATATTGGACTATAACTTAAAAAATCATATTTGGGTCTATACTAATACAAAGGGAAAAAATAAATTGGGGCCTCTTTATATGCATTCAAAGTCCTTGTATTAGTTTTAATTTATCTTTGGGTTAGGTTTGTTTTAATTTAATTATTGAAAGAATGGATTGGATTTTATTAGTTTAATATATGAATTGGTATTGGGTTGGATAAAAAAACCTTTTATGTTTGGGCTTATACTAACATATATATATATTTTTAATTTTGGGCCTAATACTAATAGAACAAAAAAAAAAAATTTGGAGGCCCCTTGGGCCCTGAGGCCCTAGGCAGCCGCCTGGGCCGCCTAGGCCCAGGGCCGGCCCTGTGTTTGGAGGATCACATTAATAGGCTTCCTGATGATGTGATTAATTTAATAGCATGGAGGTATATGGGGATGTGTACATGCTTTCCTAAACTTAATTTTGATGCATCAGATGTTATGAATAAAATTATATTGGGAGAGAAGGACTTGAATGGGAAAGTTGTTTATATGTGAATTGGGTAAATCAAAAATTGAAATCGTACCATGGTTCGACTATAGATGAATTGCGAGTTCAATTTGATCTAGATGATAGTTTAAAATTTGACATTGATAATTGGGTTCTTTTTGCAATAGAAAAGAGAGTTAAAAGGCTCGAGTTAAACTTGTCAGAATGTTCGAATACGGGGAAGAGTTATGATCTGCAATCATTGTCTCCTAGAATTACTAGCTTCAACTTCCTATCCAATCTCCGGCTGGCATGCGTGGATATATGTGGACAATTGCTCGAGTCCTTCTTTATTCACTGTCCATTTTTGGAACAAGTATGTGTCGAGGGGTCTGATTCTCTTGTAAATCTAAAAGTTCCCCGCCTATTGCATAAATTGAAGCGTTTGGAGATATTTCACTGTTTCAATGTGAAAATTATTGAGATTTTTGCATTGAATATCGAGTCTTTTAAGTACTCCGGACCAACAATAGACTTTCCATTTAAGGATGACCAGACACCTATTGAATTGTTTTTCGGGGGTGAGTATTGCGAATATATGATTTCTAACTTTATAGGGATTTCTAGCCATCTTTGTCTGCTAGAGAGCCTTACTTTGGACTTGGCCTATCGAGGGTACCTAAACAGGGTGAGTAAGTTTTATAGATACATTTTAATCTCTTCTGCCTCATTTTAGTTTGTTCTTTTTTGCATAATTATCAATCTGTGCTGATACTTTTACTAAGTCAGTTAATTTAGCCTCGAAGTCACTAAAAACTTCATCCTCCTCTATCCTAAATTGTTCAAATTGAGAATTCAGAATTTGGAGTTTCGATTGCTTAACTTTTGAAGTTCCTTCATGAGTTACTCAGAGAGTATCCCAAGCTTCTTTGGCAATTTCGCACGTGGCAATTCTCTTAAACTCACTCGCAGTCACAACATTGTAGAATGCATTCAAAGCTTTTGAATTCCAACTAACACTGTTTGTCTCAGCAGTAGTCCACTCACTTGACGGCTTTACCCTAGATTCATTAGTAACAACATTTTTCACAGTGGGAGGTGAGTATCTTACCTCTATGGCAAACCAAGCTCTCTCATCTAGTGATTTCAAAAATGCTCTCATTCTTGCTTTCCAATGTGTAATTAGAGTGATCAAATAAGGGGGACCTAGATACGGAACCTCCTTCACGAGGTATCTCCATCGTCTAAGTTCAGAATTTAACCCTAGATAGTCAACCTAAATCGGGGCAACCACTCTCTGATACCAATTGAAATTACCTAGACGATCAATGAAAATAGCCTAGAGGGGGGGGGGGGGGGGGGTGAATAGGCTTTTTGTGGATTTATTGACAAATTAATATTAATTGCATAAAAATCAATTTTAATCCAATTCTCTAACAAGATAAATCATGCAAATATTAATCTAAGTGCAGAAAATAAAGTAATAGAGATACACGATATTTTTACATGGAAAACCTTGGAAAGACTCCAAGTAAAAACCATGGATACGCTCGGGTATCGATGCAATATGAATCAAGGATTACACAGACTCTATGAAGTTTTAGACTTATAAATCCCTCTAGATTTACCTTTCTCCACTTGACGTGTAACGAACTTGAATCACTCGCGCTCCACGAAGCTTCTTGCTCCGCTCCGTACTCTGCTTCTCAACGGATCAAATCACCACGAAACCTTCTACTCTGATCTTCGCACTCAGACGACTCTGTTTCTCATACAGATATAAACAACCACATTGCACAAGGTGGTGTGTAGATTATTTTTTCAGAATCCAGGTCATTCAATTGTGCATAAGATCATCGATATAGAAACACAATTGAACAAACCCTAACCAAGAGAGAACTAGAAGATATAGAATCACTCAATATTTTTTTCTCTCTCTCTATCTCTGTAGAAGAATATGAATTTGTAGAAAATACTGCAGATATCTCACCCAAAAGCCCTAGCCTCCTCTCTTATGGACCTTGATATTTATAGACAATGCTGAAGAGAAACCCTAATGTTGCCCTTTCTCGTAATTTCACACAAAACTGAGTTAAACCCTATATGCTAATGAATATAATGTGTATTGCACGTATTTCGAGGTGTGGGAGTCGTAGACGCATCATGGAATTAAAACAGGGACATAATAGACATTGAAGCAGGAAATAATTTTTCTGCCACACCTACGCGTTAGGCGTAGAGGAGCTACACCTTAGGTGTACCTACGCCTTAGGCGTATGTGTTGAGCGTAAAAACTCACTTTCTGGTCACTTTTTGCTTCTGTTGGCGTAGGCTTGAGCGTAAATTCTTCCTGAAAACCACTTTTCTCCGCAACTGTGCCAAAATGACCATCTTGATTCCACGAGACTTTTTGCTTTAGGTGACGGCTTCAGAAAATGCCGTTTTTGCCCTTCTGGAGACACTTTTTACTGACCTTGCTTCCTCTTCAATTCTCTTGTATTCTTCACATCTTTAGACTTGATTTGAATTTGACGAAGCTTGATAATGTCTATTGAACCTTCTCGATTTCACAATTCTCTTAACATGACAATTCACTTAACATGGTTATTATCTAGAACATGTTAAACACAAATAATATTATAAATGTTCTTACACTAAAAAAGTGTCCAATACTCCACAACCTATATAGTCTTGATCAGCTAGAATTTCCTTCAATCAGGTGGGTTTCATAGTTGGGCCAAAATTCTTTTACACAAACCATCTTCTTGGCCCAAAATTGCATTACACGACCCAAGCCCTATACTATTTTCTGGCCCATTTTCGGCCCATTTTCTAGCCCATTTCATAGCTCAGTTTCGGCCTATTTCGCGCCACATCACTATCTCTTTACCTTGCCATGTGTTGGCTCATATTTCTAAAAAACTGTCCAATACTCCACAACCTCTATAGTCTTGATCGATTAGAATTTCCTTCAATCAGGTGGGTTTCAAAACTGGGCCGAAATTCTTTTACATAAACCATCTTCTCGCGCCACGTCACTTTCTCATTGCCTTGCCATGTGTTGGCTCATTTAGGGTGTCAACACTTCTGTTAGTCTTGACACATTTTATCTATTATTTGTAGATCTCTTCCACTTTCCCTTCCGAGGTTGACAAAAACATTTCCAATATCTTCTTCCTCATTCTCTGTTAATTCATGCCTTTTCTTCGAAAAAAACAAATCTTTGAACCTTTCTATTTTATTGAGTTGTTCTTCAAGTAGAGAAGTATCAACAAAGAATTCAACCATGTTAATGAAATATATGAGTATAGCTAGTTGAGAGGCTACTATATGGGCAACAGGGTTTTATTAAGAGGAAGAGGCCTTCATTATATATATATATAGAGAGAGGATATTGATATAAGGAATTTTAATCCTATTACAATTTGGTTTGATGAATTTTAGTCCTATTAGAATTAGGTTTATGGGTCAATATAGTCCAATTACAAATACCATCTAGGAATTATAATTATATTATAATAAGAGAATGGAATAGAATCTAAAAACTAATTGAAAAATTCCTAATATTCTATTATATATTAGGATTTTAATTTGTGTATTTAATATGTCAAAACATGAAATATGTCCAGCAGCAAAAGAACTATACAAGTTTTTTCAAAATATCAAATAAATAAATTAAAAGCAAATCCATATTAAAAAGATTATTCTAAATTTGTGTTTTCTTTTTTTCTTTTTGCTTTATCCTAGAAAAAGTGGGCTTGGGCCACTGGCAAACTGGGCTTTCATTGAGAAAAGTTGGACATCGCCTCAAATCTCCGAACATATTTGAAGTTGGCTAATCCTAGTAAGAGTGTGAAACACATACAATTGTTGTGGCTGAAAAAAATTCGTTGGTGGAATGGAATGCAGGCGTGCCAGATTCCCAGAAGAATTAGAGATGGTAAAAGGACAACGAGTATTATTTTTGGAATGTGGTCAAACGATTGTGTAGGAGAAGGAATATGAAAATCCTAGCAGAGTTCTTTTTATGCCTTAATGAAAAGGACTTAAAGTGTCAAGGTTGCGAAAGAGAAAGGAATTGAAAATGCAGGTTGGCAAAAAATAAAGTGGCAGAAAGTGAAGTGCGGCAGAAAATAGATGGCAGAAAGTAAAGTGCTGGAATTGAAAGGACTGGACTTGTATTGAAATGACGGAATTGAAAATTACAAGGAAATGTAAAATGACAAGATAAAAGTAAATATATTGATAAAGAAATTTGTGTGTTGTGCCGAGGGGGCTTCAAATGTTGCCTTAAGTGTCCTATTTATAGTCTAAGTGCGCATGTGTGTGGTCTTCAGCATTGCTTCAGCTTCTACCACGTGTCCTTGTAACTACTCACTTCTTTGTCAAGTTACCCAGATTTCTATCACGTTTCCAACGGTTACAACTTCTGCCGCCAAGATTTCTGCCACATGTCCAGCGGTTACAACTTCTGCCACGTGTCTGGCGGTTATAACTGTCAGATCTGCCATCATGATTTCTGCCACGTGTCCTAGCGGTTACAACTGCCGGATACCACTTCTTTCATGTCTACCAGTTGTTTCTTCTGTCACGTGGCCTAGAAGTTACAACTTCTGATGCGCATGATTTCAGTCACGTGTCCGACAGTTACAACTTCTACCATGCATGATTTTGGCCAAGTGTCCGGCAGTTACAATTGTCAGATCTGCCACTTTCTTTGCTTTTGTCAGTTGATTTCTTCCACCATATCTGCCAAGTGTTGGCAGATTTGTTTATTCCAAATGTGTTACATGTAGTCCAATGATAAGATGCCACGTGGCTGAGATTTTTTGCGTGTCAACAACAATACATACATCTATATAGACGTGTATATATATATATATATATATTTATATATATACACCCAAGACTGGCGCGAAAACCCGTTTCCTTCCAATTTCGTACATACCCTAACCTGTTGATCTTCAGACTCCTCTCCCTTAGATTGCTTCGAATCAAGACCCAAACGCTAATTGTATGACCTTCACACTGCAATCTCCTTGATTGGCTTCAAATTTCTGCACAAGACCCAAATTAAAACCAAACCCATCTCTTAAATTTCGCACAAAATTGTTGAATCAAATCACATGGAGGAAACAACAATACCCATCTCAATTACAAGGTACCATCTTTTTACTCATGTGTGTTTCTATTTACTTTAATTTTATGCTGAATTAGTTTTTGCAACATAGATTGAGCACTACTGTGGTGTTTTTTTTTTCAATCACAATTTATTATTTATTTTTTGCATTTTTTGGTGATGACGATTTATTAATTATTTTTCGTTTTTGTATTTTTGTGTTTTTAATTGCGATAGTGAGAAGGTTGATAAAGAAGGGTTTAGTTTGGAGGACCAGATTAGTAGACTTCCTGATGACGTGATTAATTTAATAGCATGGAGGTACATGCGGATATCTACTCGCTTTCCTACACTCAACTTTGATACCTCAGATGTTATGAATGGAATTATATGGGGAGATAGGGAACTTGATGTGGAAAGGCCGTTATATTTGAGTTGGGTTAATCAAGTCTTGAAATCGTACCGTGGTTCGACTATAGATGAATTCCGAGTTAAATTTGATCTAGATCATAGTTTTAAATTTGATATTGACAATTGGGTTCTCTTTGCCATAGAAAAGAGAGTAAAAAGGCTCGAGTTAAACTTGTCATAATCAAAATTTTGGGATATGGGTGACAAGAACAAGTATAATCTGCATTCGTTGTCTCTTGCAATTGCTAGCTTCAACTTCCTATCCAATCTACGGCTGGCACGCATGAATGTATGTGGAGAGTTGCTTTGAGTCCTTCTTTACTCACTGTCCATTTTGGAACAAGTATATGTCGAGGGATCCGATTCTCTTGTAAATCTGAAAGTTCCCCGCATATCACACAAACTGAATTGTTTGGAGATATTTCGATGTTCAATGTGGAAAGTATTGAGATTTATGCATTGAATATCGCGTCTGTTAAGTACTTCGGACCAACAATAGACTTTCCATTTAAGGATGACCAGACGCCTATTGAATTGTTTATCGGGGCGAGTATTGCGAAGATTTTATTTATAACTTTATAGGGATTTCTAGTTATCTTTGTCGGATAGAGAGCCTTACGTTGGAATTTTCCTATCGAGGGTACCCAGACAAGGCGAGTAAGTTTTATAGATACATTTTAATCTCTTCTGCCTCATTTTAGTTTGTTCTGTTTTTGAATAATTATCAATCTGCGCTGATACTTTTTCTTTGGTTTATTCAGAATGACTTCGACCTCGCAAAATTTCCTATATTTAATAAGCTCAAGCAACTGGACTTGAGAATAAGTGCAACTGAGGACACAAGTCTTCTAGTTCTTGGGCCCCGGATAGAGGCATGCCGCCTTCTTAAGTAAACTTGTGTTGCAGGTAACAAGTCTTCCTTTATGAGTTTAATTGCTTTGTAATTGACAGAAAATGATTGCTATATTCTCATGATTGTCAAGTGTTTTTGAAAATAAGAATTGATCTCTTGGAATTTGTGAAGTTTTTCGGTTATTTTAATTGCTCTTCATAACAGTGTCAATTCAGCTCCAACAAGCTTCTCCATTCCACCAGCTGGTATGAAGGATTCCTTGCAACCACTGTAAGTTTAATTTGAATATGGTTTGTTTTAATCTGATTGTCAGCTTTGGAATCCAATTTTGCTTTTATTTTGTTTATGAAATTTTCCTTTTTGAAGCGAAAACTTGGATTAGATTTTTATGTTTAAGGATGTGACTTATTCCATGTTATTTCTTCCCGAGGTTACATGTTTAAAATGAACCCAACAATCTATTAGTTGATTACCTAAAACCTTAGTACACTGTCCTTTACAAGGAAACTTTGGTATCATTTCTTGCAAAATTTGACCCTATAATTGGAAGATTAGAAATGACCTCAATAGGCATTATCCCTTTACTCTCCGTGAGTCCTGGAAAAATAGCCAAAGTTTAATGTGTCTTACCTTTACTTGCTAATTACGGACACTTGAAGATATTACTACCGCAGGTCTCAAAATTTTATTGATATTTTTTTTTCTTTTTTTTGAAAAAAAATGTTTTTTGTGGATCAATTAAAGGTCTTTTAAATTGCAATGTCCAGAAGTAGAGTAGTGCTTGTTACAATGACAATGGTGACTAACTGTCATAGCAATTCCATTGAGTCTAGCAAGGTCATGAATCTCACTTTCCTTGAGCAATTATGATTTGATGCATCATGATGGAATATGTTTCTCTATGCTAAATGTATAATAAAACACCTTATGACTCCATTTCTCCTTGTTATAGGTGCCTTGGAGAAAATTCCTTGCAAGAGCAAACCCGGAAAAGGTTGAATCTCGGCTGTTTTGGACCTTAAGGACGTAGAATTGATTGGGTTTGCTGGGTGTACAACTGATGTTGAGCTTATAATGTATTTGATCAAGAGAGCTGTCAGGCTCGAGAAGCTTACTCTTGATACTCGCGATCCCATTCTCATAGGAGCTCTATGGGAGTCCATGAACACCGATAAGAGAGATTTAGCTAGAAAGTGTGTCCATAAGCTTGGAAAAGAACTTCATGCTGGAGCAGAGTTAATTGTCATTTGATTCTGTATTGTAAGGTATTCATTATGTGGTTTATGCACTATTTTATGGTAAGTTTATTTGTTATTATATGTTGGATAGTTAGAAGCATAAGTGTTTAGGGGCAAAAATGTAATAAAAATAGTTATGGTTTGAAGTGGAAGTGTGTCTGATAAAACAATTTTCTAACTTGTTGGATCCATAATTTTATTATAAAGGTTGCTACTCTGGAGCATTGTCCATATCGTATTCTATATTCCACCTGCTCTTTTTGTTTCTGTGAAGCGAATTAATTAAGTAACTGAATAATAGTTTTGAAATAATCTCATTTATCCTTAAAACTGGCACAGTACGAGTGTGCGCTAGAAAAAAAAAAATCCCTTTCCTTTTCCGCTCGACTTTCGTTGGGTTCAGAACAACGATCTTAGTAGTCAAGTAGTTAATGAACCCCTTGGTCCTTTATATATTGTATGTGTTTTCATGTGCATTTGGAGAGTTTTCAATATTTGATATCTGAATAAACTTTTTTAGTGGAGAGTTTTCAATATTTGATATCTGAATAAACTTTTTTAGTGGACCGATTGTTACCACATTGCTGCAACAGCATTGAGTTGAGTTTACTCGGTCGTACCCGTGAAGCTCTCCTTTTGATGTGCTAGGCCTGGCTTGGATTGACTTTTCAAATGATGCTTTTGGCTTTTTGAAGGAAAAAAATTATTTTCAATGGTATTTGACAAAAAATTTAAAAGAACTTTTGAGCCTTGGAATAATGTTTTAAATAAATTGGCTTCAACTTCTCAAAACAGTTAAGCTATGCCAAACTGTAATGAAAGTAGGGACATTTTTGCATGTCAAATGCAACTAGTGCACAAGGATAACTAGCTAGCCAGAATGGTGATGGCACTAAAGCCCTCCAAGCCCGCCAGTATCAGGCGTGGTACTGGTGTAACGGACTCTGCCGATCCGAAGAAATGGTATTTATCATGACCTATACAAAATGCATAATTCAAAAGAGTAATGGAACAAATGTATACCGAATTAGCCACAAGAGCAAAGCTAAGATAATGGTACAGAAATAGAAATAGAAGAACAAGACTAAGGAGAAAGAAACAAAGAACATTTGCAACAACTGATATTGCAACATTAAAAAAGATTAAAGTAAAAGTATTTACATCTCAGAAAAAAAAAAAAAAAATGAAAAATAATGTTACTGAAACATATATTTAAACCTAAATTTAGTCCCATGCTAGTGATGACCATGAATAATGATCCCATTCTGATAGTGTTTCCGAGAAATCTTGATCCGATTATAATGGTCTTTCCCATAAATCTTGATCCGCTTCTAACTGTCTTTCTCGGTCCCTTCTGTTAGTCTTGACACGGTTTTGTCTATTATTCGTAGACCGGGTCCACCTTCCCTTCCGAGGTTGGAAAAGAAACTTTTGTTGTTTTTTCCAAAGTACTAAATTCTCTTTTTCTCCTTCGTATTGAGTGCTGCTCCGGTAGAATATTCTTTCATACTCATTCTCAATATTTTCTTCCTCCTTCTCTGTTAATTCGCGCCTTTTCTTCGAGAAAAACAAATCGTTGAACCTTTCTATTTTATTCAGTTTTTCTTCAAAGAGAGAAGGATCAACAAAGAACTCAACCATGTTAATGAAATATGTTGAGTATTGCTAGTTGAGAGGCGACTATATGGGCAGTAGGGTTTTATTAATTAAGAGGGAGATGCCTGCATTATATATATATATATATATATATATATATCGGATATTGATATGAGGAATTTTAATCCTATTACAATTTGGTTTAATGAATTTTAGTCCTATTAGAATTAGGTTTACGGGTCAATATAGTGCAATTACAAATACCATTTTAATTTTATAGTCCAATTTGTTCTAGGAATTAAATTATATTATAGGAAAAATTACAAATTTAATGATAAAATGAAATATAATTATAAATATAATGAGAGATAAATTGTATTTACAATAAATAACGAAAGTATAAACTTAATTACAAATTGCACAAGTTGACTCTAATGCCCGTTAAAATTATTAAACTTTATTAAACTATCATCAATTCAACATTTTACCCATTCAAATTTAATACTTTTTGCGACCAAGATACCTTTACTTAATTAATACTCCTTATATTACTAAAATATTCTATAGATAATATCCTCAAAGTATCACTGTTACCAAAAATGACCAGATTACTAATTAGATCAAATTAACCACACTTATTTATAATTACCATATTAACATTTTAATTTCTACCCAACCCCATCTCCCTCACCAGCCCCAATTTTTTTTTTTATCCCTTCATCTTTCTTTCTCTTCTCATCAACCCCAATTCCAAACCCTAATCCTACCCCAACTCAACTTATTATATTCTCATCAACCCCAACACACTTACCCTACTTTAAATTTAGCTTCCATCAAGAAGTTTATTCAAATAACAAATCAAGATCAAGCTCATTCAATAATTTTAAATGAATATCTTTATTTTTTTAGTCCTAGGTTTATGAAATATTGCATCAAAATTAACTTTCATGTCCAAACAAATGAATTTTTAAAATTTTAATTTGATATGTGAAAATTACCATTCACCATGTCCTAAAAATTGACTTGTGAAAATTTTGGTTCACTATTTCAAAAAGTCAATTTGTCAGAACTTTTTAAAGGTTCGTGAATTCCATCTAATTTCATCAAAATTAACTTGCAAGTGTAAAAAAAACAACCTTGTCAAAATTTTGATTCATTATGTCAAAATTTTATTTTAAGTGAAAACAAACAAAATTGTTTTTTTTTATTCACCATGTTAAAATTACTTTTCAAGATATTCGAATTACATTTCACTAAGTCAAAATAAACAACTTTATACAAAAATTAATTCCTGTCAAAACTAATTACTTTTCAAGGTGTCTGAATTTTATTTTACTCTTTCAAAATTTTGTTTCAAGTGAAAATAAACAACCTTTTAATTCTTGGTTCACCATGTCAAAATTACTTTCCAAGATGTCCGAATTCCATCTCATTTTGGCAAGATTTCATTTGAAGTGATAATAAACAAAATTTTAAAGATTTGATTCACCATGTCAATATTACTTTCCAAGTATCTGAATTCCATTTCACTCTATCAAAATTTTATTTCAAGTAAAAATAAACAATTTTGCAAAAATTTTGATTCACCATATCAAAATTACTTTACAAGGTATCCGAATTCCATTTCACTATATCAAAATTTTATTTTAAGTAAAAATAAACTTTGTAAAAATTTACTTTACAATGTATCAGAATTTCATTTCACTCTATCAAAATTTTATTTCAAGTAAGGATAAACAACTTTGTAAACATTTTGATTCACCATGTCAAAATTACTTTCTAAGGTGTCCCGATTTCATTTTATTCTTGTCAAAATTTTATTTCAAGTGAACATAAAAGTTGTAAAAAAAATTGATTAACCATGTCAAAATTACTTTGTAAGGTGTCTGAAATCCATTTTATTTTGTCAAAATTTTATTTCAAGTGGAAACAAATAATTTTTTAAAATAATAATTCACCACGTCAAAATTAATTTTCAAAATTACTCTTCAAAGTTTCCGAATTCTTAAATCCCCAAATTATCAAAGTTGCAATAAGAAGTGATTTGTACGAATATACAAATATATATGTCCAACAATATATAAAGTGAGAAATTCCATATACAACTTTGATGTACATACAAATGTAAAAGTCATGTGTTTGGAGTCTTTCAATACATTGTAGCTTACCAAACGAATTTGAGTACCAATTTCTTCTTGGTATTCTCAACAGATGGAACCATAATCACAAATTTCTTCTTGCTTTTCTATGTTGTGAGTCCCTATTCATTGAAGCCTAACTTCCTTATGAGGAATCAAGTGTATGATTGTCAGATGGATGGAATCAATGAAACAACAGGGCGAGTTGGTGATACTGCAGAACAAAGATCGGCAGTGTAGACTAATTCTGCACAATGGATGAGGGAATGAATGAACCCTAATTGAAATGAAGGTGTTTTGATAATTATACATATTAGGGATTATTTGATCGATTAAAACATAAAGGATAATTTGGGAACGAAATCAAATATAATTTATAGGTGTTTAAAATACCTAAAGGGTATTTTAGTCAATAAAAAATAAATATTTATTATTTTTGTAATTAATTATATAAAAAATGTCTAATCTGTAAATAAATTTATACTTTCGTTATTTGTTGTAAATAAAATTTATCGTGTATTTTTAATTTTCCCTATATTGTACTCAAAGAATAGAATAGAATAGAATCTAAAAAGAATTGAAAAATTGCTAATATTCTATTATCATTAGTATTTTAATTTGTGTATTTAATATGTCAAAAACATGAAATATGTCCAGCATCAAAAGAACTATCCATTTTTTTTTTCAAAATATAAAATAAATAAATTAAAAGCAAATTCACATTAAAAAGATTATTCTAAATTTGTGTTTTCTTTTTTCTTTTTGCTTTTAATTTCTTCAGACTCCTCTCCCTAAAATTGCTTAATCTTATGACCTTCACACTGCACAAGACCCAAATTAAAACCAAACCCATCTCTTAAATTTCGCAGAAAAGTGTTGATCAAATCGCATGGAGGAAACAACAATACCTATCTCAATATCAAGGTACCATATTTTTACTTATGTATGTCTCTTTTTACTTTAATTTTATGCGAATTAGTTTTTGCAACATAGATTGAGAACTACTGTGGTGTATTTTTTTTTTCTTTTCTCAATCACAGTTTATTATTTATTTTTTGTTTTTCTGTATTTTTGGGTGATGACAATTTATTAATTAATTTTTCGTTTTTTTTTTATTTTTAATTGCGATAGTGAGAAGGTTGATAAAGAAGGGTTTAGTTTGGAGGATCACCTTAGTAGGCTTCCTGATGATGTGATTAATCTAATAGCATGGAGGTATGTGCGGATGTGTACTTGCTTTCCTAGACTGAACTTTGATGCCTCAGATGTTATGTATGAAATTATATTGGGAGAGAAGGAACTTGATGTGGAGAGGGCTTTATATGTGAATGGGGTTAATCGAGTATTGAAATCGTACCCTGGTTCGACTATAGATGAGTTCCGAGTTCAATTTGATCTAGATGATAGTTTTAAATTTGATATTGACAATTGGGTACTCTTTGCAAGAGAAAAGAGAGTTAAAAAGCTCGAATTAGACTTGTCAGAATATTTCGATTTAAGTAGTTACAAGTATAATTGGTCTCTTGCAAGTACTAGCTTCAACTTCCTATCCAATCTCCGGCTGACATGCGTGAATGTATGTGGACAATTGCTCGAGTCCTTCTTTACTCACTGTCCATTTCTGCAACAAGTATATGTGGGAGGCTCTGATTCTCTTGTAAGTGTTAGATTTTTGACTAAAATTCTACACTATTCCAATTGTGGCTGAATAAAGAAGAAGAAGCAAAGTTGATTTTGAATTGCATAAAATCAAAAAGATTCAAGAAAGTTCAAGAAGCTTCAACACCATTCTTGCAAGAATATCCCAGAAGAATCTAGAGTAAGCTGGATGTTTCCAGGAAGTTCCCTCTTGTCAAAGACTTAGCCATTAAGCTAAGACCATATACTTCCTATAAATTGAGGATTAGGAAGGTTAGATAGGTATCCAAATAATCCAAATTTCCTAACAATTGGTATCAGAGCTTTGGTTCCTTGAAGCAGAAATGACAGGCGTCAAATTCGAAATAGAGAAATTCAATGGGAGGATCAATTTTGGCTTGTGGCAAGTACAAGTCAAAGATTTGATGATTCAATCTGGTTTACACAAGGCTTTGAAGGGGCGACCGACCCCTGATTCCAACAAAGAAGCTTCGAAATCCGATATGAGCGATGAAGATTGGGAAGATTTTGATTTGAGAGCAGCAAGCGTAATTCGTTTGTCCTTGGCCAAAAATGTTCTTGCTAATGTGCAAGGAATATCCACAGCCAAGAAACTTTGGGAGAAGCTTGAAGAAATGTATCAAACAAAAGGCGTCTCAAATCGAGTGTATCTTAAGGAGCAGTTTCATACTTTGCGTATGAATGAAAGGACTACTATCTCTGACCATCTGAGTGTTCTCAATGGTATCGTCTCTGAACTGAAAGCCATTGGAGTTAAGATTGATGATGAAGATATAGCTTTGAGGCTTATCTGGTCTCTTCCACCTTCCTACGAACACATGAAGCCTATCTTGATTCATGGGAATGAGAAGATAGCCTTCTCAGAAGTCACCGGCAAACTTTTCTCCGAAGAAAAAAGGTTGAGTGGTGGAAATAGTGTTCCGCCTGAAAATTCGGCATTGGTGGCAGCTGAAAGTTGGAAGAAAAAGAACTCTATGAATAAGAAATCAGTTTGTTGGGGGTGTGGACAATCTGGGCACTTCAAGAGAAATTGTCCAAAAGGTGGAGCTGGTTCGGCAAACAGCTCAAGGTCAAATACCGACGGTGAAGTTAACAGTATGTCTGCTTTGGGAGAGGTGGACTTTGTTGATGCTCTCTGAAAGAGCATGTACATCCTCATGGCATACCGCTAGTTTTCAAAAGTTGCCATGAAAAGAGGATGTGTTACTGCTAGCGGATTCACAAATTTGCACACGGGCATTGGTTGGTATTGATGCAAGGTGTGTGGTGGAATTGATGTCGATGGCTGATGAACTTCCTGGAGAGTCAACGAGGAAGTTGCACCATAATGTTTCAGCGGATTAGTTCGACATGAGCCGAGGTAAAATTCTTAGAATGGTTGATTCTAAGTGTGTGTACTCTTTATGGTGGAGTATGATAATTCTCTGTGTTGAGAATTATGACTGTTGGTGAAGACAGTATTTGTAGCAGAAGCTATGATGTTTGAATCAAGGTAGAGTTGTTTCAAACAGTGGGTCCCAGGCGAGGTGGAGAATTTTAGTAAAGGTGGAGATTGTTAGATTTTTGACTAAAATTCTACATTATTCCAATTGTGGCTGAATAAAGAAGAAGAAGCAAAGTTGATTTTGAATTGCATAAAATCAAGAAGATTCAAGAAAGTTCAAGAAGCTTCAACACCATTCTTGCAAGAATATCCCAGAAGAATCTAGAGTAAGCTGGATGTTTCCAGGAAGTTCCCTCTTGTCAAAGACTTAGCCATTAAGCTAAGACCATATACTTCCTATAAATTGAGGATTAGGAAGGTTAGATAGCTATCCAAATAATCCAAATTTCCTAACAGTAAGTCTGAAAGTTCCCCGTCTAGCACACAAATTGAAAAGTTTGAAAATAGATGACTGTGTCAATGTGAAAAGTATTGAGATTTTTGCATTGAATATCGCGTCTTTTGAGTACTTGGGACCAACAATAGACTTTCCATTTAAGGATGACCAGACGCCTATTGCATTGTTTATCGGGGGTCAGTATTGCAAAGATCTGATTCATAACTTTATACGGATTTCTAGCTATCTTTGTCAGCTACAGAGACTTACGTTGGACTTGTCCTTCCAAGGGTACCTAGAGAGGGTGAGTAAGTTTAATGGATACATTTTAATCTCTTCTGCCTCATTTTAGTTTGTTCTTTTTTTACATAATTATCAATCTGTGTTGATATTTTTTTCTTTGGTTTATTCAGAATGATTTCGAGCTCGCAAAATTTCCTATATTTAAAAAGCTTAAGCAACTGGACTTGAGCATAAGGGCAACTGAGGACACAAGCCTTCTCGTTTTTGTGCCCCTGATAGAGGCATGCCCTTTCTTAAGGAAACTTGTGTTACAGGTAATAAGTCCTACTTTATGAGTTTTATTGCTTCGTAATTGACAGATTAGGATTGCTTTATTCTGATGATTGTCAAGTGTTTTTTAAAATAAGAATGGATTTCTTGGAGTTCGTGAAGTTTTTCAGTTATTTAATTGCTCTTCATAACAGTGTGAATTCATCTCTAACACCCTTCTCCATCCCACCAGCTAATATGAAGGATTCCTTGCTATCATTATAAGTTTAATTTGAATATGGTTTGTTTTAATCCAATTGTCAGCGTTGTAATTCATTTCTGCGTTTATTTTGTTTATGAATTGTTTCATTTAGAAGTGAAAACTCGATTAGATCTATGTTTAAGGATGTGAATTATTCCATGTTATTTCATCCCAACCTTACACGTGTAGAATGAACCCAACAAATTAATTAGTCGATGAACTAAAACCTTAGTACAGTGTCCATTGCAAGGCAACTCTGATATCATTTGTTGTAAATTTGACCCTATAATTAGAAGATTGGAAAGGACCAGACACAATAGGCATTATCCTTTTACACTCCGTGAGTCTTGAAAAACTAGTCGAAGTTTAATTTGTCTTACCTTTACTTGCTAAGTTACGGAACCTTAAAGACGTTATCTTAAACTTCTACTGAATTTTATTTAATAAAAAAATTGTTTAGGGAGATTTTTTTTTGTGGATCAATTAAAGGTCCTTTAAATTGCAATGGCCACAAGCATAATAGTGCTCGCTACAATGACAATGGTGATTAACTGTCATAGCAATTCCATCGAGTCTAGCTGTTGAAGAATTAAATATTAGTTACACCCTCTCTAATAGCTTAAGCTTTTAGAATAATTGATGGTTAATATGGTATCAAAGCAATAAGTCATGTGTTCGAATCTCACCGCCACCCAAGTTGAAAAAGAAGTTGTTTTACGTGTTGGACCAAAATAGGCCACACATGATTCTTTCTTTCCTTGAGCAATTATGATTTGATGCATCTTGATGGTATTTCTTTCTCTATGCTAAATGTAAAATAAAACACCTTATGACTTCATTTCACCTTGTTATAGGTGATTTGGAGAAAATTCCTTGCAAGAACGAAACCGCAAAAGGTTGAATCTCGGCCGAATCGCTCCCTTAAGGAGGTAAAATTGATTGGGTTCGCTGGGTGTACAAATGATATCGAGCTTATAATGTATTTGATTAAGAGAGCTGTCAAGCTTGAAAAGCTTACTCTTGATACTCGTCATCCCCTTGACATAGAAACTCCATTGCAGTTCAAGAAGACCCCTCAGAAAGATTTTGCTAGAAGTCGTGCCTATAAGTTTGGAAAAACACTTCCTGCTAGAGTAGAGTTAAAAGTCGTTTGATTTTGTATTGTATTCTATAGGTTATGCATATTCTGGTAAGTTTATTTGCTATTATATCTTGGATATTTAAAAGCCCAAGTATTTAGGGGCTAGTTATGTTTTGAAGTGGATGTGAGCAAGGATAAAACATTTTTCGAACGTGTTGGATCCAGAATTTTATTATGAGGTTCGTACTTTGGAGCATTATCCATATCGTATTTTATAACAGTGCGAATTCATGTCTAACACCCTTCTCCACCCCACCAGGCTAGTATCAAGGATTCGTTGCTAGCACTATTAAGTTTGATTCGAATATGGTTTCTTTTAATCAGATTGTTGAGTGACTGCTCAGCGTTGTAGTCCATCTCAGCTTTTATTTTGTTTATGAGTTGTTTCTTTTAGAATCGAATTGGTCCCTTAAGGAGGTAGAATTGATTGGGTTCGTAGGGAATACAAACGTTGTGGAGCTTATAATGAACTTGATTAAAAGAGCTGTCATGCTTGAGAAGATTAATCTTGGTACTCGCAATCCCCCTGAAATAGGAACTCTGCTGGAGTTCATGTAAAAATCATTTTGATTATGTATTGTATTGTTTATACATCATTCTCTGGTGAAGATTTCATGTTCATGGCATTTTCTTTTGACTCAACTTTTCATCTCTTTTTCATTAACTTTGGCGACAAGGAGAGTGAAAAGAGAAGGACTGATGGATTTAAAAATTCAATGAGGGTGAGAATGGCTTGAAGCCCCAGGAATTATTTATGAGGAGCTATGATCATTTGAATTTGGAATTTAGAATCGAATTGTGGGGTAAATTTATAATTTCGCAATTTAATTTTTTTTTAAAAAAACTAGGGGGGAGTACTGGTATTAAATGTAACGAAATGATTCTTGAGCCGTCAGCGAAAAGACTGGGTAATGGTTTCAGTGAAAGCGTGGAACTTTTTTAGAGTTCAGGCAGGTTGACTCGGTTCAATGCGAGGTGCTTGTCGATAGTTTTGGATTTGACTGTGAAAATGGAGTTGACCATCCCTCTACAAACGGGTCGGGGGTACACTGAAACTAGTTAGTGTGCAAGCCATGAAGAGACCGGTCGTGCAAGGTTGACCGTGTTCTCATGGGATGATAAGTGGGGCATGGTGTTACATGAGTCGCGACAAACTCTAGACCTCTGACAAATGGTATCAGAGCAGAACTTCGGAATAAGCACATGCGATTGTGCCCCCAGATCGATCCGAGAACCGAATTGAAGCACAATGCACATAGTTGCAGTTATTCAAAAAGATGGGGGCAAACTTCTACCACCTAAAAGAAGCGTCTTCTTGAAGATGCGCGCAATCAAAGTTCTAGCCTCTTATAACCATTGGGTGAGGGCAGGGCGTTGCCTAGAGAAGTAGGAGACCTAGAAAATGAGTAATTGTAACTGAACATAATTTCTTAGTTCCACATCCCTTAGGTTTGTGAAAAAATAAATAATTTGGGTTTACGGGTCAATTTAGTCCAATTACGGATACAATTTTAATTTCAGAGACCAATTAGGAGTATTAATTATAAGGGCATTTTACAATTACCTCCTCTAAGGTTTGCCCTTATATCAGGTACCTCCCCTAAAGTTTGGAATTTATCAGAGACCTCTCTTAAAATTAAAATGTTTCATCACACACACCCCCGGGACTAACTTGCCGTCAAATAGGGTAACGGAGTATGCGAAATGACAAATCTACCCTCAAATATATATAGGGTTTTTTTACAATTATCTCCCCTAAGGTTTGCCCTTATATCAGGAACCTTCCCTCAGATTTTTGAAATATATATAAATATTGAAAAAAAAATTCCAAAAAATATATAAATTTCAAAAATAATATATAAAATTTGAAGAAATATATATATTTTAAAGAATATATAAATTTTGAAATATATATATAAATTTTGAAAAAATAAAAAAATAAAAAAATAATATATATATATATATGTGAAACAAATATATAAAATTCGACAAAAAAATATAAATTTGAAAAAATATATATATAAATTTCAAAAACAATATATAAAATTTGAAAAAATATATATATTTTAAAAAATATAGAAATTTGAAATATATATAAATTTTGAAAAAAAAATAAAAAATTCGAAAACAATATAAAAAATTTGAAAACAATATATATGTTTTTGAAAAAAATTATATATAAAAAATTCGAAAACAATATATATTTTTTTGAAAAAAAAATACAAAATTCGAAAATAAATATAAATTTCAAAAAATATATATATAAAATTTGAAAAAATATATAATTTTTAAAATTTTATATATTATTTTCGGAGTTTATATATTTTTTCAAAATTTATATATTATTTTCGAAGTTTATATTATTTTCGAAAAAATATATTATTTTTGAATTTTTTTATTTGTTTTTCAAAATTTATATATGAAGGGTATCTTGGACATTTCACAATGAGGACTCAAGGACATGTAGGTCATTTAACACACTGAGGGGCATTTTAGGAATATTTCAAATATATCCTAGTGATGTCAGCATTTTCTGATATTGACCAGGTTTGACCGTTAGTTTGTGGTGTGTGATGAAACGTTTTAATTTTAAAGGAAGTCTCTGATAAATTCCAAACCTCAGGGGAGATCCCTAATATAAGGGCAAATCTTAGGGAAGGTAATTGTAAAAAGCCCTAATTATAATTATATATTATAATAAGAGAATGGAATAAATATAAAAACTAATTTAAAAATTCCTAATATTTAATTACAATTAGGTCTTATATTTGTACAATATGTCAAAAACATGAAATATGTCCACCAGGTAAAGAACTATAGCAAACATCCTTTCAAAAAAAAAAAAGAACTATAGCAAACATATATATTAAAAAGATTATTCCAAATTTGTGTTTTCTTTTTTTTCTTTTTGCTTTTAATTTACCCTAGAAAAAAAAAGTGGGCTTTGGGGCACTAGCCAACTGGGTCACTGGAAAAGTTGGACATGACCTCAGGTCCTCAACATCTCCGAATCAGTGTGTCAAGATTTGAGGTTTGTGTAATCCTACTAGGAGTGTAACGCGTATATAGATGCGTATATATATATATATATCACAAGACGCGCGCGAAAACCCCTTCCTTCCAATTTGTTACATACCCGAACCTGTTGATCCTCACACTCCTCTCCCTTTAATTTGCTTTGATTAAGATCCAATTAGGAACCAAACCCTAATCTTATGACGTTCACACTGCAATCTCTTTGATTTGCTTCAATATTCTACAGAAGACCCAAATTAAAACCAAACCCATCTCTCAAATTTTTGTACAAAATTGTAGAAGCAAATACCATGGAGAAAACAACAATACCAGTCTCAATTGCAAGGTACTCTATTTTTGGGTGATCATAAAATAGTTTTTGGAACATAGATTGAGCACTACTATGATTTGTTTTTTGTGTGATCACAATTTATTAATTAATTTTCAATTTTGTATTTTTGGGTGATCACAATTTATTAATTGTTTTTTGTTTTTGTATTTTCTGTTCTTGATTACAAAAGTGAGGAGGTTGATAAAGAGGAATTGTGTTTGGAGGATCAGATTAGTATGATGTGATTAATTTAATAGCATGGAGGTATATGCGGATGTGTACTTGCTTTCCTACACTGAACTTTGATGCCTCAGATGTTATGAAATGAATTCTATTGGGATATATCGAACTTGAAGTGGGAAGGGCTTTATACGTGAGTGAGTCGGGTTAATCAGATATTGAAATTGTATCATGGTTAGACTATAGATGAGTTCCGAATTAAATTTGATCTAGATGATAGTTTTAAAGTTGATATTGGCAATTGGGTTGTGTTTGCAAGAGAAAAGAGAGTTAAGAGTCTCGAGTTAGACTTGTATTCCTGTTGGAATGAAGGGAAGAAGTATAATTTATGTCTTGCAAATACTAGCTTCAACTTCCTATCCAATCTCCGGCTGGAATGGGTGAATGTATGTGGACAATTGCTCGAGTCCTTCTTTATTTACTGTCCATTTTTGGAACAAGTATATGTCAAGAGATCCGATTCACTTGTAAATCTGAAAGTTCCCCGCCTATCACACAAATTGAGAAGTTTGGAGATATTTCACTGTTACTATGTGAAAAGTATTGAAATTTTTGCATTGAATATCGCGTCTTTTAAGTACTTCGGACCAACAATAGACTTTCCATTTAAGGATGACCAGACGCCTATTGAATTGTTTTTCGGGGGTGAGTATTGCAAAGATCTGATTTATAACTTTATAAGGATTTCTAGCTATCTTTATCGGGTAGAGAGCCTTACGTTGGACTTGGCCTATCGGGGGTACCTAGACTGGGTGAGTAAATTTTAGCGATACAATTTTATATCTTCTGCCTCATTTTAGTTTGTTCTTTTTTTGCATAATTAACAATTTGTGCCGATACTTTTTCTTTGATTTATTCAGAATGATTTCGACCTTGCAAAATTTCTTAGATTTAATAAGCTCAAGCAATTGGAGTTGAGAGTAAGTGCAAATGAGAGCAAAAGCCTTCTCGTTTTTTGTGCCTCTGATAGAGGCATGCCCATTCTTAAATAAACTTGTGTTGGAGGTAACAAGTCTTCTTTTACGAGTTTTATTGCTTTGTAATTGACAGAAAAGGATTGCTTTATTCTCATGATTGTCAAGTGTTTTTGAAAATAAGAATTGATTTCTTGGACTTTGTGAAGTTTTTCAGTTATTTAATTGGTCTTCATAACTGTGTTAATTACCAGCTAGTATGAAGGATTCCTTGCTATAACTATAAGTTTAATTCGAATATGGTTTGTTTTAATCCAATTGTCAGCGTTGTAATCCATTTCTGCTTTTATTTTGTTTATGAATTGTTTCTTTTAGAAGGTAAGATTAGATCTATGTTTAAGGATGTGACTTATTCCATGTTATTTCGTACCAACCTTCATGTGTAGAATGAACCCAACAATCTATTAGTCGATTAACTAAAATCTTTGTACACTGTCCATGACAAGGCAAATTTGCTATCATTTGTGGTAAAATTGACCCTATAATTGGAAGATTAGAAATGACCAGACACAACAGGTATTATCCTTTTACTCTCTGTGAATCCTGGAAAATAGCCGAAAGTTAATTTGTCTTCCCTTTACTTGCTAATTACAGACCCTTAAAGATGTTACTAAACTTTTACTCTCTGTGAGTCCTGGAAGATTAAAAATGACCAGACACAACAGGTCTTAAACTTTTACTGAATTTTATTTTATAAAAATAATGTTTAGGGAGATTTATTTGTGGATTAATTAAAGGTCTTTTAAATTGCAATGTCCACAAGCATAATAGTGGTTGCTAAATGACAATGGTAACTAACTGTCATGGCAATTCCATCTTGTCTAGCAATGTCATGATTCTCACTTTCCTTGAGCAATTATGATTTGATACATCTTGATGGTATTTGTTTCTCTATGCTAAATGTAAAATAATACACCTTATGACTTCATTTCTCCTTGTTATAGGTGACTCGGAGAAAATTCCTTTCAAGAACGAATCCACAAAATGTTGAATCTCGGCCGTTTTTTACCCTTAAGGAGGTAGAATTGGTTGGATTCAATGGGTGTACAAGTGATGTTCAGCTTATAATGTATTTGATTAAGAGAGCTTTCATGCTTGAGAAGCTTACTCTTGATAGTCGCAATCTGATAAGTCCATTTTACATACATATTTTATCCCCAAATGTATATTTGTTAGTATGTAAAACTATTTATTTTAATTAATTTAGAAGTGTAATAATGATAAATGCATAAAACTTAATTTATATAATAAAATTGTTGAATAAATCATTTTCAATGTCATTAAATTACATCTACATTTATGTCTTTCATTTATAGGTGTAAAGTGAGAAATGAATCAAATGCACATGGATGAAAGTTGGATGATTCAAATGCACATGGAAAAAGAACAAAATGTGATGGAAAGTGATGAAAAAGAAAAGAAAAGAATATTTCATTTCTCTTTACAAGTTGTAATTTGATTCCAATATTTCTCTATAAATATGGATACATCTTGAAGAGGAAAGGAAAGGAAAGAGGAAGAAGAAGAAGAAGAAGAAGGAGGAGAGCAAGAAGGACACCAAAGAGGAGAAGAATTTATCTTCAATTCCGGGTTTTATTGTTCTTACTTTGTTATTTTCTTTTTAAGCATGTGTAACTAAATTCTTAACTAAGGTTGAGGATGAAACCACCATTTATGAAATAAATTCATTTTAGTCTTTTATCAATTTCCATGTGTATGGTTTAAATGCTTATGATTTTCGCTTCATAGTATTAATTGTTTTAAATTCATTTCACTATAAATATCATGTATTTATAGTAGTTAGGAATTCTTATCACAATTAATCAAGCTTGGATTTGATGAGTTTATAAGTAAAAATCTTTGATCTTATGTGATCCATTAAATTGCATACATAGGATGCTTAGAATTTTACACTTTAAAGCGAAGGAAAATCTATTTCATGAAAATATATTTCATTAGTGCGTTATTGTTAAATCTTGAGAAAGTAATAAGATTGATTTCTAAATTACTACTCTAAAATTGGAATTGATAAAGGAATAATTAGAAGTTTATGGATTAGTGGTGGTGGATTCCGATACCTTAGTATTTTCTCCCTATTATTCTCGCTTTAATTATTTGTATTTTGATATTGCATGTTTAGTATAAAAATCACTTCAACAAACAAACTTTGAGAAACTAGGTTAGTTTTAGATTAATTTGAGTTTAATTAAGTTCTCTTTAAAGCATTCCCTTGGGTTCGACCTCGTTCTTGCATAACCTAAATTACAATTGATTCGTGCACTTGCGAGTAATATTTTTTAAGCTACTGTTTTGTTTAAAAAAAATTTTTGTCTTTCTAATTCTAATAGTACTATAGTAAGGTAGTGTTTCTTCACTTTTGAATTTAGATGTTCGTTTTTTTTTTTTTTTTTTATTAGTGATAACAAATAAAAAAAAAATTTGAAAAAAATACTGTAGCATTTCGGCTACTGTAGCAAAATAAAATATTTTTTATTTACTTTATTCTTTGCTTAAGTATAAAATTAGCGTTTGTTTACTTAAGTTGAGAATTTTTATTATTATTTTTTTTATTATTGTTTATTGTATTATTTGTTTTTAAGTAATTGATACTTTTTGAATTTTGTAGGTAATATTTTTTTTTGAGATTGCATTGGATAAGCAAATACTTGGATTTCTTTGTACCAACTTCACTAGCATTATTGCGGAATCCAGGTAAGTACCCCTATCTTTAGTAAATAGTATTATTATTATTTTATTTTATTTTTAGATTAGGTGAACATAGTTTTTATATAGGTGAAATTTTGCATGTTACCTTTAGGATAGAATAACACTAGAAATAACCTTTAGGTACACATTTTCTTCAAATTTATTTTTTTTATTTATTTTATTTTATTTCGTTTATTTCTTTTTTTATTTATTTAAAAAAAAAAAAAAAAGAAGAAAGTTCACACACTCACTCCCTTTACTTTTATTTTTGTTGACTTGCTTGTATGTGCATTTTTAATTTAGCATTTTGCATAAATCTTTTAGTAAGGGCATTAACCCTCTAACAAGATAAGGATTGGATTTCATCACCAATTCCTTGCCCATTAGGTTAAAAATCTTCTTGCATTTGTATACCCTTGGCTAAATTTAGTTTAATTTAAAATCAAGTAGACGTTGGCCAATAGGTTTTCATATAGCTCATAGGATCCTCTTGGACATTGTTAAACTTTTGGTAACTCCAGTGAGTCACTATCAAATTGATAAACGGTAGGACAGTTCTGTCTAGGAGTGTGGCTGACGCGGCATTAAGCAGGCCTAGTGCCTCGCCACACTTTCCTGGGAACTACTTCGTTGTTAGTTTGATGGTCCTTAACTGGTCATCCATTAGTTTTCTCTGAAAGGGAGTAGGAGCTGTCTAACTAGGTGAAGATTATTTTGGAATTAGTCCTAATAATCTCTCATATAGGAAATTAAAAAAAAATAGAAATCACTACCCTTGAATTAAATTTTAGATAAAGAAAATACTTGTTTTGGTAGTGTGTTTGTTGAGTCATGGAGTCTTCCTAGTGCATGTTAGGTCGTCGATCTCTGAAATCAAAGTTGACACCTTTAGATCTAGAAATTGAGAGAACTTTTAGAAAAGGTGTAAGGAATTCTAGTGTTGAAAAAATCATTGAAGTCAAGATGGAGGGAGAACAAAATGAAGTGAAAGCCCTTAAGGATTATTATACTCCTGCACATATCACAAATCCTTCTTGTATTGTCTTGCCTGCTACACAACATGCCCATTTGGAGATACGGGCAGCAGTAATCAATTTACTGCCGACTTTTAGAGGTTCAAACTTTGAAGACCCATACCTTCATGTTAAGGAATTTTTAGAGATTTGTTCCACCTTGAATTTTCAGAATATTCCCGAAGAGTCAATTAAGATGAGGTTATTCCCGTTCTCTTTGAAAGAGAAAGCCAAGTCTTGGTTATATTCGTTGGAACCAGAATCAATCAAATCTTGGGATGAACTCTGTAAAAAATTCCTCACCAAATTCTTCCCTAGACATAGAACTAATTCCCTTCGCCGAAATATCATGGAATTTGCTCAAAAAGAAGGTGAACAATTTTACATGTGTTGGGAAACATTCAATGATTTGCTACTTAAGTGTCCCCATCATGGTTTTGAAAAATGGCGCTTAGTTGAATTCTTTTATGATGGATTATCAGCTCAAAATCGTCAACTAATTGAGTCACGAGGTGGGGTAGATTTCATGTCTAAGAATGAGAATGAGGCTTGGAAATTTCTAGATGCGTTAGCTGAGAGTTCCCAACATTGGGAATACTCAGGGAGGGTTGAGAGAAGAAGTTTACCAATGTCTATGGATACCAAAAAGGGAGGAGTCTATGAGGTTAGTGAGAGAACTGATTTGAGTGCAAGAATAGCTAGTCTCACCAGAAAAGTGGAGGCTATAGAGATGAAAAATGGAAAAAGTTCTTCAGTCCATGTTATTAGTGAGACATGTCAACTTTGTGAGAGTCCATCTCATACTGCTCAGACGTGTCCCTCTATAGCATCATTCCATGAGTGTATAACTGAACAAGCTAATGCACTAAACGGCTATAAGAAACCATTTGGCAGTCCCTATTCTGACACATACAACCCCAATTGGAGAAATCATCCTAATTTCTCATGGAGTCAAAATCAGTCTCAAAACAACTCGGGTATGCAACATATGCAATCCCAAAGGCAACCACCAGCATCATATCCTTCCATGTCCCAAAATTCTCATCCATATGTCCCCCAACAACCAAGGAAACCAACACTGGAAGATACATTACAACAGTTCATGCAACAAACTAGTCAATCGATTTCTAAATTAGAAACACAGATTGGCCAGTTAGCCACTGTTGTAGGAAGAGGGAAAAAGGAAAATTTCCAAGTCAGCCCATTCCCAACCCAAAGGGTCAATATCATGTGAGTGAACAGTCGACCTCTGGTCCAACTGATCAAGTCCAGTCAATCATAACCCTAAGGTCAGGCAAACAAGTTGACAATCAAGTCAAAATTCCAAGAAGGAAAACTGTGAAAGGTAACCATGAACCAGAAAAGGAAAACAAAATGGAATCTCAAGTTGACCCAAAAGTCCAAATTCCCGATCTTGTCCCCAATTCTCTAGTAGAACCTTCAGTTAGGAACTTTGTTCCTACTGCACCATTTCCTCAAAGACTCCAAAAGCCTAAGAAGGGGCATCATTACAAAGAGATTATGGAAATATTCAAACAAGTCAAAATCAATATTCCATTTCTCGATGCAATTCAACAGGTCCCCTCTTATGCTAAGTTTCTGAAAGATTTGTGTACGGTTAAACGTGGATTGAATGTGTATAAAAAAGCCTTCCTTACAGAGCAAGTAAGCTCAATTATCCAGCACCGCACACCACCTAAATTCAAGGATCCCGGTTGTCCTACAATTTCATGTACAATAGGTAACCAGATAATTGAGCAAGCTTTGCTTGATTTGGGTGCAAGTGTAAATCTGTTGCCATACTCTGTGTATGAGCAACTCGGTCTTGGTGATTTGAAACCCACAAAGGTAGTGCTACAGTTGGCAGATCGTTCAGTCAAAGTACCTCGCGGTATCATTGAGGATGTGTTAATTCAAGTTGACAAATTCTTCTTTCCAGTAGACTTCATAGTCTTAGACACTCAACCTGTGGCTAATCCCAATAGCCAAATTCCTGTTATCCTTGGTCGACCATTCCTAGCCACTTCAAATGCTTTAATCAATTGTAGGAATGGTGTCCTGAAACTTTCATTTGGAAACATGTCTGTTGAGCTTAATGTTTTTAATGTGAGCCGACAACCATCAGACTCTGAGGATATAAGTGATGTGAATATAATAGAGAGCTTAGTACAAGAGACTTTTGAACATTCAAGTTTTGATGATCCTTTAGAGGCATGTCTAAATCACTTTGGGTGTGATTTTAATCTGGATAGTGCTTGTGAAGAAGTGAATACCTTGTTAGATTTTGTCCCTTTTATGGACATTGATAATTGGAAAGCCAAGGTAGAACTCCTTTCACCAATTGAATCTAAACATGTCTCATCTGTTGAGTCACCTCCAAAATTGGATCTGAAAGTTTTACCTTCTGAACTGAAGTATGCCTACTTAGGTCCAGATAAGAGTCTTCCTGTCATCATTGCTTCTGAGTTAAATAAAGAACATGAGGAAAAACTCTTAAATGTCCTTAGGGAGCATAAATCGGCTATTGGGTGGACTATAGCAGACATTAAGGGTATATCTCCATCCGTGTGCATGCATCGTATCCATCTTGAGGAAAATGCTAAAACTTCGCGAGAAATGCAAAGACGGCTTAACCCCAACATGAAAGAGGTCGTTAGGGCAGAAGTCTTGAAGTTGTTAGATGTGGGGATCATATATCCTATTTCCGATAGTTCTTGGGTAAGTCCTGTTCAGGTCGTGCCTAAGAAATCAGGTATCACGGTAGTCACAAATGATGCCAATGAGTTAGTACCGACCCGAATGACCACTGGATGGCGAGTGTGCATTGATTATAGGAAGTTGAACTCTGTCAGTAGGAAAGATCATTTTCCACTTCCTTTTATCGATCAGATGCTTGAGAGATTAGCCGGTCATGAGTATTACTGTTTCCTAGATGGTTATTCTGGATATAACCAAATTCCTATTGCACCTGAGGATCAGGAGAAAACCACATTCACTTGTCCTTTTGGAACATTTGCCTATAGACGTATGCCATTTGGATTATGCAATGCACCTGCTACTTTTCAGCGGTGTATGCTCAGCATATTTTCTGATATGGTAGAACGTTTTCTTGAGGTGTTTATGGATGATTTCTCCGTGTTTGGCTCATCCTTTGATGAATGTCTCATTCATTTGAAACTCGTGCTTACATGTTGTGAGGAGAAAAATTTGGTCTTAAATTGGGAGAAATGCCATTTTATGGTGAAAAAGGGAATTGTCTTGGGGCATGTTATTTCAAAGAAGGGTATAGAGGTTGACAAAGCTAAGGTTGATCTAATTTCCAATCTTCCACCACCACGTACGGTCAAAGAGATTAGGTCATTCTTAGGTCATGCAGGATTTTATCGTCGATTCATTAAAAACTTTAGCAGCATTTCCAGACCCCTTTGCAATTTACTTGCTAAAGATGTTGTTTTTGTCTTTGATGACGAATGCCTGAAAGCCTTTGAGAAGCTCAAAACATTGTTGACCACAACACCTATCATGAAGCCACCGAGTTGGGATGCGTCTTTTGAGATTATGTGCGATGCATCTGATTATGCAGTTGGAGCTGTGTTAGGGCAACGTGTGAATAGGCTACCCCATGTGATCTATTATGCAAGTAAGACATTAAATGAGGCACAACTGAATTACTCTACCACTGAAAAAGAATTGTTAGCAGTTGTGTTTGCATTAGACAAGTTTAGGTCCTATCTGTTAGGGTCTAAAGTCCTCATTTTCTCAGATCATGCTGCACTTAGGTATCTCTTCTCTAAAAAAGATGCTAAGCCGCGCTTAATTCGATGGATCCTATTGCTACAAGAGTTTGATCTAGAAATTCGAGATAAGAAAGGGTCTGAAAATGTAGTAGCTGATCACTTGTCTAGGCTCATTCTTGAGACATCCCTAGACTCCATGCCTATTCTTGAGTCTTTCCCTGATGAACAACTCTTTGTTGTATCTGAGTCACCTTGGTTTGCCGACATTGTGAACTATCTTGTCACAGGTCAAATGCCTTCACATTGGACTAAGCAAGATAAATCCAAATTCTTATCTGAGGTCCGTCACTTCTTTTGGGATGATCCGTACTTATTCAAGTATTGTCCTGATCAGATTATTCGAAGATGTGTCCCCAATTGTGACCAAACTAGTGTAATCTCTTTTTGTCATGATCATGCATGTGGAGGTCATTTTAGTTCAAAGAGAACCGCTGCAAAGATATTGCAATCTGGATTTTACTGGCCCTCAATCTTTAAAGATTGTCATTCTTATTGTTTAGCATGTGAGCGATGTCAAAAGTTAGGGAGTATTTCACGTCGAAATATGATGCCTTTAAACCCAATTCTGATTATTGAAGTTTTCGATGTTTGGGGCATTGATTTCATGGGACCATTTCCTAATTCATTTGGCAATTTGTACATCCTTGTCGCAGTTGATTATGTGTCTAAATGGATTGAGGCAATTGCATGTAAAACTAATGATCACAAGGTAGTAGTCAAGTTTTTGAAAGATAATATCTTTTCACGTTTTGGTACACCCCGTGCTATTATTAGTGATGGGGGGAAACATTTTTGCAATAGGGTTTTCGAAGCATTAATGAGAAAATATTGTGTAACCCACAAAATTGCACTTGCTTATCATCCCCAGACTAGTGGTCAAGTTGAGTTATCCAATAGAGAAATTAAACACATTTTGGAGAAAACGGTTAACCCAAATAGGAAAGACTGGTCCTTGAGACTTAGTGATGCACTGTGGGCATACCGTACTGCATTTAAGAACCCTATTGGAATGTCTCCTTACCGAATGGTGTATGGCAAAGCTTGTCATCTCCCAGTTGAGTTAGAGCATAGAGCCTTTTGGGCTATTAAACAACTCAACTTTAACCTTGACAAAGCAGGAGTCCATAGGAAGCTTCAGTTGAATGAGTTGGAGGAAATTAGGAATGATGCTTACCAGAGTACAAAAATCTATAAAGAGCAAATGAAAATAAGGCATGACAAAAGTATTCTTAGGAAAACTTTCACACCTGGTCAAAAAGTCTTGCTTTATAATTCTCGATTGCATTTGTTTCCAGGAAAGTTGAAATCTCGATGGTCTGGTCCGTTCATTGTTCGAATTGTTCATCCATATGGAGCCATTGAGATTGAAAATCCAAAAAATGGTGATGTGTTCAAAGTTAACGGTCAGCGTTTGAAACCATTTTTAGAGTTACTTTCTCAAGAAGGGGAGGAGATCTCCCTGAGTGATCCTGTTTATCAGGATTGACCTATGTGGTCTTGTTGTACATATCTATTTTAGGATTTTTTTTACTTTATTTTTAATTTTTGTTTTGAATTCTAACAACTTATTGTTGTTTGATAGCAAGTTTGACCAGATCAACCTACCATGAGTCAGGTGATACCTTTTCACTCTTGTCTTTTTGTTTACAAAGTGTGAGTTTGTCCAACATTAGGGACAATGTTGAGTTTAGGTTTGGGGGTATGGTGTCTAATTTTTGTTGTGTAATTCATTAATTTAAAAAAAAAATAATAATAAAAATTTTTTTTTGTTTTTACGCATGAATGTTTTGCATTACAAGTTGATTGAGTTTGTGTTTATGATGTGTGAGTAGTATGTGATGCAATATTCCCGTTTATGAGAGTAATGATTAGATCGAGCTAAGTGAGGTGATGTGGTTTTACATGGGTGAATAGATTAGTGAAATTGAAACCGAAAAGGACGACTTTGACCTATAAGCACAAGCACACATTCACTATGGGAAAAACAATTGATCTTTGACTATATAGTTGAGAAATTAATTTTGCCAGAATAAAATGGGAGATGGGGAGTTGATATAGATGAAATGGAGAAAATTTTAAAAATTTTCTTTGAAAAATAAAATGCAAAAAGTAGTTCTTCGATCTGAGTAACCGGACCTTGGTATCACCAATATCATTGTTCGCGTAAAAAGGGGAGAAAACTAATGAGCATAAATCCCAATAAAGAAGTTAGGGCCCAGTTGGTTGGGATTAAAAATCCTCGCTGGAAAGTCCGGAGCTTAGAAAGATAAAAAGGGATGAAAAGTGGAATGATGGAAGGAATAATTTTTTGGCAAAATTTGATCAATGAAGTAGAAAAAGAAAGATTGAAATACCATAGTAGAATGTTCATAAAAACACGGAGGGTAGTCTGGATTGGGAGTAGAAAGTAACGAAATCTTTTACTTTTGTGGGAACTATTCATGACACGAATCTTGAGATTAGTTATTGTTCGGTAGTGAATGGGAGTATTTGCATCCATAATATCTTGTGCATTATATCATGACTTGGTTGATGAGTATGTGAATGCATGAATGCGTGATTATAAATAAAAAATTGAGAAGTTGTGGGTAGTATATCCAACCCTCACGAGAATCGATGTTTGTGGGTATCATCACTGGAAACCCTCACGAGACTATAACTCGTCCACTAGGGGAAACCTAGGGGTTCAAAGGCTTATTGCATATGCTAAATGTAATCGAGATAACCAGCGAAAATGGTGTAGTTAGAATTTTATTTCTTTTTGTTTTGCTCGAGGACTAGCAAAATATAGGTTTGGGGGTATTTGATAAGTCCATTTTACATACATATTTTATCCCCAAATGTATATTTGTTAGTATGTAAAACTATTTATTTTAATTAATTTAGAAGTGTAATAATGATAAATGCATAAAACTTAATTTATATAATAAAATTGTTGAATAAATCATTTTCAATGTCATTAAATTACATCTACATTTATGTCTTTCATTTATAGGTGTAAAGTGAGAAATGAATCAAATGCACATGGATGAAAGTTGGATGATTCAAATGCACATGGAAAAAGAACAAAATGTGATGGAAAGTGATGAAAAAGAAAAGAAAAGAATATTTCATTTCTCTTTACAAGTTGTAATTTGATTCCAATATTTCTCTATAAATATGGATACATCTTGAAGAGGAAAGGAAAGGAAAGAGGAAGAAGAAGAAGAAGAAGAAGAAGGAGGAGAGCAAGAAGGACACCAAAGAGGAGAAGAATTTATCTTCAATTCCGGGTTTTATTGTTCTTACTTTGTTATTTTCTTTTTAAGCATGTGTAACTAAATTCTTAACTAAGGTTGAGGATGAAACCACCATTTATGAAATAAATTCATTTTAGTCTTTTATCAATTTCCATGTGTATGGTTTAAATGCTTATGATTTTCGCTTCATAGTATTAATTGTTTTAAATTCATTTCACTATAAATATCATGTATTTATAGTAGTTAGGAATTCTTATCACAATTAATCAAGCTTGGATTTGATGAGTTTATAAGTAAAAATCTTTGATCTTATGTGATCCATTAAATTGCATACATAGGATGCTTAGAATTTTACACTTTAAAGCGAAGGAAAATCTATTTCATGAAAATATATTTCATTAGTGCGTTATTGTTAAATCTTGAGAAAGTAATAAGATTGATTTCTAAATTACTACTCTAAAATTGGAATTGATAAAGGAATAATTAGAAGTTTATGGATTAGTGGTGGTGGATTCCGATACCTTAGTATTTTCTCCCTATTATTCTCGCTTTAATTATTTGTATTTTGATATTGCATGTTTAGTATAAAAATCACTTCAACAAACAAACTTTGAGAAACTAGGTTAGTTTTAGATTAATTTGAGTTTAATTAAGTTCTCTTTAAAGCATTCCCTTGGGTTCGACCTCGTTCTTGCATAACCTAAATTACAATTGATTCGTGCACTTGCGAGTAATATTTTAAAACACACCACAATCCCCTTCACATAGGAACTCCATTGGAGGTCATGAAGACCCCTCAGAAAGATTTTGCTAGAGGTCGTGCCTATAAGCTTGGAAAAAAACTACTTGCTGGAGCAGAGTTAAAAGTCGTTTGATTCTGTATTGTTTATGCATCTTTTTCTGGTAAGGTTATTCGCTATTATATGTTGGATATTTAAAAGCCCAAGTATTTAGGATAAAACATTTTTCGAACTGGTTGGATCCAAAATTTTATTATAAGGTTTGCTACTTTGGAGCATTGTCCATATTGTATTTTATAACAGTGCGAATTCATCTCTAACACCCTTCTCCACCCCACCAGCTGGCTAGTATCAAGGATTCGTTGCTAGCACTATAAGTTTGATTCGAATATGGTTTCTTTTAATCAGACTGTCAAGTGACTGCTCAGCGCTGTAGTCCATCTCTGCTTTTATTTTGTTTATGAGTTGTTTCTTTTATAATCGAAAACTCGGATTAGGTCAATGTTTAAGGATGCGACTTATTCCATGTTATTTTGGCCCAACCTGAAGTGTTTAGAATGATCCCGAGAATCTATTAGTCGATTAACTAAAAGCTTGATATCATGTGTTGTAAAAAAGACCCTATGGTTGGAAGATTAGAAATGACAAGACACAATAGGAATTTTCCCTTTTACTCTCTGAGAGTCCTGGAACAATTGCAGAAGTTTAATTTGTCTACATGATCTTTACTTGCTAATTATGTACACTTGAAGATGTTGTTAGGATTGACTAAAATTCATAACGTCAATAATGGTGGTTACACTGTTCCAATAGTAGCTAACTATTCCAATGGTGGCTGATGAAGAAGAAACTTCAAAGAGTGAACAAAGACAACAAAGATGAGCCAGCCAAGGAGAAGGAACTCGCCATCCTTCCAAAAGAGTGTTCGGTGTTTTAAGAATTTTGAAGAAAAGAAGTAATAAATCATCAACAACAAATTAAGTTGTTAAGGTCTTAAATATCATATGAAGGAAGAATTGTTAAAAATGAGTTTGTGGGAGAAAAATAAAAGAGGCTGTGGTCTTTCTGTCTAAAGGAGGCCACATTATTTTCTAAATTGTTTTCAATTGAGCCAACTCTTCTGATTAATTAACATAGTAAAATTGTCAATAAATGAATTCAAATGCTTATCTTTTTTTTTTCTTCAGATCAATGTTTTTAAGTAAACACATAAGAAGATGCGATGCTCATTATCAACTTATCAACGGCTTGATAGCTAGGATGAGGAAGAGCAAGTCTGAGCATGGTAGCAAATTTTTTTTTGAAATTCTGAACAAAGGAGTGTTTTGTTGTTCGTGGTAGTTTGGTCACAAGAGAGGAGTGTTTTGTGGTTAGTGGTTGGTTAGCTAGGTCACAATAGAGGTGTGTTTTGTTAAGTTTATAAGCTCAAAGTTTGTAGCTAGTTATTGTGTATGATTAATTAGTTAGGTCACAATCAAGTTTTGTTATTGTTTATCAAAAATGGAACCTTCAAAGATTCCGCTGCTACTGTGTATTATGATTACGCTACATCTTGCAAATGCTACAGAAGATGTATCTGTGATCCCATGCGAAAAAGTAGGTAGTTAGTTTACACACTATAAATTTGAGGAAAAAGTGTCCTGTAATCAAGTTTAATTCTTTAACAAAAATGGCACCCTCAAAGATTCTGTTAGATGTATCTGAAGTTGTTCATGGCCAAGGAGCTACTGAAAGCTGAGTAGTTGCGGAAACTCCGGAAACATGCACCAAAGTTGGTCTAAATCAAGAACTACTGAATGTACTCCATTAGTATCTCCCATAGCTTGTAAGGTTAACATGGATGTAAAACTTCCTGGTTCAGTATGTAATGATTAAGTTTTTGTTATGAATGTTTCCCTATATTGAATTAATATATATAAAGTATAGTGGAAGGATGAATACGATCAATTCATTTTTTAACTATTTTCCCATCTCTCTCTTTCTCTTCCTCTTCTATTTTCTCTTAATTACAACAGCTAAGAGGGGTGAACTCGATGGGGACCGAACGTAACCTTTGGTTTTATGCATTTTATGAGTGCAGCAAGCAATAATTACTCTGTAAAAAAAAAGTATATATATATATATATCCGCCAAACAAATGTTCGGCAAAGAATTATTCTCACTTATGACTTATGAGTTGTGACGTCTATTCTATTGAGACTCTGAACTATAAATTTAGATTAAAGAGCTTGCTACATATGTCAGCAATTTTAAAGATGTTTAATCTGAGAATTTCTTCAAAAGATGTATCTGAGAAAGATTCGGGTTATTAATGCATGATTGCATCCAAATATGCAAAGCTGATGGCTGATGCATATCACAATCCCTCGTTACCCCATAACCCTTGACGGGACGGGTTCGATTTTTTTTACCATACACGTTCCTACGAAATTAAAAACACTCCCAAACCCTTAAATAAAGGAACGGGACGGGGCGGTAGAAATTGTCATCCCTACTCGTTGGCCTTATTTCCAAAAGCTTAACAGCGGTAATTAAGTATTGTTCAATTAGGTGGGAAAAAAACCAAAATGGTATGGTAGATGCTGGGAGGGGAAAAAAAAAAAACGAACCCCATACTCAGAACTGTCCAATGAAGCTGAGTTATAGCAAGTGCACTATGCATACAACTAAAACAATAGTTAGTTATAGTTGTTGATGTAGCTTACAAATACACATTCAGTTTTGGGTTGAACACAAAAATCTATTCGACATGAATGGACTTATTTATATCAAAAGAAAGACTCATTTACTCAAAATTTGATTGACCTTCTGACTTACTCATTTACATAAATAGTGTCTATACTATATATCTAGTAAATCAATGGCTCAAATTAAACATGCAGCATCTACCCTTGAAAGACACTTCTTCCATTGATTGAAACTAAGCTTTCCTGGTAAGCGACCACATTCATCATGGGCCGTATTCCATGAATTCCAAGATATTTAGTTTCTCCAGTAGCATGATTATGGAACACCAGCTGTCCGGAAAGTCCGGACTACTTAGCTGTTGTAAACTCAAGGGCTCAAAATCGGTTGAAAACTCAAAACCTATAGCAATATTAACTTTGTAGGACTCTTAGTTGGAATTTACATATAATTCTTAATTGGAATTTACATATAATTGAAGTATTGAAATTAAATTATAATTTAAAATTGAAAATTAGATTTGGAAACTCGTTGCACTTTTAATAGTAATATAGATTGAAATTAAATAGGACACGGTGGAATAAGCCTAGAGGGGGTGAAGATTTAATGACAAATTAAAAATTAATTGCGGAATATTCAAATTTAATTCAGTTCTTTAATCAAGCTAAATCATGCAGATAATAATATAAGTGCGAAAAATAAAGCAAGATACGACCCACTGTATTTTTACGTGAAAAACCTCAAAAAGATTCCAAAAAAAAAAAATCACGGATACTCTCAGTATCGATGCACTATGAATCAGATAATTTGTAGAAACTTTATGAAGTTAGGACTTACAATAACTCTGATTTGCCCTTTTTCACTCGACGTCCGAAAGTCCTGATTCACTCGCGCTCCACGAAGCTCTCGCTCCGATCTCCGTACTCTGACGGCTCCGCTTCTCAATTGATCAATTTTTCGCGAAGGCTTCTCTCTCCGATCTGCAATTCTTTCATATCTCAATGGAAACACGTTGCAACTTGTGGTGTGATGATTTTTCAGCAACTAAATAATCCAATTGTGCATAAAGATCTCAACCTTGAACCACAATTGGATAACCTCCAAAAACAAGAGAACCTTGATATAGGAAGATCAAACAAACTCTTTCTCTCTCTGCAAACAAATCTGATATATGAAAGAATTGGAGAGCTCAAAAATCACAATGCAAGAACCACAATTCACAATCCACAACCACAAAAACTACACCATTCTCTTAAGCTTTACTCATATATAGAGAGAGAAGAGTCTCCCATTAGGGGTTGGAATCCTTTTCCTTCAAGAATTTGTGTGTTTTGACCATAAAGTCCTCAAATATTGACCAATATATCAATAATACATTTTAAACACGTCCAAAAGTGAATAGGAGTCTTTAACGTATTAGAAGAACACATGTTTAAAAACTGAAGTTGGCTAGCCCGAGATCTTAAGAATTGGCTCGAGATCTCAGGAATTAAAAAAGTCTAGGCTTCCATATTTTGTTGATATACTCTTTACAACATGCAAAACTGGTTTGGTGTCTTAGGTTGGAGTTGTTGTGAGTTTGTGTTCAGGCTTCTCTAGCTTGATTGTAGGGACTCTTTCAATAGATATGGCTATTTTTATCATAAGAAAAATGTTTCTTGCACCGAATTGCTAAAGAGAATTGAGACAATGAATATATATTCATGGTTGGATAAATAAGTACATATATGTTTGGGTTCCATAATCATCCATCTAACAGTGAATACATATTCACTTTCTCAGCCTAACAATTCGATGCATGTATCATTACTCTTCTTGTGATATGGGGAAGGGAAGATGTTGGAAAAGACTTGGGACTGAGAGCCTCAAGAAGCATGAAGTCTCAGGTTTGATTCCTACTAGGTGCAAACAATTCGTTAGGGCCATGACCGCAAACATAGTCCGAGCCTTACTCGATCCGTGTGGAGGGTCGCCATGCACAGGTCTCCATGGAGTAGTCGAGCTACGCGTAAGCTGGCCCGGACACCAAGGTTATCAAAAATAATAAATAAATAAATGGGGAAGGGAAGATGTGTTAACTCTCTAAACGTGCACCCACATTGAATTGTGTTGGGACTATTCAAGTGCATTGAGATGAAACTGGAGTCTTTGACAAAATGGTTCCATGATTTGAAGACACAACGGAATCTGCATTCATTGTCTCCTAGAATTAAGTTCTCGTTTTTGTGCCCCTGATAGAGGCATGCCCTTTCTTAAATAAATTTGTGATGCAGATAATAATTCTTCCTTTATGATTTTTATTGCTTCGTAATTGAGATTGCTTTATTCTCATGATTATCAAGTGTTTTTTGCAATTGATAAGAACTTATCTCTTGGAGTTTGTGAAGTTTTTCAGTTACCCAACTGCTCTTTGAATTCATCTTTAACACCCTTCTCCATCCCACCCGCCAGTTTAATTTGAATATGGTTTCTTTTGATTCGATTGTCAAGTGACTGCTCAGCGTTGTAGTCCATTTTTGCTTTTATTTTGTTTATGAATTTTTCCTTTTAGAAGCGAAAAGTAAGATTAGATTTATGTTTAAGGATGTGACTTATTCCATGTTATTTCGCCCCAACCTGGCATGTTTATGTTGAAAAATTACTTATGGTGATTCTATATACCCAGGATCAACACTTCTATGAGAGAAACAAACTTTTATTCAAAACTCACACTTTTCAAATACAAAGTTTTCTCTCACCCCTCTATTCTTTTCCTAGCTTCTAACTTCTGAGTCTACAACTACACAACACATCTATATTTATAGGCATACAAAAACAATAAAGAAGCTTTAAATGTTCAACCTATACGTGTGAACATTTGACAACTTTTCTTCAGCCACCATTCTTGAATCTTCATATCAGCCTTTAGTTAGTCTTCAAAGGCTGCTTCTAGATGACTTCTTGATTTCCTTGTTTCACACTTGATTCTTCATGAATCAAGTTTACCATTATTTTCAACATCCTCCCTTAAACTTGATTCGGGGATCTTCTGCTTTACTTGCAGCTTCTTCAGTCTTATTTGTCTTGGAATTTCTGCATTCCTTGCAACATCATAGATCTCATGGACCTGTCTTGAACTTTCTGGTTTATCTTGCTCCTGGTTCTGCCTCTCTCGTCCAGTTTTGCACAGAGATAGTTGACTCTTTTCTTCATAGTCAAGTCCAAGACTAACGACAAGCACCTCGAATTAAACCGAGTCGACCTGCCTAAACTCTGAAAAGATACCATTTTCTTTTCTACACTTCCTTTCCCTGGAACCATTACCGAGGCATTACATTTCTTCCTTAGACTATTTAACTTGTTTGGCTTCACTTTTCTAAACTCTTCAGACTGTTGAACTCGTCTGGTTTCATTTTTCTTCTCTTGTAGTCTTTCACGAACAAGCGAGCTTTATATTTCTGAACTTCGCCTTTTTCACTTTTCGTCTTATGGACGTACTTCAACCCAGTTGACTTATGACCTTCTGGTAGAGTACACTGCTTCCTCTCTATGGTGAACATCTCTTCATCCATATATGTCTTCCATTTCTTCTCTTGAATGGCTTCGGTGAAGCTGACCGTATCTACTTTTGACTTCTTTCTGGTCCAGTATCTTCCACCCAAATCCACATTTGACTTCTTCTTGGTCTAGTATCTTTCACCCGGATCCACTTCTGACTTCTTTCTGTCAGGAACGGGAGCAATTTGTGTCACTGTTGGTGGCACTGCTTCAACTTCTTCTTGTGGCACTGTTGGTGACACTTCTTCTGTTTCATTCTCTTCTTCTTCAAATATCCAGCTAACAGGATTCCCATATTGAGCCATCAATACCATTCCGTTTAGCTCATTTGTGTCTTTCTTTGCAAAGTACACTTGTTTGTCATTTTCATCTTCATCTGTTAGCTCTCTTCTGCATTCATGGGCATAGTGGTCGTATCTGTTGCAATTATAACACTTCATTTTTCTTCTCCCATCTTCACATCTGAATGCATCTTCTCGTCCTTGATAGCCACAATCTCTACCTCGACCTCTTTCTAAACTTCCCCATCTCTCTTCTCTGACTGAGAACTTTGCCTGCAGGACTTGCTCTTCCTGTGGGGTGCTTGAGGTATTCTTCTTGTTAATTCGTTGTTCATGGATTTCTAGCGTGGCTTGTAACTCGTCAACTGTCATGATATCCAGATTATTCGATTCTTCAATGGCTACAACCACATACTCAAATTTTGAATTAAGCGATCTCATTATCTTTTTGAGCACACGTACGTCTTCGATCTTTTCTCCACATCCTCTGATTTGATTCACAATAGTCAATATTCTAATACAATACTCAGAAATTGACTCACTTTCTTTCATCTGCAGCAATTCAAATTCCCCCTTAGACCTTGAAGTCTAATTTTGATCGTCTTTTCAATTCCTCGATTTGCTTTACGAAGAATTTCCCATGCTTGCTTAGCGGTGTTGGCGGCGAAGATCTTCTCAAAACTTGTTTCATCTACACTCTGATAAAGCAGATATAACGCATTTTTGTCCTTTCTTCTTTCTTCTTTAAGCTTTGCCTATTGGGCCTAGCTTAGATTCTCTACTTTTTCGGGTTCGTCATACCCGGTATCAATCACATCCCACAAATCTTGTGAGGCTAAAAGGACTCTCATCAGGATACACCACTTCTCGTAATTATCTTTGTTCAATCGCAGAAGCTAGGGCTGGAAAAAATTGCTGGAGGACGTCATCGGATTTGCTTAAGCACTTGAGGTGCTTAGTTCTGAAAATTGATGTTGAATCTGGTCAAACCGACTGCACGGTTGTGTCCGGAGCGTTCCGTTTAGTAAAAAACGACTCTTCGTTTGCTCAAATCGGAGTTAAAATGAGCCTGGAATGGACAAAATACCAACGAGGGGCAAACTTGTAATTTCACACAATACTGATGACGTGGCAGGATCTGGGAACGACACGTGTAGGCTTCTGATTGGGCCACATGTCAACTATTGGTTGGTGCCACGTGGCTGGCCGTACTGATGACACGTGTCAGGCGATGATAGGTGACACGTGTCGCTCTGTGATGATGACACGTGTCAGATGATGTCGCGTAGACATGGACGCGTGGGGCGTGTGATTGCACGTGGACTTCACGCGCGTCCAGAGGTTGAAGACGGCCTGGCAGGTGGGTTGCGCGTGGGCGTCACTCGCCTATCTTGCGGAGGCGCGTGAGGACGCGTGCGAAAGATTCTGGCTGCGTTCTTTTCGCCGTTACGTTCTTGCTGGAACAAAGAAGTTAGATATATGCTCAGACTTGTGTTTTGAAGACCTATGACTCACGAATTAGGCTTGAAAGGTGCGGCTCTGTTTTTGTTCTTCACTTCTAGGCTTGCTCAAGCTTCACTCTAGCTTTGATACCATGTTGAAAAATCACTTATGGTGATTCTATATACCCAAGATCAACATTTATATGAGAGAAACAAACTTTTATTCAAAACTCACACTTTTCAAATACAAAGCTTTCTCTCAATTTTCTCACACCCCTCTATTCTTTTCCTAGCTTCGAACTTCTAAGTCAACAACTACACAACACATCTCTATTTTTAGGCATACAAAAACAATAAAGAAGCTTTGAATGTTCAACCTATACGTGTGAACATTTGACAACTTTTCTTCAGCCACCATTCTTGAATCTTCATATCAGCCTCTAGTTAGTCTTCAAAGGTTGAAAGTATTGAGATTTTTGCATTGAATATCGCATCTTTTAAGTACGTTGGACCAACAATAGACTTCCCGTTTATGGATGACCAGGCGCCTACTAAATTGTTTATTGGGTGTGAGTATATCGGAGATCTGATATATAACTTTGTAGGGATTTCTAGCTATCTTTATCGGCTAGAGAGCCTTACGTTGGACTTGCTTCGAGGGTACTTTATGGGGGTGAGTAAGCTTAACAGATGCATTTTAATCTCTTCCGCCTCATTTTATTTTATTCTTTTTTTTTTTTACATAATTAGCAATCTGTGCTGATAGTTTTTCTTTGGTTTATTCAGAATCATTTGGAACTCGCAAAATTACCTATATTTACTAAGCTCAAGCAACTTGACGTGAGAATAAGTGCATCTGAGGAAACAATCCTTCTCATTTTTGTGCCACTGATAGAGGCATGCCCTTTCTTAAATAAACTTGTGTTGCAGGTAATATGTCTTCCTTTATCAGTTTTATTGCTTGGTAATTGATAGAAAAGGATTGCATTATTCTGATGTTTGTCCAAGTGTTTTTGAAAATAAGAATTGATTTCTTGGAGTTTGTGAAATTTTCCACTTATTTAATTGGTCTTCATAACAGTGTGAATTACCAGCTAGTTTGAAGGATTCCTTGCTGTCACTATAAGTTTAATTCGAATATGTGTTTTTTTATTTTTTTAATCCAATTGTCAGTGTTGTAATCCATTTCTGCTTTTGTTTTGTTTATGAATGGTTTCTTTTCGAAGCGAAAACTCGGATAGAAGAAGACCGCAAAAGTTTGGATCTCCGCCGTTTTGGACACTTGAGGAAGTAGAATTGATTCGGTTCGTTGGGTGTAAAAGTGATGTTGAGCTTATAATGTATTTGATTAATAAAGTTGTCATGCTTGAGAAGCTTACTCTTGATACTGGACATCCCTTTGACATAGGAACTCCATGGGATTTCTCAAAGACCCCAAGGAAGATTTAGCTAGAAAGTGTGGCTACGAGCTTGGAAAAAAACTTCCTGCTGGAGCAAAGTTAAAAGTCGTTTGCACTATTTTATGGTAAGCTTATCTGCTATTATAGGTTGGATATTTAAAAGCACAAGTGTTTAGGGGCAACATTGTAATAAAATATAATTATGTTTTGGATGTGCATAGGATAGAACACTTTTCCAACTTGTTGATTCCATAATTTTATTACAAGGTTCGCTACTTTGGAGCATTGTCCATATGGTATTCTGTATTTCAGCTGCTCTTTTTGTTACTTTGATAGCTAAAGTATTAGCTAACTATATATAATAGTCAAAACAGAAAAGCCTCTCAAACAAAAAAAATATATATATATGTACAAATATATAGAAGAAGGCAAATGCATTGAGCTCAAAATTCATAGTAGAATAATGGCTCCACTTGGGGAAACTGTACATGTGATACATGAACCAGGAGGGAACCTTGTAGCTCTATGAATTTTCAAAATCACTATCACTAACAAGAATAAGATGATCATCATCCCTAATAAGGGATATATCTTCAATTAGAGCTCCATCTTTATTTAAAACTTTCGTAGGTGAGAACCCAAATTTTTTAGCACCAATGTCGAGTAGTTCTTCAAGGGAATCAGGCAGAAAGACGACTTTCCCAGCAACATCAGATTTTCCTGGGCAACTAATAGTCACTCTTTCGAGATTATTTCCCAAAGTCGATCTATTCCCAAAACTGCTCTGTGATCGGAGAGGACCCCGGGCACCTGCATTGTATAAAACAAAATTTGGTCAAAAACTGTCATTTTAACAGTAAATTTTACCAGGTTAAGTTTTGTAGCTTAAGAGACAATTCATAACATCGCATTCATGTATTAAAACTCATATATCCATTACATTTTCCCAACTGAGTTTTCAGAATGTTATCTTATAATAATATGACCCATAAATAGCTTTCTCTTCCACGTAGTAAAAATAATAACAAAAAAAAAAAAGGAAAGAAAGAAAGAAAAAGAAATAGGAAGTAAAACCAGTAAAGAGAGAATTTAAATTTTTCCTCACCATTTCTGGATTTCTGGGCAGCTGACATGATCCCAAAGAGCGAATTCTGAAAATGGTCAACCCTTCGTCTCCGCCGGTCCACAGACAACGTATAATCCCTGACATTCAGTGGTGTGACTTCTGGCCTGAAAGGTGGTATTGTGGGCTCACTCTGATACTTCTTAAGATAGGGTACACCCTGCACCTCAGAAACCACATCGGCTTCATTCTTGGTCCTTTCCTCCATGGTTTGGAATAGAACATTTATCTCTTTGTGGCCCTGATAATCAGCCAAAGCCCTTGGCGTCCACCCATGAACATCTGCCTTGTCAATGTCAGCCCCTTGGTCTACGAGGAACTTGACAATTTCAGTGTTTTCTTCAGAAATAGCGGTATGGAGTGCTGTAGTTCCCATGCTATTAAGCAACGTAACATCCCCACCGAAGCGGATGATGTCTCTGAGCATGTCTAGGTTGTTCTGCTCAACAGCAAAGCATGCAAACTGCCCCACGTCGCCTGAAGATATTGTTGCACCACGGCCTACTAGTAGTTTTATAACAGACTCGTGCTTCCCTAATATTGCATCCCATAGAGGAACATTTCCTTCAGAATCTGCACAAGGTACACATTAACATGGCATAAGTATGCATTAGTGCTCTAGAAACAGTGTTAATTATTCCACTGGCTTTGATATAGATCTGAGTTAAAAATAAAAATAAAATTAAAAATCTTAGTTTGCAAGATGAGAAATCTAGGTCAGCTGAAGAAATTGCAAAGCAAATATGTTGAAAAGTTTTGGACATCTTTGGTTTGCACCTCAAGATCTTTTGGATTTACTTTGATCAGTTTGATGTGGTAATTTTTTATATCTGTGGAATTTACTTCAGTGTTACTTCTTCAGTGTTTTGTCACTTTGTTCTCTGTGGAGGTATGATTCACTTTCCTATACTGGACTCCATTGTATCATTAATAAAATTTTCCATCTTGACCAGGAGAAAATGTGTTAATTGTAGAAGAGGTTGATATAGTAAATAACATGTAGCAAACTTTGTTTCAAGCAGCCAAAGAATAATCTGTCTTTGTTACCAAAGGAATTAGAGGCCACTAAACAAATTACTGTGGAATAAAGGCAAAAGTGGCCATAAACAACATTGAAACATGAGGAATCAAGGAGTAAAAGCAGTAGAAAAAATAAATATTAACACGGCGTGATTGTATATTGAAATTGATTATGTGTAATTCCATACCTTTTTTGTTAGGATCTGCTCCATAATCTAGAAGTAGACCCACGCATTCTAGACTTCCTTTTGATGCTGCAATATGCTGTAAAAAACAAGCACAAAATCAAATTTAATCCTCAAAAATATATCGCTTGGGACTATGTATATTGGGCACAAACAGAGAATTTTCAGACCAGAGCTGTTCTTCCACTGCTGTCTAACTCATTTGGATCCAGGCCGCGTCTCAGCAACTGATGTAACAATAGATCATCTCCCCTCATTGCCGCAAAACATAAACTCAGAGGCAAATCCATTCTTCCATGAGTCAGCATGTGCTCTGTGTTGCTGAGAACTGTTTCCATTAATGGGTCATGCTGTTCTTTCAAATGCTGCATCATCCACAAATAGAGTGTACAGTGAATTACACTTAGGAAAGACAGCTAACAGTAGTTTGTAATGCTACATCAAATTTCATGTCTTCTAGAATAATAAAAATCACTGAAAAGGACAGAACAGTAATGTAAAGTGATGTGTTACTGAAGCATTTGCTGTCATAGAGTAATGATCTTCCATATTATGAAAGCATTTGCATTATTAACAAGATGACAATTGTGTAATTCCAGCTGAGTTCCCAAAATTAGCACCCATAAAGCATAAGCTGTTTTTTTCCCTCTCCGGATCAGGTAAGTCTAACACACACTTTTGCCAACGGCAGGCTTGAACCCCTCCCCTCCTCTTTGAGGGCAGGGAGGTTATATGTCGTTTTTGTGGTAAGAAGGCAATCTATATATAGGTGTTCAAGCTCAGCAGGGCACTCGAAGCAAGGTCTGGGGTGGGCACAACCATTGACAGGTTACCATATTCACCCCATAAATAACATAAAGATCAAATGAAATTAAATGCTTATGAGCTTTTAAGAAATAATGCAGATTCTGTTTAAGCTCGGGTAATTTGTTATCGGGACAGACCAGGTCATTTCTCTTAGTGAAGTAATGGTGAGGTGATTGCAGCAACACTGTTTAATACAGAAATTTCCAACTAAGATCACTAGGGTGTTCTTTTCTCCATTATTTACTCACCTTCTAAAGTAAAACTTTCAAGAGAACGATGGTAATCAAACATTACGGAACAGTACATGAAAGAGAGAGAGTTTTATGGCAACAAAAGGAAGATTAATTAAGAATTCAAGTAAAAGTCCCACTTTACAAACCTGAAGAAGATTGTTCATGATTATTGCCCCATCTCCAACATTTGCCTGAACAAGATTTAAAAATGCAGTACGATTCAACCGGAGCAGCTGACTCAATCGTTTAGTACGAATAGTAAACAGTTGTGGCCTGTAACAAAGTACACCTATCTCACCGAAGACGTCTCCCCCTTTCAACTCTCCAACAACCTACAAGTAACCATAGACAAACCATGTTCATTAATTTGCTAAGAAGGACTCAGTACCCTCTTTTACAACAAAACCCAATGGAGATGTATATCGTTAACGTAAATGATGCAATACATTGTTAAACTTACGTGTTCTATCCCATTCCTGTGTGTGATAACATCCTGTCACAAAGAACTCAGTATTAGAAGCTGCAATAGTTTAGGCTGAATATGATTGACAGAAAAAGGATGCTCTTAAATTTAGGATGCTTGTAACATGTCCTATCTTCCAATCAAAAAGAATCTAATTAACTCTTTCCGAGAAAATACAACTACAGACCAATTAATACCATTCTAATAAGCTTTTCCATGTCTCTTCACCATAGAGAAGGTGAGCATAGAGCACGTTCACTGTTAGGTTATCTGAAATGAAGAAGGCACCGCATGCTACTAAAAGGATATGAGAAGTATTAATTTAGTGACAGAAAGAAAGTTCCTCTGCTAAAGCTGCACCAAACTATCACCTTCATTTATTTACATTGTTTTATTTATTTTCTAAAAACCAATTAATTATTGAACATTCGTTAATTGCATGGCATTCTCTTTCCTTTCCTTTCCGTCTTTTTTTTTTTTTTTTTTAAGAAGAGGGAGAATTCGGTTCTTACTACTATTCCTGTAACCAGAATGTACAAGTCTGTAGGTGCTTCATTTTGCAAAATCACATCTTCTTTGGGTGGAAAATACTCAGGTTTCATCTCCGCAACCTGCAAGTGCAACAATCACAATACCTGTAACTCATATATACTTATCAGAATATATACAGAAGTATTGTCCGTGGTTTTAGTTATATCATATATAAGGTAAAAGTTCTTTTTCAATCCAAACATGAACAATTTGAAGCTTAACCACAGCATTTGGCAAATTAAATCATATTTCTCTAAACTTTAACATTCAAAAAAATGAATTTCATAGTTAATGGAACGGAGAATATAGAAACCAGTTATCTTCTTGAAAAAGGGGGCAGACATGAACTGTAAATTTGACTCAAACACCAACAAAGAAGATGAGATAGAACTAGTAATTACCAGTTGAAAAAGCAAGTCGTTTGATACCCCATGAAACAAGTACACCTTGTCAACAAGGGAATAGAAGAGATGGTGTGAAATACTTGATCGAATGGCTTTAGGAAGTGCTTCAAGAATTTCTTGCTGCTGAAGCCCTTCTGAATCAGTTCTGTACCTCAAGCACAAGTGAGCAACCATCTGATCTTGCAGGCGAACTGGTATTTGGTTCCTCTTTGCGAAACTTGATGCAGCTTTAATAGTATCCCTCTGTTTCCACGTGTCAAATACATGAAAGGAATGAAAACTTTGAATCCTCGCAAATTATACAGACAGACAAAGATACATGCTCAAAAACCTGCACAACTTAAGATGGTGAACTACTAAAATTGTGTAAAAAGAATAAATTATATCCTAGAGTACAACTTCCAATGCCATATATCATGATTACAATATTTGTAACGGAACTAGGAAATTTTTTGAGGCAGATAACAATTTGTGGTATGGCAATTCCATCAGTTCAAGGCCTTTTGGTTTGAAGTTTTCAGTGGAGAAGTGCTTGGTAAATGATCTTTCAACTTTTGAGCTTTATACATGCCATTTATATTTACATATGTTTGAAACTTTGTACCTAACGAGTAGCTTTCCATCAAGGACCATCACTGGAAAACAAACTGTCAATTTCAGGTGTTCAGAAAGATCCTTCACATTTAAAGTAGAAATTTTAATATTCCACGAACACATTTTAGATAAAGAAAGCTCAAGACGAAAATATTTCTCTAGAGGTCGTTCATGCCATGTACCATATTATCATTACCATAGAAAGGCTTTCAAGATCTAGAAAGTCCTTTTCAGATATTCTGCCAAACACAGCAAAAGACATTGTGCCTATAGGCAACATTGAATTAAGACATTAGAAGAGATCACTCACAAATTGCCTAGTACGACTGGTAATGTGGACGATCAAGTTAGTCATGTTGCCAATCAGATATGACGTCAATCCAAGGTTGAAGAGCATGTAGAAAATGTCAAAGATCATCTCCCCTGTATTTGCAGGATGCAAATCACCATACCCTGTGGTGGTAAGTGTGGTGATGGACCAGTATAACGACGTGAGGTATCGGACCCACACACTCTGCTCATGAAAATTCTCCATGGAAAGTCCAAACCATGTCCTTTTTGGATCATGGTAACGAGCAGCAAGAAGATAGAAAAAGCATCCGGCACAGTGAACTGTAAAGAGAGTTACCTGCAGATGTCACAAGCCTGCTAAGATTGATCATAATTCCAAAGTCCTTCTCCTGAGTGGGAAGAGAATGTATGTCTTGCAAATACTCACACATAAAAGCTTGGCACATCGAACCCAAAAGTAGCTGTACTTCCTGTCTTTCTCCAACCTGTGATGATGGCGACAGAAGTTACAGGTTTCATATCTACGGGTTAATAGAGAGCATATCACAAAGGCCTATTATAATGAGGGCACAATCCAGAAATAGTTTTAGAAGTGTTCAGCTGCATTCATGATAACACTGGTGCTATAACCAAAGTGGTGTATAACACAAGGTAGTTTGCATTTGTTCCAGAAAACAACTACCAGTGAAATAAACTACGGAAGTTCCTATAATTCATCTTGGTTGACTGAAAAACACGTCACCGTCATAATAAATTTACCTGAAGGATGTCTTTAACATATATCTGTACCAAAATAATATGGCAAAGCTGATTTTTTGAAGTTCGAATAAGGTCTAAGAAACAAATAATTACTTAATAAGTGTGATTCAGATTGTCAATCACACGGTCGAAGAAGCTGAACTCAGACTTGCTTAATACTCCCCAACCTCTCTACACGCACACGCACACACCAAAATGATACATTTATATCTATATATATTTGATGATGTATCTAAACTGCACATTTACCCAAATATAGGAATAAAACGAACTTAACAATAGCATGCAAGATTGACCAGATAGAAAATTTTCTACAGGAAAGAGATTGCTTTTAGATATTTACCTGGAAAACATGGCACCAACTCGTCGAAGACGCCAAAGACGAAGCATATTGAAGAAGCCATATTCTTGGAGAGGAGGAGGCAAAACACTCCTAGCAAGTTCAGAAGGGATTGTAGAAATAACGTCAAATACCAACCAGGTTTTTGTGTATCTCCAAGCAATCAGCTTGGGGTTGTCAACGAGAAGATAAGTAGATTTATCAAGGTAGGCTACAAAGAAGGTCACGATGATATCAATGGCAAAAAAACCATTGACAACATTGTCAGTGATAGAGAGAGGTCCCGATGGGTTATCTAGTAATCCAAATTCAAATGGGCACACCCATGCTGTGTAGAAGACCAGAAATACCAGAAATGTCTCCCAAAGTCTGTGAAACATATCAGTTAATGCAAAGCATATGTTAATCTCAGAGATAAAAGAACCTTAATCAGCTTATCAGAAATATTTCACAATTAAAACATGTATGTAGAATGGAATTCAAGAAAACACGGTCATTAACTTTGTGACATTTTGGCAGGTTGAAAACTGGAGACAGACCCAACTTTAGATGTAATCCTCCACAAGGTGAGTACTAAGGACTAGAAACGACGACCTCACACTTAAACATTTCAAGTTTTGTGGATAAGCTAGAAATACCGCATTTAACCATCCTGTCAAGTTTTGCAGATAAGCTAGAAACACCGCATTTAACCATCCTGATTTAAATTCTATGATCGCATCTCCATCTTTGTAAAAATCAACCCCAGATAACAAATTGTTTGCTGTTTGTATCTTTAGATCCTTGAAATTCATTACATCCTCACTTATAATTCAAGCCTTACTAAAGTTACATTAATATTTAGTCTTATCATAGTTCCTCTTGATTCTAGAGTTCACTTAGCACTTTTCCTGTTCTACTTATATCAATCAACACAATTTTATCAGCAACTAGCATACACTCCATGCCAGCTACATGACTAGGCCTATAGAGGTCCTCATCTAACGCCCCACTATAAGAATCTCTCTACATATGTATACCCCTTCATAATATAAATACCACCTCATCATTTAAAGTTGGTCCCATCATAAACCGCCATAAGTTTTTTGGTAAGCTATAAGCCGATATAATGTAATAATACATTGAACAATACGAATGAATTTAATTGAACTACATGAGTCCTCTCCTATTTATCTTCTTCTAGTATTGTTTCATATTTATTTTATTCCCTTTTTAATTTTTAACTCTTTCCAATTTGGGGCGCTCTTTATGAAAATTAAATTGGACAATATGATAGAACATACTTTGTTTCTTAGCTTTATTTCATCTCTTTTCTTATTCTTGATTTTTACTTTTCACATTAATAAAAACCTATAGAATGGAAAGACGAAAAAGAGATTTCACTTGATTGACCCTATTGTGTGTTCTAAGCAAACTGTTTTTGAGCCTTATCTTTGATTCCTAGTTAGCTTCTGTTTTTGTGAACCTTCCTTAGACAGCCTCAGTCCCTGAGCTTCGAAAGTTTATTCATTGGCGATAAGGCCAAGAATGAGGATGATGAGGACAAAAATGATGATCTTTCCCATGGAGTTGTACATTTCTAAAAGGCTAGATGAAGAAAATAACTGAATAATAGAAGAAGATGAAAAAATACATAAATATTAAACTCCAACAATCCATTTCTACAGTAGCATGACACTTACAGGGATAATAATGCTTCCGATCGTAGTGAGCTAGCCATGGATATACTCTGGAATCACGTGCTCAATGTGTCTTTGTTAGTTGATCCATAGTTATGCCAAAAATTACGGTAACTTGAAATTGTGTTTCTCTACAATAGTCTTGGCTCCAACACACATCTCGTAGCATGTCAATACAAGTATTTGTGATTTCTTTCCTTGAAAACACATTATGTGTATTTCATCTTTAGTGACCCTACACATACTTCCGGCAGATCCATAGAAACCATTACTATATCTTCCTTTTAGTCTCCTCACTTTCCATTGTACCCTAGACCCTTTATCCAGATTTTTGTAGTATCATTCACTAGTTTGATAATGATAATTTGTACATTGAAACTCATTTATTATGATACACAAACGAAAAAACATTTTTATGCTCAACTCAAATAGCATTCACTCAACTACTTGGGACTAATTGCATCAATCCTATTTCCATTCTGTTCTATCGAACGCTAAAACCTCAGTTGAACGACATGCTACCCAATATTTCTCACCGACTCTACGCACGTTAACTTTGGTATTTCCTTCCCCTATCAGTACCCTCTATATGTGCTATGTCAGTCATCCTATGTAGCATACTTTTTGATCCTCCTTGTACATGACTAAACCATCTTAATCAATCTTCTTTCCTTTATCTTCAATTGATGATACTCCAACTATTTATAAATGTTGTCATTTAATTCATCATTCCTTTTATAGCCACACATCCATGCAACATTTTCACATGTCTGTTATAATCACTTTCTGCACATATTATACCCTAAAACAAAAAATGTTTACAAAAAAAAAATTAATAATAATACTAAGGAGTCTGAAAAATGAAGACTCCAAAAGTATAAGATTTCAATGCTTAAATTAGAAGTGATCAGATAGTAACCAGTAACCAAATTTTGCACAATAGTACATTATTCAAAAAAAAACCAAAAGAAATGTACATACATTGCAAAAGTTAAAACACATAGCCACACACACAAATTACACATACATGCATATGGGTGTTTCTATATACGCACTGCCTTGTGACAAATTGAAAAATTCAATTCAAACCCATTATGCAAAAAGGGGAAATAGAACCAGGAAATCAACAAAAATTGCAGATTGACAATAAATACAGAAAACACACATTACACACATACATATATATATATATATATATATATAGAGAGAGAGAGAGAGAGAGAGAGAGAGAGAGAGAGAGAGATAAGGGGGTAACCTGTAACGAGAATCAAAGGGGGAGATAATGAAGCAACGAAGCTTGTTTTTGCGATTGGTGTGGGCTCCGAGTGAAGGAAGGACGAGACCACTAGAGAGAGTGTGAGAGCTTCGGTCTTCGTCGCTCAAAACGCGTTCTCTCTCCTCATCTTCATCATACCCACGTCTCATTCCGCACCACATTGATGAGCCCTTCCACAAATTTATCTTTCTCCTCCCCATCTATACCCCCAATCTCTCTCTCTCTCTCTCAATATATATACATATATATATATATACACACACCTCTATACTCGCATTGCTCTGTTTTCTCTCTCTCTCTCTGGGTGTTCAGTGTTACAGTTAGTTATGGCACACGGCACTCTCACCCAAGTCCTGACTACACACGGCTACTAGTATCTATATGTTTTATATATATGTATATAAATGGAAGTGATTAGGATAATTATTTTTAGGGTAATTTGCACTTAGACCCCCTGAATTTTAGGTCAATTCCAAATAAAAATTGGTCAACGCAATTTCGGTCCAATAACCTCCTGAACTTTCAGTTTTCTTGCAGTGACAACCCCTGGAAGATTTTTGGGACTTAAAATTACTCTTCTACCATTTATTTATTGTAAAATGTTATTGGTTAAATTAGAGGACCAAACTACCCTCTCTTCTTACCCAAATAATTTTAATTAATTATCTAAATTAAACAAAAGAATTAGTTAGAGTAGAAAACTTAAAAATTATACTAATATTAAAGTGCTACAAGTTTTATATAATTATTCTTCATTTTTAAATTCTATTTTAATTTCAAAGATAATTATACTTCATAATTGTAGTTGACCTAAGTGGTTTGTAATATTTTATTCAACTAAACTCTTGTGTCAATTAAATTATTCTATATTATTTTATCAATATAGCTTGAGTTAAAGATAAAATAAAGTCACAGTGAAGTGTATAAAATTCTCATGATTTCCTAATCATTTAGACTTCTAATCAATTTCAATATCACATATATTAAATTGAAGACGACAGATCTGGAAAAAATTGTTGTGATTCGGAGTGTGTTTATTTAACTTTCAATGATTGTTTTATATGATTTTAATAAATTTTTATTTGAATAATTTTTACATTTGTTTTTGTCTATAAAATAATTTATTTAATACATGTGATTTGAATTTATCCTCTCTTTTTGGTATGTATGCTACAATTAAATTTTATTTTTGTATATTTTTGTTTTTTATTTTTATATTCTGGTATAGAGTGTTTTAATATTTAGATTTCAATTTGTCAATAAATTTTTATATAGTGCTTAAATATGTAATTTATTTAATAAGTTTTTTGAATTAGAGTGTTTTAATCTACTTTTTTATTTTATTTTATAATAAGAAACTTAATTTCACTAATTCTCTATGAATCATATATTAACATTATATCATCTAATTTGATAAGATTTATATATTAACAATGAAAAGTAACTTACTACTTTATATTATTTCCGTCTATTCTTATTAATTTAACTCGTTATTTAGCCTTAAAAAATAAAATATTTCTTTTTTCTTATCAAAAATATAAATTATTAAATTATTTTTAATTAAGAATGTCAATCAAAATTATGTCTTAAATTTTTATCACGTGCATCGCACGTACATTTTACTAGTATATATATATATATATAAGGTTTTCATTTTGGAGCATAGAGGTAATTTCAACACCTAAATATTTGTTTCATATAATAAATGAGATAAGTTAAGGGCTTTCTGGACTTTTCACCCTTTCAGGAGGTGTCATTGCAAGAAAACTGAAAGTTCAGGGGGCTGTTGGACCGAAATTGCGTTGACCAATTTCTACCTGCAATTGACCTAAAGTTCAAGGGGTCTCACTGCGAATTACCCTTATTTTTAAATTGAGTTGGAGATAATTAGTTTGCTAATTTAATGAGAACTTTTGATGTGATAAATTCTTATTAAATTTAAATCAAAGCAATGGGATAACACGAGGAAAAGATTAAAAAAAAAAAGAAATAAAAAATTCACCTTATTCAAATCTATAATTTTATTACTACTATATTTGATCAACAAAAGTTTTTCGTAGTTGGATGATTGTTGGATATTATATTAGTATTTGACATAAAAAAAAAATTAAAATAAAAACAAAAATATGTCTTTCCCAGTTCACTTATGGCCCATGGGGTGAATATATATATATATATATATATATATATATATATATGTTTAAATTTTTTAATAATTTTTTTAAATTATATTTTTGTGCACAAAATTCTTTCAATATCATATTTTTTAACAATGTATTTTTGCCGCCGCCTTTTATTCTCAAATTCGAAACATTTTCACATTTGTTCATCAAACCTTTTATAAGATTGAACTTAGCACATATCATAAAGGATTGACATTTATTACATATTCATTATTCACTGGTTGAAAGTAAAGGTTTGATAAGATTGAACTTAGCACTTATCATAAAGGATTGACATTTATTACATATTCATTATTCACTGGTTGAAAGTAATTTTTACTTGCTATTGTTAATTTTAGAGATATAAATATCAGAATAAATATATCTTTCGTAAAACGATTTTACTTTCTATTTTTTAGAAAGTATATTCATACTTAATAAAGAAAAGAAAAAAAAAAGGAATATGACAATTATCCCTTGCACTTAGCTATGGTAATGAGCTTGCCGAAAATAATGAAAGATTCTGAAAAAGATTTATATTATTATAGAAACCCAAACAAAATCTATAGAGTTTGAAAGTAAAAATCAATATATATATATATATATTTGTATGTAAGAAAGAATGTTGAAAGCCCAATCATTATTATTATTTTTATTGCATGCACAAAATTATATAAATACTATCTTTGTTCCAAATTTGTTGTCCAAATTTGATTTTTTTATATTTTTTTGTTATTTTGTGTTTTTGATTTTGCCATTTGATAATATAGAATAGTTTTAGTTTTTGGTGGGGTAAAGAGATAATTTGGAAAAATTTAAGATTATATTATATTGGAATTCAAAACTGAACAACTTATTGGAACAAGTAAAATTGAAAAAATTGACAACTAATATGAGAGGAGGGGGCATATGAACTCATTTAAATAAAATTCAGTTCATTTACATGCCAATTTCTTAGAGGTGAGGCATTTTGACAGCTTCAACGCCTTGAAATCCTCGACCTTCTTATTTAAAGTTATTTATTCTAGATATCTAAATAGATGGGGTTGTTACAAGGGTGTAGTCAGTGACGAATCTAGAGATCTAATTTAGTGGGGGTTAAAAAAATTATAGTGAGTTTTTAGGGTATAAATGGTATTATTTATTTTAGTGGGGGCTTAGTTGTAAAGAAATCTAAATTATGTGATATCTAAGATAAAAAAAATCAGTGGGGGCATAATACTAAATATCCAAAATTTAAGGATAAAAAATATATATAAAAAAAAAATTTACGTCAAGAAAATAATAAACAGTCAAAATTTATTAAATACATTGTATATTACTTTTTGAACTTTTTAAAATAATTTACAATTATCAAACAAAATTTTAGTTTCTATTTGCATTAAAAAATCAAAATCATAGTTCTAGTTTGAAAATTAAAGTAGGAAGTAAATATTGGTACCGCCCTATTTGGTTGATGATGTTTTTGCTTCATGTTTCAGTCCTGATATAATGATATTGTACTATAGCACTAGCCCAAAGCATGTTTAGTGCCTATTACTGTTTTAAGATGTACCGTCACATCTTTTAAATTTGGGCCAAAAAGAGAAACATTAATGCCTCTTTGGCAATCGGTGCGGTGTTAGTTTTTGATTTTTTGTTGAGTTGGTTGGGTTTGGTGTAATTTTATTATGAACTGAAATCATGTTTGGTGCAAATAATTTTGGTGTGAGAAAAAGTAAAGCTGAAAAACCAAATCATGTTTAGTAAAGTTAGCATGAGCTAAAATTCTAAAATCAAACCATGTTTGGTAATTTGTAATGGTTTGACATTTTATTTATTTATAATAATATTTTGTAAATATATGTTTTAAAAAATAAAATATATAAATATATGACTTTTATACTCATTCTTATTTTATTAAATTTTAATAATAAATCCCAATTACACCCCTATAATTAGCCCATATCCCACTTACACCCCCTCAAATATTTCGAAATATATATATAATTCAAAAAATATATAAATTTTGAATATATATATAGTATTAAATTTTCAAAAAATATATATAATTCGAAAAATAATATATAAAATTTTAAAAATATATGAAATTCAAAAAAATATAAATTCAAATATATATATATATAATTCAAAAATATATATAAAATTCAAAAAAAATATAAATTTCGAAAAAATATATATTTTCAAATATATATAAAATTTGAAAAAATATATAAATTTCAAATATATATAATTCAAAAACAATATATTAAATTTCGAAAATATATATATAATTTGAAAAAATATATAAAATTCAAAAAAATATAAATTTTAAAAATATATATATAATTCAAAAAATATATATAAAATTAGAAAAAATATATAAAATCCGAAAAATATATATATTTTGAAATATTTATAACATTTGTTTTGAAAAAAATATAAATTTCAAATATATATATAATTCGAAAAAAATATATAAAATTCAAAAAAAATTATATTGTTTATATATTGTTTTCAAATTTTATATATTCTTTTTGAATTTTATAAAAAAAATTCAAAATTTATATATATATTTTCTAATTTTGTATTTTTTTTCAAATGTTATATATTGTTTTTGAATTTTATGTATTTGTTTCAAAAGTTATATATATATTTTCTAATTTTATATATTATTTTCAAAATTTAAACATTGTTTTCGAAATTTTTTTTTTTTTCAAATTTTATAAAAAAAAATTCGAATATAAACATGGCTAATAATTCCAAAAAATTTTGTTTCTTTAAAATGGTACACCAAGATGGTTTTGGTTTGAGCAAATAGTAACCACACCATGTATTGAGATGGTGTGAAAAAAACCCATTTGATACACCATGGAGTAACATTTTGGAACCAAAACCAACCAACCAAACATAAATTGAGTTACATTTTCCACCACAACACCAAAATATATGGATCCAAACCCATGTGTCAAACAGACACTAAAATGGTGTTTTGGTGCTATAGTGGTTCAATATTCTGTTAATAAACATGGAATTTGCAATAATCTAGAATGAAAATATAATTTTTGTTTCAGCTAAAAATAAAATACAATCCAATCAAGCCTTCCTATCACATACTTCAAAAAAAAAAATTGGATTATTCATAGTATTTGGCTGAGAGAACAGTGAGGAGGTTCAAGATTTGATGATATCATTTTCACTCGTGTGCCTCTTATTTAATCTTAAGAGAATAGTGTAGGTATTAGCATCGTCTAACTAAATAAAATTATACAACAATTCTTCCAATTCGAGCTTAAAGCTAATAATAATAATTATATTTTAGACACGCAAATATTTTGTAATAATCTTATAAATATTATTAAAGTGGGTTGTTGGATCCATGATTCAAATTCAGTTTCTTGTTGTGAAATCATTAACAAAATCACACCATAATTCATGTAAAAAGTATAAAAATGCTTTGTCATTTCTTTTAAAGTCCTTAAAAAGGGGAAGTTTCTCATTTTACATGTGAAGTGGTTGTCACAATGCGCCCTATTATAGTCCTTGTTCTTGCTTTATCTTTGTTGGGCCCAACAATAGTTCCAAAATATGAGGCCCATTTATAAAGTCCTGAAACATCTGAGGCCCATCTACAAATTTTTGGGTCATGAGAGGCCCATTTCTGAAGTTTCAGAGGATGTGGAAATGTTGATGGAGAGCATTAAATTAATTAGAAATCAAATTGTATAGGTATATATAAAATATTAAACTACTCTATTTTATTTTCCGAAAAAGAAAAAAAATTACTCTATTTTTTGAATTTGTGTGTTAAGGCATGTGGTCTAGTAATATTTGCTCTTTAGGGCTTGTTTGGGAAGTTGGTTTTGGGCTTGATTTTGGTTTTGGTTTTGGATTTGAAGACCAAACCATGTTTGAGAAGTTGGTTTTGGATTTGGTTTTCAGTTTTTTAAAACCAACCATTAAAACCTTGGTTTTGGCCTACCAATTTTGACTTTTTTTTTTTTTCTCTCTCTCTCTCTCTATATATATAAATATATATATATATGGCCGAAAATATGAATTATTTTGAAAAAAATAATATATAATATTTGGAAAAAAAAATCATATTTTGAAACATAATATATATTCTTCGCAAAATATCATATTTTGGAACATAATATATATTTTTCGCAAAAAAAGTATTTTTCGGAAATTGTTTTATATTTCGGGACATAATAAATTTTCGGAAAAGTATTTTTCAAATTTTATATTTTGAAAAAAATATTTTTTGGAAAAAAATCATATTTTAATATAATTTTTCAAAATTTTATATTTTTTTTGAATTATATATATTTTTTTGAATTTTAAATATTTCGCACTTTTAAAAAAATATAAATAAAAGTGCGAAAATTTTATAATAAAATATAAATATTTTGCACTTTTCAAAAAATAAAAAAAAAGTGCGAAAATTTTATAATTTTCTGGAAATATTTTTTTCAAAATATAATTTTCTTAAAATATATATTTTTTCAAAACAATATATTATGAAAAACAATATTTTCGGAAAATTAAGTTGGAGAAAAAAAATTTGGAAAAAATTATAAATATTTCGCACTTTTTTATATTTTCTGGAAAGTGAGAAAATTTTATAATTTTCTGGAAATATTTTTTTAGAAAATATAATTTTCTGGAAAGTGCGAAATATTTTTATCAATTATATATATATTAATATATATTATTTGAATTTTATATATAATTTTCACATTTTAAAATATTTTTATCAATTATATATATAATTTTTTGAATTTAAAAAAAATAGAAATTTAAATATTGTTTTATATGATTTTTGAATTTTATATATTTCTTTCGAATCAGTATATTTTTCCCCATTTTATATCCTTTTTTTCTAAATTTTTAAAAAAATTCAGTATATAATATAATTTTTCAGAATTTTATATTTTTTTTCGAATTATATATATTTTTTAGAATTTAATATATATTATTTGAATTTTATATATAATTTTAACATTTTGAAATATTTTTTTCGATTATATATATATATTTTGGAATAAAAAAATAGAAATGTCAATTATTTTTGGGAATTTTAAATATTTTTTAATTATATATATATATTCATTTTAATATTTTTTTCCAATTATATATATATATATTCATATTTATATATTTTTAATACATATTAGTATATATGTATAATTATACCAAGATCAAGATCAACTCCTTAACAAACATGGTTTTAGATTTACCTAAAACCACCCAAGACCACCAAGACCAAAATCACAAGACCAAGACCAAAACCAAGTTCCCAAACGGGCCCTTATTAGTTTCATTTAACGTGAAGAGCAAAAATAACATCATGGGAGTTATTTGAAGGACAAAAATAAAAACATGAAATTCACATTCAATTCTACTAACATCGAGTCTTAAATTGTACTACCTCTGTCCCATAGTAATTATCCGCTATTGCAAATTTATTTGGCCCAAAATACTTGTCCAGTTCGAATTCCAATGCAATTTAACCTCACACTTTCTCCAACTACCCTTCTTTTACTAACTTTAAACAAATATCGGCCCCCACCATAATACTATATCATTAAGGGTAAAATTGGAAATTGCACACTAGTCAACATAAATCAATAAAATGTTAAAAAGTCAAAATTGGACAACTATTGTGGGACGGATGGAGTACCAAATTATAAGTATTTATAGCGGTTCACAATCAAAATACCGTTTTCGGAGTATTGGTATGTGCAAGACCCTTATATATGTTAGGAATTAATTCTCACATCACACTTTGGAATTAATCCCAGCCCCATGATTGGCATACGTCTACGGAGAGAATATGTGCATCGCACCTTATCTTGATGCAATCACATACACCTCACTCACATTATTCTCTTCCTTAGCACATCTCTATATTTTCTCTCTAAGTCTCAATCCAAACCCTAGGTCCCTCAACCCAAACCCTAGGTCCCTATTTATAGAGTTAAACCACATTCCTTGTTGAATAAGAAAAACTCAATTTCTTGTTGGACAATGATTACAATTCTTTGGAGAATAAGACATCTCTCTAACAAGAAATTATCTTTTACAATATAACTCTAAAATAGAAAACCTAATTATAATAAGAATTTGAGACACTTCCTAACATACCAATAATTCAAAATTTTATTTATTTTTTGGTGGGGACACTTTAACACGGTCAAGAATTGAACTTAATGCCACTTGTAATTGGTTATGACGCTTGCCATTCAATCCAAAAAAATTAACTAGGGTAGTGTTACTTATTTATCAACATTAACATCAAGTTGATAGAATAAGGAGCCCGGACACAGACTTGGACCTAACACTCGGTGCGGGTACTTGGCATGATATAAGATAATTATTACTATCTCTGTTTCATATTAGTTGTTTATTATTGTAATTTTACTTGTCCTAAATTACTTATCTAATTTCGAATTCCAATGTAATTTAATCTCTCACTTTCCCCAATTACCCTTCTTCCACTAACTTTAAACAAATATCGGACCCCACCATAATACTATATTATTAAGGACAAAATTGAAAATTGCACACTAATCAACCTCAATCCATAAAATATTAAAAAATCCAAATTGGACAACTATTGCAGAACAGATGGAGTAAATTTGTTTTGACATAACTTGTAACAGTTCGAGTTCTTGACTTTGGAACTAAAAGTTTAAGCTTTCGGGTCATGCTACCTAGCCAGTCTTATAATCTCGAAACATTTTCATCCAAACCTGGCGTGAGACAAGAAACCTAACACACAACTCAGTACTTAATTAGTACCAAAGTCTCTATCCTAGCATTTAGTTCAATATCTAAGTTTTATAACTAGGGTATTAGGGGGGTTGAATTGAGAAAAACTGAGAGTCTTCAGAATGAGGGTTTGAGAATAACTGAATTGAATGAAATCTTATCTATTTTGGGACATTCCATGTGATACCACGATCTCAAGCTTTAATTGGGATCTGTTTCTTCAACTTATGAGCCATCCTCCTTTCTGTCTCTCAAGATCTATCATAAGTACATACCCTATTTTTTCTAATAATATTTGATACATTTTTTATTTAATTTTTTTTTCATTAAATTAATACAGAACTAAATAGAAAGAAGTTGTTCCACTTCCACAAGACCCTCCCATGTTCAAGCTCTACAACGCATCAAGGTCCTCTCATGTGCTTCTTTTCGTATTTAAACGCGACTTGTTAGGGTGTGGCGAAATTTAAGTGATATTATGATTGGTAGTGTTAGCATTGATGAAGAAAATTGAAGTCTGAAACAAAGTTGTTGTTGAAGAACCACCGAGTACTCGGTAGGGGTGCAAGTGAGTGAACTTGCGCAATTGAGGAAAATTGACCAAAGGACTTTGCGCACTTGCACGCATTTGCGCGGCTATTACATAGTTACAGAGTACTTGGTAGGAATGGTTTAGATGAGGCGCTGAACGAGAAGCCTGCAGATATGGATGCAACAAAGTGAGCAGAATCAACTCGTAGGCAGTGAGTATCATTCGATTGACTCTGACAGATGATGTGGTATACGATGTAGTCGGCGAAAAATCTGCAGCAGATTTATGGAAGAAATTGGAAGATCTCTACATGGGAAAGAATGTTACAAATCGATTAATCTTAAAGCAAGAGTAGTATTCCTTTCATAGGAAATAAGGTATGGACTTGCATACTCATTTTGGTGAATTCAATAAAATTATTTGCGATTTATCTAATATTGGTACAAGTTAGTGATGAGGATAAAACAATTATTTTATTGACATCGGTTCGCTCAACTCATAAGCATTTGTTTAATACTTTACTTTATGAGAGAGATACCGTGACAGTAGAGCAAATGAAGAGTGTTTTATTTTCTAGTGAGAAAATAAATGGAGAACATGAAGGAAGTATCCGAGATAATCACACTCTTGTTGTTGATAATAGAAGAAGAGTTGAAAGAAGACAAGGAGGATGTGATAGATGACAAGGTGGAGCTTCATGGAACCAGAAGTCATTTATGGAGCGATCATGCTACTATTGTGGAGAAATATGACATTACATACAGGAGTGTAAAAAAAAAAAGGAAGATGGGTACAACACTGCTGCAGTTGCCGAGACAAGAGAAGATGATGATGACGTGTTTGAAACTCTATCAATTACTGACAAAAAGGATGAATCAAATAAATGGATTCTTGATTCAGCTAGTTCCCATCATGTGTGTCCTTATAAAGAATGGTTTACCTCCTATAAACCATTTGTTGGTAAAATTTTTATGGGAAATAATTCTTCTTATGAAGTCGTAGGAATCGGAACAATCAATATCAAGACAACAAATGAATTGGTAAGAACTTTGACAAATGTATATCATGTTCTAAGTGTTGGAAGGAATGTGATTTCTTTGGGTGCATTGGTGTCAAAAGATTGTTGGTTTAAAACAAATTATGGACTGTTGAAAGTAGGAAGAGGACAACTCATCATGTTCATTGGAAAGAAAGTTGACAATTTGTATGAGTTGTTAGGAAATACACTTTTAGGTGGAGCAGTTCCGAAGATGGTGTATAAACCTGTTTTAAAATATTAAGCCAATGTGGAGATTGTTAGGGTGTGACAAAATTTAAGTGATATTATGATTATTGGTGTTAACATTGATGAAGAGAATTGAAATAATTGAAGTCTGAAACAAAGTTATTGTTGAAGAAACACCGAGTACTTGGTGGGTTCTTTACCGAGTACTCGATATGGGCGCAAGTGAGCGAACTTGCGCAATTGATGAAAATTGACCAGAGGACTTTGCGCACTTGCTTGCGTTTGCATAACTATTATATTGTTACCAAGTACTCGGTAAGAATGTCATCGAGTACTCGGTGGCCCAATAACGGTTTTTAGTTTTTCTTTTTCATTAGGAGATTGTAATTTTAGGATTGATTTGTTCACAATCTATGTTATCTATATATATTGGAGTTTGGTGGGTAGGATTTTTTGGTGTAGAGAAAATACAGAGAAAGAGAGGAAGATAGAGAAAGTAATTGTTGAGTGATATTTTTTTGCTGAGTGTTTTGATTAATAAAAGAGTTGTTGATAGTTGTTGATATTTCTGTGTGCATAATCTTAGGAGGGATTAATTCTTAAACAGTGAAAAGATAATTAATTCCTAACACGACGATTGACGTATCCAAGAACTTAAAAAATCATTTATATAGTGATTTTCAATCAATGACACAACAATTGAGTAAATAGAGTAAATTTTCAATTAAATAAAAATACAATTCCGCAAACGTAATATGTTGTAAGAGGGTTGCATTTTTTATATTTATAATTGTTATCATTACAAGAAATACGAATTTTAGTAACCTTTAGTGATGATAAGTAAATTGTCACAAAAAATCTCTGACATTTATTTTTTTATATTTTAATGGTAATAAAAACTATTATTAAAAAAAAAAAAATTGTCTTCAATAACAACCCATTTTAGTGTGCTACTAAATTTTTGTTAAAGGACGTATACATGTTTTTTTTAAGTCTATATTTCTTGTGAGTGAATGATTTAGTCTGTTGTAACAAGGATGAACATAGAATGAGTGCAAAACATAAAGAGGATAAAAAACATTGGACGCCAAGAATCATTTATGCATTTGTTATCAAATAGTCGATACCAATCAATAAATAGTACATATAGAGTAGTATATATCTATGCTATTTGTGAACTTCCATTTTATATATATATATGTGGTTGGTACTTTGTATGCATGTAATGGACCCGTAACAGATAGGATAACATGTGGTATTTATGTGCTGATTTATCTCTTCCACCTATGGTTGTTCTTGTCTATAATCTATATATGACCTAATAGTAAATGTACCCTCAGAGAGAATGTCTTCTCTTCTACTTGTTGTAATTTGAATATTGAAAGTTTGATACAGTATATATTTCGAAATATTAAAAGAAATATTCGCCTCTTTTGTCAATAATAAGAATTCTCGTGAAAAAAAAGGACGGGATATGTGAGATTACGAACACCGTACATATGGTGTTCATATATGATTCGATTATGTCTCAAATAATTCTTGTAAGCTATGCCTTGATATAACTTGATAGATGATTAGATCAAATGAACATGTTGATAAAGAAGAATTTCAAAAGCACAATATTTTTATCACCTCGTGTATTTCATGAACTTGGAACTTCAATATAGGAAATAAAGTATCTTTCTATAAGTTTCCTCCATCAACACCTCATTCAATTTGCCTCTTGGGTAACTTCTACTATAGACTTATGAAAGAGGGGAAAGACTTCAAACAACTCTTTGAATTTGGTCATTTGTGAAAACTTAACAAGGGAAACATTTTATTAGTATTTCTGTTTTTTCAGAGAAATATGAAAAACGTTTCTCAATAATTGAAAATAAAAATATATTATTAAATATAATTTTTATTTTAGTAGGTGAGAACAAAAAAATAATAAACAAAACAATAAACGCTTCCGTTACTGAACACAATCTTAACTAAAACAACCCAAGTGAGAGGGTAAAAGAATAATTTCAAAAGGTGCGGATCTCAGTTTTGGCCCAAAGAGAAAATGCCAAGACGATAAAGGACAGAGGGGCCCTGATATCGGGGCTGAGGTGGCACATCCACATGGCATTAGAGAGAGAACATATTAGGCTGACGTCTCATGTCGGCCCATTTTGTAACATATCTTAAGCCTATGAGGCCCACTTTCTAACTTCCTTCATAAAAAGCCCAGAAAACATGGCATGATCATGTGTTTTCTATTAGGTCACATAATACATTTTCTACTCTCACTCCCATCTTCTTTCCCTTCTTGTGGGCCCCACATTATTATAACTGGGCCCACAAATCCTCGTGGTATGTTCTTTTTAGTTAATATAAGCACCGTTTTATTTAAGATATGAGAAATATTTCAACTTAGGATTGTTTGGAAATTCATGGGTGGGTTTGGAAACGGGTATTTTTGTTTTTATTTTTTATTTTTTGAGAATAAAAAATTTTCTTGTTCTTGTTCTAAAGGTGATCTGGAAATAAAAATATGTTTGGTTAAAAATTTTGTCTAAAAATTTTCGGGAATAAAAAAAAAAAAATTTTGGAGGTTAGGGTTTGGAGGTTGAAGATGAAGATTAGGGTTTGGAGGTTGAAGATGGAGGTTAGGGAATCTACAATAATTAATTATTTTTTTGTTGAGAACAAACAGTGCTGAAAACCAAAAAAACACCATTTTGGTGTTCTCAAATTTTGAACTATAGGTGAGAAAACGTTTTTTTACTGTTCACGAAAACAAAAACCATCAAAGGCTCCCAAACGCGTTTTTGTTCCCGTGAACAGTGGAAAAAACAAGAACAAAAACGGAAACACCCCTATCCAAACGCACCCCATGTGTTTTCTACTTTTTATAGAACAAATTATGTTTGACACTTATTTTTCTCAAAATGTTTTTGTGAATAGTGTAAAAAAAATACAAAAACAGTTCCAAATATGAGAACATGAAATTGGTGTTTTTTTGTTTTTGTTTTACACACACATATATATATACACAATATTCCCTCTCCACCAGCACCGCTGCCGCCACCGCCACCACCACCACCACCAAATTGGGGCAAACCCCTCCACCTCTAATTGCCCTAAATCCCCCTTTTGGAACAAAATACATATTGGTTCTCAGATACATATTTGTTTTTTTTTTTTTGAAAAAAATATAAAGACAGATACAAAAATATTTTTTGGTCTTTCATACAAAAACAACGAATTTCCAAACGGGAACTATTCGAAATAGGGTATTTTTGTCATTTTGAATCTAGGATAATGGAAAGAATTCCCTAAATATTGACGAAGTATTTTGTATCACGTGAATTTTAGGATATGTTGTTGATCTAAAAATAAGAGAAATAAAATTAAAAATATGTTTAAAACATGGCATATTCTGCGTTGAAATTTATTTAAAAATAAGTTGATTGGGTAAATATTTGATGAATGTGAACTTTTGTAAAACATATACTGTATGGGCAAAATAACTTGCTCCACGCAAGAAAATATGTTAATACCCATGATAGAGGATTTGATATACTTTTATTTGTTGTGGAATACTTGAAAAGAGTTTAATTTTTCGTAGGCATGTTTAGCATAGCTTTTGTTTCTGACTTTTCGCAGAAGAAAAAGAGAAACATAAGCTGTTTTGAGAAGTTGATACCCCCAGTTTTTTTAAAACGCTCTTCCAAGGCCCAGAAGTTCTTCTAAAATTTTTGCCAAATACTGTCCAAAACAGCTTTTACCTCCAGAAAGCCAAAAGCAGTGTTTGAAAAATCAATCCAAACATGACCGTAGAATAAGTAACTATTTTGAACGTGAGAATGTGGATTCAAGTATGACAATCAAAGCCCTTTATATATATATATATATATATATTAAGTTGTGAGAATGAAAACTTGATGTAATGGAAAAAAAATAAAAAATTGAGGTTCATCGGGGCCGTATTTATTTCGGTTGTGGTCGCGATATCGTTTTAATGAACTTGATTAATATCAATTTTAAAAATAAATATTAAATAAGTTTTATTACTAAATATTATTATTGACACTTTTTTAAAATATTAGGAAATGAAAAATCGAAAAATGATATGTAAACAATGTAAGGAAACTATACGGAAACGTTGAGAAATGTCCAATTCAGTGAACCGGAATGTGAGTGGATTATGCACCTAACAAAGTGCATAAAGCCATGAAGCTTTCTTATAGTCATCCAAAAGAGTGACAATAAAATGAAATGAAGCTTTCTTATAGTCATCCAAAAGAGTGACAATAAAATGAAATGAGTGTCATTGTCACATCCAATCTTTTTCAATCATGGTACATTGCACTGTAATGAGGTGAACACACTGAAATGTCTGAGCTAGTGATATTTTATTGTTTTATTATGTTACTTATTTTGACCCAAGCATAAGAATTATTCCATATCTTCCAAAGTAAGTGTTCGTATTTTATTCTTCAAAAAATTTAGAATATTTTGTGTTTATAATTTTATTTTTTGAAAATATAGTATAATTTTAATTTTTAGTAAAACCATTATTTTTTGAAGTTAATAAAAATAGATAAGTTAAAAAAATATAAGATTATATTGTATTGAAATTTAAATCTGGACACTTATTTTAAAACGGATAAAATTATGAAAGTAAACACTTATTTTTGAACCGATTGAGTATTTAAAATTAAATGTTAAAACTTAATTCAGAATAAATTTTATGAATATAATTGCAATTTTTAAACATACCCATGACTATTAAATGATGCATCACTGTCAATTTTTTTATGGCACAATTTCATTTTGAATGTATAGAACATTGTATTGTGTATCAAAAACAAACTCTCACCTCTCAAAAGTGGTATGACAAGCTTTGTCCCAAACCAAGATTGGTTTTCGAATAAAATAAATTAGAATGACCTATCACAATCCTCAAACTGGCAGATGAATATCTAAAAATCCAATTTTCAAATTAAAAACTCAAAATATGTTGGGTCGTTCCGAAGCATTATGTGGGACTTTGCCACCCCAACCCATCCCTACGAGGCTCTGATTCACATGATTTCATCAAACCATTCAATCAATATATCTATATATGTATATTTATGTGTGTGTATAATTCATGTCCATGTATGTGTACTCACTTATACACATGTATATAGCTTATATCATAAACATGTAACGGTAATGGTATCGGTGTAACTGACTTGAGTTAATATCGGGGTTACATAACGGGACTCGGTTATCGCAATTGTGAATTTTTTAAAATCTTGCACATCTTACCCAAAATATTTTAATTGGATATTTTTGTCAACATGAATGAATAAAGATGATTTTTTTGATAGATTTAAGTAAATTTTATTTTATTTTTAAAAGAAATTTAATATAAAAAAATGAGTTATTAATAAATCTAATGGTGTCGTTATTTTAATGTTTATAATATACTTGTTATGATATTATTAAATTAATTTTAAATTTAAATAAATAAAAAATTGAAATCATAAAAATACTCGTATAATTTATTTTCAATAATATAAAATAATTTAATAAAAAGTACATGGTTCATTCTTTTTTATTTTTCAAGAATGGAGTAACATTTTATCATATCATATACATAATAAAAAATTTCTTGACCCAAATTTTTTAAAAATTTCAACTTTATTAATTGTTACGATCTTTTCGAAATCAGTGAAAATCAAAATTACAGTCACCATAATAGTCATTACGAGTGTGGGAAGTGGGAACTGACCTACACCGCAGTAACAATCCGTAAAAGTATCTACCACCCAAATACCGTTACAAAGCTGCGGTTACGCAAACCGGTCAGAAACCATAACTACCCAATTAAGCAAATCAACCACATGTATAGCCTTAAGCCCAACACCATCTTATTTATTTTTTCAATCTTCACTTGATTTGAATGACAAAAAATGGAATCTTATCAATAATGTATTATAGTCCTTCATATCCACTATAACCATAACAAAATAAACGAATAAAATTTGGAAAATTTGGATCATGAGCAATCATTATTTCCTAAAATGCACATGGTATGATGCTTTATAACCATCAATATAAGACGCACAAACACACAAAATCAAAATAATAATAATAAAAAAACCCAGATACGACCTGTCCAGTTAATACCATTTTGAATTTGACTAATTCTAATATAATTTTTGTATGATGGTCAATTATAGAAATAATTTAAGTTAATACATTTTATTTTAGGAATAATTACAGTTAACATCCCTATAAATTTGTCAAATTATGCACCCCTGTAGTATGGATAATTACTATTTCCTCCCATACAGTTTAATTATTATTTTGAAACCCCCTTTCAGCATGGTCAATGCCGGCAGACTCTTACTTCATTAGTTTTTCAATGGTGAAAATGACTATAATAACCATTCTTATTGATTTAAAAATAAGAAAAATGTATGTATATAAAGGTAATTTCAAAATTTCCATCGTCACAAATGAACAAAAATCAATTAGAGGGAAAAAATTATAATTATCGAAAGCAAAGGTGCGAGCGTAATTTAACAAATTTTAAGAGAAGATGACTGTAACTATCTCTTTATTTTATTTTCATATCGAGGGGTGAGAAAATAACAAAGATGTCCCTGCAACTATATCAAAGGAAAACCAAAACTAAGATGGGCTTTGCAGCAAGCTAAGTGTTACGAACCGTCTATGGAGGTTATGCCACGCAAATGTCACGAATGCACATAGAAGAATATTATATGACAAAGAATGTTCTAGAGTTGTAAAGTGTAACCTAGAAGATTCTAGAATACAGTAAAATATTCTAGAATGTAGTAGAATATTCTAAAATGTAGTAGAATATTCTAGAAGTTTCTTAGCCATCCATTAGGGATGAGGATGCCGATAAATTGGGATGAGTCATTCAGTTGTAAATCATCAAGTCCGAAAAATGGGACTTGAAATCGAGAACAAGAAGTGGGACTTGAGAGGAAGTCCTAAAATGAGAGCTTGAGAGCCTTGTAGAGAGCTAGTATTGTATATGAATTCTTTGTAGTAATAAAAATAGTCTTGTTTCTTGTCGAACAAAGTGTTCTTGTGTCTGAGTGACATATATGAGTGAGTGTCACAATACCACCAAGTGTATATAAGAGTAATGTATTGCCAAAAGCAAAGAGCAAACAAGGTAGTAGGGCTGACCAAACAATGACTTGCCACGTGAGGCTTTTCTAACAGCTTTTGTCATGAAGCCCCACAATCAGAGGATTTACAAAGTTTAAATGGACAAACATGTCATTACATAGTCCCATGTGACATTACAGTTAGCTGTAATGGCATTAATGTAATTATCTCAAAATCTGAGGGCTTTCTTGAAGCTTGACATGCATAAAACTCCATGTTACACTGCACTTTCAACTCATACCACATTGCCATCTCTCTCCTTTCCTCTAGAACTCACATTGATTCACAATGCAAGCGGCTATAGTACTGTCGGTGCTATTATGCGCCACCTTCCACGTTTCCTTAGCCTTCACAGATGGTAAGCAAGTTCAAATACATGCATATATATATACATACAACTTTATGAATTTGTTACAGATGGTAAGCAAGTTCAAATACATGCATATATATATACATACAACTTTATGAATTTGTTTGGTTACATTTCTAAAAATAATTTTTGTTGTCTGAAAATTTAAAATTTAAAATTTCAAAATTATACAAAAAAATTATTTGATTGAGTTTCTGAAAACAATTCTTCGAAAACTCAGTCATAAAAATATTTATTTTTAAAAAAAATACTTCTACTATTTTCAGAATTCTTTAGAACAATGTCTAAAAATATATTTCAAGCCCGTTCCTATGTATATATTTAGCTTTCTTAGATACACACTCATACAAGCATCATTTCTCTTGAATGCTCTCATTTAAGATGTTTTAGAAAAATCGTTCAATTTGTATCTTTAAGATTTCCCATAATTTGAGACCAATAAAAGGGTAATTTGTCCATGTCATATTTTCAAGCTAAAGTGATTTGGGCATGGGCTTTTTCAACCTACACGCATTTGAATTCTTCCGGCACACTAGGACCTGTATTGAGTCTGTAACATATAATTCCCATTTTACCCTTGAAAATGCAGGATTATTACGAAACGGCAACTTTGAGCTTGCTCCAAAGCCGTCAGACATGAAAGGCACTGTGGTTCTCGGGCACAATGCCATCCCGGAGTGGGAGATATCGGGCCTCGTCGAGTACATAAAGGCGGGCCAAAAGCAAGGAGACATGATGCTGGTGGTCCCTGAGGGAGCCTTCGCTGTTAGGCTTGGAAACGAGGCATCGATAAAGCAACGTTTGAAAGTAACGAAAGGAATGTACTATTCCATTACTTTCAGTGCGGCTCGAACTTGTGCTCAGGAGGAGAAGCTCAATGTTTCCGTGGCACCGGACTCTGGGGTGCTACCGATGCAGACAATGTATAGTAGCAATGGATGGGACTCGTATGCGTGGGCTTTTCAGGCTGACTACGATGTGGCGGAGATTGTCATCCACAACCCCGGTGTGGAGGAGGACGCGGCTTGCGGACCGCTTATTGATTCGATTGCGATGCGGACATTGTACCCTCCAAAATCTACTAATAGTAAGTTATTTCTGGGCTTTTACGATCATTATGTTTTTCTTTAATTCACTTTCTAACACTTCCTAGTGTAAACAATTTGTTCGAATTTTATGATCCGTGATTAAAGTATTGTACGAACAAATTTTACACGCACAAATAGTCCCGTGACACTTTTCTAATTTCATGGACTTAGTTATATTACTAGTTGTAAATATTTTTATATTGGAATGTGCTTTAACTAATTTACATCTATGTCCCCACTCATAATATCTTATTTTCCTGTTGAACCTTTCCATGGTACTGCATCACTGGCCAGCCTAGCCATATACAAGTTGCAGTATATTGTGTACTATATATATCCTCATCCTGAACTTCAAAATCAATCATATGCCACTAATTAATACATCCATGTACATATATACACATAAAACACAGACACAGATCTGTAGTAGTGGCACAATTAAATGAGCCCTAAAAATTTGCATAATTTGTTCATTAATCAAATTAGTCTCCGACTAACACATTTGGCATGTGACAGAGAACATACTGAAAAATGGGGATTTCGAAGAAGGTCCATATATGTTCCCCAACACATCATGGGGTGTCCTCATCCCTCCCAACATCGAGGATGATCACTCTCCGCTCCCCGGATGGATGGTGGAATCGCTCAAAGCTGTCAAATACATCGACTTCAACCACTTCTCGGTACCACAGGGCCAACGCTCTGTGGAACTAGTGGCGGGAAAAGAGAGCGCCATCGCTCAAGTGGTCCGGACCATCCCTGGCAAGAGTTACGTGCTCTCCTTTGCGGTAGGAGACGCCAGTAACTCCTGCCAGGGGTCCATGATCATCGAGGCATTTGCAGGGAAGGACACCATTAAGGTCCCCTACGAGTCCAAGGGCAAGGGGGGCTATAAGCGCGCCGTGCTGAGGTTTGTAGCTGCAGCCAAACGCACGCGAATCATGTTCTTTAGCACTTTTTACACTATGAGAAGTGATGACTCTGCTTCGCTATGTGGTCCTGTTCTTGATGATGCGAAGCTGTTGAGCGTTCGCAATCCGCGGAAATTGATGTGAAGCCCTTGGTACTCTGCAAGTGCATGAATTGGATCTTCTTTTGGTTGTTTTGCTGAGAAATTATTTTAGGTGTGAGGGAAAGGTTGCAGTTTCAAGTTAGAGTACTTTTTAATACTAATAATTGTGTTGTATACCATGCATATGATCAGTGTGGTATGTATAGATATATATAGATAATCAATATAGTGTGATTTTACTCTGAATGGTTAAGCACTTTGCAAAATGAATGAGAAAAAATTGAAACTATTTTAGATTTTTTGTTTTAATCTGGATGGAATTAGGAAGTCCATTGTTTTAATTTGGAACTGGTAGTATATTTTTTATGTTTCCCATCACAGGATGTAATCTTTTATACCCAATATTGGCCTATAGGCTATAATTTGGAAAAAAAAACAAAACAAACTTCATCCTTAAAAAAATTATTTCAAAAAGAGAATGAAAGCAGAACTTGTATAATTCTCACCTTAATAAGATCAACAGATAAAGACTGAGAAGGTAGATTTAAAAGCAGTGGAATGAAGCCTGGTATGAAAACACTAACACGTGTGAATTATCACATTTTGAATGACTGAGAAGGTAGATTTAAAAGCAGTGGAATGAAGCCTGGTATGAAAACACTAACACGTGAATTATCACATTTTGAATGGCTCGTGTTTGGTGCATCTAAGTTATTGAGAAGAATTCAATTCCCTATGAATGGTAAAGCATATGCTGATTTTGTGTTGAAATAAAGTTGCACAAATATTCAAATATCCGCCAATTTAAGAGTGATTACTTCATTTTTGACAAATTTTGTATTTTTAATGAGATTTTTACTTAATGAAACCAAACAGATTTCGGACAATTCAAACAAAATTTTGACAAAGTTATTCTTTTGACGTTGAATCAAAAGTTTGACAGATATTTGTTTCGACTTGAAAACAATTTTCGCATAATGAAACGAAATTAGGACAACTAATTGAAACAAAATTTTGACAAGGTAGTTTTACATGTTGAATCAAAATTTTGACTTGAAATGAAGTTTTTGCATAATGAAATAAAAACTTGGACAAATTTACCGGAAAAAAAAAATTAGACAACTTGAAATAAAATTTTAACAAGGTAATTTTTAAATATTGAATCATTACTTGGACATGGTTAATGGTGAATCAAAATTTTGACAAATTATTTGTATCAGACTTGTAAGAAAAGTTTAATAAGTCGAAATGAAATTTGCGCAACTTGAAAATAAATTTTGACAACTTGATTCACGTGGTGAATCAAAATTTTAACAAAGTATTTGTTTTGACATAAATGAAACAAAATTTGACAAAGGTATTATGGTCTAACTTGTCTAATTTGTAAATAAATTCACTTTCCTATTTATTGTAAATACAATATATCTCCGGTTATGGTTTTAATTATACCTCATTTCAACCATGTATTTGTAATTTTCACTAGAATTAAACCCGTCTAATATATGAGAAGAAAATAAAGGTGCAACAGGGGATGGAAAAATATGAAAAAGCTGTACTTGTCCATGTTCCCACTGAAATAGACTTAGGCTTACAGCATGGGCTTAATTTTCATCACCAGAGTGAGGGTTGGCACTTCCACTGCCTTCTGCTTCATCGCGCTTTCTCTTAAGAGGAGTAACATCCTTCCACCCTTGCACATCTTTCTTGTACACTAAACGTATTCCCCACTTGGTCACCTTATCGCAGTAAACAAATCGCAACCAATCCCTAATGCTCTCATCAGATAAAAAGTAAAGAACGATATGGCTGCTGGAAATAATGAATGGAAACACTATTCCCCACTTACAAGATCTTGATTCATCACGAAGCTCTACCGAAAACTGAATGGTACAATTTACAGTTGGAGTTGGCGAGTCACAAAGAAAAGCACACACAATCCCCAATAAACCCATTTCATAGCAATCTGTTGGCAGTTGCACAGATACTTCACTACCTAAATACTGATCACCGAACCACTCTGGAATCTCCCTTCCAGAGTGGTTCGTAAAATACACAGAGTAACCATGACGTCATGAACAAGTGACGTCATCACTGAAAATAAATCGGACATAATTAAGAAAAAAGGGAAAATGAAACGGGGTGTTACAATCTTCCCACCTTAGGGGATTTCGTCCTCGAAATCAGGGCGTACCTCAGTCCGCAAGCCATGTCCGGTTGATCAGACCGAACAACATACTTACATTCCTTGGTAACTACCACCGTGATACAAGCACGATAAAGAATGATGAGATTGAGGTATTGTCCTACTCCGTTGGGATTTAAAATCGAAACGGGATGCATCAAGTAAGACACGTCCTCGACACATACAACACTGAAAGGCACAGAAACCACAACACAATACCGCAGATCGAAACCGTAGATAACGTAAACGTCGAACGTCCCATCGACCATTACCCGTTGTCCCTAGGACAATGAAACCAAAAGCTCTGATACCACTTTGTCACGCCCCGTTATTCCTGAGACTCCAATCTGGCGAATCAGCAAATACCGGAGTATGACGTCATAGAAAAAGACAACCAAAATCAACAATAACATCGAAATACATGGAATAGGAATGAAAATGAAGTATTCCATGTTAAAGTGAAAGAAACTCAGTAAAGAATTCTAACGAAAATCCGGCAGAGTTCCGTTTATAAATGGAACATCCGGACAACCCAAAACAACACAACACAGGAACCTGCCCATAATAACAGAAGTAGAAACAATGGCACGTAGCCCAACATTCCAGAAACCTGATAGGGCCGAGGTAATGGAAAAGAACACCAATACCTCTCCGAAACCCTTCTAAAAACAATAGAGCCACAAATGCTCAAATGAAATTATAAGGAAAATCAAATGGCGATGCCAAAAAGGTATAAAGGCACCCCAAAAACAACAAACACCTACTGAGCCACCAAGCTCAAATAAGAATACAGAGAATCATACGGTAGTACCGAAATGATACAAAGGCACCCCGAAAATAACAAATACACAGAATAGAGATACAATACGAGGGAATCTGCCAACAACCTGGCTCCCAGCAGAATAAAAGAATATACAAACGTAACTACGGAAAGAATAACAAGACTACCGTCCCAAATCACCCGTGTCGTCGCTGCCGAGCATAATCCTTGCTGCGTCCACCTGCAAACCTGAAAATGTTGTGTGTGGGGGGTGAGCAAAAAACCACGTGCTCACCATAATACCAAAACATCACACTAATAGCCGTCTAGAAAATGCTAACCATCCCGTGTGCATGCATCTATCCTAGGTCAAGCTATCGTCTACCATGGCACCCAACAATAACCTCACAACTAATCTCGAAACTACTCAGAAGTCGTAAAACAACACAACTCATAAGATATATCTATCATTCGTATATACGCATGTCAAATCAACATATATATATACACATATATACATATACACAAAATCCCGTAAACAGCTAATCCTAACACCTGGTGTATAAAGGCACCTAGTCGAATACACACTCTCGTCTAGGGATACAACCAAAACTAACTATCTATTATACCGTGCACCGAGCACGCCACTCAAGATTTCTAGGAAGTAAGATCCCTCACTAAGACTACTAGAAGAGAAAAACCATAATCATGTCCACAATTAATTTATAACTCTTACAAATCACATATATCAAATCATACCTGGAGAGTCTCACTCTCACAATTTCTATCCTCAATACAGTCCGATGGTGTCCTCAATACAGTCCTTTCTGTTTACAATATTTCGTGAACTAATCCATTCACCTCAAAGAAATACAGAAGGGAATATATTATCACCACAATGGATTCGGTAACCAACCGAACTATCTCTAACTCACACCACCTATCAAGGCACTAAAGAGGGTATAGATCAACAAGGTCACCTCTAACTCATACCGCCTATCGAGGCGCAAGAAAGGGTTACTGGAGTCATTTAGTCCCAAACAGATGCCATGACCCTCGGGTTTTTAAAGAAAAATGTTGAACCCCGAAGGATTCAACCGGTTTTTAAGAAAAAGTTAGGGCCCGGTCAAATCATATTTGGTTCCAATGCCTCCTAACCCAACCAAACAGTAGGAATCGCACTATGTACTCTTAACTTAATCTCACTTCTCTTACCTGATAAGATCCACAGACAAACACAAATGATCATATTTCTTACCTTAAGGAATGAAACCTCAGAAACACATGTTCGGGTTAAAACCCAAGAAACTATAACACAGGGAAAAGAACTACTAGAGTTCAACCAAATATCACCTCAAAGTCACATTCAAACTTATTTCGAAACAGGTTCTAAGACCTTCAACTTAATATAGGAATTTATAAACAAATCCTCAAAGGTTACCAAACCAACACCAGGATTCAAGTGTTCCTCAGAACAACTAGGAGAAATCTGAAACCATCAATCTCTAAAAACATATCTAGATCTCAGAACTGACCTCGAGTCTTACCCAACCTTTAACCTGAACAACTCTCTCCACTACCAAAGTGGTCTAATAATCATCCAGTGATAACCCTAATCTCCAATCACAAAGGCCTATTGTGGCTAAAGGCACAACCACAACCAAGTCTCAATATACAACTATCCAATTCAACTCAACTCCAACCCAAGGGGAAAACAATTAATTATCTAAACCTCTTTTCATCTATATCCACGTAACTACCTAGGACACATGTCAACCATGGCTCTACTAATCCAGGTTTTAACATTATTAGATTTCCTTTCTTTCTTTACAAGTTCAAATCTTTAAATATTCATTCACATTGAGCTAATTTCATCATTTATAATAAAGCTACAAATAACATCAGTTTAATAACAGAAATTTTCAATAATATAAAAGAATGAATACTCAAATGTGAAAACAATGCAATGACAATGCAAATAACACCCTATCTAACATGGAACAACCGGGTATAATGTCGCCAAAGTAACACAACCACGAGGATCATATCGACTCGTGAAAGAAAACACACCGTGTTCGGATCACATCCTCCCACGCCTCCCTGTTCCCGGATTACTAGTCCGCCGGTAGCGATACACCGCCTGGCCAGTTGTTGCGACGACCCGAACGACTCAATGCAATATGTATATGAATGAGACATGAAACCATACCCAATGCAATATCAATGCTCATGGTGTATGAAATATGTACATGTTGCCTCAACAGTGAGTCAATAATTGAAATATAACATTTATCAAGTGACAGATATATCTCAAAATTCATTTTACACAACCAATCCACTATATATAAACATTTTCATTTTCAAAAGCATGATTTATAATTTTAACTATAGAAAATTACTTCAATTTATCTCAAGATCGTCCGGGTACTCAATTTCCCGTAAATAATAAATTCTTATAACTCGCATGCTTTTAATTTCAATTCTCAGTAATTAATTTCAAACTATTCCACCTCAAGAACAATTAAAGTCGCCATTTAACTTAATCATAATTCACGGGAAAAATAAACTAGAAGGGGAACTAAAGCTATGTCTACATTTTATCGTTCCTCGTCCTCATGAATTCCCCTATCTTATTTTCAATTTCGATAAAATATAAATAGCAGGGGATAATTTATTCGTCAGCTCTACATCCCTCAACATCAAATCTGCCCCGCTCCCACTGTATTTTAATTTCAGTTACATATAATCCGGGAGCTAATCACAGGTTCTAATTTCACACAAAAATTCTACAAAATCCTATTTTAAGTCTAGGGGTACTAAACCACCTATTCTAATCCAATTTAAGTAGGATTTAATTACTTAAAAATTCTCACGGAATTAATTTATTTAATTTCCCAGGGAATTTCCATTACCGACCTCATTTATTCGATTATGGGTATTTCGTGAATTTTATAAAATTCTTAAATTCCATTTATCGCTTAAAAATTTAATTTCACGCTTTTATTATCCATAAACATACAACGGGGCACCTTAGCATTTTCTACGCACTATTAGTGAGTGCTAGATAAACATATATATATATTTAAATATATATAAATCCCCACCTAAATTAAATGCTTACAAACAGTCCCGCTTTAACCGACAATGAACAGTGCCGTCACCGGAAATAAGCTCGCCGAACAAAGTTGCGCTAATCCATTTTCGAATATGGAAAAATATCCGCCTCGTCAACCTAATTAATATACCCGAAGCTCATTAATTATCGATAAGTAATTTTGAATAAATCTAAAGAATATCAACCGAAAATTCTTACCGAAATTCTGAAATTCCCGGCAAACCGCTCAACGGTTTCGCTCCAAATTCGGATATATTGTACACGGTACCGAGGCCGAGCTACCCTCAAAGTTTCGTGTCCAACACAGCTCGACTCGGCACTGAGTCGACTCGACTCAGTCCGAGTGAACAGGGGACTGGTCGACCTCCACAACTTCCGATCAGCAGCCCGTCCGACGACCCACGTTGCCGCGAACCACCGGTCCACCTCCATGGTCGCCGTCGTCCCCATCTCAAGCGAGCCCCTCTCTCTCTTCGGCCAAACCCTAGGCCGAACATGGTCCCTGCTCGTCCCGCACGTGGCTCAGTCGCGCCACTACAGCAGCGACCACACCACCAAGCCCCGACCGTCCTGCTCACAGCTCCAGCTCAAGCCACCATCACCGGCGAAGCTAGCCACCGCCGCACTGCTCCCCTGCCAAGTCGTTGCTTGTGTGCGACTCCCTCTTTCCCGTTCTCCATTCACAACCTTCTCTCTCTCTCTCTCTCTCTCTCAATCGGCCATTAGAGCATGAGGGAGAAACTGTGTGTAGAGGAATACTCAGACTAACATTCGTCTAAAAGAGAAGGATATGTGATGGATACAGATAACTCTAGATACATCTAGATACACGTGCACATACATATATGACTAAATTATAAAAATAACTCTCATACTAACCATAAATTACGTAATAACCCCAAAACAATATATATGTATATAATTACAATTATATACATATACATAATAAATCTCGAAATAATATAACACGTCCCCGAAAATATGAACGAACCGCCCAAATAAATAATATAGCTAAAATAATTAATCTAGGGTATGAAACCCACATATATATATATATATAATCATAATTAAATTCGAATAAATAAAATAAGTCCCGTAAAATATACCGGGGACACGAATAATTCCACGTGAGCCCATAAAATTCACCGGACTCCAAATAAATAATATAGGCCCAAATAAAAACTCCGGGGCACGAAAATCATCCACCACTTAAATCATCGAAAGCCTCACAGTACACCGAATAACTTATAAAGTCTTAAATAAATAATTCGGTTACAAAATCGAGTATAAATATTTATATATACCAAATTAAATCATTTATCACCTAGCGGTTTATACTACTCGCTCCCGTAAACTCTACAGATAGTCGAGAAGTAATACAAGTCGAAATAAACGCTCCGGGTACGAGACTCAACTACCCAGTCATCGGAGTCGTCACTAACCCAATCGAATCAAAAACCACAAATACCGAACAAACCCAACGTGTCGTCAAGTCGAAGTACTAAACGCTATAGGTTTAAACAAAATTGCACTAACACTTATCACTTACGTATAATCCTGAAAAACGAATCAGAAAATACAAATACACATAAACACATAAGTTAAACAACCAAAGCACATCAATACACATAGCACGTATATATAAACATAAACAAAACGAGTAAAATGACTATCAATACTCCTAAGCACGTCGGCTAAACAAAGCACGTACTAACCCCATAACTAGGGGAAACAAAAAGGTCAAACCCCTAAAGCACTAACTACCGAACTCAAATCACTGAGTCGAAGCCCTAAGCGTCAAGCGTCGAAGCAAATCTATTTAGTCGACAACACTAACTGTCAATCGTCACCTCTCAATCACGTAGTCGATAATAAGAACACACGTAAGCGTTTCACTAGGCTCGAAATACTATCGTCACGTCCAGCCACGTAATAGCTACAGAATTCCACGAAGTCAACGAAGAGAAATCATATAATCGTGTTGTCGAATCCTGAACTCATGTTAACGTTTCACCAGTTCGAAACATTAAACTCGCCGTCAATTCTCGTAATCGCCAACGACAATCCACGAAGTAGTCAACAAGTTAATAGTCGCGTCATCCCGTCGTATCAAGACATAAACGCGAAAAATTTACTCGTAAAATACACAGAGTAACCATGACGTTATGAACAAGTGACGTCATCACTGAAAATAAATCGGACATAATTCAGAAAAAAGAAAAAAGGGAAAATGAAACGGGGTGTTACAAGAAAGCTGGGAAATGCTTGCAGGTAAAGTAACAAAATTGTTCCTTCCTAAATTCCACCGGTTCAAAGAGGATAAGCTACTGCCAATGTTACTTGGGATCCCTCCTTCAGTCAGATTGCAATCACTCAGATCAAGTCTTGTTAAGGAACATAAACCTGATAAAGAAGGAAGCACAAAACTCAGAGAAACTTCAGATTTCCTTGGTAAAAACCAAGATAAAAAAGCCTGGCCGAAATATTGTTCCCTTGCATCCACCGACGGATAAGATTTTTAGGTCTTCCAAAAGATTAACAGATGCTGGTAGCCCTTTTATAGCAGTTTCTCTCGTGTCGAGTTCCTCTAAACATTTTAAATTTCCCAGGTCTTCTGGCAATTCCTCAAGTTTTGAGCAGTCAGAGAGAATAAGAGTTTTAAGACAGCTCAACGTACAAACTGTTTTTGGAAGTCTCTTAAGATTTGTGCAACCTCTCAAATTCAAGAAAACAAGCCTTTTGAGGCCTCCAAGGGATGAGTGAACCTCCACCAAACTCGTACATCCCTCAAGATTAAGTGTCTCCAGATTTGGAATAGCTGTGAAGTCCGGGGTCCTGGATAGCCTATGGGAGTGACTGAGGTTGATGACTTTCAACTTGGGCAAAGGCTGCTAAAATAAATGGAAGGTAATTGAATAAGTAGCTCTCACAAACACTACAGTATATTCAATAACATTAAAGTACGTTGATAGTATTGATCATACCTTTATTTTCTTCCAAAGTTGATTAAGGCTGCTATAACACATCCTAAGTTCAACAAGATTCTCTGCCTCAAAACTTGGTGGCAGACAAGCTGAAGGGTAGGCATGCCAATCAAGCCACCGCAACTCATTTGGAAGATGTGAAGGGCCCTTACTGAACACCATATTATGGAATTGAAGTAGCCTTAGTTTCTTCATACTTGTGAAGGATTCCGGATCAAGGTCCACAAATTCTGGTTCAAGCAGTTTCAAGCTTATACCCTTAACCTCTTCCGTCCCCTATAACAGAGAGCACAAAGAAGAAGTACACTATAAATTGTCTGTTAGAATAAAAAAATATCTTTGTTAGTAAAAAGGCTGTTTTTTCACAAGTCATCATACCGTATTTTCTGCCAACACATAACGAACATCCTCTCGAAGCCACAACCTGCTACGTTTCCCAGGCTCTTCACATTCTTGACCAACAATACACCGGGCCATTGCTTGTACTAAATCATGCACCCAAATGCGGTCCAGTGAAATAGTGCGGCCCTTTGAAATAGTGTGGTCATTTGAAATAGTGATAAGAGACCTTTCAACGAGAATACTTAATCCGATATCTGAGTGGAAGTCGCAACTCTTGAGTATTCTTGTTACAAAATCCTTTTTTTTCCCGTTGAAGAAAAATGAAATATCAAGGAACATTTTCTTCTCCATTTCGTCCAGTCCATGGTAACTGATCTCAAGCACTTCAAGAATTTTTCTATCAAGGTTTTTACGCAGCTTACATAATGTATCCTCCCACTGATCCATTTCTCTCTTATATAGAAAGGAACCCAAAGTTTTAAGAGCTAATGGAAGGCCAGCCGTATAGTGTACTATTTGCTCCGAGAGTTCCTTGTAATTTTCATGCGGAGAGAGTTTTTTGAAGGCCCTCGAAGAAAAGAGCTGGATAGCTGCATCATCTTCCAATGCCTTCACTTCATAAATTTTAGTCACTCCATAAGTCACTAGTGGATGCTGATCTCGTGTTGTTATGATAATTCTACTCCCAGAGCCAAACCAATCATGCTTCGCAGCTAATGCTTCTAGTTGCTCCAGTTGATCCACATCATCAAAAACGACAAGAACCCGTCTGCAACATAGCCTAGCTTTTATAGTGTTTGCTCCTCTACCAATAGAAATATTTCTCTTACTTCCACGTAGGACTTCTGAAAGGAGTTTTTCTTGTAAAGCTTCCAAGCCTTTACTTTTTGAGAGTTCTCTAACATTTTTAAGAAAGCAACTACCTTCAAACTGATGGGAGATCCGGTCATATACAGCTTCGGCAACTGTTGTCTTTCCTATCCCCCCCATTCCCCATAGACCTACAGAGAGAACATCATTCGACTCCATCTGTAACAATGATACCACTTCCTCCACACGGCGCTCTATCCCAACCAGATCATCGACAATAATTGGAGTTGAATGGTTCAGTGTACCGAGAATCTCTTCAATAATTAGTTGGATGCATTTTGACTCATGCCTGCAAAGTTTGAAAGTTGCCTAGACGGTGAGTTCAAATAAATCATAATGAAACAAATACATTATTAGATGTAGTGAATTGAATTTTTGTTTTCAATTAAATGACAAAAAATTGAATACAGATTGGGTACTTAAAGAGTAATGGAAAGAACAATAGAGTTTAGTCCATAATTTGGATAACTTCATCTTTACCAATGCCTCAACCTAATGACTTCATTTCATTCACTATAGGAGAATTTAACAAATGTTTCTCTTGTCATTGGGATAATTCATCCACATGCTAACTGTGGATTTAGCATTTGAGGAAAATTTTGATATATTAAACATTAGTTACAATGAAGTTAAGGGAAATAAAGCCACTTGGAAATATCAAGCACAAAGCATGAAAAAAGTTGTTTGAAGAAGTTTAAGAAAAATAAAGGTAAATGGGCAAACTCAAGTCAAACTCGAGCATGAGTTTTCTTTAGGTGACTAATGTGGGAATAAATTGTTTATGAATCTGCTTCGGCTGGAAGAGACCCATATTCAAGTGGAAACAACCTAACAACCAAAGCTACTAGCTACTAGCTTTTTGGAAGAGATCCAAAAAGCAGTATACTGCCCAAAGGAGACTGTCCAATCTTCTAGGGTTTTGAGTGGAGATCTAAACGAACTCAGATAGTTGTGAAATTTGGTAGTTATTCCAATTAATGTTTAGGATCTTATTTTAATTTTTCATAATTTTAGATAGGTCTTGAAAATTCTACTCTTCTTATGATTTCTTTTGTTTTAGAATTTATTCATCATACATACATGTAAGGGAGATAGCAGAATAATCAATCAATCAATTAAATAAATTATCAATGTCTATCACAATGCTCTGCTATTTTATCTTCAACTTTGTGATTAAAAGTTATTTTTTATTCAATCCTGATCTTTCATACTTTCTTCTTCTGTCCCCCCCCCCCCCCCCCCCCCCCCCCCCCCCCCCATTGATACTCACATACCCCTCCAAAGGTATTGTTTGAACTGAATAGGAGTGTAACTTTAGACTTGAATATTCATGAGGCACTAGAGCCAAGTGACTTTCCCACTTCAAACATTCATTACTTTCAATCTTATCACTAAGAGAGTTCGACAATTATCGTCTTAAAAAAGTTGGGATTAAGATTGTAGGTTTTTTACTATGGTGTAATTTCATTTTTAGTAGTGTTGAAGGATTTAGATATTTTAGCTACACCCTCAATAATAACTTAAAAGTTGGAATAGATGGGTAGTTAACAAGTAGAATATGAAAGTGAACTTACATATATTATTGAAGTCACTTTTTGGTAAATCTAAGGATACTATTGGAGTCACGCTATATTTTGGGACAACCAGATTATGATAGAACAAATAAAAGGTGGCTAGTTTGTGAACTGGTTATATAGGTATAATTGAAATGTTCATATAACAAAAAAAATTCCCCTACAATCCAAGCAAATGAATACACCCTCCCCATATCGACCTTAGCATGGTTCAAGCTCTCAACCTCCAATATGAAGATAAGAGAAGTGTAAGAATATTTGTTGGATTGTTTATTGTTGGCATGTTCTCGACAATTACCATATTGAGTGAATTGTGAGGTCGGATAGGTTTAGGAAAATTAAAGTGCTCAAGCAAAGTCATCAACAGGCTTCGTCAAACTCAAATCAAGATCACAGTATCAAAAAATACAAGATAAATGAAGAGGAAGTAAGTGTGGACCACTAAAAAAAATCCGGAAGGCAAAACAGACATTTTTCAAAGCCGAAACTTTGGGAAACATGTTAGAGGAATGAAAGGGGTATAAATGGAAGGAAAAATGCAAAAAGTGAATTTCATGAGTTTTGCTACGCATCTGCGTAGTAGACAAGTAGCCAAAAAGTTGCTAGAAAGTTGAATTCTACACATAACCTACGCATATGGCTGGAAGTGCTACGCATGAGCCTACGCTCAAGCGTAGCACCGACCTGCAGATTTCAGCCTGGAGCAATTCTACTTGTTGTGAACTACAATGACTTGGGTTACACTCTAAGATATCATAACACGTGTATAAAAAATATTTATACCAAAGTTGGCTAGATTGACTCCTAATTACAAGAGGAACACAAAAGGAAGAGTCCTGGTCCAAAAATGATACAAGTTTACTCAAAATAGGATTCATCTCTCTATAAATAAGAGGAGTCTCTACAGATTTTGGTGTGGCTTTTGTGAGATCTCTTCGATATTTTGATAGATCAGATCCGTCTGCAGAGAAAGATAAAAAGAGATTGCATGATCATTCTATATCAAGGGTTTCTCTAGTTTTTGGTGATTATCTAATTATGCTTCTACACGTGATATCTTTATGCATAATTGGATGATTCGTTGTTGAAAAATCATCACACCACCTATTGCAACATGGTTGCATCGATCCGTTGAGAAACGGAGCTGTCAGAGTATGGAGATCGAAGTAGGAGGCTTCGTGCTTCATTGATCCGTTGATAGGCGGAGCTGTCAGAGTACGGAGCGAAGAGAAGGCTTCGTCAAGCGCGAGTGATTTAAGACTTTCAGACGTCGAGTGATAAGAGGCAGGTCAAAGTGATTTTGTAAGTCCTAACTTCATAGAGTTTATGTACTTCTTGATTCATAGTGCATCGATACTGGAGGGTATCCGTGATTTTTACTTGGAGCGTTTCCAAGGTTTTTATGTAAAAATATCGTGTGTCGTCTCTTACTTTATCTTCTGCACTTAGATTAATCTTTGCATGATTTAGCTTGTTAGAGAATTGGATTAAAATTGACTATTCCGCAATTAAATTTAATTTGTCAATAAATTCATAAAAAGCTTATTCACCCCCCCTAGGCTATTTTCTTTAGTCGCCTAGGTAAATTCAATTGGTATCAAAGCGTGGTTGCGTCATTTTAGGTTAACTACCTAGGGTTGGATTCTGAACTTAGGCGATGGAAATACCTCGTGAAGAAGGTTTCGTATCTAGGTCCCATTTGTTTGATAGCTCAAATTACACTTAATGGAAAGTGAGGATGAAGAGTCAGAAATGACTCTTCAATTGTTACAAGTGACAAGTGTAAGACCTTTAACACAATAAAGAAATTTGATGCTGACACAAAAGAAGTGCAGAAACCAAAAGATGAAGTGTGAGAACAATACAATACCAACAAGCTCTAACTGTGAATTTAGCGGGCGAGGAAAATATCAATATATTAAAAACTAGTTATAATGAAGTTAAAAGAAAGCCCACTCGGAAATATTAAGCACTAAGAATGAAAAAGATAAACGCAAGAAGTTGAAGAACAATAAAGGTAAATGGGCAAACAAGCTAAAGAAAGTTTATGAAAGATCAAGCTCAAGTCATCAATGGTATGAGATTATGTTCATTTTATCAAAAACCAAACTCGAGGATGATTTTTTTTTTTTTTTATTCATGCTGGAGACTACAATATATTTATGAATTTGTTTCAGCTTGAAGAGACCCATTTTCGAGTGGAAACAACCCGACAACTGAAAGCTAGCTTTAGGAAATGGCTCATACTGCTTTTTGGGCGAATTTAGTCATCTAAAACTCCAAAATCACCTTTCTTAGTCCAAAATGAGACTGTCTAATATTCCTGGGTTTTGAATGGAGGTGTAAACAAACTCGGATGACTCTGAAATCTGGTAGTTGTTCAAGTTAATGTTTAGACTGTTATCTTTATTTTTCCATAGTTTTTAGAGAGATCATGAAAATTCTATTTATTACATTTGTTAGTTTTGGCATCTTCTAGTCAATAACCATGTTGAGTGAATTGTGAGTTCATGTAGGTTTAGGTAAATCAAAATGGTCAAGCAAAGACGTCAAAGGACATCAAAAGCATCTTCAAACTCAAATCAAGGATTCCAGGATGGGTGAGTACTCGTCCATAGGTCGAGAACTCGATCAAGCCAAGATGGCGCCAATGTGCCCACAACTAGCACCCAAAGTCAGTGGGTTTGGGGCGCTGATGGACGCTAGTAATTTAAAGGGCCAGAACTCGACAAGGACCAACTTCATATTTTTAAGACGACTTGTTCTGATTGTTTAATGACTCCTCTCCACTTAAAAGGACTCGTTTAAGGTTGTTATTGGTATATTGGTCAAAAGACAAAGTCTTGGAGGAAAAGGATTCCAAACCCTAGTTGGGAATTTTTCGATTTATGCATTCAACCAAGAAAAATCTATCTAGCTAAACTATCTATTCTAAATTCAATTGAATCCTTGTATAAATTAAAGCACTGCAATATTTGATCTTATAACAACTAACAGAACGTTTATAACAATTATCGCAAAAAATAAGATAGCATTTCCATTGGGTGGTACAATAATATATATATATATATATATATAGATGGAATAAATATTTACCTACTAATCACACACAGATATATATATATATATAGTACTTGAGTCAGTACTTGAGGACGAGGGGAAGAAGCATACAGGCACGACTAGGGCTCACTTTGTCAAGGATTGAAGAGAATTTATTAGGTGAATAAGTGAAAAATTAAAACAATCAGATCCGGTTTCAAAAAATCCATCAAACAATGGGTAATACCCATCTAAAGTTTTTAATTAATATGAGACACGTGTTCTAATTTTATTGGACCATGTAAGAGGGGATGACCAACTTCATCCTCCCCGGGAAGGACCCAAGTATTATCCTTTAAAATATATGGTAGTTAGATATGAAAGTGAACGTAAAAGCATGTTATTGGAGTCATTATTTTGGTAAACCTAAGGATACTATTGGAGTGCCACATATTTGTTCATTAGCACAACCCCGATTATGATAGAAAATAAGAGGTGGTTAGTTTCCGAACTAAAGAATGGTCATATAGGTATAATTGAAATGTTTACTCAACCTCCTATGTGAAGAGGAGATTATAGGATTAGTGTTCATAAAAAAAATGTTTATATATTCAGATTGAAGTGTATATTGTCATGTACTTTATATAATTTATATATATATATATCCCATCTACACGGGGGGCGGAGCCAGGATTTTAAGTATAGCACAGCCGAAGTAAAAAATATTCAAATACTGATTAAATACATATAAAAATCTAACTAATAACTTACCTCACGGCATGTAAGTAGGATTAATTTTATTTACATCCCATAATAATAAATTCTTCCCTACTTCAAATTCAATCCTTAAAGATTTTTGAAAACTAATTTTAATTTTATCAAACCGCAATTCAAGGTATAATTAATGCGGAAGTGATGCAAAGTCAGAATTATTATCCGTTTGCTATCTTGGCAACATCGTATCCGCTTATATTCGCTGCTTTGGCCAGAGCTAGCTTCCATCTTCCCACTATCCCTTCACTCAAACTTTTTTGGTGAATCTCTAACGCCGATCTATACCTCCCCGTTTGTTTCCTCACCTCCGACGGATCCACTTCATAGAACACCGGTATCAACGTTTGCCCCTTCGTCTCCGACCACTTCACCATTTTCGCCAATTCGTCCAAACACCACTTGGATGAAGCATAGTCTTTCGAGAAAACCACCAGACCGATCCTCGATTCCTCGATCGCCGTCAGTAACGCCATTGAGATCTCTTCGCCCCTTCGGAGCTCTTCATCGTCTTTGAAGGTGTGTATTCCATTCTGGTATAGAAAATGATAGAGATGGTCTACCAAGTTCTTGCGAGTGTCTTCGCCTCGGAAGCTCAAGAACACGTCGTATTTCCATTCTGGTATAGAGATTGTTGAAGCCATTGATTTTGTTAATCCAGGTGATATAGATAGATAGATAGTCATGTGCAGCTTCCAGATAATTTCTCCTAAATGAGTGAAGACTCATAAGTCAAAAGTCTTGCAAATCATGGAAAAATGTAGGGGTAAAGTATGACTTTTTCTTCCCATAACCGCGTAAAGTTAAAATTTTATTATATTGATGGGTTAATTTCAAGAGACCCTTATACTATCCAGTTTAATCAACTAATCATCACTGTATTTATTTTGCCTCCTATATTATTTAATTTATCACTATGCCCCATCACCTCATATTTTGAGTCAAAATGCCCAAACTACCCTCAATAGTATAAGGGGTTTTAGTGAAATCAACCATTTAAAAAGATTATTTTTCGAAAATCAATTATATTTTTCACAAAAATTATAAATTCAAAAATATATATATATGTTTTTCGCAAAAAATTTTTTTTTGGAGGGAGTATATTATTTTCCAAAATATAATTATTTCGGAAAAAATAATATATAGATTTTGCAAAAAAAATATTTTTCGAAAAAAATCATATTTTGGAACATAATAGTATATATTTATCACAAAAAAATTATTTTTCAGAAAAGATCATATTTTGGAACATAATATATATTTTTCGCAAAAAAATTCATATTTTGAAACATAATAAATACTTTTTCGCAAAAAAATAATTTTCAGAAAAAAATCATATTTTGGAACATAATATATATTTTTCGCAAAAAAATTATTTTTCAGAAAAAATCATATTTTGGAACATAATATATACTGTTTTGCAAAAAAAAAAAATTCGGATAAAAAATCATATTTTGAAACATAATATATATTTTTCGTAAAAAATTCATATTTTGGAGCATAACATATACTTTTTCGCAAAAAAAAATATTTTTCGGAAAAAAAATTACATTTTGGAACATAATATATACTTTTTCGCAAAAGAAAAAAATTCGGATAAAAAATCATATTTTAAAACATAATATATATTTTTCGGAAAAAAATCATATTTTGGAACATAACATATACTTTTTCAAAAAAAAAAAATCATATTTTGGAACATAATATATATTTTTCGCAAAAAAAAATATTTTTCGGAAAAAATCATATTTTCGGAAATATATATATTTTGAAATTTATAGTTTTTACAAAAAATATAATATATTTTATAAAAATAATTTTTTTTAAGGGTTGATTTCACTAAACCCCCTTATATTATTAAGAGAGGGTAATTTAGACATTTTGACTCAAAATGTGAGGAGGAGGGGGCATAGTGATGAAATTGGATAGTATAGGGGGCAAAGTGGACACAGTAGGAATTAATTGATTAAATTGAATAACATAGGTGATTTCTTGAAATTAACCCTATATTGAATTAACTCAAATACTATTCGTTTAATAACGGTCAGGTTATTTAATACTCAACATTATTTGTATAATTTTAAATAGACATAGACCCACCGCAAGTGCTTTTTTAGATCTGTCACCGATTGAAGACAATATAAGTGAAATGATAGTGAATAATGGTGGTAATTTTTTAACTTCAAATATACGATATAAGATATGTATAGAATGTATATAGATATACATATGGAGAGACAGACTGAGAAAGAGTAATGAAATTTGTAACTTGTATGTTGTATGTTGTATATATCTTCTCTTTACAAATTGTTAATTGATAGAAATCAGAGAAGAGAATGAAGAAAAATATTGAATTGTATTATGTATATTGAAGTTAATCTTTACAATAAGGTTAACGCTTATATATACAGGAGAAGAGATACAAGAGAACTTAGAGTAGGAAACAAGTTAATACAAATTATGGTAAATACAAGATGAGCTAGAATTGTCATAATAGGCCTAAGCCCTGATATATTTTAACACTCCTCTCAAACTCAAGGTGGTAAATGAGAGACCAACTTGAGTTTGGAAACCAATTCCTGAAATATTCCTGGCGGATGAACTTTGGTGAAAATATCAATAGGTTGATCTTGAGATGAGATATGTAGAAGGCGAACAGTACCACTGTGAACATGTTGCCGAATAAGGTGACATGCAATTTCAATGTGTTTTGTGCGTTCATGAAATACATCATTGTGAGCAATTTGAATAGCACTTTGACTATCACAACTCAGACTGGTAGAAAGAGGTTGAGTAGCCCCCATATCTGCCAGAAGTCATTGGAGCCAGAGTAGTTCTTGTGTAGTGTCAGCAAGAGCACGATATGAATTTTATATTTTTTTTTAGAATTTTATATATTTGTTTCGAATTATATATATATTTTTTGAATTAATATATTTTTTCCGAATTTTATATAGCTTTTCTAATTATATATATATATTTTCAAATTTTATATATTTGTTTTGAATTATATATATATTTCAAAATTTATATATATTTTTTAATTTTATATTTTTTCAAATTTTATATATATTTTTTCAAAATTTAATATATTGTTTATGAATTATATATATATATTTCAAATTTTATATATTTGTTTTGAATTATATATATATATATATATATATATTTGAATTTAAATATATATTTCGAATTTTATATATATGTTTTTTTTTATAAATGTGGGAAAGTGTAATTATCCAAACAAGAGAGGGGGGAAGTGTAATATGTTTAAACAAGAGGGGTGATATTGTAATTTATGTGAGGGGCATTTATGTCATTTTGACATGAAAATTGGCTGGAGAGTGTATTTGATTAAAATCTGAAATGTTAGGGGGCTTGGCGAATGGCAAGAGGTTTGGTGATTATATCATGATATTTTAGGGGGTTTTGTGTAAATTACCCTTTAAATTAATAATGTAATAAACTTAAATGATTGAATATGCATTTCAAGTACACTAACTTCAAATCAATTCCATGAGGAATTAATACCGTAAATTTTTTACTTTGCTTTTTTTTTTTCTGCCCAATGAAAATGTTCCAATAATTGGACTTCTACATGTCATTCACACACTCTCAGTGACGGATCTAGGGATCTGTGTCAGTGGGGGCTAAAAAAAAATTTTGTTTTATTTTTTGGGTATAAATGATATATATTTATTTCTTTGGGATTTAAAACAAATGTTCAATGGGGGCTTAGTTGTAAAAAAATCTAAATATTGTGGTATCTAAGGTAAAAAAAAAAATTAAGTGAAGGCTAAATACAAAATATCCAAAATTTTAAGATAAAAAATATAAAATAAAAAAATTTCAGTGGGGGCCATGGCCCCCACTAGGCCTTGACTAAATCCGTCTTGCACACTCTAAATCCCAATTTCATGTGTTTGAAAAAGTCCCAAATCCACATATAGGAATCAAAATTCAAAACACACAATATTATAAGAAACTCTAAGCTAAATCACACGAATCCAAACAAAATAAAACAATAAAACAAACAATATGTACATATATATATATATATATATCTCACAAGGAATCACCTACTGAAATGGATTCCGTTTTGCCTAAATCCACTTTGATCTGCATTTCCACATCACTTACAGTCGCAGGGGATCTTGGCACCCAATATATAACCTCTTCGTCCTCGTGAAAACTCTGTTTGTTAACAATGATTTAATTTCCTGGAGATTTTCTGAGCAACCAAACAGAACAAAAAGAAGAGGAGTACTAGAGATGCTAAAATCAACTGTGACAAAGAGAAATGAGTAGTGCAGATCGCAGGAGAGTCGGTGAACCAATCTCAAATCTAGGGTTTGGAGAGGGATTTATATAGTGGGGTTAGAAAACTGGTCCTGTGTTTTTTTTTGGGGTAATTTGCACTGAAACCCCTTGAACTTTTGGACAATTGCAGGTAGAAAGTGGTCAACGCTTTTTTGGTCCCTCAGCCCCCTGAACTTTCACTTTCCTTGCAGTGACACCCCCTAGAGGGGTGAAAAGTCTAGAATGCCCTTGACTTATCTCACTAATTACATCTGAGCTTTATTTTATTGTGAAGTTATATAAACACCCTTAACCCTAAAATATCTAACCTAACTACCTTATCTTTACACCCACCCATTCACAGCCTCTCATTTACCTTTTCTCTTCTCTCTAGAAATGGCGATTTCTACCTCTCTCACCTACAAACACTCAGTCTTTGTTCCTCTCTCACTCGATCTCTGTCAAGCAAAAAACTAGCCATAATTTATCGGTCTTAGTTCGTAAAGTTCATGGATTCTAGGGTTTAGGTGTGTTCGAATCACTTCAAAAACCAAATCTTTTGGTTTTCATTTTGTATTTGTTCTAATCTTGTATGAAATCGTTCGAATCTGATCTTGAAACTCTCGATTTCGTTGTTATGTTGATGGGTTTTCGCAGATCTGAGTTCGATTCCATGATTTGGGGGTGGGTATGATCTCATCCAAACACACTCTGGGGTCCGATTTGATCTCTGAGTGTAAGTAGTCGATTATTTCTTTTGATTTCACTAAAAAGTTTCAAGCTTTGTTTGGTACAAAAGCCTAATATTTCGTTTTACGTTGTGTTGGTAGATCTAATCTCGAAGCTTGGATTTTTGGTATCTTCGTGCTTCTGAAGCTTGTAGTTTCGCTGATTTTGGTATGAAACTTCTAACACCTTCAATATCTGTATCACCAGGGTTTGTATATGTGGTTGCATGTGTTAGTATAATTTTAATTTTTAGTGGAACCCATTATTATTTGAAGTTAAGGAGGATGGATAAGTTAGGAAAATATAAGATTGTATTGTATTGAAATTTGAAACTAGACACTTATTTTGAAACGGATAAAATTATGAAAGTGAACACTTATTTTTGAACTGATTGAGTATTTAAAATTCAATGTTAAAACTTAATTCAGAACAAATTTTATTAATATAATTGCAATTTTTAAACATACCCATGACTTTTAAATGATGCATCACTGTCAATTTTTTTATGGCACAATTTCATTTTGAATGTATAGAACATTGTATTGTGTATCAAAAACGAACTCTCACCTCTCAAAAGTGGTACGACAAGCTTTGTCCCAAACCAAGATTGGTTTTCGAATAAAATAAATTAGAATGATCTATCACAATCCTCAAACTGGCAGATGAATATCTAAAAATCCAAATTTCAAATTAAAAACTCAAAATATGTTGGGTCGTTCCGAAGCATTATGTGGGACTTTGCCACCCCAATCCATCCCTCTGAGGCTCTGATTCACATGATTTCATCAAATCATTCAATCAATATATCTATATATGTATATTTATGTGTGTGTATAATTCATGTCCATATATGTGTACTCACTTATACACACATGTATATAACTTATATCATAAATATGGTTCGCTGTAATGGTAACGGTATCGGTATAATTGACTCGGGTCAGTATCGGAGTTACGTAACGGGACTCGGTTATCGCAATCGTGAATTTTTTAAAATCTTGTACATCTTACCCAAAATGTTCTAATTGTATATTTTTTTGCAACATGAATGAATAAAGATGATTTTTTTATAGATTTAATTGAATTTTATTTAATTTTTTAAAGAAATTTAATATAAAAAAATGAGTTATTAATAAATCTAATGGCGTCGTTATTTTAATGTTTATGATATTATTAAATTAATTTTAAATTTAAATAAATAAAAAATTAAAATCAGAAAAGATATAATTTATTTCAAAAAATGCAAAATAATTTAATAAAAAGTACATGGTTCACCCTTTCTTACTTTTCAAGAATGGAGTAACATTTATTATATCATATACATAATAAAAAACTTCTTAACCCAAATTTTTGAAAATTTTCAATTTTATTAACCGTTACAGCCTTTTCGAAATCGGTGAAAATTGGAATTACGGCCACCGTAACGGCCATTACGGATGTAGGAACCAGCCCACATCGCAGTAATGATCCGTAATGATATCGGTCACCCCAAAAACCGTTACGAAGCGGCCATTACCGCGAAGCAATCATAAACCATAGCTACCCAATTAAGCAAATCAACCACATGTATAGCCTTAAGCCCAACACCATCTTATTTATTTTTTCAATCTTCACTTGATTTGAATGACAAAAAATGGAATCTTATCAATAATGTATTATATGTCCTTCATATCCACTATAACCATAACAAAATAAACGAATAAAATTTGGAAATTTTGGATCATGAGCAATCATTATTCCCTAAAATGCACCGGTATGATGCTTTATAACCATCAATATAAGACGCACAAACACACAAAATCAAAATAATAATAATAAAAAAACCCAGATACGACCTGTCCAGTTAATACCATTTTGAATTTGACTAATTCTAATATAATTTTTGTATGATGGTCAATTATAGAAATAAGGGTTAACTTCAAGAAAACCCCCTATGCTATTCAATTTAATCAACTAATCTCTACTGTGTCCACTTTGCCCCTTATACTATCCAATTTCATCACTATGCCCCCTTCTCCTCACATTTAGAGTCAAAATATCTAAACTACCCTCCCTTAATAATATAAGGGGGTTTAGTGAAATCAACCCTTAAAAAAATTATTTTTCGAAAATAAATTATATTTTTCGTAAAAACTATAAATTTCAAAAAAAATATATATATATATATATATATTTCGGAAAATATGATTTTTTACGAAAAATAATTTTTTTGCGAAAAATATATATTATGTTTCAAAATATGATTTTTTTACGAAAAATATTTTTTTTTTGAAAAATATATATTATGTTCCAAAATATGATTTTTTTTTCCGAAAAATAATTTTTTTGCGAAAAATATATATTATGTTCCAAAATATGATTTTTTTCTGAAAAATATTTTTTTTGCGAAAAAGTATTTATTATGTTCCAAAATATGAATTTTTTTCCGAAAAATATTTTTTTTGCAAAAAATATATATTATGTTCCAAAATATGATCTTTTCCGAATTTTTTTTTTTGCGAAAAATATATACTATTATGTTCCAAAATATGATCTTTTCCAAAAAATATTTTTTTTGAGAAAAATATATACTATTATGTTCCAAAATATTATTTTTTTCCGAAATAATTCATATTTTGGAAAATAATATACTCCCTCCGAAAAATAATATTTTTGCGAAAAATATATATATATATATTTGAATTTATAATTTTTGCGAAAAATATAATTGATTTTCAAAAAATAATTTTTTTAAATGGTTGATTTCACTAAACCTCCTTATATTATTGAGGGTAGTTTAGGCATTTTGACTCAAAATGTGAGATGAAGGGGCATAATAATGAAATTGAATAGTATATGGGGCAAAGTGGACACAATAAAGGTTAGTTGATTAAACTAGATAGTATATGGGGTTTCTTGAAATTAACCCTAGAAATCATTTAAGTTAATACATTTTATTTTAGGAATAATTACAGTTAACTCCATTCTAAATTTGTCAAATTATGCACACACCTCCTGTAATATGGATCATTACTATTTCCTCCCCTATAGTTTAATTATTATCTTGAAACCCCCTTTCAGCATGAGCTTAGGCCTATTATGCACACACCTCCCGGCAAACTCTTACTTCATTAATTTTTCAATGGTGAAAATGACTATAATAACCATTCTTATTGATTTAAAAATAAGAAAATAGTATGGATATATAGGTAATTTCAAATTTTCCATCGTCATAAATGAACAAAAATCAATTAGAGGGAAGAAAATTATAATTATCAAAAACAAAGGTGCGAGCGTAATTTAACAAATTTTAAGAGGAGATGAGTAACTATCTCTTTATTTTATTTCCATATTGAGGGGTGAGAAAATGACAAAGATGTCCCTGTAACTATATCAAAGGAAAGCCAAAACTGTGATGGGCTTCGCAGCAAATCATAGGGAGCTAAGCCATGTGAGGCTTTTCTAACAGCTTTTGTCCTGAAGCCCCACAATCATAGGATTTACAAAGTCTAAAAGGGCAAACATGTCATTACATAGTCCTATGTGACATTACAGTTAGCTGTAATGGCATTAATGTAATTATCTCAAAATCTGAGGGCTATCTTGAAGCTTGACATGCATAAAACCCCATGTTACACTGCACTTTCAACTCATACCACATTGCCATCTCTCTCCTTCCCTCTAAAACTCACAATTATTCACAATGCAAGCGGCTATAGTACTGTCGGTGCTCTTATGCGCCACCTTCCACGTTTCCTTAGCCTTCACAGATGGTTAGCTTAATTTCTAATACATGCATATATATATACATATACATACAACTTTATGAATTTGTTTGGTTACATTTCTAAAAATAGTTTTTGTTGTCTGAAAATTTAAAATTTAAAAATTATACAAAAAATTATTTGATTGAGTTTCTGAAAACAATTCTTGGAAAATTCAGTCATAAAAATATTTATTTTTTAAAAAAATTCTTCTACTATTTTCAGAATTCTCTAGAAGAGTTTCTAAAAATAGATTTCAAGACGTTCCTATATATATATAGCTTTCTTATACACACCCTCATACAAGCATCATTTCTCTTGAATGCTTTCATTTAAGATGTTTTAGAAAAATCGTTCAATTTGTATCTTTAAGACTTCCCATAATTTGAGACCAATAAAAGGGTAATTTGTCCATGTCATATTTTCAATCTAAAGTGATTTGGGCATGGGCTTTTTCAACCTACACGTGCATTTGAATTCTTCCGGCACAATTCCCATTTTACCCTTGAAAATGTAGGATTATTACGAAACGACAACTTTGAGCTTGCTCCAAAGCCCTCAGACATGAAAGGCACGGTGGTTCTCGGGCACAATGCCATCCCAGACTGGGAGATATCAGGCCTGGTCGAGTACATAAAGGCGGGCCAAAAGCATGGAGACATAATGCTGGTGGTCCCCGAGGGAGCCTTCGCGGTTAGGCTTGGAAACGAGGCATCGATAAAGTAACGTTTGAAAGTAACAAAAGGAATGTACTATTCCATTACTTTCAGTGCGGCTCGAACTTGTGCTTAGGAGGAGAAGCTCAATGTTTCCGTGGCACCGGACTCTGGGGTGCCACCGATGCAGACAATGTATAGTAGCAATGGATGAAACTCGTATGCGTGGGCTTTTCAGGATGACTACGATATGGCGGAGATTGTCATCCACAACCCCGGTGTGGAGGAGGACGCGGCTTGTGGACTGCTTATTGATTCGATTGCGATCCGGACATTGTACCCGCCAAAATCTACTAATAGTAAGTTATTTATGGGCTTTTACAATCATTATGTTTTTCTTTAATTCACTTTCTAACACTTCTAGTGTAAAGAATTTGTTCGAATTTTATGATCCGTGATTAAAATATTGTACGAACAAATTTTTTACTTTCTCGCTCATTTAAGTATTGAGATTCATTTGAATCAATACGCATATACTCCCTGGGTCCCACACTAGTTGTCCAATTTGAACTTTTTAACTTTTTATTGATTTGAGTTGACTAGTGTGCAATTTCCAATTTTGTCCTTAATGATATAGTATTATGATGGGATCCAGTATTTGTTTAAAGTTAGTGGAAGAAAGGTATTTGAGGAAAGTGGAAGGTAAAATTGCATTGGAATTCGAACTGGACAAGTAAAGTTGCAATAGTAGACAACTAATATGGGACAGAGATAATATATCACACTTATTTATTTTTGTTAAGAAATGTTAAAGTTACCATGAACTATGTAGATATTTACCATTCTACCCTTACGCTCACTATTCTCTAATTTTAATCAATCATTCATGTTATTATGTGGTTTGGGAGCCACGTAGTATTTTGTACACGTAGAAGATGGAAATCACCTCACATAATGTATACTCTTAGATAGACCTGTCAATGGATTGGATTCGGATCGGATCAGTTAAATTCAAATCCAATTTGTTAAGAAATCGGATTATCGGATTCGGATCCTAATCGGGTTATCGAATTTTATTTTCAATCCATATCCGGTTAATATCGGATTCGGATCATAATCAGATTATTGACAGGTCTATTGATAAGGATGACAAAAACTCCCGATCCGGGATCCGAATCCGATAATTCGACGGATTTTTACTTAGTTAATTCATATTTGAATTTCTTCATTATAGAATATTTGATTCGAATATCTAATTAAAAAGATAAAAAAATAAAAAAATCAATAAATATTGAAACACTAAATTATTCACACTTTTAATAATTGTATTTATAATCAATTATTATTAATAAATAATAAAATAATTAACAACTAATACTTATATACATGTACAGTATTAAATATATACACATAAAAATATCAAATATATATTTATATATATATAAATATATTTTATATCGGATCGGGTTATTATCGGATCGGATGACATAAATCCAAATCCAATTTGTTAAGAAATTGGATTATCGGATTTGGATCCTAATCGGGTTATCGGATTTTATTTTCAATCCATATCCGGCTAATCGGATCGGATTTGGATCGAATTCGGATCAAAATCCGATCCATTGATAGGTCTATTCTTAGATAAACCCCTCCATATCCGGCTACAATTTTACCTAGGTTTTTTACACGCACAAATAGTCCCGTGACACTTTTTTAATTTCATGGACTTAGTTATATTACTAGTTGTAAATATGGGAAAATATCACTTACCTCCCCTAAGGTTTGGCAATATTGCACGCGGACCCCTTAGTTTTCAAATATAACAGTTACCTCCATTGGAGATGTAAAATTACAAAATTACCCTCAATAAACCCCTTAGACTATTGAATTTTCACCTTACCCCCACCCTAACGGGTAAATTATAGTCTCACCACCCTAAAATTCTAAAAAATATTTAAAATTTAAAAATATATGTATAATTTAAATATATATATAATTCAAAAAAATATATAAAATTCAAATATATATATATATATAATTTGGAAAAAATATATAAATTTTGAAAATATATATATATATAAATTTTGAAACACATATTTAAAATTTGAAATATATATAAAATTCGAAATAAATAAATAAATTAGAAAACATATATAAAATTCGAAATATATATATAAAATTTCGAAAAAACATATATAAATTTTGAAATATATATATCTAATTCGAAATTAATATATAAAATTCGAAAAAGATATATAAATTTTGAAATATAAAATTTGAAACAAATATATAAATTCAAAAATATATATTTAAAATTAGAAAAAATATATATAAAATTCGAAAAAAAAATATAAATTCGAAATGGGTTAATTTGCAAATTCAAACATGCATATATTTGAAGAGGCTACATTATAGGATGGTGTTCCAATGTTTGTTGTGCAGAGGGTGAGAAGTCTATTAAATCCTAAGCACTTCTTTTTCTAATAGATTTGATGGGTTCTGCTAGCTATTATGCAGTTTTTTGTTTGGAAGATTGAACCATCAAAATTTCAAATTATATATATATTTTTCTAAATTTATATGTTTTGAAAAATTTATATATATTTTTTGAATATATATATTAATTATATATATATTTCAAATTTTATATATTTGTTTCGAATTATATATATATTTTTTGAAATTTATACATTTTTTCAGAATTTTATATATATTTTTCGAATTTTGTTTATTTTTTCTTATTTTATATATTTATTTCTAATTTTATATATATTTTTCAAAATTTATATATGTTTTTCGAAATTTATATATTTTTTCGATTTTTTAATTTTTTTTTCAAAATTTATATATATATTCCAAATTTTATATATATTTTTTAATTTTATATATTTTTTCAAATTATATATATATTTTAAAATTTTAAATATATTTTTGAATTTTAGGGGGTGAAATTGTAATTTACCCATTGGGGTGGGGGCAATGTGAAATTCAATAATTTAAGGGGTGAAACTGTAATATGAATTTGAGGGGTATTTAGGGTACTTTACCCCTTTGACCGTGTTGACTTTGGATGGAGGGGGTGAAAGTGATAGAAAAAGCTAACCTGGAGGGAGGTAACTGATACAGTTAAAAACTAAGAAATACCGCATGCAATGTGATCAAACCTCAAGGGAGGTAAGTGATATTTTCCTGTGACACTTTTCTAATTTCATGGACTTAGTTATATTACAAGTTGTAAATATTTTTATATTGGAATGTGCTTTAACTAATTTACATCTATTTCCCCACTCATATTATCTTATTTTCCTGTTGAACCTTTCCATGGTACTGCATCACTGGCCAGCCTAGCCATATACAAGTTGCAGTATATTGTGTACTATATATATCCTCATCCTGAACTTCAAAATCAATCATGTGCCACTAATTAATACATCCATGTACATATATACACATAAAACACAGACAGATCTGTAGTAGTGACACAATTAAATGAGCCCTAAAAATTTGCATAATTTGTTCATTAATCAAATTAGTACACTAATTAGTCTCCTACTAACACATTTGGTATGTGACAGAGAACATACTGAAAAATGGGGATTTCGAAGAAGGTCCATATGTGTTCCCCAACACATCATGTGGTGTCCTCATCCCTCCCAACATCGAGGACGATCACTCTTCGCTCCCCGGATGGATGGCGGAATTGCTCAAAGCTGTCAAATAGATCGACTTTAACCACTTCTCGGTCCCACAGGGCCAACGCGCTGTGGAACTAGTGGCGGGAAAAGAGAGCGCCATCGCTCAAGTGGTCCGGACCATCCCCGGCAAGAGTTACGTGCTCTCCTTTGCCGTAGGAGACGCCAGTAACTCCTGCCAGGGGTCCATGATCATCGAGGCACTTGCCGGGAAGGACACCATTAAGGTCCCCTACGAGTCCAAGGGCAAGGGAGGCTATAATCGCGTCGTGCTGAGGTTTGTAGCTGCAGCCAAACGCACACGAATCTTGTTCTTTAGTACTTTTTACACTATGAGAAGCGATGACTCTGCTTCGCTATGTGGTCCTGTTCTTGATGATGTGAAGCTGTTGAGCGTTCGCAATATGCGGAAATTGATGTGAAGCCCTTGGTATTCTGCAAGTGCATGAATTGGATCTTCTTTTGGTTGTTTTGCTGTGAAATTATTTTAGGTGTGAGGGAAAGGTTGCAGTTTCAAGTTAGAATACTTTTTAATACTAATAATTGTGTTGTATACCATGCATATGAACAGTGTGGTATGTATAGATATATATAGATAATTAGTGTGATTTTACTCTGAATGGTTAATGGTCCGTTTGGAAACCTTGTTTTTGTTTTTTAGCACTTTTCATGAGAACAAAACATGTTTAAGAGCATTTTCACTGTTGTTCTTGTTCTCAGTTTGGAAACAATTTTCATGAACAGTGTCGGAAACAATGAGAACAAGAAAACATGATTTTCTTGTTCTCTTTGCTGTATGTTCTCAAGAAAAAAAAAATCCAAAATCCAAAAAACTCTTAATCGAGTTCGTCTCTCCCATTCCTCACAAACCACCATCAAACCCCCAAACCACCACCCTTCAATTTCGAGCCCAGATAAAGTTAATCGCCGTGGTTGCACCATCAAACTCGTATACGCAGGCAGACAAAGATAAAGTTAATCGTCATGGTTGCACCATCGTGGAAACATAGCAAGATATTAGCTTCACTACTCTTCCCAAGATGGTCCGACACTTCACCTGCGCGTATATACACATATATATCGGTATATCTATATGCGTATATCTATATATCTATAGATATATGGGTGTATCTATATGTGTTTATATATACTCACAACCATCTGATAGATCATAAGGAGCCGATTTCAATTTCTTTGGTTTCTTCTCAATCGAATTTAGGGTTTTGATTTGGGGGATTTGGATTTAGGGTTTTGATTTTAGGGATTGGGATTTGGATTTGGGGGAGAACACAATTTTGCCCCAAACAAGTTTTTTGTTTTTGTTTTTGTTTTTAGGGTGAGTAAAACAAAGACAAGAACAAGAATTGTTCTTATTTTTTCACCCTAAAAACAAAAACAAAAACAAGGGTTTCCAAACGGGGCATAAGCACTTTGCAAAATGAATGAGAAAAAATTGAAACTATTTTAGATTTTTTGTTTTAATCTGGATGGAATTAGGATGTCCATTGTCTTAATTTGGAACTGGTAGTATATTTTTTATGTTTCCCATCACAGGATGTAATCTTTTATACCCAATGTTTGCCTATAGGCTATAATTTGAAAAACAAACAAACTTCATCCATAAAAAATTATTCGAAAAAGAGAATGAAAGCAGAAGTTATACATTTCTCACCTTAATAAGATCAGCAGATAAAGACTGAGAAGGTAGATTTAAAAGCAGTGGAATGAAGCCTGGTCTGAAAACACTAACACGTGTGAATTATCACATTTTGAATGGCTCGTGTTTGGTGCATCTAAGTTATTGAGAAGAATTCAATTCCCTATGGATGGTAAAGCATATGCTGATTTTGTGTTGAAATAAAGTTGCACAAATATTCAAATATCCGCCAATTTAAGAGTGATTACTTTATTTTTGACAAATTTTGTATTTTTAATGAGATTTTTACTTAACGAAACCAAAAAGATTTGGGACAACTCAAACAAAATTTTGACAAAGTTATTCTTTAGACGTTGAATCAAAAGTTTGACAGATATTTGTTTCGAGTTGAAAACAATTTTCGCATAACGAAACGAAATTAGGACAACTAATTGAAACAAAATTTTGACAAGGATTTTTTAGGCTTGTTTTATGTGCAATCTTGCTGTGGTTCTAAATATTTATTTGATTTCTTTATGCTAAAGTGGTATCGGTTGAAGTTAGGGTTTAATTTATAATGTTTGGTGAATTTGGATGTAACAGTGCCAGTTAGTTGCTGTGTGTTTGGGGACAGATTGAAGAATGATAATATGTATATATTTTATATATTTGTTTCACCATATTAAAATATAATCATATAATGTTGATTGATAATATTTCTTGATTTTAGTTATAATTGTCTAACACTATTTTATTTTTATTTTTTGGAGATAACAAATGTAATAATGACTTAATATTGAGGTGATAATTCAATGAACTATTTTATTCAGCAACATATTCATGTAAATTCAGGGGAAAGACTCACATTAAGTATATTTTAGTAGATCAGTTATACAAAATAAAACAGATTCAGATGTGTCCTTGTGGTCAAGGGCTTCCTCATTCCTCAATATATATATATATATATATATATTTAAAATTATGGCAAACTTGTGTTGAGAATTTCATCTTTTTTAAGTCAAGGTTCAATATTATTTTTTTCTCGAGTCATATAAAATATTGAACAAATTTTAGTATACAATAATCTATTCAGGGTTTTTCTTTGGTTACTTTTATCCATCACTAAAGATAGAATAGCTCAAATAGGGTCACATAACATAGGAAAAAAAGAGGATCAAAAGTTAGAAGCATGAGACAATTTTGACAATATAAAAAAATTTGATGGGGCAGGGATGAAAATGTAAAATTTGAGTTGGGGAAATTGTCCTCCACAAGACCCACTCAGCTTAGTCATTGAATAATAGTTTATCTTGAAATGGGTAGGGTTGTTTTTTATTTTTAGGAAAAGATCAATTTAGAAACAATTTTGCCCGGTTACTTTTCTGGTTCTTTTGCATCCTTGGTTTTTTGGATGCTCAAGAAATGATTAGAGAAATCTCGGATCATTCGTATCTAATGAGATTTGAATAGCTACTTGGACCTCCAAATTTCAAACACTGCACTCCTTTTAATTCTTTCTATTTGACAAATAGTTTTTTGTTTAGTAAAATAAAAAATGGTTTTGATTTATGTACTCGGATTCTCTGCTCTTGAGAGGCCTTTGCAAGTGAGACAGTGTCGTCATGCGGTGCCACATTTCAGTTTGAGTTGGTGAAATGCTATCTTCTCATTCATATAATGCTTGAACCTCTCCTATAGAGGAAAAGATCCAATTCTATTGCTCTGAGGAAGTTTTAATATGGTTTCAGAATTATAGTGCTACCTTTGCAAAAGCATCGTATGATTTTAGAAACGTGCTCATGAAATTCGACCATACTAACTTTCGTTTTGAGTGCTGATGCCTTGTCAAATTTATAGTGTGTGTTTTGTATTCGTAATTTGTAAATTACACTGCTCGATTTTCCTGTCCTGCTTAGACTTGTGTTTGTTTTGAAATTGTTTTAGACATCTAATTGTAAAGAGAGTTTTTAACATTGTAGGGTTGATTACTTTTACAGTAGGTAGAAAGTTATGATGGATGTATACGTTGATGGTTTGATCTCCTTTTCCTTGTGCACACTAGACATGATGGATTTATATGTTGGACTTTCTAATTACATTTGCCCCATTGTATTCATGTAGTAGTGAGTAATTATCTCTCTTACTGAAAATTCATGTTTTAGTTTAAATCACTTTTTCCATGCCATATTCTTTGCAGATGAGCTCATTGCCAATGCTGCTTACATTGGTACCCCGGGGAAAGGTATTCTTGCTGCTGATGAGTCAACTGGAACAATTGGCAAGCGCTTATCCAGCATCAATGTTGAGAATGTCGAGGCAAACAGGCAGGCACTTCGTGAACTCCTCTTCTGCACTCCTGCACATCTTTCTTGTACACTAAACGCATTCCGCACTTGGTCGCCTGATTGCAGTAAACAAATCGCAACCAATCCCTAATTTTCCCAACAGGAAAAAAGCAAAGAACGATATGGCTGCTGGAAATAATGAATAGCAACCGAGATCCCGACTTACAAGATCTTGATTCATCACGAAGCTCTACCAAAAACTGAATGGTACCATTTACAGTTGGAGTTGGCGAGTCACAAAGAAAAGCACACACGACCAATAAACCCTTTTCATAGCAATCTGTTGGCAGTTGCACGGATACTTCACTACCTAAATACTGATCACCGAACCACTCTGGAATCTCTCTTCCGGGTATAATCATCCAAGAGTGATCAATAATTTCCCTCTGCATCAAGAAAACATGTCATTCATTCCCACACATACATATGCATATATATATATATATATAGAGAGAGAGAGAGAGAGTAACCTGAAGCGCAAATTTCAGAAACCTATAAGCCAGGTCTTCAGTACTCCATTTATTCTCTAATAGCTTAAGGCAATTACTGAAATAGACCCTCTCCAGTGATCTATAACTCTTTGCAGATAACATACCAATAGATTCACAATCATCTGCATATAACATACCAATAGAGGATGGAAGCTCTGGTAATGCTTCTAGCCTCTTGCAGTCTTTGACATGAAGAACTTCAAGTTGAGAAAGCTGGGAAATGCTTGCAGGTAAAGTAACAAAATTGTTCCTTTCTAAATGCAACCGTTTCAAAGAGGATAAGCTACTGCCAAAGTTACTTGGGATCCCTCCTTCAGTCAGATTGCAATCACTCAGATCAAGTCTTGTTAAGGAACATAAACCTGATAAAGAAGGAAGCACAAAACTCAGAGAATCTTCACATTTCCTTGGCAAAAACCAAGATGAAAAGCCTGACTGAGACAGTCTTCCCTTGCATCCACTGAGGGATAAGACTTTGAGGTCTCCTAAAAGATTAACAGATGCTGGTAGCCCTTTTATAGCAGTTTTACTCGCGTCAAGCTCCTCTAAACATTTTAAATTACCCAGGTCTTAAACATTGACCCGATAAAACCAAACCCGTGTTGGTCCAAATTGAGCCCGAACCCGACCCAAGCCCAAAATTTCTGGGTTGGGTCCAGGTTGGGCTGAGCCAACCCGCCCAAGTTGCACCCCTATTTGTGCTTCATCGTCCTCGCAGTCATCACGCTTTCTCTTAAGAGGAGTAAGTTTGTCTTCCACTTCCACTGCAGCTACATTTGACCCTTCATCGTCCTCGCAGTCATCTTTCTTGTACACTAAACGGATTCCCCACTTCGTTGCGTTGTAGCTGGAAGCCTCAAATCTTGGAGAGCAAAATTCACTACTCGGAATATAGCTCAGATAGATGTGTCTGGACTCATTGGTTGCATCCGGGCAACGATGATAGTTAAACCCTAGATTATTATTATGACAGCATACTAACACAAGTTTATCTGTAGATGCCGAGTCAGTAAGACTAACACACACCGCAAATCCCAAGAATCCCTCATTATACCAATCTCTTGGCAGTTGCAGAGATGCTTCACTACCTGTATACTGATGGCTGAAGCACTCTGGAATCTCTCTTCCAGGTAAATCCACACGATAGATAAAAGCTGAAAAGTCCCTCTGTTCCAAGAAAACGTTCTAAGTCATTCATTCAAAGACACAGACATATATGTGCATATATATATAGAGAGAGAGATAGAGAGAGAGTAACCTGAAGCACAAATTTCAGATATGTATCAACCAGGTCTTCAGTACTCCATTTATTCTCTACTATCTTAAAGCAATTACTCAAGGAGACCCAATGCAGTGATCTATAACAGTTTGCAGACAGATCTCCGACGCTTACTAATGATTCACAATCATCTGCAACTAAGACTTCAATAAAGAATGGAAGCTCTGGCAATGCTTCAAGCTTCTTGCAGCCTTTGACATTAAGAACTGCAAGTTGAGAAAGCTGGGAAATGCTTGCAGGTAAAGTAACAAAATTGTTTCTTCTTAAATACAAGTATTTCAAAGAGGATAAGCAACTGCCAATGTTACTTGGGATCCCTCCTTCAGTCAGATTGCAATCACTCAGATCAAGTTTTGTTAAGGAACATAAACCTGTTAAAGAAGGAAGAACCAAACCCAGAGAATCTTCACATTTCCTTGGCAAAAACCAAGATGAAAAGCCTGACTGAGATAGTGTTCCCTTGCATCCACCGAGGGATAAGACTTTGAGGTCTCCTAAAAGATTAACAGATGCTGGTAGCCCTTTTATAGCAGTTTTACTCGCGTCAAGCTCCTCTAAACATTTTAAATTACCCAGGTCTTCTGGCACTTCCTCAAGTTTTGAGCAGCCAGAGAGAATAAGAGTTTTAAGACAGCTCAACGTACAAACTGTTTTTGGAAGTCTCTTAAGATTTGTGCAACCTCTTAAATTCAAGAAAACAAGCCTTTTGAGGCCTCCGAGGGATGAGTGAACCTCCACCAAACTCGTACATTCCTCAAGAATAAGTTTCTCCAGATTTGGAATAGCTGTGAAGTCCGGGGTCCTGGATAGCCTATGGGAGTGACTAAGGTTGATGACTTTCAACTTGGGCAAAGGCTGCTGAAACAAATGGAAAATAATTGAATAACTGACTCTCAGAAACACGACAGTATATTCAATAACATTAAAAATACATTGATAGTATTGATCATACCTTTATGTTCTTCCAAAGTTGGTTAAGGCTGCTATAACACATACTAAGTTCAACAAGATTCTCTGCCTCAAAACTAAGTGGCAGACAAGCTGAAGGGTATGCATGCCAATCAAGCAACCGCAACTCATTTGAAAGATGTGAAGGGCCTTTACGGAACAGCAAATTATGGACTTCAAGCAGCCTTAACTTCTTCATACTTGTGAAGGATTCCGGATCAAGGTTCACAACTTCTGGTTCAAGCAGTTTCAAGCCTATACCTTCAACTTTTTCCGTCCCCTATGACAGATAGCACAAACCAGAAGTACATTATAAACTGGCTGTTAGAATAACAAAGTCTGGCAGCTTCAACAAAAAATAAAAATAAAAATAAAAAATAAAAAGTCTACAAGCTTTTTCACAAGTCATCGTACCGTATTTTCTGCCAACACATAACGAACATCCTCTCGAAGCCATAACCTGCTACGTTTCCCAGGCTCTTCAGATTCTTGACAAACAATATACCAGGCCATTGCTTGTACTAAATCATGCATCCAAATGTGGTCCTCTGAAATAGTGATGAGAGACCTCTCAACGAGAATACTTAATCCGATATCTGAGTGGAAGTCGCAACTCTTGAGTATCCTTGTTACAAAATCCTTTTTTCTCCCCTTGAAGAAAATTGAAATATCAAGGAAAATTTTCTGCTCCATTTCGTCCAGTCCATGGTAACTGATCTCAAGCACTTGAAGAATTTTTCTGTCTGGGTTTTTACGCAGCTTACTTAATGTATCCTCCCACTGATCCATTTCTCTCTTATATAGAAAGGAACCCAAAGTTTTAAGAGCTAATGGAAGGCCAGCCGTATAGCGTACTATTTGCTCTGAGAGTTGCATGTAATTTTCATGCGGAGAGATTTTTTTGAAGGCCCTTGAAGAAAAGAGCTGGATAGCTGTATCATCTTCCAATGCGTTCACTTCACAAATTTTAGTCACTCCATAAGTAGTTAGTGGATGATGATCTCTTGTTGTTATGATAATTCTGTTGAAAGATAAACTTGAATCAGCTATACATATCCATACAGGTATCAATCAACTCCAAATGTCAAGAAAAATTGCACCAACTACCATGTGCAAGTTTGTCAAGAGCATGCGTGAAGATAAGATGCTCAAAGTCCATAAAAGCTGCAAAGCTGATTTCAGTTGTTTGTATCTGTATTTCAAATCTATATATAGGTGTGGTGTGTTGTATTGAATAAAAAGAAGAAAAAAGAGAGAAAAAACAGTGTCAGAGTAGTGTAGAAGCTTTGTGTTCAATTCTCTGTTTTTTGAAATAAAAGTGTTGTGTTTTATATATGAGTGTATCCTGGGTAGTACTAAATCACCATAAGTGATTTACAACATGGTATCAGAGCCTGTTGAAGCTTGAGCAAGCCCAGAAGCAAAGAAACAAAACAGAGCCGAAGCTTTCAAAGCTTATCCGTGACATACAGGTGTTCAAACCACACATTTGACCACATAAATAGCTTCCTTGTTCCAGCAGGAACACAACTGTGAAAAGATCGGCGAGTGAAGCCCACGCGCACCACACGCGCCCAGTCGTCTTCAACCTCCGGACGCGCGTGAATCCCACGCGCACCCACGCGCCCCACGCTCCCACGCGCTGCCACGTCATCAGTGACGTCACCTCTCTTGCCACGTCAGCTGCCACATCATCCCCCAGCTGCCACGTCATCAGACTGCCACGTCAGCACAGTGCCACGCAGCAAATATTTTCTGGAAATTACCAAACTGCCCCTAGTTGGTATTTTGTCCGTTCCGGGCTCATTTTAACTCCGATTTGAGCAAACGAAGAGTCGTTTTTGACTAAACGGAACGCTCCGGACGCAACCGTGCAGTCGGTTTGACCAGATTCAATACCGATTTTATGAAATAAGCACTTCAAGTGTTTAAGTAAACCCGATGACGTCCTCCAGCAATTTTTTCCAGCCCCAGCTTCCGCGCTTGGATAAAACCAATTACGAGAATTGGTCTATCCAGATGAAAGTCCTGCTTGCCTCGCAAGATTTGTGGGACTTTATTGAGACCGGTTATGAAGAACCAGTGTGAAAAGAAAGCGAAGATCGACTGAGCGAGAACCAAAAGGTCGTACTCAAAGAAGCCCGAAAGAAGGACAAAAAGGCATTGTACCTGCTTTATCAAAGTGTCGATGAAGCAAGTTTTGAAAAGATCTCAGCCGTCAACACCGCCAAGCAAGCATGGGAAATTCTTCGAAAAGCACATCGAGGAATTGAAAAAACAGTTAAAGTTCGACTCCAAGTTCTAAGGGGTGAATTTGAACTATTGCAAATGAAAGACACAGAGTCAATTTCTGAGTACTTTACCAGAACATTGACTATTGTGAATCAAATCAGAAGATATGGCGAAAAAATTGAAGATGTTCGTGTGCTTGAAAAGATTATGCGCTCCCTCAACTCAAAGTTCGAGCATGTAGTTGTTGCTATTGAAGAATCAAAGGATCTCGATGCAATGACAGTAGACGAGCTGATGGCCACGCTAGAGATTCACGAACAAAGAATCAACAAGAGGAACACCCCAGGTACTCTAGAGCAAGCTCTTCAGTCAAATTTAACATTTAAAGAAAATAAAGAAGAACGATGGGGAAATTCTCAAAGAGGCCGAGGTAGAGGTCGTGGTTATCGAGGACGAGGTTCTGGATCCAGAGGCGGTGGTGGAAGAACCAACTCCAATACCGAAAGAAATAATCAAGGTGGAAGAAATCAACCTTTCAGAGGACGAGGGCGAGGACGAGGCCGTGGAAGCAACTTCAACAATCGCCAGAATTATGACAAAAGCAATGTTCAATGCTACAACTGCAACAAGTATGGACACTACAGCAACGAATGCAGAGGAAAGACAGTTGCTGAAGGAGGAGAACAAGTAAACTTTGCCGAGAAAGAAGAAAATGAGTCAAGATCAATGCTGCTGATGGCTCAAAATGAAAATACCGATGACGAAGGTATATGGTATCTAGATTCAGGAGCCAGTAATCACATGTGCGGAAACAAACACATGTTTGTCGAGCTTGACGAGACGACGCAAGGGCAAGTCTCATTTGGTGATTGTTCAAAAATCGCAGTAAGAGGAAAGGGCAATATTCTGATCAAGCTCAAGAATGGAGATCATGATTTCATATCAAATGTTTACTATGTTCCAGATATGAAAAACAATATTTTGAGTCTCGGACAGCTCCTGGAGAAAGGCTACGACATCAGCATGAAGGATTTGTGTCTAACAATCAAAGATACAAATGAAAATCTCATTGCCCGGATAAAGATGTCAAAGAATAGGATGTTTCCTATGCACATTCAGCACGATGCAGCGAAGTGTTTAAATGCAGTTGTTGAAGATAAGGACTGGCTATGGCATTTGAGATACGGACATCTCAACTTTAAAGGCCTGAAGCTGCTCGCAAGCAAACAGATGGTGAAAGGACTTCCCTACATCAACCGTCCTAATGAAGTATGTGAATGTTGTGTACTTGGGAAACATCACAGACTGAGCTTTGCTAAAGAAGTAAAATGGCGATCATCAAAGCTGCTGGAGCTCGTTCACACAGACGTGTGTGGTCCACTGAAGCCAGAATCATATGGAAAAAGCAGGTATTTTCTTACCTTCACCGATGATTATAGCAGAAAGACATGGGTGTACTTCTTGCAGAAGAAATCAGAAGTATTTAACAAGTTCCAGGAGTTTAAAGCTCTTGTTGAGAAGCAGAGCGGCTATAATATCAAGACGTTGCGGTCAGATCAAGGAGGAGAATATATATCGAATGCATTCCAGAATTACTGCAAAGAGCACGGCATCCGACAGCAAACAACACCAACCTATACACCTCAGTTAAATGGTGTTTCTGAAAGGAAGAACCGCACGATCCTGGACATGGTCAGAAGTATGCTGAAAGGAAAGATAATGCCCAAGGAATTTTGGGCTGAAGCAGTATCTTGTGATGTCTATCTGTTGAATAGGTGTCCAACCAGAAGACTCCAGTTTAAGACACCTGAAGAAACCTGGAGTTCATACAAGCCAAGTGTCAATCATCTCAGAATTTTTGGGTGTATTGCTTACACCAAGATTCCAGAAGCCAGAAGAACCAAGCTTGATGACAAAGGACAAAAATGTATCTTTATCGGCTATGGCGACAGAACAATGGGATATAAGCTGTTTAATCCCATCACCAAGGAAGTAATCATGAGTAGAGACGTGATATTTGAAGAAAATGAAGCTTGGAGCTGGGATCAAAATGAAGATGGAAAAACCAAGGAGCTTGTACTTGAAGAAGATGAAGAAGTAGAAAAAGAAGTTGCAATGGAGCCGCAAATTCTACCACATCAATCGCCTGTACCTGCAAGAAATGATCCTTCATCGTCATCATCACCAGATGAAAGATCAAGTGAAAGACCCAGAAAAGTGAGAAGCCTGAGAGAACTATATGAAGCCACTGAAGAAGATCAAGACCAGAATTTGCTATGCCTATTTCTGGATAATGATCCTGTCAACTTCACAGAAGCCATCCAAGAGAAGAAGTGGAAGTCAGCAATGGATGAAGAAATCAGGGCCATAGACAAGAATGACACATGGGAGCTGTGTAGTCTACCAAAAGGTCAAAAGCCTATTGGAGTCAAATGGGTCTACAAGACAAAGAAGAATGAAAAAGGCGAAGTTCAGAGATACAAAGCTCGCCTGGTTGCAAAAGGCTACAAACAGAGACAGGGACTCGACTATGGTGAAGTATTTGCTCCTGTTGCCCGATTAGAGACAATCAGGTTGATGATATCTATTGCTGCTCAGAATAGATGGAAGTTGTATCAACTTGATGTGAAGTCAGCATTTTTGAATGGATTTCTAGAAGAAGAAATCTATGTCGAACAACCGCTGGGATATACAAATGAAGGACATGAAGACAAGGTGTACAGGTTGAAGAAAGCTCTCTATGGACTGAAGCAAGCTCCACGTGCATGGAATACAAGAATTGATAAGTATTTCCATGATAATGGGTTCGAGAAATGTCCATACGAGCATGCATTGTACCTGAAGAAAGGTCCAGAAGGAAGTGTACTATTTGCAGGTCTATATGTTGATGATTTGATCTTCACAGGAAACAACCCAGCCATGTTTGAAGAGTTCAAGAAAACCATGATTCAAGAATTCGAGATGACAGACATAGGTCTGATGTCACACTTTCTTGGAATTGAAGTGAAGCAAAATGCTGAAGGAATCTCGATCTGTCAAAGTAGATATGCAAAGGAGATTCTCAAGAAGTTCAGAATGGAATCAAGCAATCCAGTATCAACTCCGGTAGAAAGCAGCGTGGAACTCAGAATGAATGAAGATGGAGGAAATGTTGATCCAACATACTTCAAAAGTTTAGTTGGAAGTCTTCGGTACCTGACTTGTACCAGACCAGATATACTCTACGGAGTTGGATTGATCAGCAGATACATGGAGGAACCAGATCAATCACACCTGAATGCTGCGAAGAGAATACTCCGCTACATCAAAGGTACGATCAATGATGGTTTGCTATATACCTCAATTGATGAATTAAGATTCATTGGCTATTCAGATAGTGATTGGGGTAGAGATTTGGATGAAAGAAAAAGCACAACTGGATTTGTGTTTTTCATTGGAGATACAGCATTTACTTGGTCATCCAAGAAACAACAGATAGTAACTCTATCATCATGCGAAGCTGAATACGTAGCAGCCAGCTCAACTGTGTGTCATGCTATTTGGTTGAGAAATGTGTTGGAGCATTTGTGTTTTCCACAAGACAATCCTACAGAGATTTTCATTGATAATCGTTCAGCAATTGCACTTGCAAAGAATCCAGTCTTCCATGAACGAAGCAAGCATATTGATACACGATATCATTCTATCAGGGAGCATGTGCATAACAAAGAAGTGGAATTAATATCTTGCAAGACAAATGATCAAATTGCAGATATTTTTACAAAGCCATTGAAGCCAGACATGTTCAACAAATTGAAGATGATGTTAGGAATGCAAAAGTGTGGAGAATCAAGTTTACGGGGGAATGTTGAAAGATAAACTTGAATCAGCTATACATATCCATACAGGTATCAATCAACTCCAAATGTCAAGAAAAACTGCACCAACTACCATGTGCAAGTTTGTCAAGAGCATGCGTGAAGATAAGATGCTCAAAGTCCATAAAAGCTGCAAAGCTGATTTCAGTTGTTTGTATCTGTATTTCAAATCTATATATAGGTGTGGTGTGTTGTATTGAATAAAAAGAAGAAAAAAGAGAGAAAAAACAGTGTGAGAGTAGTGTAGAAGCTTTGTGTTCAATTCTCTGTTTTTTGAAATAAAAGTGTTGTGTTTTATATATGAGTGTATCCTGGGTAGTACTAAATCACCATAAGTGATTTACAACAAATTCTACTCCCTGAGCCAAACCAATCATGCTTCGCAGCTAATGCTTCTAGTTGTTCCAGTTGATCCACATCATCAAAAACGACAAGAACCCGTCTGCAACATAGCCTATTCTTTATCGTGTTTGCTCCTCTACCAATGGAAGTAATTTTTATCTTACTTCCAACTAAGACTTCTGAAAGGAGCTTTTCTTGTAAAGCTTCCAAACCTTTACTTTTTGAGAATTCTCTAACATTTTTAAGAAAACAACTACCTTCAAACTGATGGGAGATCCGGTCATATACAGCTTCGGCAACAGTTGTCTTTCCCCATAGACCTACAGAGAGGACATCAGTTGACTCCATCTGTAACAATGATACCACTTCCACCACACGAGGCTCTATCCCAACCACATCATCGGCAATAATTGGAGTTGAATGGTTCAGTTTACTGAGAATATCTTCAATAATTAGTTGGATGCATTTTGACTCATGCCTGCAAAGTTCGAAAGTTGCCTAGATGGTGAGTTAAAAAAAATCATAACGAAACAAATACATTATTAGATGTAGTGATAATTAAATATTTTGTTTGTAATTAAATAACAAAAAATTGAATACAGATTGGGTACTTAAAGAGTAATGGAAAGAACAATAGATTTTAGTCCATAATGTGGATAACTTCATCTTTATTCAATGCCTCAACCTAATGACTTTAATTCATTCACTGTAGGAAAATTTTACAAATGTTTCTCTTGTTGTTGGGATAATTCTACGCCCCACACCAAACCAACCATGCTCTCCAGCTACTACATCTAGTTACCTCCCATTCATCCACATCATTAAGGAAGACAAAAACTCACAGCTCAACCTATGGCTTTGGTTTCTATACATAGAGTTTCAAACTAATGGCTAATGGCGATTCATCACTTTCATAGTCACCACACTACCGATGAAGACATTCAACATAAACAAGATATTCAAGAATCCCTTGCTCGATGACATAAATCGTGCTCGCCATATTCTTATCACAACTTCTTCCCTCTGAATAGTTAACTAGCCTAAGAGTAAAAGGCGTTGAGGGATTACAATGATACACGAAGATGTGGGATCGTGATTCTAAAAATATCCCCATGAAGATTGACCTTCCCATTTTTAACAGTCACCTTCGTATGAAGATTTTTTGGACCGGTAAACATATGTTAAGAGGTTCTTTGATCACATGGCAATTCAAGAATATAAGAAGGTGAAATCAGTGGTGTTCAAACTAATAGGTTTCTAACGTACTACGATGGAATACATCTTTACGATGTTAGTTGAAGATGAAACGTCTTCTGAAAGCAACATTTCTTCTGCTAGACTATGAGGAAATCAAATTTCAGAAGTCTTGGGATTACATGCAGAGGTGATAAAGGTTCAGGCCTATTTTGATTTACCATCTTTGAAAGCCCAACTTCCTCCTACAATGGAAGGGTTTACACAACAAGTAGATAACATGGGAAAAGTTCCAAGTTGTCAATAACAAAAATCAAAAATAGTTGCATAGAAGAGGAAGAGAATGAAAGATACAGAAAAACAATCAAGAGTCAGAAAGGACTCTTCAGTTGTTGAAAGAGACAAGGGTAAGACCATTAACACAACCAAAGAAAATGATGGTGACACAAAGAAAGTACAAAAACTAAAGGGTGAATTGATTGAAGAATACACAAGACCTGCATGCTCTAACTGTGGAGTTAGCGTGTGAGGAAAATTTTGATATATTAAAAAATAGCTACAATGGTAAGCACTAAGCATGAATTTTTTTTTTTTTTTTGAAGAAGTTGAATAAATATAAAGGTAAATGGGAAAACTCAAGTCAAACTCGACCATCAGTTTTTTTTTTTTTTTTTTCATGCTGGGGTGACTAATGTAGGAAAAATTTGCTTATGAATTTGTTTCGGATGGAATTGACCAATTTTCAAGGGGAAACAACCCAACAACCAAAAGATACTAGCTTTAGGTAACGGCTTATACTGCTTTTGGGGCAAATTCAGTCATCTAAAACCCCGAAATCACATTTTTTTAGTCCAAAAGGAGATTGTCCTATCTTCTAGGGTTTTGAATGGAGGTCTAAATGAACTCAGATAATTATGAAATTTAGTAGTTATTCCAGTTAATGTTTAGAATGTCATCTTAATTTTTCATAATTTTAGAGAGGTCATGAAAATACTACTCTTTTTATGATTTCTTTTGTTTTAGAATTTGTTCATCATACATACATGTATTGGAGAGAGCAGAATAATCAATCAATCAAAAATTAAATTTTCAACTGTCTATCACATCGTTCTGTCATTTTATCTTCAACTTTGTGATTAAAAGTTGTTCTTTTATTCAATCATGATCTTTCATACTTTCTTCTTCTGTATTTTTATTAATTTTTTTTTTTTTTGCTTAATTGATAGTCACATACCCCTCTAAAGGAATTGTTTGAATTAAATTGGACTGCAACTTTAGACTTGAATCTTCATGAGGCACTATAGCCAAGTGACTTCCCCACTTCAAACGTTCATTACTTCACTCTTGTCACTTAGAGAGAATGACAAATATGGTCTTATATAAAATTGTCGAAACCAAGATTGTAGGTTTTTTACTTAGGTGTAATTTCGTTTTAGTAGTGTTGAAGGATTTAAATGTTTTAGCTACACCCTCAACAATAGTTTAGAAGTTAATTTTTTTCCCCCCTAGAAGTTAATTAGAATAGATGGTAGTTAACAAGTAGAATATGAAAATGATTCTAAGGATATTATTGGAATCACTATTTTGGTAAACCTAAGGATACTATTAGAGTGCCGCTATCTTTGTTCATTAGGACAGCGCAGATTATTATAGAACAAATAAGAGGTGTTAGTTTCCGAACAAGAGATTGGTCATATAGGTATAATTGAAATTTTTTTATATAAAAAGAAAACTTCCCCTACATTTCAAACAAATGCATGCACCCTCACCATATTGCCCTTAGCATGGCTCAAACTCTCAATATATATATATATATATGCATTTGAATTTACACAAAACCCCCCGAGGTTTCAGGATTTAATCACCAAACCCCCTGTCGTTCATCAAACCCCCTAACATTTCATATTTTAATCAAATACCTCCCTCAAACCAATTTTCATGTCAAAATGACTTAAATGCCCCTCACATAAATTACGGTTTCACCCATATTTTTAAGATATATTATACTTCCCCCCCCCCCTCTTGTTTGGATAATTAAACTTTCCCCCTTTATAAAAAATATATATATAAAAATTCAAAAACATTATTTAAAATTTGAACAAATATATAAAATTTGAAATATATATACAATTCGAAACAAATATATATAAAATTCGTAAACTATATATTAAATTTTGAAAAAATATATAAAATTCGAAAAAATATATGAATTTTGAAATATATATATAATTAAAATATATATAGAAAATTTGAAAAATAAAATAAAATTAGAAAAACTATATAAAATTTGGAAAATATATATAAATTAAAAAAATTATATATAATTCAAAACAAATATATAAAAATTAAAAAATATATATAAAATTCATAAATAATATATTAAATTTCAAAAAAATATATAAACTTCAAAAATATATATATTAAATTTTGAAAAAATATATAAAATTTGAAAAAATATATAAAATTTGAAAAATATAAAAAATTCAAAAAATATATATAAATTTCGAAAAACATCTATAAATATACCCTCATAAAAAATAGAAAGGAAAGAAAAAGAAAATGATGATGCTAGTATCCAAGAAGAGACAAGCAATCAGCCCACCATCTTATCCTATCCCACTTCTTCTTTTCCAACTTTTGCACAATTATCTCTGTTTCCTTTAATTTTTTGTCCATTTAAAACAATATAATCAAAAATAAAGATTTAAGTACACAACATGACATGGGTCCCCATTCAACCTCACGTGTCAGGTCCAAACCATACACCCTGTCACGTGCCACTCACGTAGTGACATAAGAGAATAAAATTTATTTTTTGAAATATATATATATTTCAAATTTTATATATTTGTTTTGAATTTTCTATATATATTTTTAAATTTAATATATTTTTTTGAATTTTATATTTATATTCAAAATTTAATATATTATTTATGAATTTTATATATATATATATTTGAATTTATATAGTTTTCCAAATTTTATATAGTTTTTCTAATTTTATATATTTTTTTCAATTTTTATATATTTGTTTTGAATTATATATATTTCAAAATTTATTATATTTTTTTGAATTTTATATTTTTTCAAATTTTATATATATATTTTCAAATTTTAATATATTGTTTATGAATTATATATATATATATATATATATATATTTCAAAATTTATATATTTGTTTCGAATTATATATATATTTTCGAATTTAAATATATATTTCGAATTTTATATATATATTTTTTATAGATGGGGAAAGTGTAATTATCCAAACAAGAGGGGGGGAAAGTGTAATATGTCCAAACAAGATGGGTGAAACTGTAATTTATGTGAGGGACATTTAAGTCTTTTTGACATGAAAATTGGATGGAGGGGGGTATTTGATTAAAATTTGAAATGTTAGGGGGTTGGCGAACGACAGGGGGTTTGATGATTAAATCCTGAATCTTAGGGGGTTTTGTGTAAATTACCCTATTTTAAACACAAACATATATATATATATATATGTGTGTGTGTGTGTGTGTAAGGTAAGAAGTGAACATCATCTATATATGCATATATGTTGAAGATCATTCTCTTTAATATTATAATATATTATTAATATATACCCTTTATATAAAATAATTCCTTCATTTTTTTATATTCCACCCAATACCAAATTCTATTCTCCTTATCCTTTCTCTCTTCTCGCCTTAATTTCATTTTAATTATGTTAAAAATTACATATTTTACTTTAATGCTCGTACAATAATTGTAAATTAAAAGTTCTAATTAAGAAATTACACATTACCTTCATTTGTATAAGAATATATTTTTTTTATGGTGAAAACCCGCCCCGCTCCGTTCCCCGCCTAGTTAAACGGGGATGCGGATGGGGGATGCGATCCCCGCACCATTGCCATCCCTAATTGTGACCATGGTTCCGATACCATTACACCATTATTCATGGGGCAATGAATAATGGCAATGAATAATGAATATTTGTTGTGATTGTGATATGCTACGTATTGTCCGGTTCATACCATTTTTCAAAAGTGCTAATACCATTATTTAGCATCGATTTTCATTTTTAAGGCCGATATTATCCGAGTCTGTTACGTCGATACCGGGATCGTTACCTAAACCAATATCGTAACGAGGAACCATGATTGTGATGGAGAGGTTTTATGCATTTCAGTATTTACCGTACTCGAGTAATTTGAGTTTGCATGGGTGTAGAGGCGGAGCCACAGTAGGTGCCTAAATTTTGTAAAAAAAAAATTTTAGCTTAAAAATTATATATATTACAAATATGCTTATAAAAATTGCATATGGCCCCTACTAGTTTTTAAAAAAATTTATTTGGTAGCCTAAAAAGTATAAATTTAATTAATAAATTTATAAAAAATTACATTTCCACCCCTAATTTTAAAAAAAATTATTCTAGTAACCTAAAAAAATATAAATTATATAAAAATTTGCATTGGCCCCCCTAGATAAGTTTTTTGGCCCTGCCCCTGCATAGGTGGATTTTGGATTCATTTGTGTATATGCGTACATATGGATGGTGGGTTTTGGGTGTTCAATTATTTATTGTTTCTGGTTGATTTCCAGTTTTTGGCCAAACAAGAGATTTCCATGTTCCCACAGAAATTTAATTCCATATCACTGAATTATGATTTAACAAGAAAAAAAAAACAAAAAAAAACAAAAAAAAAAAGTGAAAAAAAGCATATCAGCAATGTATATATGTGCTACCCATCATTGGAGTCTCACCCTTAGAGCATGGGCTTAATTTTCGTCACCAAGTCAGAGTAGGCACTTCCACTGCTTTGTGCTTCATCGCGGTGGCAGTCATCACGCTTTCTATTACAAGGAGTAAGTTTGTCTTCCGGTGCAGCTACTTCTGACCATCCAAATGAAGATCTGATTGACATTCCATATTAACCAATATTTTCGGGAACTTCTCTAGTTTTGAACAGCCAGAGAGAATAAGAGTTTTTAGGCGGCTCAACCCACAAACTCTTGGAAGACTTTTAAGGTTTTTGCATCCACTTAGATCCAACAAAGTGAGGCTGGTGAGAAGTGAAATTGATGAGGGTAGTTCTTTTACGGCCGTCCCATCCAAATGAAGTTCTGATAGACATTCCATACTAACCAATATTTTCGGAAACTTCTCCAGTTTTGAACAGCCAGAGAGAATAAGAGTTTTTAGGCGGCTCAACCCACAAACTCTTGGAAGACTTTTAAGGTTTTTGCATCCACTTAGATCCAACAAAGTGAGCCTGGTGAGAAGTGAAATTGATGAGGGTAATTCTTTTACGGCCGTTCCATCCAAATGAAGATCTGATAGACATTCCATATTAGCCAATATTTCCGGGAACTTCTCTAGTTTTGAACAACTAGATAGAATCAAAGTTTTGAGAGATACCAAGTGAATACGACTTAGAAGTCTCTTAAGATTTGTGCAATCTTTCAAATTCAAGAAAACAAGCCCTTTGAGGCCTCCAAGGGATGAGTGAACCTCCACCAAACTCGTACATTCCTCAAGAATAAGTGTCTCCAGATTTGGAATTGCTATGAAGTCCGGGGTCCTGGATAGCATATGAGAGTGACTAAGGTCTATGACTTTCAACTTGGGCATAGGCTGCTGAAATAAATAGAAAATAATTGAATAACTGGCCCTCACAAACACGACAGTGTATTCAATAACATTAAAGTATGTCGATAGTATTGATCATACCTTTATTTTCTTCTTGGGTTTATAAAGGCTGCTACAACACATCCGTTCAACAAGATTCTCTGCCTCAAAACATAGTGGCAGACAAGCTGAAGGGTATGCATGCCAATCAAGCAACCGCAACTCATTTGGAAGATGTGAAGGGCCTTTATTGAATGCCACATTACGGACTTTAAGTACCCTTAATTTCTTCATCTTTGTGAAGGATTCCGGATTAAGGTTCACGACTTCTGGTTCATCCAGTTTCAAGTTTATACCTTCAACCTTTTCTGTCCCCTATAACAGATAGCACAAAGCACAAGTACATTATAAACTGCCTGTTAGACTAACAAAATGTGGCTTCTTCAAAAGGAAAATGTCCGTTAATAAAAAGGGCTGCTGTTTCACAAGTCATCGTACCATATTTTCTGCCAACACATAATGAACATCATCTCGAAGCCACAACCTGCTACGTTTCCCAGGCTCTTCGGATTCTTGACTAACAATATGCCATGCCATTGCTTTTACTAAATCATGAACCCAAATGCGGTCCTGTGAAATAGTGATGAGAGACCTTTCAACGAGAATAATTAATCCGATATCTGAGTGGAAGCCGCAACTATTGAGTATTCTTGTTACAAAATCCTTTTTTTCCCCGTTGAAGAAATATGAAATATCAAGGAAAATTTTCCTCTCCATTTCGTCCAGTCCATGGTAACTGATCTCAAGCACTTTAAGAATTTCTTTGTGAGGAATTTTACGCAGCTTACTCAATGTATCCTCCCACTGATCCATTTTTCTATCATGTAGAAAGGAACCCAAAGTTGTAAGAGCTAATGGTAGGCCATCAGTATAGCATACTATGTGCCGTGAGATTTCCATGTAATTTTCATCCGGAGAGCATTTTTCAAAGGCCCTTGAAGAAAAGAGCTGGATAGCTGCATCATATTCCAATGCCTTCACTTCATAAATTTTAGTCACTCCATAAGTGGTTAGTAGATGTTGATCTCTTGTTGTTATGATGATTCTACTCCCGGAGTCAAACCAATCATGCTTTGCAGGTAATGCTTCTACTTGCTCCAGTTGATCCACATCATCAATAACAACAAGAACCCGTCTGCAACATAGCCTATCTTTTATCATCTTGGCTCCACTACCAATAGCAGTAATATTTGTTTTACTCCCAACTAAGACTTCTGAAAGGAGTTGTTCTTGTAAATCTTCCAAACTTTTTGAGAATATTCTAACATTTTCAAGAAAGCAACTAACTTCAAAGTGATGGGAGATCCGGTCATATACAGCTCTCGCAACAATAGTCTTTCCTATCCCCCCCATTCCCCATAGACCTACAGAGAGAACATCGATCGACTCCATCTGTAACAATGATTCCACTTCCTCCACACGGGACTCTATCCCAACCAGAACATCAGCAATAGTTGGAGTTGAATGGTTCAGTTTACTGAGAATCTCTTTAATAATTAGTTGGATGCATTTTGACTCATGCCTGCAAAGTTTAAAACTTGTGCCTAGATGGTGAGTTAAAATAAATCATAATGAAACAAATACATTAATAGATGTAGTGATAATTTAATTTTGTGTTTACAAATTGTTAGAAGAAATGATGCTTTGATAATATGATAATGGAGAAAAGATAAAGAAGACAATAAAGAGAATAATGAATATGAAACTGTATATTAAAGTGTATTGAAAGTATATCAATTACAACATATGTGACTCCTATATACAGGGGAAAATGATGTTTTGATAATATGATAATGGAGAAAAGATAAAGAAGACAATAAAGAGAATAATGAATATGAAACTGTATATTAAAGTGTATTGAAAGTATATCAATTACAACAGATGTGACTCCTACATATAGGGGAATAGGTGTGGAAAACAAGTAAACTTGGTGGGGGGGGGACAAGTCAATCTAAAGTGGGTTGGGCCTAGCTATCTAAATGGGCCTTAGACCCTTATATATTCTAACACCCCCACCCCCCTCAAACTCAAGTTGGGAAATAAGAGAGCAACTTGAGTTTGGAAACCAATACTTGAAATTGTCCTGACAGATGAACTTTGGTGAAAATATCAGCAGATTCATCTTGATTCTGATTCTTGAATGAAGAATTCTAAATAACCAAAATAGAGAAGATGATATAGAATTGAAGGTTCGGTCGATCAAGTAAGAGATGACGATCGATCGAAAAGAATAGGTGAAGATCAATCAAGAGAAGATGCGATGATTGATCGAAATGATTAGATTTTCCCTCCTAATAGGAGAAAATAAGATAGAGAGAACTGAACCAATGAAGTGGTTGGTTCTCTAGATGAGAGTACCCAAAACGAGTATGATTCCCTAAACGGATGAGATAATGAAAGTTCCCAAAATGGGTTTGATGATGAAAGTACCCGAAAATGGTTTAATTCCCTAAACGGATGAGATGATGAAAGTATCCCAAAACATATGAGATTCCCTAAATAGATGAGTTGAGATCTTCCAAAACGGATGAGATTCCCTAAACAGATGAGTTGAGAAAAATAAGATGTTGGCTATAAGAATCAGCATAGTGAGTACCCTATAAGGGTAGAGAAACAGATGAGATGAGATGAGATAACCCAAAACACTAGAATAATAGCAATCGAAATCGAGTTATCGAAGTTGGAACTGCCGAGTTCTTGAAGGAGCGGTACCGAGTACTCGGTGGATGAATTACCGAGTACTCGAAGAAAGAATTACCGATTCGATGAAGCTTCAGATTGATTGATGCCGACGAGGACCAAGGCATTGATGAAGACACAAAAGGTGTTGACAGAGCCGATTGATTGAATTGGTGTGAACCAAGCCGAGGGTTTTTTTTTTTTTTTTTTTGAGGCGGCTGCTGGTGGATGTGGTGTAGATGGAACAGCAGTGGTTGGTGATGGGGCTGAATAGTGGTGAAAGATGGTGACGAGTCCACGCGGCGCTAAACAATTAGGACAATTTTGATGGTGGGTTTTCTTCCCTCGAAAGAATCAGATGACGAAAGTTGAAGGAAAGAGCACAAGATGACGAACGTCTATTGCCTGACGAGTTAAAGAAGCGTTGAATCAGATGCACAATTGATGCAAATAGCAATACATGACTTGAATAATTCATCTCTGGCTTTGAAAAATTGTCATTATGCATTACAGGAGCTTTTAGTACTTGTTGCTGCAATAGGAGAGCTCAATAATCACGATCCAATTGAGGAATAAAAACAGCTTGTTCGTGAACTTGAGCAACTGATGAGTAGCCACCAATGAAGTTACCAGTCCTTTGAATCTAGGCAAAGACACAACAATACTGACCTCTGAAGTTTAGTCCCAACCATAAGCCAATGAACCATCCCAAAGGTCCCCATATCCCAACACGTTTTTCAGATTCAGTGATCCTTCCAAGTGACCAAGATCTAGCCGCAGGCTTGGAGAATATTCCGACGCTACCAAGGGTGTTCCAGAGCTTGATGGACCGGTTGCGGGAGGCAGAGACAAACTGGCGATTGTCGACGGAGAGGACATCCTTGGTGTGGCCGATAAGTGGCGGGCGGTGCTCTCGATTGTGATGGTGCTGACACCAGGAAACAGCAGCGGACAAGGCTTGTGGCTGATACTGTTGTTCTTGATGGTGCCGGTGATAAGAAGGCCATAGAGGAACGGTGTGAACAGATCAGGTCCGCAATTGAAAATAGCACTTCTGATTATGATAAGGAAAAGTTGCAAGAGAGATTGGCTAAGCTTTCTGGTGGTGTTGCTGTCTTAATACAAAGGGCAAGAAAGGATGTGATCATCGATGACAATGATGAATTCGTCAGACGAAGTGCGAGGTTGGGTCAAATTGATCGAACAGAATTGAACAACACAGTCTTGAGCGTCTTTGAGATGATCACAAGTGTACGAGAGCAATTGACGGCGAGAAAAATTGCAGAGCACTGGATCAGAGGATAACAGTTCGAAATTGCAGAGGACGAATTCGAGGATTAGGTCTTGAATCTCGCGATTGAACCCTTGTTGGAGTCGCTTCACGAATTGGTCCTCGGATTGAAGAGTTTGAGCAGTTGCTCCTGTTAGATTCTGGGAATTTCTGTGGCTGTACGAGGGCCTTGGACCACCATTAGATTCTGGGAATTTCAGTGGCTGTGCAAGGGGCTTGAACCACCATTGACGCCATTGATGGAATGTTCGAAGATTGAAGCACTGAGACTCCAAAGACTACGAAGAGAACTAGGGCAACCACCACCCCTGACTTGAACTTGAAGAGAGAGAGATCGCGGCTCGGCTGCCGCCGCCGCTGTCGACAGTGAAGAGGGAGGAGTTGACCATGTTGGTGATGAAGATTGGTGATGGTTTATTGACGCGGCGCAAGGCGGCGACTTTGTGGACGATGAAGGGCTTCTTGATGCGGTTTCTCGTATGGCGAGTTTAGGCTTTGAAAAGTCCTATCGTGAAACTGTTGTACTGAAGACAAGAAGCTGCTTGAGTAAACTACAGAAGATTCAGAGAAAAGAGAGGAATTGAATCTGGTGATGATGATGATCCAAAAAGGCAGTGGTAAGAATTGTAATTGCATAAAGGCTGTTTGGTGTTGGTGAAAGATAGTGGTATGAAAGGTGACTGCAAAACTAAGAAGAGAAAGCGAAAAAATATGTTCTAAACATTCTAATTGAAGATCGCCGCCGGGGATGGGAGATGAAGTGCCATCCACGGCAGAGACGACGTTAAGCGGAATGAACTACCATGCTTTGATAATATGATAATGGAGAAAAGATAAAGAAGACAATAAATAGAATAATGGATATGAAACTGTATATTAGAAAGTATATCAATTATAATAGATGTGACTCCTATACAGGGGAAAATGTGTGGAGAACAAACTATTGTACAACCTAATAGGTTTCTTGCGCACTATGAGGGAATACATTTTTACGATGTTAGTGGAAGGTGGAAGATGAAACGTCTTTTGAAAGCAACATTTCTTCTGCTGGACTATGAGGAAATCCAATTTCAGAAGTCTTGGGATTACATTCAGAGGTTCAGGCCTATACAGATTTACCATCTTTAAAAGCTCAACTTCCTCCTGCAATGGAAGGGTTTACACAACTAGTAGAAAACATGAAAAGAAGTTCCAAGTGATCAAGAACAAGAATCAAAAGGTAGGTGCATAGAAGAGGAAAAGAATGAAAGATAAAGAAAAAAATGAAGAGTCAGAAAGGACTCTTCAGTTGTTCCAAGAGACAAGGGTAAGACCTTTAACACAACAAAATAAAATGATGGTGACACAAAAGAAGTACAGAACCTAAAGGATAAATTGATAGAAGAATACACAAGACCTGCAAGCTCTGACTGTGAATTTAGCGTGTGAGGAAGATTTTGATATATTTAAAAATAGTTACAATGAAGTATGTTATTACTATGTTGTATTACTCTCTCTATATATATATATATGTATTAAACTGAGCATTATATATATCTATACGTATAAACAGAACAGTGTATATATATATCTATATATTTCAAAACCAGTATAGTATATATATATATAAAACATAATGGGAAACTGTAAACAAAACAAAATAAACTCACAGTACAGTCTAGAAATTCAGAAACTGATGCAGAAGATAATCCGAGCCCTGTGCAACCACAGTTTCCTTAAGACATATTTGCTCCATCTCCGGTGCTCAAGGTGGTTGAACAACTGTCTCCCAAGATAGAACGGATTCTCGCATTTGAAGAAGCAGCACTTCAATCTCCAAAGACCAGCGAACACAATTCTGTGTTTGTACTCGAACTCTAGAATCATAATATATATGTATATGTGATATATGCAAAGAGAGAGAAGAAGACGAAGAGGAGAAGTACTCTAGAAGATATTAAAAAATGAACTGCGTGGTGGGCTATTTATAGACACTGAAGGGTTGTCCAAACTATTAAGGCAAGAACAGCCAGACGGACTACTATAGTGAGTCTAGTGACTACTAGAGTAAAGTTGGTCAAAAGGTATGGTATAACAGCCTTTCCGAGCGAGCCTCTGGGATTTCCTGAAAAACCAAGATGTGGTAAAGGGAGGATATTAGGGGAAGCAGTAAGTGGAGATTCCCCTGTAGAGAGCCGGATGAGGGGTGACCTTCACGTCCGGTTCGGAGGGCGGGGATATCCCGACCCTACTATCATTATGCCTTTGCAATGTTACTTGGTTCAAGTGTAGTCACAACTCTTCCAAACATAGAAGTGTAGTCACAACTCTTCCAAACATATAAGTGTAGTCACAACCCTTCCAAACACACCACCTCTAGGTTAAATGGGTAACCCATGGGTCAAAACCCGACCCAGAAGTTCAATAAAATTTCAACAAAAAGAAAGGCCCAGATCTGCACCAATGACCATGGCCTAGTCCGGATCAGGGCGGCGTGCGTGCATGTGTGGTAGTCGACTTGAACCCAAACTAGCCTAAGTTCTCCCCATTACCCTTGGGCCCAAACCCAAAGTCCAAACTAGGCTTATATAATTACTACACAAGTTCATTTTTTCTTCCATGCGGGACAAACATCCACACCCAATTTCAAGTGGGTCACTTTGAGATATAATTTCTCATTCAATACTTAATAATTTTGAACAAATAAATATACCAAATTAATCTTCTCACTAAGGAGAACACATTGGTACTTGGTCCCGTTCAATTCGGAGTACAAGTCTCACTACATTGGTACTTGGTCCCGTTCAATTCGGAGTACAAGTCTCACTTTTATTTAAGCTCAAAGTTGCTTAAAACTCAAGTTTCAAAACTATTTTCCAACAAAGTCAAAGGAAAGAAAAGCCAGGGAAATGAGCAAACTCAAGTCAAATAGACAAGGGAGAAAAGAAAATAAAGGATAACATTAGTTATGAGAGAAAAAAAAAATAAATGATAACAATTAAATTACTAGTATATCCCCCGTGGGGCTCGAACCCCTAACCTCCTCTTTAGGGAGAAAAGGTGATACCATCAGGCTACAAGGCCTTTGGTAGTTAATAAAGTTGTTCTTTTAATTATAGAGGATAATTTTATCATTTTAATACTTAAAGTTGCTATCTTTTCTTTTCTTTCCAAATCTTCTCATTTTTGGAGGGATACACCAAAGAGTTTTGTAGGTATAGGCATATCCCTCCAAATCTCTCCAAATCCTTTCTTTTTTCTTCAAGATGTCAACCTAAACACATATAACACTATCCTTTCTTTTATTTTCTCCCAAATCCTTTCAAATCTCTCCTACCAAACGAATCCTAAGATTTTTCTCAACAAAATTGGTGGGGAAATTGTAGATTTGTAGCAAGAATGGTCGATTGACCTTCCGAGTTGCGGATTTGGAGGCCGATACAAAGAGACGACGGTTGGATTGCAAAGGTCTGGGGAAGACTATCTATGAGAATTATTGTTGCTAATTCGTTAGCGAGAATCGATGGAGTTGTGATGGTGCAGAGAATCAAAGTGCGATTCTCTTTTCGTTTCATAGCTGACTTATGTTGTGTTGAAGCAACAAATTGAACTTGTGCCGAATTTGGGGTAACTGTTCTCTCTCTCTAGATCTCACTATATATATATATATATTGTATATATATATGTTTGTGTTGTATTTGCATTTCCTGTTGTATGCAAAATCTTGATCAGTTGTGCTGATGATATGAATTATTTAGAAAGTATTTTGTGGGTGGGTTCTACTTCTCTCTCGTTTATTTTGTGCGGTAAAATCTCAAAAATTTAATTTTGTGTATATAAATCTACGAGTTTCTGAAAATATTACACTTTTTGCCCCCATTCTATTTGGCCGTGAAAATCGCACATGACAATTATTAATTGTGAAAACCCCATTTTACCCTTTTGTGTTGACCAAAATACCCTCTCCTTCTTCCTCCTTCCCTCTCATTCTATCTCTCACTACATATACATATATATATACATGTAAGTATATATGAATGCAACCCGATTAAGCAAAATTGCAATGAAATTCGAATTGGGTTATCAAAATTGGTGCAACCAAGTAAGAACAAACCATCAGATATAGCAGAATTGCACAAGAATTGGAAATGAGTAATCTATATTAGTGGCAACGAAGATATTTGAAGCAAAGAGATCGGATTAATGTGTTAAGATAAGCATTAAAAGGACACCCTAATGAAATGGGCATTCGAATCCTCCACCTCCACCACCATCTTCAATCTCCTGCCGCCACCTCTCTTCTTCAATCAATCCCCCATCTTCAATCCCACTTCCAATCCCCAATTTCTCATGACATGGGTTTGATTGGCAATATACATATTACATACATGCCAACATATATATATATATATATATGCATTGATGAAAAAAAAAACTAGGGTTAGGATTTGGGGGTTATGAAGAAGAAGGAGGGTTTTATCGTTATTTTGTAATTCGTATATAAAAGAATAAAATTATACTAAGAGTAATTTGGAAATTTTATAACTCCAATAGGTCGATACGAACATTATTTTGAAATATTGGATAAGTAAATTAAGCTGAGAAGGGAGAACTGTAGAATGTAGATGACCCTGAGTATATTATCTTACCTGAGAAATATTTAATTAATTAATGCACTTTTTGACTCACTCTTATTCAAAGATAGTATAATTAGTAAAGAAGTGATGCATCAAAGTCATAATTATTACCCGTTTGCTATATTGGGAACATCGTATCCGCCTCTGCCCCCTTCTTTCGCCAGAGCTAGCTTCCATCTTTCCACTCTCTGCACTCAAACTTTTCTGATAAATCTCAAAAACCGATCCATAACTCCCCGCTTGCTTCCTCACCTCTGACGGATCCACGTAATAGAACACCGGTATCAACGTTTGGCCCATCGTCTCCGTGCAATCCACCATTTTCGCCAATTCGTCCAAACACCACTTGGACGAAGCATAGTTCTTGGAGAAAACCACCAGACCAATCCTGGATTTCTCGATCGCCGTCAGTAGAGCGGTTGAGATCTCTTCGCCTCGCCGGAGCTCTTCATCGTCTTTGAAGGTCTGAATTCCACTCTGGTGTAGAGAGTAATAGAGATGGTCTACGAAGTTCTTGCGGGTGTCTTCTCCTCGGAAGCTCAAGAAAACATCGAATTTCCGTTTGGGAGTGTTTGCGCTCGTTGAGGCCATTGATTCTGTGAATCAGTGTGCCCATATATATATATATATATGGGTAAATTGCTTAAAACCCCCTGAAGTTTACTCTCTTTCCCACGGATATCCCTTCAACTAATTATACCCCCTGAACTTTCATTTTCTTGCACCATGGGCTTGTTCTCAAAATTTTTTACCCTTTTACCTTCCAAACTTCTTATATTTCCACATTACCTTTAATCATCTTATAGGGCAAAAAAACATATAAAAGACTATCTTACACTTACTATTATATTTCTTAATTCTTTAAATTACAAATATATTATTTCTTTTAGTTAGAATATTAATTCTGACATTTACCTTTAATGTATTAGACTAAATATACTCTCAAATGTTAATTTTTTTTTTGTAAGTTCTAATTATTTTATTTGTAAATCAATTAACTTGGTATTAAATTTTAGTTTGATTTAAATCATAAAACTCATTATCCTAATTAACTTTTTCATGCCAAATGAAACAATTTTTTCATAAAAATATATTAAAAAATATATCACAAAATACTTAATAATAAATTGTGATATATTTATGAATATATTAATTAGGATAATGAGTTTCAGGAATCGGAGAAGTAGCTTACAAGAGCCAGAAGAGGAGATCAAGATTTCAGGAACAGAGGATAACGGCTTTAAAGGGTTTTATCGAATATTCTAGAATTTTTTCAAGGGGTCTACGTTGATTAATGTAACAATAAATAGTTATTTTTAGCACTTTCTTTTCAATATTTATTATTATTATTTTATTTTAATTAATATAATATAGTTGTATTTTTATTATTTTTGAAACTAATGAAAAAGGACAATTTTAAAAAATATAAAATTATCCGAAACCAAGTATAGTTAAAAACAAATGGACAATTAATGTACGAGGAAGGAAGTAGAATTATGTATGAGCAAGTTCTTTATCAACACTTATCATTCTTTCATAATAGACAATAATTAATTTTTCAATTACGATTTTGAAATATCATAAAATACAATGAGATGAGATTGGTTAAATAGTTGAATATAAGGACTTGTTCATGCTAGTTCAATTATCAAATAAAAAAATATTAAAATAATAGTAATTTCTGGTTTTTTATTTAACAAGTCAATTTCATGTAAATCATGGACGTTGATTTTTAATTATTTAAAATATTGTTTCAGCACGCACACAATTAATTAAAAATTCAAATCCATAAATATCTATATGGTGTCGAGACCAACTAATCACAAATTGAAACAAAGAAAAAAAAAATCACCAACTACAACATAACTTTAATAAAAATCACTAAGACCCATAAAATAAAATGAAAAATCATCAAACATGTAATCCTCCCAACAATGTCTACAAAATAAAATCAAAGAAAATGAAAAACACATGTTCAGACTCAACAAGCTAGCCAAAATCTGACACAGTGTCCAACCAACATAACCAAATATATATATAATCATTAGAAAAACAAAATATAATAAGTTTGAATTACCGAAAAAAAAACAGAAAAAATAAAAATAAAAATAAAAATGAGCACTATGGTAATGAGTTCTAATTATTTTATTTGTAAATCAGTTAACTTGTTATTAGATTTTTATTTTATTTAATTCATAAAACTCATTATCCTAATTATTATTATTTTTTGCCAAATGAAACTTTCTTTTCATAAAAATACATTCATAAATTGTGATTTATTTATGAATATATTAATTAGGATTGAGTTTTATGATTTAAATCAAATTAAAATTTAATAACAAGTTACTTGATTTACAAAAAAAATAATTAAAACTTACAAAAAAAAAATTTAACATTTGAGAGTATAGTTAGTCTAATACATTAAAGGTAAATGGCAGAATTAATATTTTAACTAAAAGAAATAATATTTTTGTAATTTAAAGAATTAAGAAATATAATAGTAAGGATAAGATAGTCATAGGCTATGTTTGGCTAAGGAGTGGAGCCATGGTTTTGGGTTTGGTTTCAAAAAATTGGCACCAAACCCATGTTTGGCAAATGGAGTCAAAATTTGGAGCCGACACTGTAGCTGAACCATGGTGCAACTTTTGTGAAGGAATGAGCCAAAATTTGGAACCAAATTTTTGAAGGTTCATGGTTTTGGTTTTGGTACCAACACTGTAGCAAATTTATTTTTGATATTAATAAATTTCGAAAAATTAAATATTCTGAAAAATTAAATATTTATGAAAAATAAATATTTCGAAAAATTAAATATATTAATATATTATAATATTAATATATTAAAAAATATTAATATTAATATATTTTAATATTATAATATTAATATATTTTAATATATTAATATTAATATTTATGAAAAATTAAATATTTCGAAAAATTAAATATATTAATATATTAAAAAATATTAATATTAATATTAATATATTTTAATATTATAATATTAATATTTTTTAATATATTAATATATTTAATTTTTTGAAATATTTAATTTTTCATAAATATTAATATTAATATATTATAATATATTTTAATATATTAATATTAATATTTATGAAAAATTAAATATTTCAAAAAATTAAATATTTTAATATATTAATATATTATAATATTAATATATTAAAAAATATTAATATTAATATATTTTAATATTTTAATATTAATATATTAATATATTTTAATATATTAATATTAATATTTATGAAAAAATAAATATATTAATATTAATATTTATTAATAAATAAAATGTGAAACCCATATATTAATATATATTAATATTTATTTAATAAATATTAATATTTATTAATATTTATTAATAAATAAAATGTGAAACTCATATATTAATATATTAAACATTTTAATATATTAATATTAATATTTATTAATATATTAATATTCAGAATTTCAACCCATACCAACTCTACCAAACATGGTTTGGTTTTTCAGCATCACTTTTTCTCACACCAAAACCATATGCACCAAACATGGTTTGGAACCAAAATAAAACCACACCAACTCCAACCACTCCAACTCCAACCCAACTCCAACCAAACCAAAACCAAAAACCAACTCCACACCCTCTACCAAACATGCATATATGTTTTTTTTCCTTGTAAGAGGATTAAAGGTAAGGTGGAAATATAAAAAGTTTGAAGGGTAAAAGGGTAAAAAAATTGAAGGCAAGCCCATAGTGCAACCTTTTATGAAATTTTAGAGGGTTCTAAGCTCATTTCATAGTTGAGGGGGAATCTGTGGGAAAGAGAGTAAATTACGGAGGATTTTAAGCAATTTACCATATAACTTGCAAAATGAAACGGACGTACACAATAATAGTATCAAAATGCAAGTATCAAATAAGTATGTTATTGGTACTTTTAAAAATATTATGAACCATACCAATATTCAATATACCAATATTGGTATATACTTATTTGATATAAGTATATACCAATATTGGTATATACTTATTTGATACTTGCATTTTGAAACCATATTGGATGATACGGCGAACATAGTTATACATGAGTTTGTGTATCCTACCAAAGTACAAATATAATAAAATAAATAAACAAAACAACAACAGAAAAAATAGATGAGCATTTTTTGGATTATGAAATGGTTTTGTTGCATCAAAGATTTCGTACAAAATTGCTTTTGCAATTTGTGGTTTAGAACCCTGGTGGACTAAAGCTCTTGAACATCTTGGCCTCCATAAGAATCCAAATACGCAAGAAAACAACACCACATTTGATAAAAACACTTTCGAACTATCCAGCATTCTATCAAGCATGACAAGTAAATTGAAAAAATGAGTTAGTTTTTCGAAATATAAGATACGAGTCCAAAATGTTATATATAAAGGGTGACTACTTTGTATTGAAAGTTGTCCCACATCGGCTAAAAGGCAAAATCACCTCTATATCATTCCCTATAAATAAAGGGTTTCTCCTATTATATTGGGTGCACAAATAGAGAGAGAATAGAAGAGATACAGAGAGTTAGGAATAGAAGCTCATACTATTCCGGTGATACAGGCGTGAGTATACATTGTGTGTATGCGTGTGTTTGATTCTTGTGTCTATTGTTTGGTGTGCGTTTTCTGATTTGCAGGTACACACGGCTTCTAACAGTGTTCTTAGGCGGGTATAAAAATCCTAACAAGTGGTATCAAAGTTTCAGGTTGAACCAACCATACCAGGAGCTTCGTATTGACGAGACGAAGCCAACAGTGTCAAGCGCTTCGCCAAAGAGTACTGCACATGCCGCCTGAAGTTCCGGCCAGATTTCCGGCTCCGACGCGCAATAGTTTTGGTTCGGGGCTATTTCGTGGAGCATCGTTGATTTCACCTAGGCGTATAATATATTAACGAAAATATCTTTCAAATATGAACGTTTTGGCTCACAAATAAACCCCATCGGAGCATGAACGCGCCCGTACGGGCCCCGAGAAGGTACTGACGTTGTCAGCAATTCTTTGTCTTTTGTGCAAATTTGTTTTTTTGCCTGTTTGGAGTCATTCTTAACCTGTTTTTTACGCGGTCAGAGGCGTTCTTAAGGTTTTGGACCGCTTCGAACGCATCCGTGCTATTGGTTTTGCGTAATTTGACTCCGAACACCTCGAATAGGCTCAATAGGAGCTATGGGAGAAGAAAATGCAGCAATGATCGACAAGTTTGACGGTACAAACTTTACCTGTTGGAAGATGCAAGTTGAGGATGTGTTATTCTAGAAAATTTTGATATTGCCATTAGAAGGGAAGAAGCCAGAATCGATGAAAGATAAGGATTGGACAATCTTAAATCGAAAGGCTCTCGGTATGATTAGACTAACGTTGTCAAAGTCCGTCGCCTTCAACATCAAGAATGAGAAAACAACAAAGTCTCTCATGGATGGTCTTTTGAAAATGTACGAACGGCCATCTGGAGCGAATGCGGTACATCTCATCACTAGATTGGTAAATCTGAATATGTCCGAGAATGAGAAGGTCAGTGAACACATCAGTATTCTTAATGAAATTGTTGAGCTATTGGAATCAGTTGAGATGCCAATCACTAGCAAAATGAAAACGGCTTTTCTTATAAGCCAATTGTTAAAGAGTTGGAGCGCTACAAATGTTGAAATCAGTAACTGTTTAGGGGTGGAACCGTTACAGTATGATTCCGTAGTGAGTATGATACTCATAGAAGAGATCAAAAGACAGTGAGTCAGACTCTTCTAACAGTGGCTCAGCATTGAATGTTGACACCAGAGGTAGAGGTTCGAACAGGAAAAAAGGCGGAAACCAAAGGCGTGGCCGTTCCAAGTCGAGACAGGGAAGACCACATGGAAGATCACAGTCTCGAGGTCCTAAAAATTCTAAAGAGATTGAGTGTTGGAATTGTAGCAAAACTGGTCACCTCAAGAACCAGTGTAGAACCCCGCAAAAGGTAGCGAAAAACAAGACTGAGCCTATTCGAGGTGTTCAGAGTCAAATTACGCAAAACCAATCACACAGTTGTGTCCAGAGCAGTCCAAAACCTTAAGAACACCTCTGACCGCGTTGAAAACGGGTTAAGAACGACTCCAAACGGGCAAAAAAACAAATCTGTACAAAAGACAGAAAATTGCTGATGATGTCAGTACCTTCTCGGGGCACGTGCCAGCGCGTTCCTTATCTAATGGGGTTGATTTTTGCGCTAAAATGTTCATCTTCGAAAGATTTTTCCGTCGAGAGCCGAAAATCTGGCTGGAACTTCAGGCGGCGTGCTTGACACTGCTGGTTTCGTCTCGTCGATACGAAGCTCCTGGTATGGTTGGTTTCTGATTTTGGGAAGCTCTGATCTTCGAATCTAGACCAGAACATACGGGCTTCTTCTTTGCTTCAACCTAAAGCTCTGCTACCACGTGTTGGGTGGTCTTGGGCCTTTCTCACCCCAAAAGCTAGCTCAAAGGGTGAGACTTTCCCTCACACTTATATTCTGACCACCAGTCCCTTCCACAACCGATGTTGAACAACCTCAACACTAAATATGTACAATAAAATAGGTTAATTCCCCTGCTACAGAAGATGATATGAACATTACAGATTCTATGTGCAGCAGATTGAAAATTTTCTACTTTCCTTTGGTTCGCAAATAATATCTATACATGTTATATATCCGAAACAAATATACTCTGGACAATAAATATAGAAACAAAAGCTAATTATGCAAGGCTTGCCCTGATACCGCCAAGACTTCAATTCCTTTAGCACCTTGCTTTTGGATGAATTCAAATATGCAAAACAAAATAGGCATAATGATAGTTTCAAAATTAAATAAACTAGAGAATTTTGTACCGAAAAAGCAAAATAAATCCCCCTACATCGTTTTTGAGGTCTAGACAAGTTCAATTAGCATAATATCTTGTGGAAGACCAAAAACACATTCACAAAAAAAGATTGTTTGCTCTAGAATTGTTGAATTATCTATTAAACCAATAAACAGGAGAAGTAGGTATACTAAATAAAGGACACTAACATAATCAAGTAATTTATATTTTTTGTTTAGGGTAATTTGCACTGAGACCCCCTGAACTTTTGGTCAATTGCAGACAGAAATTGGTCAATGCAATTTCGGTCCAACAACCCCCTAAACTTTCATTTCGCTTGCAATGACACCCCTTGGAGGGTTTTTTTCCCTTGAAATTACTCTTGTACCCTTCCTCTAATGTACTATATTTGTAGAGGACCAAATAACCCTTTGTCTCCTTCAAACCCTCATCTTAACCTCCTCCTCCGCCTCCGCCCCACCACCAATCTGCCGTCCCCACCGACCTCCTCTGCCGCCGCTTTGT